>OX244264.1:0-600000 GCA_945867215.1 Epinotia demarniana
TAAGATCAATAGCTTCAGCACGCACCTTAGGGGTGCCCCCTTTCGCCACCAAATTCAAAATGTCCGTTTCCTTGCCATAGTCGTCGTTGGTATCTACCGTTTTTGTATTTTTATTTTTAGTTGCCATTTGAAATCCCACGAGTATGGGGGAAAAACGGTCCACCTAGGCAGTGCCCCCTGTACCTAAGGTAACCCTATTTACTCTGGAGGTCGGGCGGTGTCCAGAGGTTTTTACGACTTCACTGTCGGGTTTTTAAAGGGATTTCCTTCCCGCGGGCCGGCCAATTAAGGCAAGCCCTCCGGTCCGCGCGCAAATGCTGGCACCTCCCGTACCCCATACCGCCCCTGATGGGGGTCGTTGGGAGAGTGCTGCGGGTTCCGGGATTTAAGGGGAGCTGGCGTAGACTCCCCTGTGGTTTGTTAGAACCACTACTCCTCCGACTTTCGTCCTTCCTCCTCTTTGGTCGCTCATCTCCTACGCCTTCTGGTGATCAGAAGGATGTGGAGAGAGCCCCTTGCCCTCCTGTTGTGCCGCTCTTAGTCTGGCTCCTCCCCCCTCGCCTTCCCGGTATGGGTAGCCCTGTCCGGTATAGCCTCGGGGATCCTAGGAACACACAAGCCCCCCCACCACGACAAGGTGGCAGCACCTCGGGGGGGAACCTAACCTAACCTAACCTAACCTAACCTAACCTAACCTAACCTAACCTAACCTAACCTAACCTAACCTAACCTAACCTAACCTAACCTAACCTAACCTAACCTAACCTAACCTAACCTAACCTAACCTAACCTAACCTAACCTAACCTAACCTAACCTAACCTAACCTAACCTAACCTAACCTAACCTAACCTAACCTAACCTAACCTAACCTAACCTAACCTAACCTAACCTAACCTAACCTAACCTAACCTAACCTAACCTAACCTAACCTAACCTAACCTAACCTAACCTAACCTAACCTAACCTAACCTAACCTAACCTAACCTAACCTAACCTAACCTAACCTAACCTAACCTAACCTAACCTAACCTAACCTAACCTAACCTAACCTAACCTAACCTAACCTAACCTAACCTAACCTAACCTAACCTAACCTAACCTAACCTAACCTAACCTAACCTAACCTAACCTAACCTAACCTTTTTTTTTTTTTTTTTTTTTTTACGTGGGGAAATGCTTTTACGCATCCCGCCCGGCCGCGGAGGCCTTGGCGGGTATGTCGGACTCCCGGGAACCGCCCGGACTACCGACTAAAACCCCACGGTTTTCCGCCTCGTCACCGTGTTGCCGGGTTACGGGCACGATTGTGTATACTCTTCCGCGACCCGGCGGTGACTGGCCTGGTGAAGGCCCCGAACTCGGGAGGGTGTGAACCCCACCAGCAACACCTCGGTGTTTTGTGCGCGGGAGCCCGCGCACGCCATCACGGGCCAGTTTGTCATTCGGCCGACAGACTTCCCCAAGCCTGCCGGCCCTGGCCACGGTTAGGGTGGAATATGGCGGTCATAGGCTCGCCGCCTTCGCCCTACTCGCCGTTGGCGACCGGGATCCTCGGAAGTTGCCTCCCTCTGTCTCTCGGCCGCCTCCTTCAACTCCATGACGGTCTCGCAGAAGGCGAGGACCGCTCTCCATGCCCTGTCGCTGTCCACGATACTACTTACTACCGTGGGCAGCGAGAGGTCATGGCCAACAGTGGCGCATAGTGTCCGGCGCTCCTGCTCCCAGGCTGGGCAAACCTCCAGCGTGTGCTGGGCCGTCTCCTCCGGGCAATTGTCACAGTGGTGACACCGCGCGCTTGACTCTCGGCGTATGCGATGCAGGTACCTCCCGAAACATCCGTGGTCCGAGAGGACCTGCGTCAGCCGGAAAGTCAACGTGCCATGACTCCGGTCCAGCCACCGCTCCAGAACCGGACGAATTGCCCGGATGGTCTTGAGGCCCGCACACGGTTGTGCCAGCCTTTCCTTCCATATTCCCACCATTTCGAGGCGAGCAGCGTCGCGTTGGGCCTCCAACTCTCTTGGTGCTGGTGAGTCACCGCGACCAAGCGCCTCCTTGCGCCAACGGTAAGCCGCCGCAAGGGCCCTCGCATCCAGGTCCCAAGGGAGTGACCCCGCCAGCACGCATGCCGCCTCACCGGAGATGGTGCGATACCCCCGTATTTGCCTGACGGCCATCACGCCCTGCGCCTTGCGCAGGAGAGCAATTTCCCGGCTCCGCAAGTTCTCCGCCCATACGGGAGCACCGTAGAGGGCCATGGAGCGCACGACCCCCATGTACAGCTGCCGACACGGCGCCTTAGGCCCCCCCGTGTTCGGGAGTATACGCCCTAGGGCACCGGCGGCTCCCATCAGCTTTGGCAACAAGCGTTTGAAGTGGGCATGGAAGCTCCAACGGCCGTCGAGTGTGAGGCCCAGATACCTCATGGTGGGCTCTATTTTGATTCTGGTGCCCCCCACCACTAAGTGGGCGTCCGGTGGAGGGGCCCCGCCACGCCCGTGAAAGCATATGGCTTCTGATTTTTGCAGAGCCACCTTCAACCCCAACAGTCGGATTCGCCTTACCACGTGAGCCACGCCAGCCGTGGCCAGTACACCAGCATGGCGGTAAGTCTTCCCGCGGGCCGTCACAAGAGTGTCGTCGGCGTAGCACGTTAGACTGACTCCTGGAAGATTTGCGCCACGCAGGACCCAATCGTAGCCGATGTTCCACAGGAGTGGCCCTAGGACCGACCCCTGTGGAACACCGCAGGACATCCGATGTCGTCCCCACTCCTCCCGGCCTGGGTAAATTACGTACCTCTCAGAGAGGTACGCGCCGACCATTTGCCTCAGGTAGGCGGGCACTTGGTGGAAACGTAGTGCCTCCATCACGCATCCCCAGGGCAGGGTGTTAAATGCGTTGGCGATGTCCAAGGATACCGCCAATAGCACTTCCTTTTCTGACACCGCCCTGTCCGCAAGATCTTTTGCGCGAAGGATGGCGTCGACGGTCGAGCGACCGCTACGGAACCCGTACTGGCACTCCGCCAAATCCGGTCCGACTCGGATGAGATGTTTAATGAGGCGGGCAGCTATAATCCGCTCAAAAAGCTTGCCCACCTCATCGAGCAGGACTATTGGACGGTATGCAGACGGGGAATCCGCAGGGCGCCCTTCCTTCTTTAGAAGGACAAGTTTACCTGTCTTCCATTGCCTGGGGAAGAGAGCCTGCTCGAAGCACCCCGAGAAAAGTCTGAGCAGTCTGTTCTCCAGCGTGTTACTGGCTAGGACCCAGGCGCGGCCCGGGATCCCGTCAGGTCCAGGGGCCGTGTTTTTTCCTTTCAATCGGAGAACAGCTGCTCCGAGT
Organism: Epinotia demarniana; assembly: GCA_945867215.1. NCBI lineage: Eukaryota > Metazoa > Arthropoda > Insecta > Lepidoptera > Tortricidae > Epinotia > Epinotia demarniana. The sequence goes on from OX244264.1 coordinate 3,350, forward strand.
TCTCCGACTAACACATTTGGAGCCTCTTCCTCGTCGTCACCAGGTACGGTGGGCGGTGCCATGTCTGGCGGAGAGAAGCCTTCACTAGCCGGGAACAGAGTCGTGACCACGTCCCCCAGCAGGTTCGGCTCGAGACTTCTCGTCAGTGGTGGGGCCCAGGGGCGAAGTTTGCTGCGGACCATTTTATATGGTCGGCCCCACGGGTCTCTGTTGAGCGTTTCGAGCATCTCCTGCTGGGAACCCTCCTTCGCCTGGCTTATGGCCAGCTGAAGGTCTTTCGTGCACTGGATGTAAACGGCGTACAGTTCCGCCTCTTGGACGGGGATCCTGCGTCGACGCCTCCGCTGGTGACTGTACATGCGCCTTGCAGCTACACAGGACTGTCTCAGCTGGTCGAGTTCAACCGACCACCAGTGGACTTGGCGTTTCGGAGGCACGGGTTTTGCCCGGGGCATTGCTGCGTCGCAAATCGCTGTCATGGATCCGCCGAGCGCTTGCGCCTCTTCCTCCACATCCACTAGGCCCTCAGGAACGGGGTTCCAAGCCTCGACTTCGGCGGCAAGATGGAATGTGTCCCAGTCGAGGCGTTTTAGTGCCCAGCGTGGTCCCTCTCCTCTCAGAGAGCGGCTGATAGGGCCACTCGGAGCATCTGTTAGTGCGGAGACGCTGAAACGAATATAACGGTGGTCCGACAAGGTCTCGATGCCCTCGAGCACTCCCCAGCCCTGGACACGGCGCGCCAAGGTGGCGTTGGCGAATGTCACATCCACAATGGAGCCACCTTGTTGCCGCACGCACGTGTCGACTGACCCGCTGTTCACAACGATTAGGCCCTCTGCGATGGCCCACTCCTCCAACTCGCGGCCGCGCGCATCCGTTGACGAGGATCCCCACGCCATGGACTTGGCGTTGAGATCCCCGGCAACGAGCACAGAGCTTGGACGGTTTTGCCTAATGACCGCACCCACGTCCGTCAGGAAAGACTCGAAATCTGCCAGGCTCCTGTTTGGCGAGAAGTAGACACCGACAACAAGGATGCCGCCAAGGCGCCCGGCAACATAACCCCTTCCCTTATCGACTTTCTCGAACGGTGGCGAGCCAGCAGCCGTTTGCGTGGCTAACGCTATCAAGCCATCATGGTCCCCAGCCCAATTGTCCCTTTGGGGGATAAAGTATGGCTCGGAAAAACCTAACCTAACCTAACCTAACCTAACCTAACCTAACCTAACCTAACCTATTACATTTGATGGGCAAGTTCTCCCATCCAGAATCTTTGCGTGTTATAACTCGTTTCAGGTGGATTTATACACTTATCTAACTACCCAGTGCTACCAATGCTGTAGATTCGGACACACGAAAAATACATGTCGCTCTGTTCCTCGGTATTTCCGTTGCGGGGGCAGCCATTCAGGGGACAAATGTGATGATGATAGCGATATCGCCAAATGCGTTAATTGCAAGGGAGAAACGGGGCACTTTGCAACTAGTAAAACATGCCCTGAATATACTCGGCAGTGTAAAATTAAAAAAAAAAAAAAAAAAAACTATGGCGGAAACTAATGTTTCCTATGCTGAAGCAAATAAATTTCATCCAACACTAGGAAAAAAAAAAATCATATTCCAATGTGGTATCATCTTCTCAAATAAGACATCATATAAAAAAAAAAAAAAAAAAAACTGTCTTCTTAAAACCTCGCCCATCCCTTCCTCCTCGCAAGGGTTATGACAAAGCAGCACATATGGCTCTTTTCAACGAAGAACTTCCACAGTCTCGTAATGGAACGGGATTAAATAATCCCCATGCCTCTTCCCCGTCTGAGACTATCACTGCTTTGCTCATTCAATTATTTTCTGCAGTTTCTAAATCTTTTTCCCCATCTTTGATGTCCCACGTTGCCCCTCTTTTTTCTACAATAATCTCTTCTCTCAGCAATGGATCCAGTAATCCTACCATGGAACATTCGGAGTATCCGTAGTTAAAAAAAATCATTTAATCCACCTTTTAAACAAATTTAAACCATTGTGCTTCGCTCTGTCCGAAATTTGGCTCAAACCTGAGACCAATTTTCGCATCCCTGGTTTCGTTAGTATTCGTGACGATAGACCGGATGGGTATGCCGGCAGTGCTATATTGGTCAAAGAAAATCTTCCTTTTACTATTATTCAAATTTTCCCTATTGATGGTTTACATATAGAATAGAATAGAATAGAATAGAATTGAATAGAAAACGTTTATTCGTGACAACACAACACAACAGAAAATAAAAAACAGTAAAAGTAGACATGAAAAAAAAGGGTGCTGCACGAAATGGTCCCATCTCAGCGTTATGCTGGCAGGAATGCCAGCGCTGATCTTCCGATGGAACCATCAAGTGATTTCCCAGCCGGTAACACATAATTAAACAAAAGAGAGAGAAAAAAAAAAACACGAAAAGTAAAACAATAATAAAAATAAAAATGAAATAACAATTACTAACAAATAGTAGGAAGAGAAGAGCATAAGAAAAATGGACAGGTTAGAAAATATCATGCAATGCCAAGCCACTTAGGCATATTTATGGTGAGTTTATGTATGATAAATAATACTATTACGTTAGAGGCAGCTTGTCTCCAACCTTAACATTTCCTGCCCTTTTTGATGGCTGAAAAGGATTTTTTTCAACTGCATTTTAAATGTGGCGATATGTTTCAGGCTTCTCACTGGGGGCGGTATGTTATTCCAGCACTTTGTGGCCGCATACCGGAAGCTACCGCGGAAGGCGGCTGATGTGTGCCGAGGGACCAAGAGCTCTAACCCACAGCGGCGCACCCTACGCTCCGACTGACTAGATGACTATGTTAACTTCTCAGAAAGATACTGAGGCGCTTTATGTTTTAACACATTAAAAAGTAGACAAGCCAGGTGAAGTTTGCGCCGATGTTGCATTTTTAAAACATTGTTAGTGTTTAAAATCTATAAAATCCCGTCTCCCCGTGGTGGGACCATCAATGTACCGATAAGATTAAAGAACGTAAAAAGGCTGAGATAGAGTATCGCAGTAATCTTAATCAGGCTAATTTCACCCTTTTCATTTAATTTATGGCAGAAACAAAGTTATTTCTTCATTCCAAGAAGCAGGAAGGTTGGAAATCTTTTTGCTTATCGATTTCACCATCCACCCCAGCTTGCCTTTTATGGAGGACTATTCGAAGATACAGAGGCTCCACAAAATCATCATCCCGTCCCCATCCTCCTTTGCCCGAGTGGGCCGATAACTTTATGGATACTCTTGCTCCCCAATACGCACCAAATGAGCTGGAAACTAATTTTGAGTACTGCTTGAATTCTGTGGATCCGCTGGATTCCCCTTTCTCAAGGATAAAACTTAGGAATGTTTTAAATTCAGTGAGAGACTCTACCCCAGGTTCCGACGGTGTTCCGTATTCTTTTATCAGTAATTGCAATGATCATTTCGTTTTTGGGTCTAGTAATAGACTCAAAGCTTTCTGGTCTACCACATTGTGAATATATTGTTGCTAAATGTGAACGTAATATCAATATCCTTAGATGTTTGGCAGGAGTGTGGTGGGGTGCGCACCCCTTTTCACTAAAACTACTTTACAATGCCATCATCAGGAGTATATTAGACTATGGTACATACCTACTGGAACCGGTTAGTAGAGCTGGTTTACGTAGTCTTGACCTCGTTCAATCTAAGGCCCTACGTATAGTATTGGGGGCAATGAGGTCGGGCCCTGTCAAGGCTCTGCAGGTGGAATGTTTGGAGCCGCCCCTCGATCTTCGTCGCCAGTATGACGACCGCTTTAGCCTAGTTGGTAGTGACCCTGCCTACGAAGCAAGAGGTCCTGGGTTCGAATCCCGGTAAGGGCAAAAATTTATGTGATGAGCATGAATATTTGTTTCTGAGTCATGGATATTTTCTATGTATTTAAGTATTTATATTTATTATATGTATCGTCGTCTAGTACCCATAACACAAGCTTTACTGAGCTTACTATGGGACTAAGTCGATTTGTGTAACATGTCCCCTTATATTTATTTATTTATTTATTTAAATATCTTGCTGACCGATTTTTGTTCCGCACCTTTCAGTTTACGACCCAACCCATATATTTAAAATTCAAATCATTAGAGGAATACGCCCGTAAATTGAAATATTGGGAAAACAAATCCCTTCCCTGTCTTGTTAACAGCCTCCGCAAATTTAATCTTATTAAAGACCCTACACATCACTCTCTAACACTCCCAATGTTCGATCACCCCTACGAAACTGTTACCTTCTGTCCCAGAATAACCTTAGATTTCAATATACTAAAAGGCGACCCATTGGCTAATAATCATACCCGCTTCCTTTTAGCAAATAACTGGGCTGGGTGGCACATCCTATACTCAGTCGCTTCGAAGCTGTCCCCTCAAGGATGTGTTGGTGTAGGAACTTACCACACACAATATGACATTGTGCAGAAGTCCAAATGTCCTCCGGAGGCTTCGGTCTTTACTGGGGAATGTTTGGGCATTCTAAAATGTTTAGAGTATATTATCTTAATAGGTAAACTTAACCGTACTATAGTTCTCTCGGATTCTCGTATTGCCCTAGAAGCTTTATTATCTAACCCTTTCACGAGCAAACTGCACAATCCTCTAGTATTTTTAATCAAAAAAGCAATTCTCCGCTGTAATAGTAAAGGCCAAGAGGTAGTTTTGGCTTGGATTCCTAGTCACTCGGGAATTACGGGCAACGAAAAAGTCGACCAAATTGCCAAGGAAGCAGTGGTTTGGGGCGATAAGGTTCCATTTAAAAATTATTGCCATGATCTTCTATCCCTTCCTAAAATATACTTAGACTCATCTTGGAGCTCTCGTTGGAAATCAGGTATTAAAAAAAAAGGATTCGAATATGCCTTAATTCAACCCAATATTCCTCGTAACACGTGGTTCTCCAGATTAAGTCTGAATAAAAAGGCCACATCTTCAATCATCCGCATGAGGCTCGGTCACTGCAGCTCCCCTGTTCATTTGACAAGACTTAGAATTCGAGACAACTCGATCTGTAAGTGCGGATTAGAAGAGGGAACTTTGAACCATATCCTTTTATCTTGTCCACTTCTCAACCATGCACAATTGTATAACGGATTATTTCTACAAAAAGTTCCTTTACCTACTCATATGATCTCCCTTCTTTCGTTCAATCCTGCGATTTTAAGGTTTCTAGCAATATTCCTAGCTGTCAATAAGCTCAAAATATAATCTGATTAATAATAATAAATCTATTTTATAATAGGTGTTCCCTAACTATGTTTCACATACTAACTCGTGTAGTTGTCTTTGTCTTTACTAATACTAATAAGTTAATACCACTAATTCCGGGATTTTTTTTTAGCACTGATCTTGATCTGTGTCTCTTTAATTGATTTATCCGTATATTGAAATATTAAATTGACGTGAAGCTGGAGCTGGCAAAAATGTCATAAGACGATTGCCATTATAAAAAAAACGATAACTATTCGTTATTAATAACTTCTTAAGATTTGATTCGTGTTTGTGAAGTGAAGAAAAATGTGTACGTTAATTTTAAAATGAACGAAGAAGAAAATAAGTGCACCGCTGAAAAAATTGCGCGAGTAGTAATAGAACTAACGGAAAACTTACTGCCTGAAAAGTCAAATTCTATTTATTTAAAATTAGTCGTACAAAAAGTACCTATTGTATGCAACGGTGTATAACTTGGTCCTAAAACGCTCGTGGCGTCTTTAATTGCGCAAGGCTCGCATCGCAACTCACGACACTCGCGTTTAAAGACCCTAGTTATACAACAGTTGCATAAAATACTATTTTAAGTCTCGTGCCTTAATTAGGCCACTCGGCAAGCTTCGTGGCCTAAAAGAAAAAGCATACATTATATAACGATTACATAAAATACTATAAGAGAGGAGATAGGTACCAAGACAAAGCCTCAAGATATCTGCCTCAATGATTCCTCGCAAGCAACGATACCGCCTATTAAAGTTCCGAATGAGTTCAACACGCATTTTTAGGGTTCCGTAGCCAAATGGCAAAAAACGGAACCCTTATAGATTCATGTCTGTCTGTCTGTCTGTCCGTCAGTATGTCACAGGCATTTTACTCTAAAACCATAAGGTGTATTTGAATAAAAAATTTGGATAGGGTGTATTTTGTTAACCGCTACATAGTTTTGTAATGAAATAACGAAAAAAGTTTTTTTTTAGGGGTGCACCCCATACATAAAACTGAAATTATTATTGAAGTCAAAAATTATTTTTTCATTGCAAGCCCACTTGTGGTACATCAATCGACAGGCCTTTCAAAATAAATATAAGGTTTCTAAGCAATTTTTTGGATTAAGTGAATACAGTCGGAGATAATCGCCCCGAAAGTGACTAAAATTGTGTCCCCCCTGTAACGATCCCCCCCCCCCCTCTCTTTTTATCTATATATCTATATACCTATAACTATAACCTAGTCTGAACTTAACCTAAAGCCTAGCTGTAGAAATAGCCTACCTAAAGGAGTAGCTAAAGGTAAGGAATTAAACAAGTAATGAGGGAAAACAAATCATTATTTATTGCTCTTCAAACATAGAATGTAGTATTTTATTTGGAAGCTAAAGAATCTTTGATTAATTAACCCAATGAAGTCAAGCTAGATTTCATAGGGTATTCGCTTTGATTCCTAGACAATACTAACCCTTTAACAAGCGAATAAAACAATAGGGTTAGCCCCGGTCGAATATATTAGTATTTTGATTATTTTAAGACCCTAATCTAGATTGAACTATCCTATTGCTAGAGGAACTTTTATTATTTATCGCAACAAATTCAAGCTAGAATTCATTAAGGAATCCACTTTGTCTCCTAGGTATGCTAGTCCAAAAGCAAAGCGGATCAAACGAAAATGGCTAGCACCGTACCTACTGATGACGAACGCACTTTAATTAAATTGTAAATTAATCTTGAAAATATTAACCTCGAATCCTAGTCTAGAGTATCCTAACTGAACCTAATAAAATAAACCGTGACTTGCTCTGAAGAACTGGCCAATACGTGATCGTGAATCTAGTGGAAGACCCGACGCTGTGTGAAGGTAGAACCCAGGTGCTTTTCGAGAAGGTGAGAGGTCAGCGTACTATGGAAGGAAAATTACACGTTAATAAAAGAATACGATACATTCGTTTACACACCTACAAACTTAAACTTACATTACTACTTCGGATCCATAAGTTCATAACTTATTGTCATAAACTTGAAATGCTACTATTTAACTTTCATAAAATGTAGAATTCCGGTATTAACCGGACGATGTCTACCCACAGTATCAAATATACTTCCGGGTGGAAATATATTAACTCGCAGCATTCCTATCTAGTACTTCGCTTTCTAAAGGTAGCCACCAACTTCAATAATTACCTAACAGAGGGAGTACTGTATAAGGTAGCCCAATAATAATAATATTATAATAATAATCCACTCTCATGGATTGCTATAATGCATCTGTGATACTTGCGCGAGATACTAAATCACGAATGTTTATTAACCAGATTACTCCGATTTGCTGAAGCATCTCGCGAAACATAATTAAAATAACCACACTAGAATACCTAAATTCTATATGAAAGGATAGTAGTACAACTCCAGTCGTGCGTAATACACTAAAATAGCTTATATATAACCGATTCCTTAATAGTAGAAAACTGCATACTAATGCCGTTGGAATGTCGGTAGATACAAAGTTACACCTCCGCTTCACATTTGAAATACACACGTGGCAATACGTAATTTATGCAACCAAACATTGATGATTGTTTGTGGCAAAGTATGATAATGTTGGAAATAGACACAGGCAAATCACACACTGGTAAATTAAAGTAAAGTTAAATTGAAATCTTACCAGAGATTAGGCTCACCAGTTCCATCCAAATTACCAAATCGGCCGAAGATGCTGCTCGCAGGTAGTCCTCGTAGCTCAGCAACCCGCAGGTAGACTCTGCCTGAAGATCTGCTTGGCCCCGTCGCTGCCCGTAGTAGGTGGAGTCCCGTCTCGTGTGCCGTGTGGAGAGATGTGTTGCTCTGCGGCCCGTGTCCCGTGAAAAGTTGATGTGTAGCTCGGCGTCCCGTAGAAAAGAGAGTGCTCCCCCCGCGCATTGCCTTAAATACCTCCGCCAACACCAGAACCACTGTAACATGAACTCCCAACCGATAAAAGCCTTTATTATCATTGCAGTAATGTGTTTAACCGTATGCAACCCCCCCTACGACGTTGTCGCTGTCTCAAACATTTGTCGCTATTTCGCGGGTAACTGTTGGCGCCACAAAGTCTGCACTCCGTCCTACAAGTTGAAACCTGATCAAATAAAGACTATCGTTCCTGCTGTATGATGATATTCAATGCCCTGTTAGCCTCACAACATAACTATTGAAAAACCTAAAGTTAGAATGAAATTACTTCCCAACAGCTAAAACCACTATATGATATTACACTAGAATACGTTTAAACTAACCTTTGAGTTCGTAACAGAGTTGGACATAACACTTTATGTTAACAATTTACCTATTTCACACCCTTATATTATGGAAAACCTAGATCTAAGACCTATCCTTAGTCGAATGAACATAGTGTTTCCAACGATTGTAAAATATACTAACACATAAATACAGTTGAAATAAGGCTTACTTCATTAAGACAAACCCTCAGATATTCAAGATATCCTTAATTAATAGCACTTTTCTAATCTAACCTATTTTGAAGGTACTATTGATACTAACTCATATCTTATCAAATTACATCTCCTACGAACTCAAACGACAACGTTACTTTACATAAAACAAATATACAATGAATTATACTTGCTTTATTACACAGATTAATAGTATTTACTGGTAACAATTAATCTAAAACGAAACAATCCAAATATATGGAACCTACAGGTGTCTGTTGTAACGTATAATATTAAATCATTAATTACGACTTCTCTAAAGCCATTTAAAAGCATCATGATTGAATACCAAAGTCCCAATGAAATCCTCTACCATTTAAATCGAGCAATTCCTACTGTTAATATCACCATAAAAATTGTAGACGGTCTCGAACCGTCTCACCCCCCCTCTAATTTTTGAACCGTGTATTTAAAAAAAAAACATGCTCATAGGGATTATAAAATTCTACCCGCGAAATTTGCTTTCAACAAGATCGGTTCAAAGGTTTTTGAATTATTTATAAAAAACTGCGTTGCTTAAAGAAAAGGACGTAAGTGCCATAAGTATTCAGTAACGATATGACCTTTTTCATGTCAGACCCATCATACCCCTTGCAATACCTCTGGGTGTAGGGTGGGACTGAACCATACCACCGTAGTGCTGTGCACTATATTATGCTTTATAACATCTATCCCAAAAGTCCTATTACCGTTATCAGTATCACGCAGTGTAGTTGAAAAAGTTAGACTACCGTTATCTGTACGAGTAGGTAACCTTTGATTTAGTATATAGAACTAGATGCACAATGTCAAACAAATATGCCAAGAAATGTGCCCCAGAACATGAACGAAGAATACTCTGGACAGGCTATGGTAATAATAATACCACGTGCGAGCGAGCTGGTAGCATACAAATCTCTATAAGTGTGACAGAAAGGGGAATATCATTCATTGTCATTGTCATAGTTCCACTTTTTTTTTTGCCACAACTGATTTAGTATGAAGTTGTGCCACACAAACCATTACCCGTCCCGTAGTAAGTTGTTTATGACAAGTCATCAGCCATTAAAGGACCGGTTCTTAATTTAGCTGCATAAGAGCTTTTCCGTCCCTCACCGTCGCAACACGTACAGCCCGTCCATAGTATTCTAGGTTCATGGCCCCAGAATGACAGCTCTAGCTACATTTCAGTAGTTGCTAATAGCGTTAACTTATTACCTGCATCAAGATATATGTTTCATAAAAAAAGAACTCAGTGTTTTAGACTTTAAGCACCATATTAGCAAACCAACATCAAAAGATTAAATACTTTTTAGTTTATTGTGACATATAATGTGACTTGACTGTTCACGTCAAAACTTTAGCGTTTAGCGTTTAGCGAATGAATGGTCGCGTTATAAATTTTATTTATTTCAACAGAAAGCACAAATACATCTGGTTTCTTTATTTTACAAGTGGGGAATAAACAGTTTCAAATATTTGTACAGATATTATATACAAAACAATTGTTGAGATTTCCGTAAGTACATATAGTACAGCTGACAGAGTCCATAAAAATAAATCATTTTAGTTTCCTTGAAATAGCTTCAGTTTGTTAAATAATTGTATTTTTGACCTGCCTTTACTTTAAATACTTTCTTTTTTGCGATGTAATGTAAGCGTACAGTCAAGTAGCGATCAGCTGTCGATTTTATTAAAACGATGCATTTCCAAATGATGTGTTGGGATTGTATCATAGAATTTTATTATAGTTCATTAATGCTATTAATTACCTTTTGCAAGGTCATGTCTGTCTGTCTGTCTGGCCGTCCGTATGTCACAGGCATTTTACTCGAAAACTATAGGGTGTATTTGAATAAAATTTTGAGGATAGGTGTATTTTGTTAACCGCTACATAGTTATGTAATGATTACAAAAAAGTTTTTTTTTAGGCGTGCACTCCATACATAAAATTGAAACTCAAAAAAAAAATTGCGTGCCCACGTGTGGCACAACAATCGATAGGCCTTCCAAAATAAATATAAGGTTTCTCAGCAAATTTTTGGAGTCCCGAAAGTCACTAAAATTGTGTCCCCCTCCCCTCTAAGTTTTGAACCGTGTATTTCAAAAATATGAAAAAAATCATGCAAATTGATTTGAACAAGATCGGTTCAAAGGTTTTCGAGATATTTCTAAAAAACCGCCTTACTTAAAGAAAAGGATGTAAGTGCCATATGATTTCAGTAAGTGTAGTGGATGTAACTAAAACATTATGTTTTTACTGGAAATATGTATTCAGCAAAATGTGTTGTCTTTTTTACAGCTTTTTATTATAAGTCAAATTTGAAAATCAACGACAGTTAAAACAACGCGGCTTCCAGCCAGAGAAATGACGAAAAGGTTCGAATACGGAACATTCTCGCCCTTTTTTAACAAAATGGAGATGTTTTGCATTACAACAAAACATATATTATATTCTGAAGTCATACACAGCATGGCTTAATGAGAGTGCGTCTAGTTTGTCTACGTGATATCTATGGCAACATACCTGAAATCGGGCAGATTTACCCGATTGTTAGCCTTAATTCGATCGCCAGAAGGCGCCAATTCCCTTGTCGCTTCGCTGGTGTTGCTCAATTGGCAGCACTGGCTTTGTGTCAATTCACTGTCTTCGCCAGCAAGAGCCTTGCTGCCATGCTGTGTATGACTTCAGAATATAATATATGTTTTGTTGTAATGCAAAACATCTCCATTATATTCCTTCGTCATACACAGCATGGCTTAATGAGAAGACGTGTTTGTTATCTGCTGGTGATCGAGGTGCCATTATAACGCTGTGTGAATATAAGATTAGTTAGTAAATCATAAAGTACCATTATTATTATGAACTACTTTAATCTGAGATAAAAAGTTTACAATATATGTCTCCATTTGAGTCTAATAAGTACTTTATAACTAGAAGAGATCTAAATATTAGATGAGATCAATCATATAACAATTACAGACATTATTGTCTATCTAGAAAATAGTGTTTACACTATGAAAAAATAAAATAAAAATAGAAAGTAATCATTCATTACGCTTTCATTGGAATTTAAACAAATAAAATTAAACATTTGTGAAATTACTGTGCAATAGATCTGTACTATGCACAGTTTCTTGTCTTTCAACAGACCGATAATAATGATTTTTGAAAGTTTTAAAACATCTCCAATTTGCTCTTTCTAAGATATCATCAATGGATCTATTTTCTAGCCAGCCTTTCGAGGCTACAGCTGATCTGATGCTGCCTGGTGAAGCTTCAATCTTTAATTCCTTGAGAATGGACCTTATCCATCCACTTATTATTGTTCGGCTGGCAGCTTTTATTACCCCCGAGGTAGTAATAAATAGTTGTTTTATGTCATTTGCTTCCTGCCTTCTAGACTCTGACATGGTAATGAGATTCTTTATATGGTCTTTAATTGGGTGTGCTAATAAGCACCAGCCCGACTGTCTATATCTTGAATTGTCCGTTTTTGAGCCAAAAGATGGCCATAATGTCACACTCATGCGGAACAAGGGCCGCCCACGTCGAACCCCACCGCACCGCCCTCTCCCCCCGCGGCCGCCCGGCCGCGCCGCACCGTGCTGTACACGGACCAGGTGGGCGCCGGCCTCGGGGCGCTGCTGGCGGGCCACTTGACGCAGAAGGTGACAAACAACTGTCTTCCAGGGGCCTCGGTCGATCGTTTGGCATCATGTATTGCCGCTGACGACTTCGATTGCGTCTCTACATTGGTAGTGTTCATCGGAGATACCTTAGGATGCACCGAGCGGGACGTCACCAAACTTTGCGAGACTCTAATTGAAATTGACCAACGAGGAGTAAGCAAAATTATTTTTTGCGCACTGCCCTTTTCAGGGACCATGTCGGAAAAGCAATGTAAAAAAGTAGATTATTTCAATTCCATATTCTTTAGACTATCCATGTACAGCCGTACGATTTCGTATTTTGACACGAATAAATTTATAAAACATTTCGTCCTGACTCGTAAACGTACCTATCTACCGAGGAGGTACTTGCGCGATTGTGCTAAGCTGTTAGCATACAATATTGTAGACTCCGTCGTGACTAGCACGATGACTGATAGTTGTAAGGCGGACCCCGTGTTACGTTTTAGTAGCGTGGGATCTGGAAGGGAGCCGGAGCCGGCGGGTAGTTTAAACTGACCACTCCGACAACGCGTGCTTGTGCTTCCACCGGCTCCCAACCCCTTGATAGCTGTAACACTAGTATTCATAAAGACAGTAATGTTATTAATATGGTACACCAAAATATACAGGGATTCCCTAGTAAGGAACTTGAAATTGACTTGTTTATACAATGCTCAGATATCCATATTCTTTGTATAACCGAGCACTGGCTTAAGGGTCATGAATTAATGTTTAATTTTAGCAATCATAGCATAGTAAGTTCATTTTCTAGAAAGTCATGTAGGCGTGGAGGTTCTTTGATAATGGTAAAACACAATTTGAAAAGTAAAGAACGTAAAGATATTGTTGACAAATCCATCGAGCGCCAAATAGAACTATCTTGTGTTGAGTTGGATCAATTCATAATTGTATGCGTATACAGACCCCCATCAGCGGATTACAGACTATTCGAGTCAGTTATGGATGAAGTGCTCAGTAGTATTTTCTTAAGTACTAAATGTGTTATTGTGTGTGGTGATTTCAATGTTAACTTACTCGAGAAATCGCCCCTGTGTGTGAGTTTAGTGAATACTTTTAAATCGTTTAACTTAGTGAACCTGTTTTGTGAACCTACTCGAATTACAGCAACCAGTGCAACATGTATAGATAACGTTTTCAGTAATGAGGATGCAATTAATAAATGTATTATAAACAAATTAAGTTCTGACCACTGCGGACAACAAGTCTCCTTCAGCGGGAAAACGGACGAAGTTCCACGAGACACCATGTGCAGACCTATTTCCGAAAAGAGATTAGATTTATTCAATCGTAATATTGTGAAACGATTACGTTATCTTCCATTTACACAGGAAAGTCCTAACCGTTTGTGTGATCATTTGTTTAACTGTATCAAAATGGAATTTGATGCCTGTTTTAATTTAAGAAAAATTCAAAGCAAGGTCAAGACTAAATTTAGCGACTGGGCTACCCCGGATATTCACGAGAAAAGACGCCGTCTCTACGACTTGTACGATTCGAGAACTATTGATAAGAGGCCGGAATTTCTAGAGTATGTTAAGAACTACTCGAAATCTTTTAAGTTAATGTGTGTCGCCGCTAAAGCCGATTACTTGTCAAGAAAGATTCAGAACTCCAAGGATAAGGTTAAAACTGTATGGCAAGTTATCAACACTGAAACTGGGAAACGCAAGATGAGAGATCCGCACTACAGCCTACGAATTGATGATACTTTAGTTAGTTCTGACCACCAAGTTGCGGATCATTTTGAGCGGTTCTTTTCTAACGTACCCGTTGAGACCACGAAGTCTTTAAACTCATCACCAGATGTCGCTGAATCGTTATTGAAAGCAAATGTAACGGAATGCACAGAAATCTTTAGATTCAGTCACGTGACCCCACTTATTCTTATAAAAGCGTTTAAATTGTTGAACTTAAAGAAGACTGAAGATCTTTGGGGCCTTTCAGTCAAAGTCTTACATTCCATTGTAGAATCAATTGCACCTTTCTTAGCTAATATTTTCAATAAATGTATTGATACTGGAGTATTTCCTGACCTCATGAAACACAGTAAAATTATCCCGTTGTTTAAATCAGGAACGAAAACTGACCCTACCAACTTCAGGCCAATATCAATACTACCGGCACTAAGCAAAGTTTTTGAGAAGCTTATTCTCCATCAGCTTATGTCCCACTTTAGTTGCAATAAACTGCTCAATACCAATCAGTTCGGATACACTAAGGGTCGCTCTACCACCGATGCCGGTGTGGTACTAATTAAACATATTTTTGATGCCTGGGAAGAGGCTCAAGATGCTATTGGAGTGTTCTGTGATTTATCAAAGGCATTTGATTGCGTTGATCACGAGAACTTAATCAGAAAGTTGAAACATTATGGAATTAAAAACGGTGCTCTTGATCTTGTGACATCGTATCTCTCGGAGAGAACACAACGAGTAGTCATCAATGGAACCCAATCAGCAGGGACAACTGTTGCTCTTGGTGTTCCCCAAGGCTCGATTCTGGGTCCGTTTTTGTTTCTGATTTACATCAATGACCTACCAAATATGTTGCAAAATAAACATGATATAGTGTTATTCGCAGACGACACGTCGCTTATCTTCAAGGTAGACAGGAAAGAGGAAAACTTCGATGATATTAATGATGCACTCAACACTGTGTGAAATGGTTTACAGCAAATAATTTACTGCTAAATTCCAAGAAAACAAAGTGTATCAGATTCACTTTACCTAATGTCAAGCAGGTAAACAATACCAAGATCAAATTAAAGGGTGATGAACTGGAAATTGAAGATAGAACAGTGTTTTTAGGTATCACCTTGGACTCAAAACTACAATGGCATGCACATATCACCGCCCTAGCCGGAAAACTTAGTTCGGCAGCCTATGCAGTAAGACGCATAAGACAGTTAACAAACGTTGAGACCGCCAGGCTGGTGTACTACAGTTACTTCCACAGTGTTATGTCCTACGGAATCCTGTTGTGGGGGAAAGCAGCTGATATCCAGACCATATTCGTGCTACAGAAACGCGCTGTGCGATCCATATACGAACTAAAAGCTCGAGAATCTCTCAGGGACAAATTTAAGGAGGCAAACATTCTTACTGTAGCATGCCAATACATTCTTGAGAATATCATGTATGTGCGGAAAAACCTTCACGAGTTCAAACTCAACAGCGATATCCACGACTTCAACACCAGAAGTAAAAACAAGATCGCAGTGAAGGCCAGTCGTCTCCGCAAGGTTAGCACGTCGTTCGTGGGGAACTGCATACGTTTTTATAATAAAATACCCCCCGAAATTGTTAATTTACCGTTCAGTCAATTTAAGTCTCATGTTAAAAGTAATTTGCTAAGCAAGGCGTATTATACTGTCAACGATTTCTTAAACGACAAAAATGCCTTTAAGCCAGTAGTAGGCTAATTCTATTAGGAATATACCTAAATACACATTATAAGTACCTACCTGAAATAATTGTTCCATTTTATGTAAGAAGAGAGCACGTAATGCTGTTTCTCGCCGAGCAAGTCGCTTATTAATCTTTGTTCTTAACACTGTCCGGTGGCTTGAATATGTCATGCTCGCTTAAAGGGCTTTGCTTACGGTGGCGTCGTTGATCGGGTCGCCACCTTCCCTAACATATGGTTGAGGGAGGCGATGGCTGAGATATGCGTCATACTCGTGATCGGGTGCTGTTTGTGGAGTCCGGACTGTTCATGCTTGCAAGGGCATAGTACCTAACTTCTTAAATACTAGTGTTATTTTATTATTATTGTATTGACGAGAGACATCATTCCGATCTTGACACGTTTTATTGTTATTGACCATGTACATCACTGACAATATTACATTAATATTCCTTTTTTTATTGTTTTGTTTGGACGCTTAGAGACCGTATACATCTCTACGAACATTGAATAATTATTAATTGTACTTGGACGCTCAGAGACCTTATACATCTCTGGAATACTGAATTAATATCATTAACTTTCTGTTAATGCACAGACCTTATCCTAATCGAATGTAATGGTCATATTTTGTTTTGTTTTCATTAACTTTGTGGCATTTAGTGTGTTGTTATATCAGTCCTTAATGTGCAAATTTTAAATTATTATTGTGTAAGATTATTATTCTTTTATTGTAAGATTATTATTTTTATTGTAAATTACCGTTTGACATGTAAAAGTGCCCTTGTGGCCTATTTGCAGAATAAATAATTTGAATTTGAATTTGAATTTGAATTTGAAACTAGTCTCAGATTGTATAAAGCTATCTGGCTCTATGTGTAGTAAAGTTAGGTCATGTATTCTACGCCCCGATGCTAATAATAGAATCATTGAAGTCCTTCTAGCTGTGTCAAATAAGGTGTTCTTTATGGGTGTAGATATCAGCCAATCATAGACTAATTTTGTGTCCCAAATAGGTGGTTTTTGTGGTACAGGTTTTGCAATCTAAATAGCTTTTAATATTTGTTTTATCAGGAAGTTATTGGTCATCTGAGTTGCATTACCACAGTATGTAGTTATGGCTGACTTGTGTAGCAATATTGTATTATATGCAAATCTGTGTTCTAAGTACAAATAGGCTAAAAATTTTGCTATATCTTGTCCTCTAGGATTTTTGGTGTCAGTGTTATTATTGGTACACCAAGATATCCACCTTCGTATGGCTGGGGCATAACTAGCCAGAGTTGAGGCTCTCCAACTACTTTGTAGAAGTTCTCTTTCTTCGTCTCTCCAGGTAGTTAGGGTGTCACTCCACCCCCAACCAGCCATGCCTGTAATTCCAGTTGGTCCACTTGAGGTGGATTGTGTCCTGTGGTCTGATCGATTAGAACCCTCCGTAGGTTGTATATTGGAAGTGGCTTCTCCAACGCTCTTGTCAGTAGGTCCGGTTTCCAGAAACATAGGTTCCAAGATGGTGCTATCAGAATGAATTTGCCTGTCGCATTGTTCAGGTGGCGTAGTACCTGTGGTATCAGATTTGGTGGAGGGAAGACCCATGCTAGATTGTAATGCCATGGTTGACTGAAAGCGTTGCAAAACTTTGCTGAACCATCTCTTGAATCCAAGCTTGCGTAATCTGATACTACCGCCGTCTCGAAGGAGGCGAATAGATCTATTTCTGGTTTTCCCCATTTTTTGAATAAGGTTTCCGTAGCCTCGGGGAGCAGGTGCCAATCTGGAAGCGGGCGTCTCCGTGACAACCGATCCGCTATGTTGTTGAATCTCCCGGGAAGATAGCAAGCAGACATTACAACTTTTAGTTGATTGGTTAAGCGCAGAAGTTTGCATGTCATATTTAAAAGTTGGAGTGACCTGGTCCCTCCTTCTCTCCTTATATAGGCTATTAGGGTCCGATTGTCGGCCTGTACTAGAATGTGCGCACCATGTAGTCTGTCCCGTTGATTGTGTATTGCTGCATACACAGCATACATCTCTTTCATGTTTGAGTGCCACGGTCTTTGATGAGGTAGCCATGTCCAGGCTAGATTTTTTCCATTTATCTGGGCCCCCCAACCGACATCCGCTGCATCTGTGGTGAGAAAATGAGTCACTGCTTTCCTGTGTATTGGAGCAGAATTGTTTTCTACTAAAGCCAACTGCCACCACTGAATCTCGCCGAGAGCTACTGGTGTAATGGTTCTCTTTAATCTTGGTTGATTTAATTTGAACCGTCGCACAAACATCTGCAGTCTTCGACAGTGGAGTTGTCCTTGATGAATTACTAAATTCGCAAAATTTAGATGACCCAAGAGTTGCTGCATTTGTCTTAGGAAAGTCTGACCCCTTTTTTGAATAGTTGTAAGACATGTCTGAATTTTTTGGATTTTTTCCTGTGGTAATTTCATCGTATCTACTTGTGTGTTCCATTCCAGTCCTAGATATATTAAGGATTGAGTTGGCTCCAAGATTGACTTGGTATAATTGAGATGCCAACCCAGGTGTTCCAAGAACCGCACGGCTTCCGCAGCCTGGGTTTTTAATGTGGAACGATCCTGGTTCACCAAAAGGTAGTCGTCTAAGTAAACCAGGATTCTGAAACCTCGAGCCCGTAGGACCTCCGCGGTCCAATTGGTGACAGCTGCGAAGGTTTGTGGGGCAGATGAGAGTCCAAACGGAAGGGAGGTTAGTTGTAGTATTTCTCCATTGTAAATTATTCGTAAGAATCTTCTGTGAACCTCTGAGATTGGAATGTGGAAGTAAGCTTGGGATAAATCTATTTTTATCATCCAGTCCTGTCTTTGCAGAAATTCTGTAACTGTTGTCTGGGAGATTAGTTTGAATTGTTTTGTCTTTACATGTGAGTTCAGGTGCCTGAGGTCGAATATAGGTCGAGTCCCACCGTCTGATTTTTTCACTAAAAACATTTTTGAAAAGTGGCCGGGGTTCTTTAGCAATGGTTTTTCCAGAACTTTCTGTTCCTTTAACTTTGTTATCTGTTTTGTCATTTCCGGTGTTACTTTGGTGGCATACATTGATTGTATAGAATAGGTTGGGTAAAATAGGGGTGGCTTGCTGTTGAAAGGAATACGATGGCCAGTTATTGTTTTTAACAAAAAGTGATTGGCTTTTAAATGCATCCATCTTTTGTGAAATAACTGAAGGCAGCCCCCCTGAAATTGCTGTGTTTTCTTGGAATAGTCATTTATTTTGACTTGTGTTGGGACGAAATGTCTTATTTTGTTTATTGAATCTTTTCTTCTCATGTTTGTGTTTCTTGTCAGATTTATGGTAGGTATGATCATGATTGCGTTTGAACTGAGTTCTTAAATTTCTTTTGGTTTCATCCTGGTGTCTGCTAGACCCCTCACGACCTCTGAATGTGCTTGAGCTAGCTATTGCTCTCTTCTCTTTTTCTTTCACATAGGTGGGTGTATTGAGCCAGACCTGTGTGCCTCCCAGGGATTGCATTAAAGGCAGCAGAGCTTCTCTACTAAACAAGAATTCATTGCTTGGAGGAATATTTGTTAGGCTCGCCTTCAAATTTGAGTTTGTTACTTCATTGAGAAGTCTATGACGCCTTACCTCAATGCACTCCGTGCGTTTACCACATAGAATTTGCATTATTAGCTCTGATTTCTTGTTGACCTCTGAATCCGGTCCAAACAGTGTGGAAACTTTATCAAAGAGGGAGTTTGCATTCAAGTCCTTTTCATTCAACGAGGCCCAATCTACTAAGTTCTGCAAACCACTTTTTAAAATCTCCTTCTGTTGCAATACTGCATTGCATAGGCCAGCTAACAGATGTTCCGTAGTAGCCGATACTGATGTTAAAAGGTTTTTGTACCTTATAGTCTGCCAAGCAGGAGAATTGAATTTGTGTAGCTTGTCTAATTGTTTAAGACGGTTAATATCTGCCTCCGCGACAATTTGATTACCCTTAGCCTCTGTTTGGAATTCACCTACATCGATGACGAAGGATTTGCGACTCGCCGGTGGGGTTAGAAATTGTTCCGACTCTGTGTGAGCCTCGAGACTTGTAGACGGTCGTTCGTGGCGGTAATCGACTTCACCTGTGTTTGGCAGCTGATGCACTATGTAATTGGTAAGGTAACTTACTTGACTTAGCAGCGAGTCGACGCGTGGATCGAACGACTGCGACATCTCTCCGCGAGGCTGTCTAGGTCGTTTATTAGGCGGTGACTCCGTCTCGTCCTCTGAGGAGCAAGACGACGAAGAATCACCAACCGAAAGAATCGACGGAGGCCGTTTATTTGTTGTTTGAGACACGAACGGTATTTCGACCTCCGGTCCCGAGCCATTCTCGGAAGTCATCTTCGTTAAAAAACACTACGAAGCACAAAAATATACTCGTACACTTTTAGCTAAAGTTATATTCATAAATTTTGTGGCTTTTAAAACACTTTTTAACTAAAAACTTCTAGGATGAAAAAAAGTGCCGTGTGATCGTAAACAAAATTTATAACGCAGTGAATTGACACAAAGCCAGTGCTGCCAATTGAGCAACACCAGCGAAGCGACAAGGGAATTGGCGCCTTCTGGCGATCGAATTAAGGCTAACAATCGGGCGGAGGCAGGTCCAGGAACAAGGGAAATTTGCGACCGGTCGCTGCTTGCGTTGGGTCTGTCTCTATGGTAGCAGCCTGTCCGGCGGTTAACATGGTAGATGGCCTCGGGGGGAGCTCACAGTTGCTAAGATCCTCGAGGCAAAACTGGTTGGGATCCTTCACGAGGTTACCGCCTGTTAACTGCCTGGTTCTACCGTTGGAAACAGGCAGAACGGAAACAACCAGTTGAGCCCATACTTTATATCCCAACCCATCCTATCCCGTTTATCCCATCTAATCAGCCGTAAGCGATGACATGGCATGTCGCAGCGGGCTTTCCATCCACAAAGAAGGAAGGTTAGCGGTAAAATGCCATCCGCGTGTTTGTGCCGTGCGCGGGGACCCGTACGGGTGGAGAGGGAGGTCCTGGTGGCTGAGTCGACCAGTGGTCGGGATAGTACTGCTGGGAGACAACACTCCTCTTCGGCTCAGGATTCACCTCACACGGGCGGTCATGGTCTAGCCAGCCATGATCAATCGGCTGTCGTGTCCAGTCTGATGGCCACGGGCGAGTGTCCTGGGGTATGGGGTCTGTAGTCGGTGGAGCACGGGTTGTGAGTCGTCTGAGGAGATGACGAGCAACTCGGCACCGTGCGGACTCACAGACAACATACTTTTGGGGCGCTATATCGGATTGGTAGCCCTGATGCGTTAACGCATCCCCAGGGTGTGGGCTCCGTGGTGGGTGGGGAGCCAATCCGACGAAACAAACAGATAAGGTCACATGGATCAATATAAACCAATGACGAAGGAAGTAGGGAAAGCCGGACCCGCAAGGGATGAGGCCAAGGCGCACAGCGCAAATGCTGCACCAGCGGTACGCACCTCTGTCTCAGACAGAGGAGCGAGAGCGGGTAGCAGCCGAGCAAGGGGGTCCGTATGGACGCAGAAGGCGCGAAGCGCATATACAGGCAGAGGCCATGGTGGAGCGGTCCAAACCGGAGGCACCGTCCGATCTTTTCCCCCCGGGTCGAAAAGCGGACACGCCCAGCAGGTACCCGTAAGGAGACCGGCTGGCGCAGGTGCCGGAGGGGAGGCCAGCGGAACTGTGGCCATATGCAACCGGCCGGCCGGTCCTCTTCTGAACCCTGCTGCTGACGAGCCGGGCGCCGTTGATAGCGTGTCCGTACCCCAGGGTGCGGATGCGTGGTCCGGTGGAGGAGTCGCTGGTAGCAGAAGGCAGAAGAGGCGAGACAACGCCAAGGCGAGAGCTCAAACACTGAGCGAGGGCACCCCCCAGGATGCACCCACTTCGGGGTCAGGGGTGGTGCAAAAGAAGAGGCAACTGGGAGCCAGTGGTGACTCTTCTCTGCTTGTCAGCGACTCCAAGCGAACGAAGGTCACAGCCTCGTTCGCTGAAGTGGCTGCAAGCGAGAGGATGGCCATCGTCCCGGAGGCCTTTCCGGCCGAGAAGATCGGGTTAGGGCATCTGGGCGCCATCCAGGGGCTCATTTTGGAGCTTCTGGTTGACGCTCCGGATCCCCTACCCCGAGTAACCCTCGGCAACGTGGTGGCGGGCGCTCTCCACGTCAATTGCCAAGGGAGGGAGTCCGTCGCATGGCTCAAGGCAGCAATTGGAAGCGAGGAGATTGCTGGCTTGCGTCTGAAGGTCATGGACGCCAAGGATCTTCCGAAACCAGTCAAGATGGCATGGAAAACGAAGATAGTTGGCGGCCATGACGTGAAGTTGCTTCTCCGTGTGCTGCAGAGGTACAATCCTGCGCTACACACGGAGGAGTGGAAGGTGGTAGACACCTTGACGTCGGACGCGAACACCAGGCGCATCATACTGATGGACCGGGTGTCGGCCGACGTTATCAAGGCAGCGGGCTACCACCTACACACGGGTGTCGACCTGAGCTCCTTCAAGCTCCTTGAGGACGTGGAGGAGAGGGCGCTTGAGGGGGCTGGGGACGGCACTTGTGCGGGGAAGGGCGTGGGGGGTCAGACGCCGGGGGAGGGCGCGGGGGGGCCGCAGCCTGGGGAGGCCGAAGAGGGCACACCTCCAGAGGGAGAGGTGCCAACTGCCATTGGCAAGGAGGCTGAGGCAGCCAAGGAGGAGGGGCAGTCGGAAGCGGAGGCCGGGGACATGGCGGGCTCCAGTGACAGACGTGCTGAATCCCGCAGGGCCCGAGAGTCATCACCGTTATCGGGGATTGGCTCAGAGGACCTGCAGGGAATGGCAGAGCTGTACCTGGAGGCCTCCATGTCTCCCATGTCCTGCGACGAGACGCTCCAGGAGGTGGCTGCTGACCTCAGCAAGCCAAAGAATTAACAGCGCCAATGGCGGGTTTAAGGTGTGTACAAATCAATTTACAACACAACAAGGCGGCCACTGCCCTTCTGGCAAGGCAGCTAAAATGCGACAAGTTCGATATTGCTCTTATTCAAGAACCATATATATATAAAGGTGAAATAAGAGGTTTAGGTGGAACGGGGGGAACAATCGTTCACCTGTGTCCAGATAACAACAATGATATGAGGACATGTATATATGTCAAAAATGGCATCAATGCTATGCCTTTACATGCTTTCTGTTGCAGGGATCTCACCACGGTGATGATCCAAAAAAAGGGGGAGGGTAAGGAGCTCATTCTATCATCAGCCTACCTCCCCTACGAGGCGACGGATCCCATCACACAACAGCTGCGGGATCTTGTTGCATACGGCAGCCGGGTGAACACCAACCTGATAATCGGCTGCGACGCGAACGCTCACCATGTCATCTGGGGCAGCTCGGATGTCAATAGGAGAGGAGAGAAGGTACTGGATTTCCTGGTAAGCTCCTCTTTACAAGTACTGAATAAAGGCAATGAACCTACCTTCGTCAATTCTAGGCGGGGGGAGGTGATTGATATAACGTTGGCTACTAATAACACTAGTAACAAAATCAACTCATGGCACGTATCTGATGACATATCCCTTTCGGACCACAGATACATCTGCTTCAGGTACCAAACTAAGATAAAAATTAATACGGTACGTAAACGGAATCCTAGGTACACGGACTGGTCGGGCTTTAGAAGGGATCTAAAAGTAGACCTAGGAGACCCAAAAGGCAAGCTAAACTCTATTATAGACATAGAATTCGAAGCGGACAAAATAGTACAAGCTGTATACAAGGCCTTCACTAATAACTGCCCGGAGAAGAAAACCCTGGCTAAAAAGTTACCATGGTGGACCCCAGAGATAGTAAAGCTCAGGAGGGAAACTAGGGCAATATTCAATGACGCAAAGGCATCTAATGACTTTGGGTACTATGCACAAAAACTCACAGAACTCAGCAAGGCTGTGAGGAAAGCCAAGAGGAGAGCGTGGAGGAACCACTGCGATCAGATTGAGTCAATACCAGAAGGTATGAGACTAACAAAGGCACTAGCAACCACAAAGTCGGCCCCGCTCACATCCATCAGGGACAATGACGGTAGAATGACGAAAACGGGGCTGGAGACCCTTAAGGTAATGTGTAAAATGCACTTCCCAGGCTCAGTAATACACGACAGCGTAACAGACGATGGAGCAATTAGTGCGTTGGAACAGACCACAAGTACAACGAGACACAATTGGGACACGTCCAAAAAGGTAGTAGATCATAAAAAGATAAAGTGGGCACTTTCAACATTCCAACCTTACAAAGCCCCGGGGCCAGACGGCATCTACCCCATTCTACTACAAGAAGGCGCTAATGTACTAATCCCACATCTTAGCAGATTGTACAGGGCGTGCCTGGCCTTCGCACACGTACCGCGTGTGTGGAGGATGGTAAAAGTAACCTATCTACCCAAACCGGGTAAGGCGGATTACAGTGAAGCCAAATCGTATAGGCCGATAAGTTTATCGTCGTTTTTCCTCAAAACACTGGAGAAACTGGTAGATAGACACATAAGGGATGGCCCATTAAGAAGGCATCCGCTGCACGAACTACAATGTGCATACCAGCCAGGGAAGTCAACGGAAACCGCACTTCACCTGGTGACAACCAGGGCTGAACAGGCTATAGAGAATAAAGAACTATGTCTTGCAGCTTTCTTAGACGTGGAAGGAGCGTTCGATTGTACCACGTATAAAGCTATCAGCGAAGCAGCTGTTAATCATGGTGTAGAGCCCACCATATGTAAATGGATAGGCAATATGCTAAATGGCAGACTAATAAAGTCATCACTCTTGGGGGATGAGATAATGGCCACGGCCACAAAGGGATGTCCACAGGGTGGGGTTCTCTCACCAACTCTTTGGAGTCTGGTGGTGAACTCACTCCTGGTAGAACTCAATAAAGGTCCCATCCACACGGTAGGATATGCTGATGATTTAGTGATACTGGTTAATGGGAAGTTTCCAGGCACGGTATCGGGAATCATGAACAAGGCACTGCAGACAGTGGAGAGATGGTGCGACCGACACCAATTATCCATTAATCCAGGCAAAACTGTAGTAATACCCTTTACTAGGAAAAGGACTCTTCGAGGCGTACAGCAGCTAAAACTGTACGGGAGGGTACTAGAACTGTCTAATGATGTGAAATATCTAGGTGTCACACTAGATAAAGAACTGAATTGGAAGAAGCATACAGATCTTACCATTACAAAGGCACTGAGGGTATTTGGAATGTGTAGATCAGCGTATGGAAAAGCATGGGGTTTGAACCCAAAGGTACTTAGATGGATCTACACTATGATGGTGAGGCCCATATTATTGTACGGTAGCCTGGTATGGTGGCCAAGGACTTTAAAGAGCACATGCAGAGATGCTCTGATGAAGGTACAGAGATCGGCATGCATGGCTATAACAGGGGCGTTTCGCACCACGCCCACAGCGGCGCTAGAAGTCCTACTGGACCTACCGCCACTTCACTTGGTGATTAAGTCAGAGGCACGCAAATCGCTCTACAGATTAAGAACCCTTGAACTGTGGAGCGACAGTAAGCCAAAGACTAAGCACACAAACATGGAGACTGATGGTTTCTTAGACAGAATAACAAGCATGGGAAGCGACAAAATGCTACCCAAGTTTGTATTCCATAGGAACTACACAACAAAAGTTCCATCCAGGGCTGAATGGGCCGAAGGTCTAGAACCACCGAGGTCTGGTATCGAAGACAGTATATGGTACACGGACGGATCAAAAATGGGATCCGGTACGGGAGCAGGCATTTATGCGAATGACTACAGTAGTAGTGTAAGCATGGGTAACTTGGCAACCGTCTTCCAGGCGGAGACATACGCCATAATTGCCTGTGCACAGGAGAATATAGACAGACAAACCAGAGGGCAGACCATCTATATACTCAGTGACAGTCAAGCGGCGCTTAAGGCACTTACGGCGCCGAAAGTGGAATCTCGACTAGTCTATAATGGCGTCCAGGCACTGAACAAGCTTGGAAAGCACAATAAGGTGCAACTGGTTTGGATTCCAGGGCACGAGGGCTTCATTGGCAACGAAAGAGCGGATGAGCTTGCTAGAGGGGGGTCTACAAACCACTTTGTAGGTCCAGAACCATTTGTGGGACTCTCGCAGGGAACCATAATTTCGGCCTTTAAAGCCTACGCCAAAACCAAACACCAATACGAGTGGAGGAATGAGGCGGGCTTAAGGCACTCAAAGCTCTTCATAGAAGGAGTGGACTCGGGCTGGACCAACAAACTCTGGAAATCCAGTAGGAAGCAGCTCAGAATCATATCTGGGGTGTTCACAGGTCACTTCGGGGTCAAGGATCTCTTGGCCAAGATGGGACTATCAGACAGCTCAGACTGTAGAATGTGTGGCGAGGAGGATGAGACTATGGAACACTTACTGTGTGAATGTCATGCCCTTGCCAGACAAAGAATGAATTACTTTGGTATCGGCTATACGCAACCAAAGGAATTCAAGGCACTTCCGCTGAGCTGCATCATCCGCTATGTGGAAATGATGGAGCGAAGTTGGGAGTAGACGTAAGGAGAGGGCAAATGCACAAAAGATCCCACTGGGTCGAAGTGCATCCGAAAGGGCCCTCATCTAGATAAGATAAGATAAGATAACAATCGGGTAAATCTGCCCGATTTCAGGTATGTTGCCATAGATATCACGTAGACAAACTAGACGCACTCTCATTAAGCCATGCTGTGTATGACGAAGGAATATAAAGTTATATTATAATTTAAAAAAAAAACTATGTTTAATTAACTGGCAACAAAATCACTTTATGTATTGGTCTAAGAAAAACACCTTTTTGAGTCTTAATTTGAGCTGACCGTACTAAATTGTCAGATGCATTTTTGTTGACAGATATAATTTTACCGAGGGGCCAACAAGCAGGTGGAGTAGCTTCGTCCTTTAATAAAACTATTTGTCCAATTTGTACATTGTATTTTCTCAGCAGCCACTTGCTTCTTGGTTGTAGTTCACTTAAATAGTTATTATAAAATTGAACCCAAAACTTTTGTTTTATTTGAGTAATTTTTTGAAACATATTTAGTCTATTTTCTACTCTATTCACTAGACTAGGCTCAGGCAGATCTGAGATCGGTGACCCAATCAAAAAATGAGAAGGCGTCAAACAAACAACATCATCATTGTCTGGTATATCGAATACAGAACATAAAGGTCTCGAGTTCAGTATGCCTTCAATCTGAACTAAAACAGTGTAGAAAAACTCATAAGTTAATCTGACGTTACCTAAATATCTTTTAAGTAATCCTTTGACAGATTTTATTCCAGCCTCGTAAATTCCACCCATGTGGCTGACAAGAGGAATGGTAAATTTCCAATCTATGGCGTTAATATTACAATAGTCTATGATCTGACTATAGGATGAATCATTTATAAACACCTGATACAATTCATGCAACTCATTATTTGCCCCTTTAAAGTTAGTCGCATTATCCGAGTACAAATGAGAACAGTAACCTCTTCGGCTAATAAATCTCCTTAAGGCACAAATAAAGGCTTGCGACGACAATTCTGAAACTAACTCCAGGTGAATTGCTTTACTTGACAGGCAGATAAACAAGCAAATATATCCTTTGGTGTACTTGCAATTTCGAAGCATAGAATTACGAACATAAACTGCTCCGCTAAAATCTACACCAACATGCAAAAAAGCGCGTGTTAAAGTGACTCTTGGAGTTGGTAAGCTAGCCATCTGCTGCCCACAGGCTTCTGCATTGAATCTGACACAGCGAACGCATTTATGTATGACCTTTCTAACCTCCATACGTCCATTAATAGGCCAGTATTTTTGCCTTAGTCCGAAAAGTGTACCTTGAATACCTATGTGCAACAAACGCAGATGAAATTGTCGAATAATAAGCGTTGTGACGTATTCTTTACTGGGTAACACTATGGGATGAGCTTGACAATAAGGTATGTCTGAATTTTGTATACGACCTCCTGTACGAATTATATCATCGTCATCAAGAAAGGGGTTAAGCTTTCGCAAGGGACTTGTTTTAAAAGTGTATAAGCTGTAAGTTTCAACGTTATTATTTTCACTACTAGTACCATTTGAGTCTGTATTATTGTTTATATGTGTGGACTGTATGCTCTGTAATTTCAAACTAGTTAACTCTTGGTACCCTTTAGAGAAATGTTTACGCTGGATTATTTGAATTATGAAATTGTGTGCCCTTTTTAACCGACGAAAAAAACGGAGGAGGTTCTCAAGTCAACGCGTATATATATATTTTTTATGTATGATCACGCATAAATTTTAACAGAGTAGTCCGATTTTGATAATTCTTTTTTTATTAGAAAGGGTATAACTCGAAGTTGGTACCTCATTGGTAAATAAAAATTTACACCTTAAGGGTAGGAAAACAGGGGATGATTGTTTGTTCACTTACTGATTGATATGTATGACCACGCATGTGTGTGTGTGTGTGTGTGTGTGTGTGTGTGTGTGTGTGTGTGTGTGTGTGTGTGTGTGTGTGTGTGTGTGTGTGTGTGTGTGTGTGTGTGTGTGTGTGTGTGTGTGTGTGTGTGTGTGTGTGTGTGTGTGTGTGTGTGTGTGTGTGTGTGTGTGTGTGTGTGTGTGTGTGTGTGTGTGTGTGTGTGTGTGTGTGTGTGTGTGTGTGTGTGTGTGTGTGTGTGTGTGTGTGTGTGTGTGTGTGTGTGTGTGTGTGTGTGTGTGTGTGTGTATGTGTGTGTGTACCAAAATGTGAATTAACGACAATAGTGGACTGTAAATGAGGACGAGAAATATGAGGGTCGCGGGAGAAACAAGAATATTGGTATTTGAAGAGTCTAAATGTTTGACGTGTGCTAAAATTAGTAATAGAACAGTGGTTCGTCGGTTATACCTGGTCTGTTGGGCTGTGGAACACAGGATCTTCGGCGTCGCAAGCAGAGCACCGTCGGTTGAAGTCTCCAGTTCACCTGAACCAAGCTTACTTTTAACTCTCTCAGTCTCTGCATTTCTGCTAAAGCTCGTTTATCGTGAGGTTTGTGTAATATCTTATTCGGCTCTAGGTCAGATAAAGCAATACCATCAAGTGTATTTACTCTACTCAGCGCCACATATGCCTGCCGCGGGTTCTGGCAACAATCACTGGATATTTTTGCACCAATTTTAGTCGTTCAGGGAATGGTATGCTGTCTGATGACAATGAGTAAAGCTTTTATCATATCCGGCCAATTTAGATCATTGCACGAAAAGGTCATAAACCAGGTAGGAGGCCCTAGACTTCTTACCATAGCAATCAACTCCGAACAGCATCGTCTCCAGTAAGAAGCAGACCCTCGCACATTTCTCATAGTCGAAAATCGGTTGAAATTTGAGGTCTGGTTGTGGCATGCCAAGCCGAAAGCAGGACCAGTGTTTAATGAAATGCGAGAAAGCAAAAAGATCTTTGGATCTCGTTTAAAGTGGTGTCAGAAGAGCGAAGAACAAATTAAATTAGATATTATCGCGAAGCATCACTCTAAACGAGATTTTAAGGGTTTGTAGAAGGCATTAATGATAACAAATGTATTGCCGACATGTTTCAACACCATTTCCAAGTCGAATCACCACTGGGGCTACCACAGTCAACGGGGGTGTCAGATGCTGGGTCTCGTGGTCAGGGGATGATCACCAGGTCTACGGCAAAAGATGTTATCAAAGCTATTAAAGGTATGACACGGGGTAAGTCTCCTGGGCACGATGGTCTTAGCATTGAGCACCTCCAGCATGCTGGCCCGCATCTGCCAAGAGTTCTGGCTATGTTGTACACATTTTGTGTAGGGCACTCGTACCTGCCGTCGGACGCGATGAAGACTGTGGTGGTGCCCATCGTGAAAAACAAAACAGGTGACAGTAGCGACAAAACCAATTACAGACCTATTTCACTAGCTACCATTATAGCCAAGGTGTTTGATAGTGTGCTTAACTCCCACATTGATAAATATCTGAAATTACACGATAATCAATTTGGATTTAAGCCGGGATTATCCACAGAAACTGCAATTGTGGGTCTTAAAATACTGTCAAGTACTACAAGTACTACGGACAAATGTATACGCATGCTACCTTGACCTATCTAAGGCGTTCGATATGGTTAATTACGACATCCTCTGGCAGAAATTGAATGACTCTGGCGTGCCAGCTGACCTGACTAGCACTCTCAAATTCTGGTACCTTAACAATCCAATGTCGTAAGATGGGCGGGGGCGTTTTCGGATGCATACAGGCTGAAGTGTGGAGTAAGACAAGGAGGACTAACCTCGCCTAAGCTCTTCAACCTGTATGTAAACGAACTTATAGAGGAGCTCAGCAGCGCCCGCATCGGTTGCCATATTGACGGAGTGTGCGTAAATAATATCAGTTACGTGGTGCTGCTGAGTGCCTCTCCATGCGGACTTACGAAACTGATAGGCATCTGTGAACGGTACGCAATGAGTCACGGTCTGCAATATAATGTGTTGAAAAGCGAATGTATGGTCTTTAGGGTTAGGAATAAAAGTCCACAGGATGTTCCACCGATAAAACTAAATCGGAAGGTACTGACTGTGGTATCACAGTTTAAGTATCTGGGGCATATTATGACGTCTGACCTTAAAGACGGTACTTAACTGACATTGAGCGGGAACGAAGAGCATTGTCTGTGAGAGCTAACATGATCGCTCGCAGGTTTGCTGGATGCTCGAGAAGGGTCAAGTTAACCCTATTCAGGGCCTACTGCACGTCCTTATATACCAGCGGCCTGTGGGCGAACTATACTCAGGCACAATACAGTGCTCTTCGTGTCCAATTTAATAACGCATTCAGGATGCTGATGGGGCTGCCCCGATATTGCAGCGCGTCAGGGATGTTCGCAGAAGCGAGGGTGGACTGTTTCCACACTACTATGCGCAAGCGATGTACATCCCTGGTGCGTAGGGTACGGGCCAGTGCCAACAGCATCCTGAAAATGGTCGCTGAACGTAAATATGGACTGTGTGTATATAAACCACTGCTGTATGATGCACGCAAACACAAATGTTAATTATGAGGTCGCATGACGATTTTGAGATTTAAATGAATTTTTAATGTAACTTGACATCCAGTGAATAATTATTATTTTTAAATTAGATTACTTCAGAAATATTTACAAAATTTTATTATTAGTTGACTGTAATGCGAATTTCAAACCGGCCTAAATCGTATTATTATTGATTACTATGTATTTTCTCTTTAAATTAACTTTATGTGTGCTAACTATGAACTTTGTAATTACTAATATTAAGCTAAGTTTTACTAACAATAGTGATCCATGTTGGTCTTTGAATAAATGAATTGAATTGATGGTCAGATGCATATTGTCAATCAGTCCTTGGGGTGTGAGTTCTTACATGTATTTTTCTCATTCGAGCAGCATTTCTTGTAGGCCTACCCATGTCGGTATATAAAGCCTCTTCTTTTAACGAATTTATATTATACAACAAGCAATATAATTACATTAGGATTATAAAGCAATTAACAGTTTCAGTAAGGTAGGAAGCTATTTTAAAAGTTATCAAAAATATTTCATGTAACTAGAAATTAAGTTAGTAATTAACTAAAGTAAGCCACAGAAAATTAAGAAATAAAAACTTTTTAACAAAAAATTAAACCGCCGAAAAGGAACTGAAAAACAAAAAATAATAAAACTTTTTTATTTAGTTTAATAACTAAATTCTTAAACTATTGTAAGTACTTATACCTAAGTAAGTATATAATTTTGTAATTATTTTGACTTTTTAATAACCTAACCTTAATAACTAAGTTCTTAAATTAATCTAAGTGTACCGAAGTAATTTTGAGTCGGCGCCAAACAATCAATGAACAAAGATTACTCCAAACAAGTAGGTACAAGTTAGACCAAATCAAATGAATAATGCAATGTGAAATCTCCAGACATAAACATTAACGTTCCAAAAAATGCGCTCTCCGCACGACCACTCGCAACGACGTGTGCCCTTACGTGTGGCCCGTTCGGGTTGGTGTCTCGCTGACATTAACCATAACTTCGTGAACACTCGGCATTCAAAATTCAAAATTCATATATTTATTCTGTAAGCAGGCCTCAAGGGCTCTTTCACATATCCGATCAAATCAAATAGGTATCAAATCAAATCATTGTCCTTTAAATAATTAATTAATATGCTTGTTTGGCGCCGACTCAAAATTACTTCGGTACACTTAGATTAATTTAAGAACTTAGTTATTAAGGTTAGGTTATTAAAAAGTCAAAATAATTACAAAATTATATACTTACTTAGGTATAAGTACTTACAATAGTTTAAGAATTTAGTTATTAAACTAAATAAAAAAGTTTTATTAATTTTTGTTTTTCAGTTCCTTTTCGGCGGTTTAATTTTTTGTTAAAAAGTTTTTAAGTTCCTGAGTTGTGAGAAAAGACAGATCTTTAGTCGAGCTACGTGTGTTATTTATGAATCTAAACATGTACGTTAACACTCTTGTCAGTTTATTAAAGTTTGAATGTCTCTGAAATAATGTATATAAATCAGTCGGTGTGTCTTGTTGAGTAACAGCATGAGAAGAGCGCGGTTGAATCACTTCAATTTGTAACTCTTCATCACTTATCACAGGTGCTGACGTCATTGGCCATGTAGAACGATCTTGATATAACCAATGTGGTCCGCTCCACCAAAGTCTATTACACTGTAAATTCTGTGGGTAAACTCCGCGTGTAAGTAAATCAGCAGGGTTTTCTCTTGTGTTGACGTAGTTCCACATTTCAGACTTAGTCAGTTCTATAATTTCCATTAACCTATGAGATACAAATGTGTGAAGTTTCTTGTATGGTGACTGTATACAGTGTAACACAATCTGTGAATCTGTGAATAATAAAAAGTCATGAATCTTGAACTTATCTTTGAAAGCCTTGTTCACTTTGTTAACCAACTGTGCTAATAACAAACATCCAGAGAGTTCCAGGCGTGGCAGAGATTGAGTCTTTATTGGTGATACTCTAGTCTTCGCCATGACAAGACTGCAGGTGGGTGCTCTGTTAGGGTGTGTGGCTCTGAAATATACACTCGCACCAAAGGCTTTCGCAGAAGCGTCACTGAATCCTATCAAAGTTATCCATGATGGAATGTCAGAGAAGTAATATCTTGGAATCTCAATGTCCTGTAACTTTGGTAGATTATATTGGAACTCTAACCAAGTTCTTTGCAAATCTTCTGGGATGACAGAGTCCCAGTCTATCTTTGCCTTCCAGATAGATTGCATAAGTATCTTCGCTATAATAACTGTTGGCGCTAATATACCGATGGGATCATAGATTTGCGCTATTGCTGACAGTACATTCCTTTTCGTAAGCTTTATCTGTTTGAGCTCTGGAATAGCTGTCGTAAGCATATCACTTTGTGGTATCCATTTGACACCTAATGTTTTGACAGTTCCGCTAGGGGCAAAATCGTATGTTGTGTTATCATTGGTGGGTATAGTTTGAGTAAGTATCTTAGGTTCGTTCGTAGTCCATTTGTGAAGCTTGAAGTTTCCTTTTTGCAGCACGTCTATAAGTTGACCACAAACTCGTTGCGCTTGGTCGACAGTGTCTGCTCCTGATAAGAAGTCATCCATGTAACATTCCGACTCTATAATGTCCGCGGCTTCTGGATATAGTTGTTTGTGTTGTCCAGCTAGCATTCTCAGAGTACGGCATGCCAAGTACGGCGCACATTTTGTGCCGTATGTGACAGTTCGTAGCTGAATGCACTTTAAAGGACTTGACTTCAAATCACGCCATAAAATTCTTAGTAGCGGCCTTTGCTCTTCTTTGATGAAGATAGTTCTAAACATTTTGACTATGTCGCAGCTAAATGCATATTTGTACATGCGAAATCTAAGTATTATGTCAAGCACATCGTTGTATATGTTCGGTCCGTCAAGCATTATGTCATTCAGTGACAGTCCTGACGATGTCTTACTACTTGCATTGAAAACTGTTCTGAGCTTCGTAGAGCGACTTTCCGGTCTCAGAATGCCCAAATGTGGCAAGAAACAGTGTGGCTCTTGACTATGTTGAAAGTCATCAACAAACTCAGCATGACCTAGCTCTATAAATTCGTATATGAACGCTTTATATTGTGTGTAGAGCAAGGGATCTTTTTGAAACCTAGATTCTAGACTTAATAAGCACCGATATGCTTTATGAAAGGAGTTACCTAACTCTTGAACCCTTTCATTTTGTATAGGCATTTCAACAACAAAATGTCCGGTTTCATCTTGCACTGTTGTGTCAATAAATAATTGTTCGCAGTATTGTTGCTCTGGTGAGAACACAGCTTTAGGGCTTACCTCTTCCTGTTGCCAAAATCTAACAAGTAAATCGTCTGTGGAAGGTGTGTCAACAATATGTAAAGTTACATGAGCGTTGTGTCTCC
This sequence comes from Epinotia demarniana, assembly GCA_945867215.1. Classification (NCBI taxonomy): domain Eukaryota; kingdom Metazoa; phylum Arthropoda; class Insecta; order Lepidoptera; family Tortricidae; genus Epinotia; species Epinotia demarniana. The sequence continues at coordinate 37,653 of OX244264.1, forward strand.
TGTGAGTGCCCGATGCGCATTTGTTGACGTTTCCTGACACTACCCATCCGAATACTGTTTCTATAAGAATAGGCATGTTCGGTCCTAGGCTAATTTGATTACCTAACAGCAATGAATAGAAAAGCTGCGCTCCTATAAGCATATCTATCTCGCCAGGTTTGTAAAATGTAGGGTCCGCAAGCAATTTGTGTTGCTTCGCCGGCATATTCCATGTGTTGGTGTTTATAAAATTGTGTGGCAGCGGCACGGTTATGTTATCCATGACAATAAACTCAAGATTCGCTGTAAAATCTGTTAGTCGAGATGCTATGTTCGCTTTCATACATAATTGCGTTTGCTTACCTGACTCGCCAATGCCTTGAATAATGTGATTATCATAATGTAGCTTACTGTTCATGCGTTGGACAAGCCTGTGAGCAACTATGTTGACTTCGCTTCCCGAATCCAACAAAACGCGTGCAGAATGCCATATGCCTGTATCATCCTGTATATTAATTAATGCTGTGGACAATAAAATCTGATTATCATCAGTGTTAGACACATGCATTGTTGTAGGCGTCACGAAAGTATGTTTACTTGGACCTTGTATATGTGTATTATTAGCTATCGGTTGCTTAATAGCGTATGTAGTTTGTGTCAACTCTTGCTGTGTCGGATGTTGCTGTGGCAACTGTTGTTGTGGTAGCTGTTGCGGTGTCAACTGTTGCAGCGACTGTTGTAGGCTGTGCTGTTGCAGAGGATGCTGTTGCATAGAAATAGTAGTTGTGTGTTGCTGCTGTTGAGCTGTTGTTTCTGCGGCTATAGCAATACTAGCTCGCTTTGGAGGTGGATTAGCAAGGTGAATCAATGTGTGATGCTTACCGTTGCAAGTTAAACACGACCCTTTTGAACATTTGTGTTTGGCAGTATACGGCTGTAAACAATTGTAGCACAAGAACTTCGATTTTATGTAGTTTATCCGTCTGTCAACTGGCATTTCAAGAAATTGTACACACTTAGCAATATTATGTTGTCCTTGACAGAGGGTACAAGTATCGTAACAATTGTCACTAGTCGATATGTATGCGTGCTTGGGTGTTGATTTGGGTTGAGGAAACTTGTCAGACCTGTCATTCATAAGCTCAAATGCTGTTGCACGCAACTTAATAAAATCTAAAAGTTCCGCAATTTTCGGAATTGTTGTCTCTTTCCGTGTCAACTCCCATGCCGCTCTAAGAGAATTGTCCAGTTTCTGAGTGATAATATACACTAAAAGTACATCCCAGTGTTGAACTGGCAAGTTCAAAGCACTTAATGAATCTAAGCTTTACATTTAAGAAGTCTTTTATGTTGGATCTATTGAGTATCGGATAACTCATGAAATTCTTTAAATGGTAATTTACAACAATAGTTTGGTTTTCATACCTGCTTTCTAATATACTCATTGCTTTACCGAAGTTTTCATCAATAATAAGAAGGGAATTGATCAAACTCGCAGCCTCTCCCCTCAAGCAGCCCTTCAGGTACTGCAGACGTTGCAGCTCCGGCACGTTTCCTCCGTTCATCGCGCACTTGAACAGGTTCTTAAACGCAGGCCACTCGCGTATGTCACCGCTGTAGGAAGGTAGCTCTAGTCTCGGGAGTTTGTACACTTGGTTGTTCGCCTTACCGACCTCTTCGCCTTTCTCCAGCAATTTGTTGATGAGCGCCCGGGTTGAGTAATATCTAGTCTCCATGATAGATCGTTCGTCGTCGGCTTTCTTCTCATCGTTCTCTATTAGCTCTATTAACTGTTGAATTCCGTCAAATCGCTCCATTTGTGTAGATAAGTCGGCACATCGTAATTTTATTTCCTCTAAGTTCAAATTTCGTTTGTCGGTTGAATCTAATCCGGTAATATAGTTGATGATTCTAGTGATCTTTCCTTTTATGATGCTTCTACTGCTTTTTAATGTTTTATATTCTTCCGTGTCCGGCATTGTGTTGTGTAGGTAACTGTTGTCCCCAAGTAGCACAGTGTGTCCTGTTGGCTCGTAATGGACCAAAAATGTAGTGGATGTAACTAAAACATTATGTTTTTACTGGAAATATGTATTCAGCAAAATGTGTTGTCTTTTTTACAGCTTTTTATTATAAGTCAAATTTGAAAATCAACGACAGTTAAAACAACGCGGCTTCCAGCCAGAGAAAGGACAAAAAGGTTCGAATACGGAACAGTAAGGATACGACCTTTTTAATAGGCACGGAACCCTTGTTGTGCGTGGTCCGACACGCACTTTTCCGCTTTTTTAATTATAGGTTCAAAATATGCTATACATACAGATCCCGTTTTAAGCAGGCGTTATCTTTGCAATTACCTAAATGACCTTTACGTACCGACGATGACCTTGCCGACCGTCACAAGCGACCTGCTGAATAAATTGATCCGAAATATGTTAAAGACACGCGCAATTGTTGATACCTATGACATTTCACTCAATATTTTATTATGTATATGGCCAATTATTTCTGACATTTTAGTTATACTTATTAATATTGTTTTTGAAACAGGTGTGTATCCGGAAGTGTTAAAGAGTACCAGATTGAGTCAAGTGTATAAGGGGAAGGGTGATAAGTGCGATGTTAACCGATGACAATAGTCCCTACAATTTCTTAAATTGTGGAGTCTATCCTCTCATCTCATCTCGACTGACCGCTAATTCGCTTATCGGCATAACATGTCCAGTCCACTACTACAACAGCTGCGCTCAAGATATTTGATTGCATTGTTTCCGGTCTGGATGACAAATGCAAGATGGCAGGTATATTTTGTGACTTGTCCAAGACTTTTGATGTGATTGATCATGAATTGCTTTTGGACAAGTTACATCATTACGGGATACGGGACTTGAGTCACAAGTTAGTTACATCGATTTTGTCCGACCGGAGGCAGGTAGTTAAATAATCTGTGGGCGGTAAACGTCAGAAGTCCGATGCTGGCAGCGTGAATATAGGAATACCTCAAGGTTCGGCGTTAGGAAATACCCTTTTCCTAACGTTTATGAACGACCTTCCCGCTGCCATCACAGCTGGTCTCTCTGTCCTATTCGTGGACGATACCACAGTGGTTGTCAGTGCGCGCACTTATGAACAGCTTGGAGAGAAGATACATGGTGGCTGTGATCAACTGAAGAGGTGGTTCTCTACCAGTGGCATACTCTTGAATATATCGAAATCCAATGTCATGGTCTTCTCGGGGCGCAACGGTTGTCGCACGGTTCGCTCATTTGGGGGAACTCAACGGATGCCAACAGAGTGCTACTTATGCAGAAACGTGCCGTGCGTGCGATGATTGGGGCAAAATCGAGGACGTCGTGTAGAGGCTACTTCCCAATGCACGGTATTATGACGCATTACTCACTCTACGTATTCGAAATTATAATGTTCGTAAGGAATAATCTTTCTTCATTCAATACCGTAAATGCGATTGGCAAAACACTCCGCCGCACTGGGCGTTTGAGAACAGTTCCCCGTCGCATGGCATTTGCAGGCAAGAACCCGCGTGTCATTGGGCCTACCTACTACGAGCGACTACCCGCTGATCTTAGACCGGAACCTTCTGACGAAGCATTTAGACGCCGCCTTAAATACCTTTTATTGGAAAATCCATTATACTCAGTTAAAGATATATGAGTCTAGACTTGACATGTTAATAGTATATATGCCTTTCCCGTTCACGGGACAATAATGTCCCGGACCTTTAGGAGGCGTGCGTGGAGCTAGGTACCTACAAAGTACCAACTGAGTCAACACGTAGAGGCCCTTTTGACAATTCAATGAAATGCAAGGAGTACACCGTGCGGATGCTGTCCCGGCCCGTGTCATGGGACGCACACAGAGACAGCACCCGCTGGGGTGTATAGGGACTATTGATGGTTGATGGAATCTAAATAAAACGGGTTATTGGGTTGGAATGATGGACTAGTGGCTGGGCTATTGGGTGAAACATCGGATGCCTGCCTAATAAAACTGTTTCAATCTTTATCTCTGGCAGACGGTGACTTGCTAACTGCTAGATGGGCCCCTATTACCTAATAGCGACATAAAAAAATGGCCTAAGGGCAACACCGGTCAGAGAGCTGGGGGGTAGAGAGGTGGCACTGGACTTTAAACATATAGCTAACTCGCCACTTAGGTGTCCACATCTACCCTCGAGCAACAGCTCTTGCGACTCCACTCTGGACAACCAATAAAGGCAAGCCAGAGGTGGAGGGCCTGTCCAAACAACCACCCGATCGGCTCACCATGGCCTGACCACAGGACACCCCCAGGAGCACTCATCATAGGTACGTAGGGTCGCTACTCCCTAACAGCCCGCCACAAGCTGCCTTACGTTGACTGATTGCACCAGAAATCTGCTGGGCGATGGGGCCGTCACATCCCTACGCCTATAAATAAGTAGGTAGGCTTAATTATTATTACCTATTTTTTGTATGATTATGATTTGACGTTAAATGTATTGTGTCACGTATTTTATGAGTTTATGACGCACTAAATATTGTAAATAATGACGATACCTAGAGGTTGATATATTTGTGTTCTTTTGACTTTGGATTGTTTTTAATATGTCCTTGTTATTGTGTTGTTGACATTGTCTTATTATTATATCTTAATTTTTCTCGGTTTTTGACGATTGTGATAAAAAGTTTTATATTTTTGGCATGTATGCAAATCTGTAATGTATTTTTTATCATAAAATAAATAATCTAATCTAAGCGCATCCCTACTCCAAAGTGGTAGTGGCTGGAGCGTGTTTGTTGACGAAAACGCGACGTAATCTCGGCTGTGTCACGTAGTGTGTGCAGTCTGCCGCCACACGCTGAGCCGGCGCGTGCGGGCGGAGACGTCCGCTTTATTTTATCTACTCCACCACAAGTAGGTACTTTGAAAGCTTTACCGACATGATCGCGGCTTTTTTCGCTGGTGCGATGTTAGCTCTGGGGGCCCTCTCAGTTGTGGAATTAGTTTCGATTTGCACAAACAAGAACTATCAAAACAAGATGCTTAAATGTGGTACGTATATTTTTTTATTACCTTCTATCAAAATGCAAAAAAGCGACCAAATGAATTGTGGCGTGGTCTTGTACTAATTATCTATTCTGTGGCGTGGTGTGGTCGCCCTTAGACAATACGAGACATACGAGTAGGTAACCGCCCCCGCATCTGAAGGGCTACCGCGAAACGAAAACGAACTTCGTTGTGTATCTCCGTCTCTGTCGCACTTGCCAGTTCGAGCAACAGAGAGGGAGATATTCGAACGAAGTTCGTTTTCACTTCGCGGTAGCCCCTCTGTGTTTTACTACCTACTTATTAGTTACGCGACTGCCATGAGTTCGGGAATGGAAATGGAACACTAAACTTATTTGTCAGTTCATTTCAAACTTCCACGTAAACTGTCGAGTCTAAATTTGTTGTTTCCCATTGTTATTGCGGATAGATAATGCGACAAAGAGATGCATTATTTTGTGTGTAATTTTCATTTTGGTATGTCATACATATAAGTACCTACCTTGGTGGTGCGCGTATTTTTTAACCGACTTTAAAAAAAGGAGGAGGTTCTTAATTCGGTTGTATTTTTTTTCAGTTTGTTACCTCAGAACTCATTCGTTAGGTACTCGTCATTGATGAGCCGATTCGTATTTTTTTTTAGTTCGCGAGTATATGCTTCCAGGTGGGTCCCATTTTTTCAAAAAATCACTTGGATGATGGGATCCATGAGGAATTGAGGGAACTCCTCAATTTTATTAGGCACGCGTGTAGTGATTTTGGTATTTTCTATTATAACTCGTCTATTTACACCCGGAAATCATAAATAAAAGAGAAGAAGCGCACCTTCAAGAGTGCGTGAAGCCGGGGTTCCTCCAAAAGAGAAGCCCCCTCGCACCGATGTGGATAAGGAGGGTTTCACATTGGTGTCTAATAAGCGCAAGCCGCGAAAGAGCCAGTGTGGTACAGCAGAGCCCATTGGTTATTCAGGCCTGCGGGTTGCCAAACCGAGAAAAGCGCTCTACGTGTCGCGCCTGCATTACTCCGCCACGGCTGACGACATGGTGCAGTATATTCACCAGAAGACTAGCTACTCGCTGAGGGTTTTCCAGCTGCGTTCGCGCCACGACGTGCACTTCAGCTCGTTTATGGTGTGCGTGAGACCATCGCGTGTGCTGTCTTCTGGCCGAAGGGTGTCGTATTTCGGCGGTTCCGGGGCAACCTACCGAACTCTACACCGGACATAACGATTAACGACGCAACGGAGCCACACTGTTTCGTCGCCTAAATAATAATTAGTGTTTTAATATTATATTGTATGTATGTAAGTCTGTAAGGTATTTGTAACTATGGGCCTTAGTTGCCTGAAATAAATGTTTTATTATTATTATCTTTCCCGTTCACGGGACAATGATGTCCCGGACCTTTGGGAGGCGTGCGTGGAGCTAGGTACCTACAAAGTACCAACTGAGCAAACACGCAGAGGCCCTTTTGACAATTTAATGAAATGTAAGGAGTATACCGAACGGATGCTGTCCCTGCCCGTGTCATGGGACGCACACAGAGACAGCACCCGCTGGGGTGTATAGGGACTATTGATGGTTGATGGAATCTAAATAAAACGGGTTATTGGGTTGAAATGATGGACTAGTGGCTGGGCTATTGGGTGAAACATCGGACGCCTGCCTAATAAAACTGTTTCAATCTTTATCTCTGGCAGACGGTGACTCGTTAACTGCTAGATGGGACCCTATTAATAGCGACATAAAAAATGGCCTAAGGGCAACACCGCACCGGTCAGAGAGCTGGGGAGTCGAGAGGTGGCACTGGACTTTAAACATATAGCTAACTCGCCACTTAGGTGTCCACATCTACCCTCGAGCAACAGCTCTTGCGACTCCACTCTGGACGGCCAATAAAGGCAAGCCAGAGGCGGAGGGCCTGTCCAAACAACCACCCGATCGGCTCAGCCTGGCCACAGGACACCCCCAGGAGCACTCAGGTACGTAGGGTCGCTACTCCCTAACAGCCCGCCACAAGCTGCCTTACGTTGACTGATTGCACCAGAAATCTGGTGGGCGATGAGCCGTCACATCCCTACGCCTTATTATTATTATTATTATTATAAATTTGGTGGAGTGGAATTGATGATGAAGACCACATATGACTTATGGAATTCCACAATTATGTAGGTACTTAAAAGTACAAAAGTACGTCACAGATTCTGATAAGATTCCGTTGAAATAGCAACTAATGAAGTGCCAAAGGTGATCCTTGTGGAATCGACGGAAGTCCTCAAATATTATCGGCCCGCATACAGCAATTGGGGTTTTTTCATAAATAATCAACGCATTTGTCCTCGGAAATCAGTTCATGTGGTATTGGTAAATTGGAAAATAAATGTGGAAAAACCAACAAACCATTGCTACTACTACTATTTATTTAATTTACTCCAATTTAATTTTTTATAAGTTTTATGTTTTCATTTTAGTTGAGACTGTATTTTTCCTTTTATTAATTTTTGTGTTGTTTTTGTTTGTTACTTTCCGTGTCCTCACCAAATGGACCTTGCGGAAGACCAGCGCTGGCTGCAAAGCTAGTACATGCTGAGCTGGGTCCATTTCGTGGCAAAAATGTGTTTTTTTTTTATTTTTTTATTATTTCTTTTATAATCGATGTTGTGTTTGTCACGAATAAATGTTTTGATTTGATTTGATTTGATTTGATTTTGAAAAGTTGTGGCGGAGTAGGTACTAAATTGACGTCGGGTAAAACTTTGTGTTTAAAGTAAATTATGTACTTATGAGTAGGGATGCAACGATATGTCTTTTACGATACCGATACGAATGACGAATGCATCGTAATTGCGAATACTATAACGAATGCATTACGATTTTTTAATTTCCATCTAATTAAACAAGAGATTTGAGGAAACTCTACATTTATTTAAATTTTACACAGTTTACCACCTGAATGTCATAATTAAAATCAATTTCTTTCAAATACTTATTAAGAAAACATTTAATTTTTAAATTATCACGTTTTAAGTCTATTTCATATATCCGTAAGGACTAAACCAGCTGTGGAAAACAATCTTTCTGAATCTACAGTAGCTAGTTTGATGGACAAAAACTTATGGCCAATTTTTCAACTTAGGTAATACTTAGGTACAGTCGAGGACAAAGAGATGTATACACTCCGCATTCGATTAGGTCCAAAAGTGTATACATCTCTTTGTCCTCGACTGTACAGTATTTTTTCTCCAATAATTTGAAATCGAACTTGTTTTAAGAATCGTTATTAATAATAATACTTTTAACGATACGGATGATCGTCAAAAATAACGATAACCTGCGGGTTACGATTATCGGCATCGGTATCGTTGCATCCCTACTTTTGAGATCAGCTGCGGGGTGAGGCCTCCCTAGTCTGTGTGAGTTAGGAGGATAGGTATTCATTTAAAAAAATAAGTAACATGGTGTCACTATTTGTATATAATCAATTCACAAAATACATTTTAACATGCTAAAAATAATCAAAAATATAATAAGATTCGATAAAATAGTACTCTATTCAGAAACCCAACTCTATTTCCAACACTAGTTGATTCAAATTTCAATGCTATTCTGTTTTGTATGTGTTCCTTAGGAGCTTAGAAAACTACACAAAATTTATAAGTGGATTCTTCTACAAATTAGGTATTTGCTTCCTTGTTTGCGGCGGTAAACCTGTTTTAGGTTGTCTGTGAGCTCACCGCTGCGCCGCCGCGCGCCGGCCGGCCGCGGCGTGCCGTGGCGGCGCCGCCGCGTCCTTGGCTGTCTGGTGTAAACAAACCTAGATCACTAGACAAAGGCAGCGGCCCCTCTATTCTGTAACTTGTTTTAAGAGTCAACGTATGATTTGGGGTTTTTTCGTACAACGCTGACACAGTAGGACCTCAACCTAGTATTCAACCCTCCAACGTCGCAGCCGATGCGCGCACCAAGCGCGTGGCAAGAGAGTTGGTTATATGCCATCAGAATATTCGAGCTTTACACAACAAAACGCAACAGCTAGAAGTCTTGTTACAAAGCGAATTATCTTGCGACGTACTGGGAATCACCGAACACTGGTTACCTATAACGAAATTGAAGTGTATTAACATTGAAGGTTTAAAACTAGTATCTAGTTTTTGCAGAGAGGATAATGAACACGGGGGTTCATGTATTTACGTGCGAAACAATTTAATAGCCATAGAAAATGTAGAGGTGACCGCGCTGTCCGAGAAACGTTATTGTGAAGTCTCTGCTGTAGACCTGTTAGCTTTAAATATGACCGTTGTTTGTTTATATAGATCGAATAGTCAAATTAGCAACGACGAATTCTTGTGGTTCCTGGAGCGCTTGCTCGATAGGCTGACTGAACTCGAGCGAGACTGTGTTATAGTGGGGGACATGAACATAGACGATATAGACAATAGCAAACCCGTTCTCAAAAGACTGTCAGACCTTCTTAGAGCCCACGACTTTAAAAACAAAGTAGACTTTCCCACTAGAATCACGAACACGACTGCCACCAGCCTCGACCATGTGTACTGGAACGGGGAGTGTGGCGCGCTGCGCACGGCGCCGGTGAGCACGCACCTCAGCGACCATCTGGCCGTGCGCGCCGCGCTCGAGCTCCCTGCCCCGCCCCCGCCGCCACCGCGCACGCGAAAAGGTCGTATCTACTCACAGCGCAACTACGCCAATTTTGACTCCGCAGTTCAGAGTGTGGATTGGCAAGCTATTTTGCAACGTGGCGAGATGTCGGCCGAAGATTTGATTATGTCAGTCAATAATGTGATTAGGAATAAGATTGAAATATGCTTTCCTATAACCACAATTAATAATCGGAAAAAAGACACGTGGGTGACTGATGATATTTACCAATATAAGAAATTATTATTTGATATTATTGACATTGCAAAATTAAAGCCAGATGACGTAACGATTACAAATTTAATATCAGACATGAACAATAAATACACTAGACTACTAAATCTTAAAAAATCAACCCACTACACAAATAAAATAAATAACAGCAAAAATACTATCAAGTCGATGTGGAACGTAATAAATCAAGAAAAGGGTAAACCACCGCGCGAATCGATAGATTTCACAGACATAATCAAAGATTCGGGCGGCAGTCGTTTCCCGTGTAAAAAGGAAGCCGCTGACACGATGAATCGAAGACTTGCCGGCGCCGCGTTGGCGTGCGGAGCGCGGCCCGCGGCGCGCCCCGCCGCACTAGCCGCGCTGCGCGCCGCGCGCCCCACTGCCGATCGGTGCATCAGGCTGAAACCGTTCTCGCCCCGCGACGTTTTTCAAATAGTCACATCCGGTCTTGCCACAAAAACCACGAAAGACATCTTTGACATATCGGTGGTCATGCTGAAAACTGTGGCCGCACACCTGTCACCGATCCTGGCCACTGCATACAACAAATGCATTCGTGAAGGAGTGTTTCCGGAGGCCCTAAAGGAAAGTCGAATTGCTCCACTATTCAAGGGCAAAGGCAAGAAGGACGATATTGACGCGTACCGACCGGTACCCATTATCCCTGTTCTTGCAAAAACCTTTGAGTATGGACTTAGCGCGAGAATAACTGACTTCCTAGAATCGACCGATGCACTCTCTGATCGACAATATGCGTATCGCAAGGGGCGGTCGACGACATCACTGACACGGGAGGTCATACGCCGAATATTAGAGGCTCGAGAGTCTAAAAAGCAGGTCGCAGTGTTGTGCTGTGACCTGTCCAAGGCCTTCGATGTAGCGGATCATGGTGTCTTAGAAGACAAGCTGCGCCACTACGGCTTTGATAATCGAGCTCTAAAACTAATGATCGACATGTTGCGTGACAGGTCTCAGGTGATCGTGGCAGATGGAGGGCGCGTGCGCTCGGATGCCGTACGAACTCATATAGGAGTAGCGCAGGGGTCTTCCGTGTCCAACATATTGTTCTCGCTCCTGCTGAACGATCTACCGGAGGCCATACACAGTGGTGAAACATTTATGTATGCGGATGATGTGGCGGTGGTCGTTTCCACTCCTACTTGCGATGCACTGAATCATCAGTTAAATTTCACTGCAGCACTCTTATCCGACTGGTTCAATAAGAATGGCCTCATCCTGAACATCAAAAAAACACATTTTGTACACTTCGACCTCTCAGGAAGGCAAATGAAATCCCTGCAAGTGTGCACAAATGGACTGGACATTGAACAGGTCACAAGTTCAACCTTCCTGGGATTCGAGATAGACAGAGGGCTGACCTGGGCAACACATATTGACCGTGTATGCAACAAACTTTCGGCAGCCTGCTTCGCAATAAAACGTCTATCTCGAATACTACCCCGTGAAATGTTGAAATCGTGCTATTTTGCGTCGGTGCATTCTCACTTACAGTACGGAACGGAACTTTGGGCCGGTGCCGCGGAATGGGAGCGAGTTTTCAGACTACAAAAACGCGCCGTGCGCGCAATTGTCCGCATCACACAGACTGAGTCAGCAAGACCGCACTTCAGAGCTCTGGGCATATTAACCCTACCATCACTGCTGATTCTCCAGGCAGCAGTATACGCGCATGAGCAGGCAGAAAACAAACCTCTCGACGCGGCCCCCCGCCGGTACGCGATGCGGTCGACCCGTGCCTGTAACAGGCTTCCGACCGTGCGTCACAAGCTGACAAAGTCAAGCAAGCACTTACATATCTTGGGTCCAAAAGTATACAACCATCTCCCGAGTGCAATTGTTGCAGCCGAAAATAACTCCATATTTAAAAAAAGACTGAAAAGTTGGTTAGTCGAGCAGGCCTTCTATAACCACAAGGACTTCTTTGAGTTAGAAATGTCTAGAGATGTATAATATTAACAACATATAACCATGTTATCTGAATTATTAGTAGGTAAACAATTGAATTAGACGCATTGAATATCTAAGTTAATTACATATACATTACTATTGTAAAACATACCGGTTGACATGCTATTTAAAAATATCCTGATATGGTGTATTAATTTAAGTGAACCTGACTTGTAATTTATATTATCAATAAAATGAATATGAATATGAATATGAATAAGCTCACCTCAACACCCACCTACAAATATATCTTGGCACCGCGTTGCGCAGGTAGAGGTCAAGTTTCGTGGCGGGTGACCAACGGCGTGAGCCGCATTAGCGCGTAGCGAAAAACAGCCCAGCACGTCTACCATGAGACGGCCGCGACATATACTCTCGATTTCTCTCGCACTATACCTCTTGTTCTAAGTGTTCTAATAAGAAAGAGACGGATAGTGCGAGAAAAATGGAGAGTATGTCGCGGCCGTCTCATAATAGCCGTGCAGTTGAGGCGCCGTCGCAGGCCAGAGACTTGACACTCACAGTTATATTCACTTACCTACCCGTTAGGCGTCTTATACATACTAATCCATATCCATACTAATATTATAAATGGGAAAGTGTATACTGTGTGTGTGTGTGTGTGTGTTTGTTTGTTTCTTTATTTGTCCGTCTTTCACGGCAAAACGGAGCGACGAATTGACGTGATTTTTTAAGTGGAGATAGTTGAAGGGATCGAGAGTGACATAGGATAGTTTTATCCCCGAAATAAAAATTCACCGGTATTTACGACTTCATACATATGTATACAGGGTGTCCCAAAGATACATTCAATCCGTGTGGCAAAGTTTTGGGACACCCTGTATACATATGTATGAATTCGTAAATATCGGTGAATAGTACAGCAACTAGAGACTCCGCACCGTACCACCCACGCGAAAATTTTCCATGGCAATTGATTGCAAAACCTTTTAATGCGCGTATTGAAATTTGACGAATTTTAAGGGTGACCACAGCGGGATGAAATTTCATGTGAGAGGGATGGCATTTGGGCTTATCATTTATCACATGATACAAGACTCGAAAAATAAATGCCACACGAATTTCAATGATTTTAAGTGCATTTTTCCTAAGTTCTCGTCCACCACCATTTTTTTCCGGCTTCCAACTCTGACGGCTCGATAACCGACCGGCCGGGATGGCATTTTTTTACACTGTATGTATGTGATGAAGAACAAGCATGCCAATTTTCAAGCGGTTGCCTGTCAATTTTTTTATTTGTTTTTCTTCGCTCGCTTACTCGGCTCCGGTCGCACTAGGAGGGATGGCATAAAAATGTATTTATAATATTTATATAAACAGCGTACACACTTTCAGGCTGCCGCGTTTCAATCGGTTGCCTCGCGACAATATTTTTTATTAGCACCCCCCTCCTATTTCCTAATCAGTCACAGTTTAGTCAGTTCGGGTTGCACAGGGCGTTCCACAACACTTGGGAGCTCAAATAACGCGAGCCATCCGGTTGCCTCTCCGACATTAAATTACGCATCCGGGGTGGTATGAAGTGTGCGGGCGGCGGGGCTGTCAGTCAGTGCCCTATCCCACAAAACTTACAATTACAATTTTACAAGTGTCAAGTTACAAGTTTGTTATAATACAAGTATGCGTACCACAAAATATATAACTAATAAATTTGTAGTGGAAAATTCGTACAAATATGTAAATTGTATTGAGAAGTCTACAATTTATTGTATCACAAAACTTTAGATACGATACATATATTTTCCGGAAAACGTACAAATTTGTAGCTGACAACTGTTTTGTGCTACATTCAATTGTAGTAATAATTATACATATGTGTAGAATTGTACCTACAAGTTAACAATTCTCTAAACGTGTATCACACCCTCTTGCTATTATACGAATACTAGTAATTGCAGTATATTTTGTCACATTTAGCGATTCTAACCCTTTGTACCACGAAATGTTTGGTTCAAGTACCTAGCAGTGATAGTGAAGAAGAATTAATTGTAAGACGTCCTAGGACATATAGAGAACGTATAAACTTAACTTTGACCGTAACGGATTTTACATTTAATCAGAGGTTCAGAGTGAGTAAATCTACCGTCGAATATATACTACAGACTATTGGTGGAAACCTTAGGTAGACTTCCGACACGAAGAAGTCACGCTCTTGATCCTAAAGAACAGTTACTGACGGTTTTAGGATGGATGGGCTCAGGATCCCAATATCACGTCACTGGCGGTGCTCATGGTGTTTCCAAAATGAGAATGTGTCGTTCCCTTCGCGCCGTATGTGAACTAATAGTGGACAAATTGCTGGGAAGTGAAGTAAGATGGCCAACAAACGGAAACTCAATTTCTCAAGATTGTATTGCAGCATCACATGTAAACTTTCCCAGGGTCGCAGGTATTATAGATGGATCATTAATACCAATAGATGTTCCACATCAAAATGTAGCTAAATAAGTTGTTACATTACAATTTCAACAATTCTACAATTATGTAGCTGTCGTGACATACCTTTATTCTTTGTGATACGCTTTCACAAAAGTGACATATTTGTATACTGCACACTTGTAACGAATACATATTTGTAAGTATTGTGGTACATATTTTTGTTTACAATTTAACAATTTTGTCGAATTGTACACTTGTAAAGTTGTGTGGGACAGGGCACAGGACAGGAGCGTCAGTCGCGCGCCGGCGCGGCTGGCGGCATCATGCGTACACGAGCGCGGCCGCTCTTAACAAAACACACACGAGATTGCTACGCAATGATGAGTCCGCCGATAGGCAAAGTTATTGGACGTCAAGCCAAGCAAATTATATATACATTATGTAATGTATATAGCCATTTTAAAAAAACTTAAGGAAGATCCAACTTCAATGGCGACGATAAATATACTTATACAGATGAATACATAGGTACATAAATACGTAGAAATAACTTACCCTTACCAGAATTCGAACCCGCGACGCCCAGCCACAGATTATATAATAGTTCTACGAACAGACAGATACTCAAGTCTGAATAAAAATGCCAATACCTACGCTTTAAGTGCCTAAGAAATTTAACAATGGAGCGACCTTGAACGCGCGGGTCGTTGTTGCCCGCATTCGCCGGCCAATCGACGCTAGGGTTGACACCGCTTAGAAATGATTTTGTAAATAATAGTTGAGTGAAATAAAAAAACGGTTTACTTTTTAAATTATTTTACAAAACTAATTTCTATTATAATGTGTAAGTACACTATGGTGAAGCAATTGTCCCATTTTTACCCTTTGGGTACGGAACCCTAACAAGTAAATAGGTATATATAAATATCCGGGGTTTCCCGAGATACTGCCAGTATCTGAACTGCATAGTCACTTACATACATACATACAAGCATATCAACCGCCATGTTACGTATCGTTTTAGTCTTGCTTCGGCTGTTGGACGGGGAGGATGTGTCGCTTTTGCTTACGCACGGACTTTAAAACTAAACGACGAATTTTAGGTTTTCCACCATGGGGAACATAGTAAATAAATCAAAGAATAGAAGAGGATGGCGAAAAAGCAATACTAAACGCTTGCATGAAGAAAAAATAAGTAAAACTCATTTATCTACAGATTATGCGCCCAGGGAGGTGTCTGTGCGCGGGTGACAGCTGTACTTTCTCGTTCAAATGAATTTTGATAATCGCCGTACTGTCCAAATTTGGGGTGTGCTTATTTATTTATTTTTTAATGTAAAATCAACATATAAATAAATAATAAATAAATATAAGGGGACAATTTTCAATGTATCGCGAGTCAAATAACTACTTCTACTAACTACTTCAGTCAAAGTTGCCATATATACCGATTTATCTGTACTTATACAGATTGTAGTGAATTAATTGAGTATATATTTTACGGGTACACCATAATAGCAGATTCCTTTAAATAATCAAAATACTTTGAACTTAACAATAGCACACAGCACACAGGGTTTCATTGCCAACAAAGAAGTATCCACTTAAAATTAATGAACGATTGTATCTCCGACACAACCCGCTTCTTTTTTTTAAATGTCGACACTAATAGGGAATATTGTATAGGTAACTCCTGTAGGTACTTCAGTGCTATTATTTATTGCGTGATACACTGTAAATTAGTTACAAATTTTATGATATGTTAGGTTTCAGTATTTTACCAATCAATTGCTTACGTTTTTGGCAGAAAATAGTTATGTTTATTTTATTAAGAATTGTTGATCATATAAGTAAACAGAGTTGAACTATATTAGATTTCATTTTGTAGTCACACAGTTGCTGGCTTGATTAGTATAATTTGCGGCGCGAAAATAAAGCGATTTTCTGATTGGTTCACGACACCGCGTAATGTCGGGAGCCAATCAGAGAGCTGGATTTTCCCACCAAAACTATGGGTTGCTGGGCCAGGGGTGGATGCCTGGAGGGCATTCTGGTGCTGATCGTCAACAGCGTGACGTTACTGTCTTAACATTTATAATTGTTTGTAAAAGTTTATAATTGTAACTATAAATTGGTAAAAGTATTAAAATAAAAGTATTGTCGAGAAATGTCGGAGTTTTCTTGAAGTGCTGCTGCCTTACCTGACTGTTAAGTATTACAGATATAATTGTAGCACCCAAATACTCCGAAAAATTTAATTCCGAATTTGCTCATTCCGATTTTCAAAACTCCGAATTTCATAATTCCTAAGACTTATAGGTAATTACGATTACTAAAAAACACGAATTTCATTTTACCGTATTTCATAATGTCGATAGTTCGTTTTTCCGATTTTTATAACTCCGAACAATCAAAAGCACGAAGTGTCATTGGCCTGAAAAACAGTACTCCGATTATCAAATTTCCGAAATTTCATTACTAATTCGGAAATCTGATATTCGGGATAAAAAACTTCGTGTTTTCAATAATCGGAATTTTATTTCTTAGGAATTATGAAATTCGGATTTTGAAACTACACGGGGAATAAAAAATCCGAAAATTACGATACTTATTTCCCGTAGAGAATAGTAGGCTTCTGCCTTTTCTCCGAAGCCTCCCGCAGTAAAAAAAACAACAAATAGTCGTTACAATGGAATTATTAGTAGGTTAGGTTAGGGTTAGCTTGTGTCCCTTAGAGCGGAAATAGGCACCCCGCGAAGCGGGGTGACGTCGACCCGCTGGCGGTAAGGTTGCATTATTGCATTAAGTCTGCCTGTATACGCCCAAAATTATATATTTTTTATAATCTTCTTATTCTTAATCTTCTTTTTATTATATATTTACGAGGATAATGTGTTGTACACAATTTGCTCACAATATTCTGTATAGGAATTGCTTGTAATTCGTTTTCCATCTACCCATCTTCCTATAAATAGTTAACTTGTCCCTTATGAATGATAAAGTCGATTAATTGTGTATTCATGTGATTTGCTATTCAGTTTCTCCACTCCAGGCGTTTAAAATGCGGATCTTAGGTAGGTATTTAATTCGTGTGTGTTAGCTGCGGTAGTGATCTTAGACGTTGGGAGTTGTTTTAATGATTATTTAATAGTTATTAGTAACAGGAATTCATAATTTTGATTTTTTGTTTATTCGGATTTATAATTGGTCGGTGTAATGATATTCGGATTTTTGAAAATCGGTATTTTAATAATCGGAATTCGGATTTTTGATATATCGGATTATTATTCCGTCGGACTTCTTATTATTCGGGGTAGTGAAATTCGAAATTTTGATAATCGGAGTTATAACCGTTAGACCTTTTGAAATTTCGGATTTATGAAAATCGGATTTATGAAGAATCGGAATACTTATATTAGGAGTTTTAAAACATTCGGAATTATGAAAATCGGTATTATGAAATTCGTGATTTCGACTTTCGGAATTTAGTTTTTCGTATTTATGTAGTGTACCCATAATTGTAATATTCCAGTGTCACCGGCCGCGGTGCGGAACAAGCTGAGAGGGATCACGATGCTGGACGAAGACCCCCCCTCCCCCTCCGCCGCCGCCCCCGCAGCCCACGCAGCCCCCGCTGCCACCGTCCAAACAGTCTGACCACAATTTAAAGGAAAAGCAGTGTATTCTTTGACCCATAGGAGATAATACAGAATTAGGTAACTACTTGAATAAAATTTTGGCAGGAGAACTTACTTTTACTCTGAACACCTATTTCACCAACTTGACAATTGTCACCTGAAAATGACAAATCATCGTGCACAATATATGCTGGGCGATACTCTTAAGTAACTATGCTGTCTAGCAACTATCATTAGGTAGTTAAAAAATGTACCTACGTTGAATTGTCATTTTCAGGTGTCAATTGTTTAGACTTTAGATGGTAAAACACACAAACCCACAGGGCCACTCCGCTGTAGCAACATCAAAAATGACAATATGTTTCACAAACTACACTATGAGACTACACTCGGAACCACCAATTACATGTAACATATGTATATCCATAGACATTTATAGCACTGGTGATCAGTCATTAAGATAATTAGCTTAACTGCGCTGTGCCCGTATCTAAAAAACAATATTTAACACTTTGTCACCCTTGGGTTGTGACTTGTGGGGCAAAGGCGCGCGTGGGATTCACGTCACGGGTGCCGGAGTCCCGGGGCGACCAGCAAGCGCTTGAGCGAGGCAACAAGCGATCCTCTCGCAGGCAGCATTCTCGAGGGCTTAACAGATTAAGTTTGTTCCACAATTTGTCAGTACAACTCGTTTGACAGTTCGATCAGTAGCGCAACATATGCCTCCAGACAATAACAATCCCATAAAAAACATTCCAAGTAAAAAGAGGCCAAGTCTCGAAACTCTTCCACCCTAAAAAGTTGTGAGATATTTCTAGTAGGTACCAAGTCTCAGGCATTCTTATTATTCTGTATTTGCTAGCTACAGCGAACGAAAAACCAGAGAAGTCTAAGTAGCGCCGCAAAATGGCCCCACAGAATGGGTGCCATTATGCGGGGTTGGGGGCGGGGTGTCAAAACGATGCCGGGCAGCCGTTTAGTTAGAACATGCGCGTACCGGTTTTAAGCACGTGTTTGGTTGGGTAGAAATTTGTAAGGAACACGTATTCTATTTTTTTTTTCGTTCGTAGGCTAGCTAAATAAAATCCGGAAAGTAATGATGGATAAGTAAAAAATTGGCTGTGAAACAAAAGTTGTAACAAGCCAAAGCCCAAATGACTGTAGCGGTAAAAGTTTTTCGGACCACTGAAACAATTGGTCTAAATGAGGACAATTTAGTGTAGTCATCCTTGTTCGGCTTAGGAATTATTTTAGTGGTGGTTGTTTTCCAGTAATCAGGGAAGTATCCGATCTGTAGGCATCTATTCATTATTGCAGTGACGGTTTCCGGAAAGATTTTTGTCACCTGGAGGCATATGTCGGCTGTGAGGTGATCGGAGCCAGGTGCTTTTTTATGGTTTATTGTCTCCAAGGCACCCATTACCTCCCCGGTCGTAAATGGTGGTTCTTTGCCTGTGTCGGGGGGTTTCAGTGCTTGTTGTCATATACACCTGATTGTAAAAAACCGGTCAAGTGCGAGTCTCACTCGCGCACCGAGGGTTCCGTACAAACTACAAACTATCAATTAAGTAACTCAAGGTAAAGTAATTGTCCCAATATTTGTTAAATTACGTATTTTAACCCAAAACAACAGAATTCAATTTCAAACAACGAATAACTTTTACACTGAGACCATCGAACTACCAAGACAATTGAATAGAGATCTTTTTTTTGACCTGCTATTGAAATATACCCCGTCCAAAATCTTAACAGCGCGAAGTGAATGGGGTCAGCGCCATCTATCGGCCCCATTTGGTACTAACGTGCAAGGGCAATCAGCTTAGTATGTAATTAATAATTAGAAATTACTAATTATGTTGGTGTTTTAGCGATTGTTTATTACGAGAACCGATCTCGATTATTATTATTTTTATTTGAAAGAGAGTACTTCTATGAATTATAAAGCTAAGGAATTATATTTCTTGTCATAAAGGAATTTCAAAACAAAAAAATACTTATGAAGTTGATTAAATAGCAAACTTAACTGGGAAATTATTTATTAAAATAAAACTAAATATACGCTAGATATTCATCCACTGCAGGACATAGGCCTCCCCCAAAGAGTGCCAAAGTGACCGGTCCTTCGCCACCCGCATCCAGCGGACTCCCGCAACCTTTACCAGGTCATCAGTCCACCTTTTAGTCCAGGCAATGAACTGACAACTTGTATGGAAAAAATGACAATTTTGGAAATAATTTATAATAGCTTATTTTTTCTGTGTAACGGATATATCATCAATTAAGGATAAGTCACCCAGCGACAGAATCCAATAAAATTTCAGACATCAAAAAAATTATAAATTAACTACCTACTGAAGAGTCAGAGAAAATATTAATAAATATTTTTGTGGTTAATTTGGTTCATTTACATTTGCTCTATAATAAAGATAAATCAAAAATCATACAAAACAAGACAACGCATCACATCATCAGCCTATATACGTCCCACTGCTGGGCACAGGCCTCCTCTCACATATGAAAGGGAACGGGCAGTAGTCCCCACGCTGGCCCAGTGCGGATTGGGGACTTCACATACACCTTTGAATTTCTTCGCAGATGTAGGTATGCAGGTTTCCTCACGATGTTTTTCCTTCACCGAAAAGCTAACGGTAAATATGAAATCATATTCCGTACATAACTTCCGAAAAACTCATTGGTACGAGCCGGGATTCGAACCCACGACCGCCGTTTGACAGCCGCATGCCTGAACCACTGGGCTACCGTAGCTTATTGTACGTGATCGTGATACGTGGTACGTGATCGCCACTCGAGAACCTCTCCGCCCCTACGGCCATCGGTTTTACGTGCTATGTGCCCCGCCCACTGCCACTTAAGTTTAGCGATTCGGAGGGCTACCTTGGTTCTGCTGCGGATAGCCTCATTTCTGATGCGATGGGCCTCTACATTGCCCTTTGGGTGACTTTGAGCCTTCTTATGAGGCCCACAGTAAGCGACCACGTTTCAGTGGCATATGTTATCACTGGCAACACACACTGGTCAAAGACTCTCGTCTTGAGAAACTGCGGACATTGGACGAAAAGATGTGCCGTAGCTTCCCGAACGCTGCCCAGCCGAGTCGGATTCGACGATTGACCAGTGGCCTGCACAGGGTTTTGGGACAGGGTAGGCAGTGGGATGAAATGATATTGAAAAGTAAAGAACAATAACTTACCAGTTTAACTTCAATATAGAACTAATCCAATAATCCAAGAAAATTAAGCCGAATATGGGCAAATAGGGGAAATAATTCCTGTAGTTTTGTAAATTGGTACAATTATACCTAGTGGTGTCCAGATAAACATACCAAAAGTCCTCGAGGGTGGGGGCTGTGCTGAGGGTGTAGGGGGGGGGGGGGGGGGGGTTGGAGGTACCTTTTTTCATATTTTCGTACATATCTCGAATATCTGTACGAAAAGCGTTATGATAACTTCAGACAAAAGTTTCTACATAAAATTTCCTACAAAATTGGTCATAAAGATTTTTACTCTACAATCAATACTTTGGGAGCTACAGGATGTTAAAGTAAACAAAGAGATAAAAAATAGTTAATTTAAGAAAACGTCGTTTTTTCGTAGTTGTTCATCATAACTATTATAATTACTTTAGATAAAAGTTTGTTCATAAAATTTCATACAAAATTGGTCATATTTATTTTTACTCTACGATCGATACTTTAGGAGCTACAGGATGTTTAAGTTAAAAAAATTATCGATTTAAGAAAACGTCGTTTTTTCGAAGTTTTTTATCATAATTCATTTTGTGTTTAGGATTAGCAAGCTCAGTCACCTGCTTATCGAACATACAATTCCCATGTCAATCCATTGAGAATTTCTAAACAAAACAAACCAATAAAGCTGCAAAACCACTGATTCCTCACTGACATAGATGTTTCTCCGGGAAAGAGTGGAACTACGACCTGGTGATGTATGGAACAAGTGGAGGGTCTCTCCGTGCAACCCCCAGAAAAATCTGACATTTCATGATTTGCCTCGGGGTAAAAAGTTGGAGTACAGCCTGGCTAAACGGTCAGACCTAGATCAGGGGTGCTCGACCAAATGTCATAGGGAACACCGTGCAGTTTTTGATGACCAAAAAAAAAATTAAAAAAAAACGGTATGACAAGAAAATTAGTAAAATTATTTTATAGGAATTTTTACGTAGAAACTTTTGTCTGAAGTTATTATTACGCTATTCGTACAGATATTCGAGATGGGTACAAAAATCTGAAAAAATGTACCTTCAATCCTCCCCCCTACACCCTCAGCACAGCCCCCACCCTCGAGGACTTTTGTATGTTCATCTGGACATGACAAGGTATAACTGTACGAATTTTCAAAACTACACGAATTATTTCCCCTGATTTGACTAATTTTGTTGACGTATCGTTTTTGGTCATCAAAAACTGCACGCGGTTCCCTATGACATTGGTCGAGCACCCCTGACCTAGGTCTGACCGTTTAGCCAGGCTGTACTGCAACTTTTTACCCCGAGGCAAATCTTGAAATAACAGATTTTTCTGGGGGTCGCACGGAGAGACCCTACACTTGTTTCATACATTATCAGGTCGTAGTTGCATTCTTTCCCGGAGAAACATCTATGTCAGTGAGAAATCAGTGGTTTTGCAGCTTGATTGGTTTGTTTTGTTTAGAAATTCTCAATGGATCGACATGGGAATTATATGTTCGATAAGCAGGTGACTGAGCTTGCTTATCCTAAACACAAAATGAATTATGATGAACAACTACGAAAAAACGACGTTTTCTTAAATCGATTTTTTTTTAACTTAAACATCCTGTAGCTCCTAAAGTATCGATCGTAGAGTAAAAATAAATATGACCAATTTTGTATGAAATTTTATGGACAAACTTTTATCTAAAGTAATTATAATAGTTATGATGAACAACTACGAAAAAACGACGTTTTCTTAAATCAACTATTTTTTATCTCTTTGTTTACTTTAACATCCTGTAGCTCCCAAAGTATTGATCGTAGAGTAAAAATCTTTATAACCAATTTTGTAGGAAATTTTATGTAGAAACTTTTGTCTGAAGTTATCATAACGCTTTTCGTACAGATATTCGAGATATGTACGAAAATATGAAAAAAGGTACCTTCAACCCCCCCTACACCCTCAGCACAGCCCCCACCCTCGAGGACTTTTAGTATGTTTATCTGGGCACCGCTAGGTATAATTGTACCAATTTACAAAACTACAGGAATTATTTCCCCTGATTTTATAAATTTTCTTGAACATCCATTTACCATAAATGAATACTTCGAACTTTTAGACAACTTTAAAAAAATTAAATAAACAGAATCCATCACAAATCTGGAATTTGGATGAAACATCCGTAAGCTTTGACCCCTCGAAGACAAAAGTAGTAGGAAAGAAGGGAGTTCCGTCCTCCAGAACCACACATGGGACTGGTAAAGATAACACAACTGTGTTAACGGCCGTTAATGCGGATGGAGCGAAAATTAGTCCAAAGAAACTTAATAGAAAATTTGTTACACGTGCATTGCATACTAAGATGACGGTGCAATAGAGGTACATGCAGGTCGATGATCTGGATGATAACTTTGACCACCTCGTAAATCCCAATAAGTAATTGATAAAGTAACAGAGTATAGGGCAGGTTTTTAAATAAAATGGATAGTTTTTTTATTTTTTTATTTTTGTTAATTTTCTTTTCCTATCGTAAAAAAAGCGTAAAAATAAGCATGTTGTACTCGTTACGTACTTTTTCTCTCAGATCGATATTTGGGCCAAAATACTTTTTGATGCCTAAAAACTGGTCCCTCCGAAAGAATAATAAATTTTATGAGATATTTGTGCAAAATTGCACAAAAAGTATACTTACATCGAAATACAACATTATTTTCTAACGCAGAAAACAAGATTTGACCGGAAAAATAAGTTATTTATCTCAAAATTGCAGTAACAACGTTGTAATTTTTGGTAACGCAGTCGTTCTTAGTACCAAATATTGCTGTCCTTGAGCACTGTGTCAAGATGTACTTAGCTACTTCTCCCAATATTTCCTAGGTGGCGTTGAATCTTAAATGTCCTTATGAAAATGTAACATTTGAATCTTATAACAACGCCAATAGATATTTTTTGCATTAAATATTTCATGGAATAAAAAAATATTTAGTCTGTGTCCCCAACAAAGAACAACACCGTAACTACCTTGCGTTGCTATATGAAAATAAACCTTAAAGTGAGTGTGTTACATTATATTTCAATTAATTTGGTTCGACTTATTGTAACTATTAGAACGAATGATAGCAACTGCGCGGGGGGGAGACCGCTAGCCGGATCAGTCGCGTCACAGTCGTTGAGAGAGGTGCGTGTGTTTATTGCGTGGCCGCTGAGTTACCGCTGTCGAAAGGTATGTACTGACGATATTCACATTATTATTATTTTAATATGCAGTTAGTCATGTTTAGTTTCTGTCCGTGTTAGAATATTTGCATTTTGTTACTCTTTTTTAGTGAATATTTACAACGCAGTCAAAAATTTACAACTGCGTAACTGCTACACTGCGTTACTATAAAAAAGTAACGCAGTTGTTGTGAAGGTAACGCAGTTGTGTTTTTTATTAATTTTAATGTTAGAAATACATTATTAAGACCGAAATGCAAAAATACTCTTTCTTTCTTCACAGAAAGAAGCTTCTGCACTAAATGGCGTTAACGAACGCAGAAAAGCAACGTCGTTATAGGCTTAAATTAAAGTCAGACCCTATAAAAAATGCTGAAGCCAAAAAAAAACATCTTGAAAGATACCACGCAAATAAAAAACTTGTAAAAGATATGACAGAGCGTGAACACAGAAATATCAAGCGTAAATGGAAGACTGCGAACAAGAAACGACGAGAACGTCAAAAGTGTGCTCAACAAATTATGAACATTACACCGGCGTCCAGCCCACGGTCAGGAACTCCAGTTTCACCAAGATCTAGAGGCCGAAGACAGATACGAAGAGATCACTCTGCAGTTTACAGAAAAAAATTGAAAATTCAGGAAGAACTCGAAAAGATGAAACGGCTGTGCAATAAATACAAAAAGAGATACCAACGAGCTAAAACTACAATCAAAGACACGAAAAAGGTAAATAAGCTTAACCAAAACAAGTATTCAACGCTATCTAATGCAATCAAAGACCATTACAAAAGTTTGAAGTCAGTGAGAGAGAAGAAAGCCTTAAAACGAATTTTCCAAGGAGAAGGCATAGCCAAGTCTAAAATGAAGATTAGTCTTATACGCGAGACTTTGGGCATTGATCAGATGAAAGTGATGAAACGACAGAATAACCCTTTAGGGAAAAAGCTTCTGGTTGATAATATTAAAAGCTTTTTTGACCGTGATGATGTTTCTAGAGCTACGGCGGGTAAACTGTCACCTTTAAAAAAATAAAAATGCAGAAGCGTACGTTACTGGACACGATGAAAGGCCTATTTAGTTCATTCAAAAAAGAAAACCCAGAACTGAGATGTTCTTATTCATATTTCATAAAAAATACGCCTGCAGTTGCTGGAAGAGAGACTTGCCTATGCAAGACACATACAAATGCGCAGTATATTATAGATGCTCTTCACAAAACAAGAGTCCTTGCCACCTCAAGCATGAACGAACTTATCGCTAGCACAGTATGCTCGACATATAACAAAGCTTGTATGACTGGCAATTGCAAAGATTGTAAGACAAAAGAAATTCTTTTCAGGGAAACAACAGGTAATCTCGGATTAGTGAAATGGGCTCATTGGATAAGGAAATCGGAAATGATTGAAAAATCAGGCAAAAAAGTAAAAGTTACTAAAAATGTAAAGGAAATAGCTGAAGGAACAGTTGAAGAATTGATAGGACACTTAAAACGAACTTTTATACAGTTAAAGAAACATATTTACAACATTAAAATACAGTACAAGAGTTACCGGAATGCTATAGATAATTTAAATAATAACGAAGTCGTTCTGCATGTCGACTTTAGCGAAAACTATAACTGTAAGCATTTTGAAGAGGTGCAGTCCCACCATTTTGGCGGATCAAGAAAACAAGTAACTTTACATATAGGAGTTATGTACACAAAACCTGAAGGACATAGCAAGCCAACTGTAAATTAATTTTGTACCATTTCTGCGAATAATTCCCATAACCCTGCCTCCATTTGGGCACACCTACATCCAATTATTCGCGAAATACAACACAACAACCGTCATATAACTACAATTCACTTTTTCTCCGATGGACCAGCTACTCAATACCAGCAGAAGCAAAATTTTTATTTCATAAGTCACAGAATATTCAGCGAATACAATTTTATCCGCGTTACATGGAATTTCTTTGAAGCTGGTTGGTGAAAAGGGGCTGCTGATGGCGTTGGTGGCTACCTCAAACGCACCACAGATGAAAAAGTAGCTGCTGGTTCCGATATTTCTGATGCTGAAGCTTTTTATTACACTTTGAAGGGCTTGAGCAAGGTTCGAATGTACTTACTGACTGAAAGCGACATTCAAATTGTTGAAAAAGCACTACCTAAAAACCTAGTGCCGCTCCAGGGTACTATGCAAGTACATCAAGTTTTTACTGATACTCCCGGTGAACTTCAATACAGAGACCTCAGTTGCTTTTGCGAAAGGGGTTTTTGCCGTTGCATGAATCCAAAAACATATCAGCCTGTTCCTGTTCCTGTCACACTTAGAGAAGATATTCTTTCGTTTGAATTGGATGAGGAATCAGTCCTAGATGACATTTCTAATGTCGTTGCCGTACCTAGAAGATCATTTTATAATACGGTTTATTCCTCATCTTCTAACTCTGAAGACGAACCTTTAGCAAGCATTAGCCGACCATCGGTTTCTAATATAAACGAAATGCAGCTAATTGAAAAGGAAAATGTTCATCCTTCTAAGATATCTGACGGTGTCCATGTTTTAATAAAAGTGTCTTCTGTCAAAGACAAACACTACACTTACCTCGGCGTTGCTAAAAGTGAAGTCGATGAAGAAGGAGACGTAAAAATTATGTTTTACAAGATGGTAGATAAAACTGGCAAAAGATTCAAAGCAGTGGAGACTGATATTTCTTATGAGCCTTACGATAATATCTTGGAAATTGTTCCTAACCCTAAAGTTGTCGTAAAAGGTAAAAGGGTATATTTTCATTACGATGAAGCAATTAACGTATATGAAAAGTAAGACTGAATTATTTGTATTAAATTTACTAAGTTTGTTGATTTTGAAGTAATTTGAGTTACTTGATACTATATCACGTCATAAGAAGTAAAAATTTGTTTTGTTTTATCAGTATATCAGATCTCTATAAAAAGTACAAAGTATAGTATGTAAGAAAATACTACTGTGTTACTAAGTTTACTACTGCGTTACTTTTGTGTCCCTCTGATTATTGTAGTTTTTTCAGTAACACATGGGCTGCTAGTGATCTTAAATGCCTTAACCTTTTATGTACGTATTATTAATCAAAAGTGGAAGATTATGCCATTAGATGGTATTCAATATAAGTTGTTTTTTGTTATTAATAGGAAAGTTTAAGTTTTAAAATGACACTTTAGTAACGCAGTAATCTTAATTATTATTAATACTCCATGAAACTGATTATTTTTGTGATTTTACTTACTAAGAGCTAAATGTATGCGTTACAGTTTGAAACTGTCATATTGAAAAGTCTGATTGTGCAATTTTAATTAATAAAGTTAATTTTGTAAAAAAGTAACGCTGTTGTTTAATTTCTTGACACCTTGACATAATAGTAGCCAGAAATTAAATAAACTCATTAAAATTATCGCTGCAGAGGTATGTATATTATAAATCAAACTATAACTTATCTATATTAACCTAAAAATACAAAGAAATGTAATATTTTATTTTTATTTTTTATCGAAATTTGTATGTTCGGATTAGGCATTAAAAAGTATTTTGGCCCATTTACCGAGATATTTGGGTTCAAAGGTCAGTCATTTTTAAACGGTTCTGATGGGACTTAGATAGCGTCTCCTATACGATAGCAACATAAAAAATTACAGTCACGCTCTACCCGGGTAGAATGAAGCCGGCTTCATTCTAAAAATTCTAACCAGCCATGGCTAGCTAATAGGTCGTGTTTGGTAACTTTGGTATTAATTTCGGATAAATCAATAACGTAGAATTCATTTTATATAATTTATTGAATCAGGCGTTACTTTGCGGAAGTCCATGATATATTAGGAGAACAATATTTCTTTGCTATTCCGCTAAAAAACGTGCTGGTCTATTAAAGAAGATAAGATGCAACTATTTGCGTAAAAACATGCAAAAAATTACAGCAAACCACCACCAATAATGACAAAAACCTCGACACGTGTTTCACCTCTCTACGAGGCATCATCAGGAGATGCTGGCAGGAGATGTTGCTTGCGCCACGTCCACTGAGCAAATGACCCGCCCGGAGCCATCCGCCATATTTATATTCTGTCCCCCCATACTACCGTTCGAGCGTGAAAGAGATGGAAGAACACGTAACAACGGTGATGACGCAACATTCAATTGTTCGTTGATAATAACGCCTCTATTGCTGTACCTAATTATTTCTAATAATAATAATAGAGGCGTTATTATAGCCGTTGTTACGTGTTCTTCCATCTCTTTCATGCTCGAACGGTAGTATGGGGGGACAGAATATAAATATGGCGGATGGCTCCGGGCGGGTCATTTGCTCAGTGGACGTGGCGCAAGCAACATCTCCTGCCAGCATCTCCTGATGATGCCTCGTAGAGAGGCGAAACACGTGTCGAGGTTTTTGTCATTATTGGTGTTGGGTTTGCTGTAATTTTTTGCATGTTTTTACGCAAATAGTTGCATCTTATCTTCACTAATAGACCAGCACGTTTTTTAGCGGAATAGCAAAGAAATATTGTTCTCCTAATATAACGTAGAATTCATTTCTGATAAAAAAATATGCAATTAGTTAAGTAATTAAGAAAAAATACGATAATAAAACTTCACAATTATATTTTTTTTATTTTAAGTCGTCGCAAATATTCAACCGCTAGTTTTTTTTATAAATAAAAAATAGGAACATATAAACAATGTAATGCAATTTTGAAAAACTATAATTATTATCAACCTTAACAAACAAAAACGGGTAAAAAAATCAAACGTCGCGCGCCGTTTCTTATTTTTACCGCCAACAACCGATTTTGGTAACAATGGAACCAGTATGGGAGCATTAAGTATTTAAAAAAAAAGCCGGCCAAGAGCGTGTCGGGCCAAGCGCAGTGTAGGGTTCCGAAGTTGCCTGTCTGTCTTAGTTACATCGATGTGCGGTGCGGTTGCGTCGATTATATTGAAAACTGGGTGGGAATTCAAATTCAAGGTAAAATGTCGTATGCGTTGCCTTGTGTTATCAACGCGCCCTTGAAATTAGGCGGTTTTGTGCTAAAAATGTGGTAAAGTATTTTGTCCTGGTTTATAAAAGGCCATTATAAGAGCAAAAGCAGTGCTCACATCGTCTACAAATACTCTATAAGAGTAAGAGCTTTATAATAGCAACAGGCGTTGCTTATGATTCGCCATTTTAAATATTGTTAGGGTTCCTTTCTCACAAGTGAAATCCCGTACAGTGGAGTTCTCCAATATCTACACAGACAACCTTTCAAATATATCTATACAGAGACTTAATTGTTACTGACATAAGAAGACACATGTGTAGATATTTATGAAAGGTTCTTTGTATAGATATTGGAAAACTCGACTGTACCTACCTATCTAAGTACTATTAAGGACAGCATAACCAAAAAGTACCGGTATTTCATTATTACCACGACATTAACGAGTACGAACGTAAAGTTTAGATAATAATAGAAACTTAGCAAGTGCATATTAGTTGTTATGAGAGTATAGCCCTTATAGATTTAATTTTATAAGGCTAGTTTGTTTGTTGGGAATGGTCGTTAATGTGGACACGCTGGACAAAAGCACCAATTTTTTTTCAGGCACTTGTTAGGTCCATAGCTTTAAGTTTTTGATAGGAACCAACCCCTCCGTCGACCATCTTTAAATTTATGGCGTTCATTTTGAATAATACGTATATCATTAATATCTCGAGTTCTAAATACTGCACCATAGAGGAAATTATTATATACTGAGATAGAGTCATCAGCTTCCTCCATATATATATATATATATATATATATATATATATGCAATGCGTAGCATTGTATTTTCACTGCTTGTAGGCCACTTTTCAACCGAGATATTCGATGCTGTGTTTCCATATTTGGCTTGATACTTAGCTTAATAGCTAAACACAAGAAGAACACCTTCTTCCGTCACCTTTCCGTCTTTAACATAATTGAAAAATACAGCTTCGCACATCTCTGGCGGATACAGGGCCTTAAAATCCAATCCAATGGGTACAATGGGATTCGGATTTTCATTCTGTTAGTACTGATTATATTCATATCAGCACGCGGGGCCACACCTCCCGAGGGTGCTGGGGTTGCTATACACGTTAGGTATTCGTCATTCCTACCTGCCCAGCGAGCTAATGATGACGGTCGTGGTGCCTATAACATGCTATAACTAAAAATAAAACTGGGGATGTCCCAGATAAATGCAATTACCGGCCGATATCATTAGCTACAACTGCGTCCAAAGTGCTTGACGCCATGCTTGAGAGACAACTTAAAAAACATTAAAGTTACATGATGCACAGTTCGGATTTAGACCCGGGCTATCGACTGAAAGTGCCATTTTGTCCCTCAAGCATGTTGTTAGGTACTACACTGACAGAAATACGCCTGTTTATGCTGCTTTTCTTGATTTATCTAGGGCATTTGACCTGGTTAGGTATGATATTCTGTGGTCTAAACTAATCAACACCGGTGTGCCGGGTGAACTGGTCAATATTTTTAAATATGGGTACAGACATCAAATTAACCGGGTCAAATGGCGTAGTGAACTTTCTGATGAGTACAGGTTGGAATGCGGAGTGAGACAAGGGGGGTTGACGTCTCCTTCGCTTTTCAACCTGTATGTGAACCAGCTGATCGATGAGCTGGGTAGCACTAAAGTCGGCTGCTCGATTGACGGACATATTGTCAACAGTATTAGTTATGCAGACGACATGGTGCTGCTCAGCCCATCGATCTCAGCACTCAGAAGGTTATTGAGAACGTGTGAAGAGTACGCTAAGTTGCACGGTCTCCTATACAATGTAAAAAAAAGTGAGCTTCTAGTATTTCATCCTAAAAGTCATAAAGTGACGACGCCTGAAAGCCTTCTGCCAAACTTTATATACGTGCAATCTGTGGGTCAATTACACGCAGCGAGCCTTCAACGCCCTCCGAATACAATACAATAATGCTTTCAGGGTGTTGTTGGGGCTCCCACGCTACTGCAGCGCTTCAGCAATGTTTGCGTACGCGCGCACGGAGGGGTTCAGCGCGGTGATTCGTCACCGTGTTGCATCACTCATGCGCAGGGTGCGGGGGAGTCACAACACCATCCTGAGGGTAATCAGCGAGAGGATGGACTGCCCCATTCTGAGACACTGGGTACGAACGCATGCGCACGTACCGGGTGTTCCTAAGGGTGGCAGATACTTAAATTGAATTGTATTTAGCACTAAAGAACAGCATTAACCTAACCTAACTAACATAGTTTTAAGTGTTATGTACCTACCTAATTAAATAACTAAAAATAATACTTTATGGATTTTGTCCGAAATAATCATTTTTTTATTTTTTTTTCAAAATAATAAGAACTGCGAGATCATAATATTTCCTATTACGATAAGCGTATCTTTAATATTTCTGACAGACTGACTGACTCCGCCATTCGAACGAAATTAAAAAAAAAACAAAGCACTGCGTTCTTCTACACCGAATTGTATTATGTGGTTAACTAACACAATATTTGTACTTGTTACTAGGGCTGTTGTTTTTAAATAAAAATATTAAATTATATTTCTTGGTAAATGTACAGTACTCTGCAACATAATAATTGCAATTTAGAAACTTTCAAAAAGTTAGTGGAATGGAACGGAAAACAAATCTAATCTGGTGCTTTCTGCAGTAAAGTTGCCAGTTATGCAAAATTACTATCATAATTCATAATATTTCTGTTGGCATAGACAATACAGAGTACAGAGCATGGCGCACGATGACATGCGGATATACTAAACATCATGAAAATCAAAATTGGTTCCAAAGAAAAACATAATACATAACAGATATATTTTCTTATGCAGAAACCAGTCGCAAAATGAACCTTTCGACATATTTTACGCAGATCTGAATAAATTAATTGAAGACTGTGACTACAACGAGTTTAAAGATGAGATGCTACGGGACAAAATAGTGCTAAGTATAAGAGACATAGCATTAAAAAAAGAGCTCCTAATAAAAGATAATCTTACCTTGAAAGAGTCCATTAACTTATGACGCGCGGCAGAAGCAATGGAAAGACACATAAAAGAATTCTCACAATCATCAGACATAAAAAAAATAGAAGAGAAGAAAATCAAACAAAAAAAGGTTCGCTTCTGTGGAAATAACCATATATTCAAAAAAGAAAATTGTCCAGCCTGGGGCACCATATGTACCAACTGTAAAGGAAAAAACCATTTAGAAAAAGTCTGCAAAAAGAAAAAACAGATAAAGGAAGTCAAAGAAAATGAGGACAACGGCAGCGAATCAGAACCAGAATATTTTATAAACAAGATAGTTGCCGATAACAACAAGAACTTGGCGGAGTGCAAACTGGAATACAGGGTCAAGAAACAATGGAAAACAACTGAATGTCTACTCGACACAGCAGCCGATGCATGTATAATTGGTCTTCAAGATGTAGAAAAAATGTTGGGTAAAAGTTATGTACAAGAAAAGATGCGACCTTCAAGGAAAACTTTGGTTTTGGAGGGAATAATGTTATGATTCATGGAGAAATTGATATACTTCTAAAAACAAAAATTTCTGGTCTTAACACTAAATACAATGTCACATTTCAAGTCGTACATATCACACACATTCCACTTTTATCATGTAAAGCATGCACACAGATGGGCCTCGTGAAATTCTGCAAGGAGGTACGATGCAATTATTCACAGGAAACACATGACATAGTAAACAAATACAGCTCAGTCTTTGAAGGGCGAGGTAGTTTCTCAGGTGAGCTTAATCTGGAAATTGATGAAGCAGTCCCACCAGTAATCCATAAGGCTCGTCGCGTTCCAGTAGCACTATGGCCAATCCTGAAAGAAGAATTAAAAAAATTAGAAGAAGAGGGCATAATAACAAAAGAAGACAATCATACTGACTGGGTAACCAATATTCTATTAATTAAAAAGCAGGATAGTTTCAGAATTTGTTTAGATCCAATCCCTTTAAATAAGGCAATAAAAAGACCAAATCATCAATTTACCACAGTGGAGGAAATTCTACCAGAACTGGGTAGAGCTAAAATATTTTTTACACTTGATGTAAAAAAGGGTTTTTGGCATTTGAATCTATCTGAACAGAGCAGCAAACTTACCACATTTTGGACACCATTTGCCAAATACCGCTGGAAGGTCCTCCCTTTTGGTATTTCTTCGGCGCCTGACTATTTTCAAATAAAAATGAATGAAATGATTCAAGGACTAACGGGTGTTGAAGCACTGGTAGACGATTTGTTGGTATATGGTGTGGGTGACACTATGTCAGAAGCCATTGTGGACCATAATAAAAATCTTGAAGCTCTGTTGGAAAAGTTAGTAAAATATAATTGCAAATTGAATAAAACTAAAACTAAACTTTTACAAATATCTGTAAAATATTATGGCCATGTTTTCACTAACAAGGGTCTTCAAGCAGACCCATCTAAAATAGAATCAATTTCAAATATACCAGAGCCGAAGAACAAAAAAGAATTACAGAGTTTTCTTGGTATAATCACATATCTCAGTAGGTATATTCCTAAGTTAAGTGCAGAGTCCACAACCCTGAGACAACTCACTCACGACAAATCTGAATGGATCTGGAATAAAAAAGCCAAAAAAGAATTTGAGACTCTCAAATATATAATTAGTGATATAAAAACATTAAAATATTATGACAAAAGTGAACCACTGGTTGTCGAATGTGATTCCAGCGAAGGAGCGCGAGGCGCTGTTCCAACAGAACCAGCCCGTTGCATATGCTTCGCGTTGCCTCACTCCAACCGAGAAGAGATACGCACAAATTGAAAAAGAGCTGCTGGCTGTTGTCTTCGCTTGCACACGGTTTGACCAACTCGTTAGAGGTAATACCAAAACAATTATTAAGATAGACCACAAACCACTCCTCATTATATTTAAAAAGCCTCTTCTGCATGCCCCGAAAAGATTACAGTCCATGCTGTTAACATTACAAAGATACAGCCTAGATATTGTTTGTATCCGGGAAAGAAAATATTATGGCAGATGCTTTAACTCGATTTTACCTGGAATGTGATGACGTTGATAAGTCTAAAGACTTTAAGATATTTGAAATAATTGAAAATATGAACCCATTAAAAAATTTACCAATCTCTAAAAACTGCATCACAGAAATTGCAAATGCAACATCGAAAGACAGTAATTTTATGGTCCTCAAAGACTTCATTCAACGTGGCTGGCCAAAATACATAAGAGACATACCAGATGCTCTGAAGCCAAATGAAATGACCTGACTGTGTATCAAGACCTAATACTAAAAGGTCAAGCTATACTGATACCAGAAAGTTTCAGAGGCAAAATGTTAAACAAGTTGCTTAATGCGCACTCAGGAATAGAAAACACATTAAAATTAGCTAGGGATGCTATATTCTGGCCATCAATATCCAAGGAAATTAAAGAGATGATTACTGGTTGTACCACATGCACCAAATATCAACCAAGCCAACAAAAGTTTACCATGCAAAGTCACAAAATACCTGAATACCCATTTCAAATTATATCAATGGATGTATTCTTCTTCACTTATAAAGGAAGGCAAGTAAAATATTTAATAATAAACTCAAACTCAAACTCAAAATTATATTTATTCAAGTAGGCCCAGTAACAAGCACTTTCAAATCGTCAGGTAGAAACATAATCTTAAGCTAATTACTTCGAGTAATTTATTAAACATAAAAAGTAACATTTAAATGAAATATTTAAAATTTTATATAAAAAAATACTAGTCTAGAATGTTTCTAGAAAGACAATCTAATGTCAAAAAATAAATAAAACGAGAATAATTAATTAAAAACACAATGTCAAATTTTTCCAAACGGAATAAATAAATTATAAATCCAGTCAAAATTAGTCCCAAGAAGTTTTATCATTCATGTAGTCTTGTGCGCTATAATAAGCTTTAGAAATAAGTTTACGTTTCACATAGTTTTTGAATTTATTAATAGATAACTCAGTTACGTTTCCTAATAGTTGATCAGTACTCGGATTTCTTTGAAATTGAAATATTAAAAGATCTGTCATCTGAACCAGTCATTGAAGCTTGCAAGAAGAATTTTTCACGGCATGGTGCTCCAGAGATAGTAGTCACAGATGGCGG
Source organism: Epinotia demarniana (assembly GCA_945867215.1). Taxonomy (NCBI): domain Eukaryota; kingdom Metazoa; phylum Arthropoda; class Insecta; order Lepidoptera; family Tortricidae; genus Epinotia; species Epinotia demarniana. Next base: position 73,169 of record OX244264.1, read on the forward strand.
TACGAACTTTGTCAACCAGAATTTCGCGGATTTTGCAAGAAAATGGGAGTTCACACATGTAATCACCCAATCATCCACAAGGAAATGGCAAAGCAAAGGCTACTGTCAAAATCGCCAAGAAATTACTACAAAAATCTACAGAGAATGAAGATTTCTGGTTCAGTTTGCTCTGCCTCAGGAACACTCCTAATAAATTGAACTCGAGTCCTGCCCAAAGGTTATTCTCCCGTAGAACAAGAGGGTTCTTACCTACTATCAATCAATTATTGAAACCAAAAATAGTAGAAAATGTTCCTGAAGACATCCAAAGAAAAAAAGAGATGGTAAAACACTCACATGACAAGCGAGCAAGAAGAGCATCTCCTCTAGAAATTGGACAGGCAGTATCGGTTCAAATGAATCCAGCTTCAAACAAAAATTGGACACCGGGAGTGATTTCAGATATACTTTCAGATCGATCTTATCTGGTTGATGTTAATGATACAAAAAATGGATGAGACCTAATACACATCCGGCCTGTCTTGCGGAACTCCAGAGACCCACCTGAAACGCAACACAATATGGATATACAAACACACCAAAATAGTATATCTAATACTAACATACACCAAGAAAATGTAATTCTAGATAGCACACAAAATGATATTACTTGCCCCTCTCCTAAGAATGTACAGTCTACCATAGATTCACCTGTAACTCGGGACCAATGTTCTTCTCCCAATTCTTCAACTGCGTTAGTAAATTCACCTATTGTTAGGTCTCCTACTTATAATACCCAAGATGGCAGGCCTAGGAGAGAAATAAAAAAGCCTTCCTATCTCAAAGACTATGTTAGTTAAGGCTGTAAACCTAATATTGTTTGAGTATTAGTTAAGCTATTGTATTTATTAATATTAAGTTTTATCTTTTCATATGTACATGACGTACATTATATACTGTAGCATATGTTAGTACTCTTTCAATAACTATGTGTATCATGTAGAGAGTAATGACTGTATAGCTTGTAACTACCTGAAATTGTGTTAATTAAATTCCTCATTGTACCAAAATTTGGATATCATTAGTGATGTTCAAATGCTTTTCTTCATAAAAAAAAGAGAGCATGTTGGCATAGACAATACAGAGTACAGAGCATGGCGCACGATGACATGCGGATGTCAAGTAATTAATATAAGGGATTATACGGTTCTAAAAAACATCATCGTTTAGTTTTCTTGTGAAAATTGCAATAAAACAATTTCCAAATAACGACTTAGTGTGTTTTTATTATGTATTTATTTATAAATAAAATAAGAATTTAAAATCAGATCTCATCTTAATAATACTAATTAAAATACTAATTAAATTATAGAGTGAAGTACTGAGTGAAATGCCCCTGTACTGCACTCTCACTCACTCACTCACGTTTGACAAGTACCTACCTGAAAAAAAATGGTGCTTTTGTCCAGCGTGTCCACATTATTACCTAAAACTGCCATACTATAACTATTATAACAAATCTAAATGGGAATGAAAAAGGTTATGGACCCGGTGTAATAAACAATATACAGGGTAACCCAAAAATCGAAGTTCAAATTAGGATTGTGGAAATCTTGACCACATCTTTAATAACTAGTGTACGGGCTAGAGGTATAATACGCTGACAATAGGTCTTCGAAATGGGTACACTACATCATTCTGAAGTCATTTGTCAGAAAGCATGTTTGTTCTGAATTTCATTTCTTAATTCCAAAGTATTCCATAATTTTGAAATTTCGGAATAGTGATGCTTTCGGACAAATGAGTTCGGAATTTTTGTGATTTCCCCTTCGAAATAATCTGGTCTCGAAACCAGTGCCTACGCAGTGTGCACTAAGTAAGTATAGGCATACTTACTCGTAGCCTGCTCGATGCGCGTTAGCAAAGTTGCGTCGTCACTAGCGCGAGAAGCGAGCGAGATCGTTACATAGGCGCTCCATTCTTGGAGTAGGATATGAATGACCGAACCGACCATTCATTCGCTTGATTCACTCGCTTCTGTCAACCAGGGGCTGGAAACTTAGAAAAGAGGCAACACGCCGATTTATTGAATAGAAAGTGCTGACATCTAGCCAGAAGCGGCCTGTTGTATTTAATGTTGTTGACAGAAAATGGAAACAGATGTCAGTACCATAGACCCACGACAATAAATTTAAGATTTTGAAATGAAATAAATTATATTTTTATGTTTTGAGATAGAATTTAATGTCCACTTAATTTTAATAACCAAATATATAAAAAATACACAAATTATTTCAGTAACCAATATTATCTGTAAGTAGGTATGAAATCTGTAGAAATGAAACGCATCTTTTTATTACAAACATGGCGGAATGGATAACCATAGACTAAAACAGTAATGTGGTGTACGCCGAATAATGTCGATGTCGACAAAATTACTAAAGTGCATTTTCTGCTGTTGCTATTTAAGAGTCCGCAGTAAGCTCGCCATTACGCCATTCGCCATACAAAAGTAGTTACGGTCTCAATTTAAAACTACGCGTTGGATTGTAACGAAACTTTGAATGTACAATGACATGAGGTACATCCAGGCCTGTAATTAGTTTAAGTAGCGTCAGATACCATAGTAAAAAAATACAGCGATTTAAGGTTTAATAAATAACTTGTTTTTGCTGTATTTTGTTTATTTTATAAACTGGAACTACTTAAACTAATTACAGACATAGATATACCTCATTTCATTGTACGAGTATATGCAAAGTTTCGTCACAATCCAACACGTAGTTTTAAAATAGGAGCGCAACTACGTTTGTATGGGAAGGTGAAATTCGGCCGTGCTTACTGCGACCTCTTAAGGCAATAGTATAGGTAAAGAAGTAAAATAAGAACACAGATCAAAGAATATAATGAGTATATTTATGTAAAGAGTGGCAACTTCGAGAATTACTGGGTCCCATAGCCACCAAGCGGGCGCACACACATACCTATAAATGCCCGCATACATCGCAATCATACAGTCGCACGCACACATACGCAACCACACGAAGCCAATTTTTTCTATCGTTGTCCACTTTTACTTTTCGACAGCATTGGATAAAAAGTCTTTCCACGAACTATATTTCGGCAGTGGCGGCGCTAGGGGGCGCGAGGGGGGCGGTCCGCCCCGGGTACCAAGCCATTTTATCAATTGAAAGAGACATGGAAGTCAATTCTGACAATATAATAAGTAGGTAGTAGGTAGATTATTTTAGTAAAATAAAGCCTCGTAGGTATAATGAGTGTTTGTTGTTTTATTTTGAGTAGGGGTCAGGGGTGCTCAATACAAACCCGTCCAGGGTGCTCAATACAAAACCGCCCTGGGTGCCGGTGTACCCAGCGCCGCCACTGTATTTCGGCAAACCATACTAGCTCAACATTACTGTCTCGACCAAGTACTCTGACTTCGAGTTTTTATCGATATGAAAGAACATCTCATCCCTATCCACCAAAGACAATACAGAGTATTTAAAATGTCAGTTGTAAGTTTCAGGTTAGAACAATTTCGGTTTTCTGAAAAAAGTGCAAAAAAACAAGTGTTTTACGATAAAATGGACGTATTATTATAGAAATAATGGTGTTGCACGTGATAACCTACATGTTACAACAATCGCATACTTGCTATTGCGTGTGATTACACCAGGAATGTGTATTTTTCTACAGGTAAGTGATTTGTTTGCATTTTAAGACAAATGAAAAGATTTATGTCGGTTATTATCCAATCGCAATTAGAATGCACTTCGAAAGTACCGTTAGCACAAAAGCTAGAGAAAGATTGGAAATTCCTCGTACTGAAGTACTTATCTACATAGGTAGGTACTGCAGTAAACTATTTATATGCTGTCAAATGTGAATATGAGTATTTAACACTAGTTATCTAAGATTTTACTTTCTTTGTACCAGGTGATAATACAGACGGCTCTGAAGACGATGATGTTATAAAACCGGGTGTCGGAAAACGGGCAGGACGCCGCCCGGTCGGTCGGCCTAGATATCGGTTGGCGGATGTGGTGAATGCGGATCTGCGCGAGCTCCAGGCTGGCGACTGGCGGGAAGCTGCACAGGACCGGGATCAGTGGTGATCAATTGTGTTGGAGGTTGGAGGCCAAGACCCACTTTGGGTCGCTGTGCGAGAGGAGTAATTAAGTAAGTAAGTAAGCTCCATAGAAAATTACACCCTCCATTTCTCCTCATTTGACCAAAATTTCTGTTCTGTTAATCTATTTGTATAGAGAACATTTCTTAATCAAATGCACTCATAAAATAGGATATACATACTACATTTAATATTAACTGTTATATTGATTGCTGAGCGATTTTAGGTATAACATAGAATGCTGGTTGAATGTCATTTCTTCGGCAGTCTAACCTTCACAGTGGATAGAGCTACCTAGACGAACCCCTGAACCCCTTATTTATAAGGTTTTATTTTAACAGTAGGCAGTATTTGGTCATTTGTTTGTTTTCAGCTCTCCGTCCACTGAACTCTGACATTATTGAGCAACCATCTACATCTAAGTCTGTGCTGTATCGACGAGTGCCTCCTGAAACTCCTGATGCTCTCCATCCAGTGAACTGAGGTTTTAATGATATTTATGTAGACTGCGGCAAGAGTTTTCCAAACCCTACTCAATGATTCTTATTTGCCTCCGCATATATTGTTTTTATGTGCAGCTGTTACTGAATAATTCAATATATCTAGAGTATTTGTTTCAATTTTGATTTTATTGATGATGATGACAGTGAAACTAGATTTTTTCTGCAGAGTAGTGGCGCTAAGCCAAAAGTCAACCACAACATTTTTTCCTTAATACATAAATCCTTACCAATGTTGTGTGTTTTACTTATCTGCCAGCTGTTAGTTAAGTACTATCATAATATCATTTATTAGTTCTTGGTTAAGACATATGCAACTACACGAAGCCAATTTTTTCTACCGTTGTTGATTTTAATTTTTAACAGAATTGGATAACATTTGGTAGGTGGGAAGAGCTTGTGATTCTGTGAAATGTCTGCACAATTTACTATAGTGACAGTGACCTACAATTTTATACCATTGAGAGAAAAAACGTATTGGATTTTCGCTCAAGGGAATTTTTAGCCAGGGACATATCTTAATATTGTATTTATCGCACAGAATCAGGTCTTCAAACCTTCCAAATTTTGTCCATGTCTGTCGAAAAATTGAAATCGACAACGATAGGAAAAATTGGCTTCGTGTGGTTGCGTATGTGTGCGTGCGGCTGTATGCTTGCGATGTGTGCGTGCCTGTATATGTGTGTGTGTCAACTGTCAGTGTAGTTCCTGCAACATCCGCTTGGTGGCTATGAGACCCAGTAATTCTCGGAGTTGCCACTCTTTACATAAACATACTTATTATACTCTTTGCTGTCAACTGATCAACTGACTGTCACTGTCCTGTCAGGCTGTCAGTGTACATCGGTTGTCGACGCGAGACGCGCGCACCCTCGCCGTCTTTGTAAACAAACTACAGACCAAAACATTCCATTTTCTAATGTAATAACTTCGGCAGCATTATATATATATATCTATACACAATATTCCAAGATTAATTTTAAATTAGATTGAACAGGACAAGTGCATTTACGAAACCATGTTAATAATGATGCTCGCGATTTTTGGAGCAGTAGTGTTATTTTTCTCTTTATTAGATTTTCTGTGGACGCCACTGGAATTAATATCGTCATATTTGATGCCATATTTCCTGCCTTCAGAAGTGGAGCCGCTGTCAAAACGATTTGGGCCCTGGGCGGGTGAGTCGAGACTCGTCTGTGTGTTGTTGACGTTGTTGTGGCTAGGTTAGTTTTCTGAACCCATTCTGACCGGGTCGGTAATGTCGGTATATTTTTGGCATTTTGGACATCATTATAATGTAATAAATATACTTAATTCAAATTGATTCACGGTAATTGTATTAACGTTAGTAGGTAAGTTTTTGTTTTGTTGAGCGTTTACTCGACAATCGAAGGAAAGGTCAGGTAATTAGAATAATGTAGGTGCTTAATAGCGTTTCTATTGCTTACTCATTACAAGGGCATTGGTTTACTGAAAAAATAACCTTAATTTTATTTAGTAAAGAATCACCGAGTCTTTATTGAGGAAGTCATTCCTATGTTGCTTCACGATACTATGTAGGTAGGTACTATGCTGGTCACATTAAAAAGCGATAAGATGTGCGCATAAGCCGGGACGATAATCCTCTTGTTTTTGAATTTTGAGGTACAAACAATGAAACAAAAACTTAATCTACAAAGACGTGTTACTATTAAATTAAAATATTTTGCATTTTTCTATGTCCCCTAGCAACAATTTCGTTCCTTGCAGTTCAATTAATTTCCTACCTACCTACCGTATTCGATTCCCGTTCGTGTTTGAAGATTTTTTTCTAAATCTTTTAGTAAGTACAGTTTTTATTTTTTCTTAGTTGGCCTCGTCATTCCTAAATCCTATGATTTTCTTTTATATTTTTAGATTTTCCGTAACTGCCTCATTTGGATAAAACAGCCTGTATAATAGGTAGTTGAATGGGCCCGTTAGTGACTTTAGTGACTACTGATGAGTTGAGAAAGTGAAAGGACGTTTTCTCGTGTTTTAGTTGATTGTAAAAACAATTGCACACTGCTCATTGCTCACTATATTTTAGGGTTTGCAGAGTTGATGTGGATACTATGTTTGATCGAAGCAACCATGTCCTTCACAAGTGGTTCCGTATCGCTTCACAAGTCGTTCCTAGGGCTAGCCAGGGTCATTGCCCCGGCGCCGGGGCGCATTGACCCTGGCTAGCCCTAGGCTAGGTTTGTTGAGAGCATGTAACTACGTAGCCGACTGCTCCCCAATACCGGGGAGCCCAATGCCACTTGCAGGCTCCTGTGCACAAGGGTCATACGGGTTGATGCCCTCTCGGCGACAAATAAGGCCCTACTCCGAGGACCTCAAATGTCGATTTCGTTAAGGGTTAAGGATATCGCACAGTATCCTTTTCGGCAGCAACGATCCTGGCTGGGGACTCTCCTTGGGACAAGTGCTCGGTAAGTTCCATCAACATAAGGCAGAGGAGTTCCCCGACCGGCAGGAGTTGGACCGCGTTCGAGCGTTTGCCCAGAACGAATCGCTCCGCCAGTGGAAAGAAGAGTTGTGGTCCACGGATTACGGCTTCGTAACGGTGGAAGCCGTAATGCCTCATTTGGAACTCAGGTTTGAGAGGCAGCGTGGAACCCTGACGTTCCCCATGGTGCAGATACTTACTAACCATGGCTGCTTTGGTAAGTAGCTATCTGCATCGCATAGGGAGGGAATCCTCCCCTTGCTGCCATGAGTGTGGTCTTTCCTTTGCGGCGCCCGATATACCTGCACGTCTAGCATGGGACGGCCGCGACATACCCTCGATTTTTCTTGCACTGTACCTCTTGTTCTAAGTGTTCTAATAAAAGAGAGACGGATAGTGCGAGAAAAATCGAGAGCTCGCGCGCCGTCGCGTGATAGCCGTGATTTGTAAACGGTGCACTACGGGCAATATTATTTTCTCGACTGTATCAAATCATAGGTACCTACTTATAATTAACTTTAGGTAGATAACCCTCACCGCGCAGTTTACCGCCTCGTCTCGTGTAGGGGCCGCTCGCCGCGCTGTTTACCGCCTCGTGTAGGGGCCGCTAGCCGCGCTGTTTACCGCCTCGTGTAGGGGCCGCTCGCCGCGTTGTTTACTACCGGACGTGGTATGATAAAGACCTAGGATATGTCGACAATGAAGGCCGCGTAATGGCGACCAGCGTTTGTTCACAGTCGTCTCGCAGCAGCATGCTTATATTTATTATGTGGGTAATTACTTTATAATTAAAGCATTACTTAGAAACGACTTGGCTGAGTTGTCCAGAGAAATATGTAGTATTTTAATGGCGGTACCTAGTAGGCATATTATGTTATGCTATTCGTTTTATTAGCAAGCGCACTTGTGGCTTACAATGTAATATTGATAATCAGAAGGGTTAGTGACAATACATTCAAAAAACATAACCCGCCTCACCTTCGACCTTCGACAGTCGAGTAAACATAAGTAATTAGGGAACTGCGTTTCCTAACCACGCCAACAAAAGGAATAGTTAAATGTGAACTATAATCTTCAGCCTCTATGCGGTCATTCCACCGCTGCAGGCTCCAATGGAATGGAGGAAAGGCAATTGGGTACCCACGCCACCCAGTGCAGCTTAGGGACTTGACATATACCTTAGATAGAGTTTTTGCACAAATTTTAGGTTACCTCAGGATGTTGTACCTACCTACGTAGGAAATACCAAATGATATTTCGTAGTGCTTACGTAACTTACTTCGATCCCACGACCCATTTGAAAGTCGGCCGCTGGGGCCACTCGACTGCCATATTTTGCAAAGCTGCTAAATACGATACGTCGTCGACTATTAAACTGACAGCTATCTGTAGTTTTGATTCGAAAGGTTACACGCACTGCAGTGTGGAAACTTCACCGCACAATAGTTACTCGGTGCTCGCATGGGACAATATCGGATAGTTCATATGCACTTCACGTCTAGAAGCGCAACTTACGCAACTAATGTCTCCGGGTGGCGTTCACAGCCACCACGCAACGCCAACCGCTCGTCAAGAGCCAGTGTAGGTCAGACGACAAGGCAACCGTCAGTGTAGGCATAGTCTTTACCTCGGATCAAAGTTATATTTTTCGCCAAATTTCACTTCCCTCAAAACTTATGGCAGTAGTTTAATTTCCCAAACGAATAAATAGCACAAGTAGGAGATTATTGGGAGTTTTGAATCAAGATTCAAAACAGTCCCAAGAAATCACGGTAATTATAATTTTAAAATCACAATCGGCTTTTGAAATATCAATTGGGTTTTCTGATTTCAGCGTTGAATCAGGTGTTTTCTTACCTATGGTTATGATTTTAAACGCTCAATTGGGTTCTGAGATATTCATAATCTGTTCTGCGTTTAGACCCAAGAAATCATGGTAATTATAATTTTAAAATCTCAATCGGCTTTTGAAATATCAATTGGGTTTTCTGATTCCAGCGTTGAATCAGGTGTTTTCTTACCTATGGTTATGATTTTAAACGCTCAATTGGGTTCTGAGATATTGATAATCTGTTCTGCGTTTAAAGTCACACATCATTACACATTACACGTTACTTGAATTCGAGAAACCGTATTTAATTTTCAACTCCTGTTATACTCCAAAACAATCACTTTTGAAGTTGTAAATAATGGACATTATTTCAAATAGTAAAGCATAACATACAGTAGTAAAAGCATAATACACAGTCTATTTACCTTATTTGTCTAGATTACTAACACCTTTGTAAAACATGATTCATGAGTAGGTACGTCATGAGTTATAAGCCAATGGAAAACCATGGCCTGAAACACGCTATCAAAGTTTTATGCATTTGTTCATATAAATAAAATCAGTCCTTTCAAATAGCAAAAGCTTAACACAACATGCAGTCTAAGGCGGCCAACCCTCAGTTGCATGCAAGGGTCCCAGGAAGCTGATTCCTGGCAGAAACCCTCATAGCGCAGAGCGACTATGGTGTTTGCACGTTAACATATCGAACAAGTTGATCAGGCTCGTAAGACATGATTACATGCTTTGAGTTTAACCCCCTCCGGGTGTGGGTATCCATACCTATCGACCGCCTAGGTATAGAAAACCCCTGTATTCAAGGTTCTGTATTCAGCACAACTAACACACTGGGTGGCCAAGTCCAGTGCATCCGAATTACGTGCTGGGGTCGTCCGGTCGCAACTTCCCGACAGACTTAGGATTGATTTTTTATTTATATGAACAAATGTATAAAACTTTGATAGCGTGTTTCAGGCCATGGTTTTCCATTGGCTATAACTCATGACGTGCTCGTGCCTCATGTTTAACAAAGCTGTTAGTAATCTAGACTTTAAATTAAGGCAAATTAAATATTATATTTCTTTGCTTTCAATTGTAAACTGTTTGATGACCTATATTCTAGATCAATTTATTGCAAAATAGAGGCTATAACGAAGCTGTTAGATTTATATTAGAATTGAACACTTGGCTCATATTGCTTTTAACTACATAACAAAGTTGATCGACGTAACTAACTTGTCATCGTGCATTTTCATGTAACTCGAGTCATTCTGCCTGTCCGCTCATTGTCCTCGTTGGTTAAAGGAGCATTTTGAACATATGAATAACATTCTGTCAAACGAACGCAAGCAAAAAATGACTTTATGCTCTCATAGTAAACTCGTTTTCTGCGTGCGTTTTTTGATGGGATGTATCTTACAATTTTGGACGTACTATAATTGGGTATTCGTTTTCTAAGCAGATTAGAAAGCAAAAAAAAAAACAAATCCAAAGTATAGATACGATTTATTAGTTAAGTTTCTCAATAACGCAAGATACTAAAATAAAAATAAAAATTAGCCTAGAACAATTTACATGACTTAATTATCATGATCGTTAAATAAAAACTTGAATAAAAATAAAATAAAAATTACAGATTATAAATAACAATATACGAGTTATTTAAACTTAAATAATTAGGGCATCTTAACATTAAAATATCTAGTAATTAGTCACTGCACTCAACTTTTTAACATTTTTTTCCACAAGGCCCTCGGTTGCATTTAATAGCTCGTCATAATCTTCTTGTACAACGTACTGCACCGTGACGCCATTAGATTCCAGCTTCGATTCAACAATATCGGAAATGCTAATTTTTATAAGACGCTTTCCTTTGGCTACTTTTCTGATAACATGGGAATTTAAGTCCATTTCTTTGGCCTTCTTTCCTTTTTTTGAGGTTTTCCTTTCTTTTTTCGACTGCGACAGGGGAATTTCTTGTGATGGATTCAAGAGTGCATCTTGATATTTTAAATACACATCCATGTCTTGTGAGTAATTAAATGGATCATTCATCTGATCACAAAGTTGAGAGTAAAATGGAGTGGTTGGCTTAATTTTGGAGGCGGACTCGAAGGGTTGTGAGCTCTGTAAAAAGAAATTTTGATTTGAATAAGTAATTTTAAACTACATATGTACACATAATATCTATAAACAGAAATGAGATACTCAAATGTTAATTTAAATGATGCTTACCATTTTGATAAAATCAGATTGGGAGTGATAATGCGTCCTTCTTGAAATCTCCAATAGAAGTATTTTAGTATTCCTATAAGTCGTGTTTTATACTTCTATTGAGCTTAATGTGCAATAATAATAACTACCTAAACTCAGTATGATTCAGGTATGAACTAGTCACTCTATTGTTATATTCTACAACATGTATTAACAAGTTTGTGATCAATCATTAAATAAACACGAAAACCATTTTTATTAAAGACGATATGCATGTGGCGAGGAAAACTCATTGCCAAATTAAAACTTGTTTTGCTACAATATAGCGAGGACAAAGATAATGTTTATATTATAGCTTCTACTATGAATTCAGCCTAAAGGCGGTGTCGGTCGTCTGATGTGCGGCGGTCGCTTTGTGATATCCTGTTTCCGACTTAATATGATATTTTTGTTTTTCAAGTAAAATTTAGCTGATGAATTGAATATAACTTACATTGAAGTGCAACCTTTATAATATGCTTGTTTCTTACTGTATTTTATAATTCAGGTTAGACAAGTTTAGTATTATTTGCTTTAAAGGTTGATAATGTCTGACTTGCATGAGTTTTGCTTATGCAATAAAACCTTGGATTTATTCATTTCCAGTAATATTTTGTAGGAAGTTCTTGTGTCACAGAGCGTGTAATACATCCCAGGAGAAATTACTCACCTTGAAATAATGTTCGTAAGTTTGGTTTTAATTATTTAGAGTTAATTGTTTACAAGTTTGTGAATTTAATCGATCACGGATGCTATATTTGTTTGTTTTATCAGTGTTGGCCCTCAAATTTAAACAATCTGTGATAAAACAGAGAGTGAAATATTGGAGTACAATTATATGCGCAATTTAAATCTCTCCCGGTTATGTTTTGAAACGAGGTAAGCTTCTTACTTAAGATTAAGGAATATTCATTAAATTATGCGTGTTTATTTTCAGGTCGGACATTGAATTCAACGTGATTCAGTCTAAAAAAATCCATGAGTCTGAAGACGAATTTGAAACGTACAAGTTAGTATTTTTTACGTAATTAAAGTTATTAATTTATACTTAATCGAATGATGAGAAACAAGTTGTCTAATTGATATTCATTATTTATTTGAAGGGCTGCTAAAAAAACGGTGAAAAGGAAAGGCGCTTCTCCTCATCCGAAACGAAGTGCGAACTCTGGCTGGTCGCTGGACAGTGACGACGAGGAACAACATGCGATTAAAAGGTATTTAATTAAATTTGCTTCATACTTAACTACTACTTATCTCATGTTTCATTCGTATTGAGTTTTACGAACTATACAAATAAACTCATGTTAATAGATTCAAAGTTAAGCAAGATTTTTACATCCCTATATTATCCAGTAAATTTAAAGTTAGTAACACTAAGTTTTCTATTTTCCAGTCAGAAGAAGCCTAAAAAAGTAACAAAAAAACAACGCTCACAGGCCAGTGAAGTTGAAACCGAGGAAGGACGCTCAAGCAAAAGGTACCTATCTAATTATATTACTTCTACCGACCCGTAATAAAACAAAATATTAATTTTTAATATATTTTTTTTTTTAGGCATTTGCTAATTTACGCACTACATAAATGTAATCACTTAGTTTAATTAATTATATAGTGAGTATGATTTAAAATCCGTTTCAATTTCGATTATATTTAAGTTAATACCAAGTTTTCAATATTTCCAGTAACAAGAAACCTCTACAAGCGAGACCTGAATCAAAACCTGGTTGGTTTTCGAACTGGGGTGATGAGGAAGAAATCGAAGCCCAACGTCGTGCATCAGCGGATAATTATCTAGCGTCGGTTCTAACACGTCGCGTTGCAGGTGGCTACGTGCGACGTTCAGCTTCGTTAACGGGTGATCTTTTTATTGATTTAAAACTGTATAACGTAGATGATTTGAAAAATGTTCCTTCTCAAAACCGATGGGAGAAGGCCTTGGTTAATTTAAAGTATCGAGTAGATTCAGATTCAGCTGTAGTTGAAGGGATAAATAAGATTCTGAACCGTTGTAAGGGGGACTTTTCAGACGAAGGAACCTTCTTCCCAGACAAAAAAAGTGTGTAATTCTATAAGGTTGTAATATATAAATTAACTAACCCAGTATATTCTCGTGCCAACTAGTAAAATGCGTCAAAGTTCGATATTTTGTTCTGTGTGTGACATAAGTATCCCAAGCAGAGCCTTTTCTGCTCACTTACGTACTAATTTACATAAAAACAATAATTCTGTTCAATGAACTCCTAATATTGAAAAAATTAGCAGTGCTTTCCGCAGTAGGATAGCATCATATAGAGTAAGAGGCGAGGAAAGTAGTAGCCATGACACACCTGCAAAGTTTTTGAGCGCTCTTCGTGAATATGTTAGGCAAATTCTAGAAGCAAGAAGAGCTGCTTTTGGATCTATTAAGGTTAACTTCGAATTATTTGCCGAATTTTGTTTACCGAAAAATAATAAATCATTCGCTACGCAAAACTTAATTTTACATCAAAGTTATGAATTCAAAGAAATTTTTTCAATAATTTTGAAAACTATAAGCTCAAAAATTGACGAATTCCAAGAAAGGGACAGTGGATGGAGTTTTTTACAAAACCTTTATTTGGAAATAAACATTAATAAATACAATCCGCTGAGAGCGTCTAGGTTTATAGAATTGCCTAAAATAATTAAACACAGAAGGGCTTGCGTTAATATTAAAAATAAAGACAATTTCTGTTTTTTATGGTGTATAATAGCTGCATTATTTCCAGTGAAAAACAATCAGGACCGAATATCCTCTTATCCACACTTTGAAAACATTCTCAACACAAAAAACATGACGTTTCCTGTCGGTCTGTCCGACATCAAAATATTTGAAAAAAATAACCAAAAAATAAGTGTTAATGTCTATGGTTTAAGAAAAAATGAAGTTGTTGGGCCATTATATAAAACTGATAAGAAAAGGAAACATCATGTTAATTTGCTGATCCTAGAAAATGGTGATCAATCGCATTATTGCTTGATAAAAGATTTGGGTCGCCTTTTAAAACGTCAGTTAACGAAACACAACGGAAAAATATTTTTTTGTGATGAATGCTTGATATTTTTTAACAGCCTAGATAATTTGAGTAATCATGTGTGCGGGGGTGTTGCGACAGTATTACCTGATTGTGGAACACATATTCAATTTAAGAACTATGAAAGAATGCAAGCGATGCCTTTTGTGCTGTATGCGGATTTTGAATGTATATTACAACCAAACACAAGTAACGAATTTGAATCTAAATGTACTACTACGTTACAAAAACACATTCCAGCTGCATTTGCGTATTATATTGTTTGTTCATATGATAGTTCTCTCAACAAATATGTTAGTTATCGAGGGCGAGATTGTGTTAAAAAATTTCTCGACTATTTAAAAAGTGATGTAACTAAGATTAAAGAAATCTATAGCACCCCTGTACCTTTAAAACAGACGGACGAGGATGAAATGCAATTTTTAAAAGCGAAACATTGTTTTCTTTGCAATAAATTGTTGCTGGACGATGCAGTTAGAGATCATTGCCACTTAACAGATCGTTTCAGAGGCGCTGCACATTCGTATTGTAATATTCAATTTCGCTTACCAAAGTTTATACCTGTATTTTTTCATAATTTATCTGGCTACGATTCCCATTTGTTCATTCGGCAGTTAGGAGAAATGACTGGTAGGTTAAAAGTCATTGCAAAAAATAAAGAAAATTATATTTCGTTTACAAAGTTTTTCCAAATAGGTAATGAGGAGTTTGTCCCTGTGCGTTTCGTTGATTCTTTCAAATTTTTAGGAACCAGTTTAGAAAAACTATCAGCTGATTTAAATGATGAAGACTTTGTTCATTTAAGTAGCTTTTTTCCTGTTCAAGACCAATTTGCATTACTCAGAGGCAAGGGTATATACCCATACGAATACATTACTTGTTGGAAAGTGTATGAAGAGGAAACACTACCATCACAGCGTTGTTTTTACAGTTCGATAACCGATAGCAATATTTCTGATTCTAACTATAACCGAGCTAAGCATGTTTGGAACGTATTTAATTTAAAGACCTTAGGAGAGTACACAGATCTTTACCTTAAGTCGGATGTTTTAATGTTGGCCGATATATTTGAAAACTTTCGGCGTACCTCCATGTTAAACTACAAACTAGATCCTGCTTTTTACATGACGGCTCCGAGTTTAAGCTTTGACGCAATGTTACTTATTACTGATGTGAAATTAGAACTCATAAACGATTTAGAAATAATTCGAATGATTCAAAAAGGAATTCGTGGAGGTGTATGCCTTTGTTCTACTAGATATGCTCGTGCCAATAATAAATACTTACAGGATTATGACCCATCCGTTCCAGATTCTTTTTTGTTTTATATTGACTGTAACAATCTTTATGGTTTCGCAATGTGCAGTTATTTACCTTATGCGGATTTCAAGCTATTATGTAGGGATGAGATTGAAAAAACTAATTTCCTCGAAGTTCCAGCTGATAGTCTCTATGGTTACATATTAGAGGTAGATTTACAATATCCAGAATACCTACACGATTTACATAATGACATTCTATTTTGTCCACAAAAATATATACCGCCCGGATCAAAGAATTTTAAACTTATTCCAAACTTGTATGACAAATATGAATACGTTATTCATTACATACATTTGAAAACTTGCTTGAAACATGGTTTAAAACTCAAAAAAATACATAGAGTTATAAAGTTCAAACAAAGTCCATTCATACAGCAGTATATTGACTTAAACACACAGTTGAGAAAAAAATCAAAATCTGAATTTCAGATGAACTTCTATAAGTTACTAAATAACAGTCTCTTCGGAAAAACTTTAGAAGCAACAGAAAATAGGACAAATATTTTGTTAGTTAATCAATGGACTGATACTCAGAACAAAACGAAGAAAAAAACTAGTGCAGAAGTGTTGATAGCACGTCCGAATTTTCATAGTGCAAGTGTCTTTACTGACAACTTAGTAGCTATTCAAATGAACCCCGAAATTATTATGCTCGATAAACCAATTTACATTGGATTTACTGTTTTAGAAATATCCAAATCTCACATGTACGACTTTCATTATTCTCGAATGAAACCTTTTTATGGAAAAAACCTTACTATGTGTTATTCAGATACCGATTCTTATCTGTATTTTATAAAAACAGACGATTTGTATAGAGATTTAAAATTGAATTTTCAGCATCACTTAGATACAAGTAACTACCCCGTGGATAATATATACAACATATGTCAAAAAAATAAAAGGTACCCGGGTTATTTAAAGATGAGCTAGGAGGCGAGTTATTTGTTCAGTTTGTTGGTCTTAGATTGAAATTATACTGCATTAAAACACAAGAAAAACTGTTGAAGAAAGCAAAAGGCACTAAAAAACATGCAATCACGGATCTTTGTTTTCATGATTATGAGAATGTGCTCTTCAATAAAGAATTGGTACGAAAAAAGAACATTTTATTTAAGTCTGTCAAGCATAACATTTTTACACAAGCTCTTAGTAAAGTTGCCTTGTCTTCAAATGATGACAAACGAGTCATATTAAAGGACAATATTCACACTCTTTCCTGGGGGCATAGAACATTCTTCTAAATATTTTGTTTATTAATATACTGGGTTTAGTTTTATTATATTGGTTAAGTAACTTGTTTACTTGAAATTATGTTTGGTTGTCGATTTATTAAATAAATGAGTTTTATCTTTATTTGTTTATATTTAAAAACCTTTTCCTTATGGCTTTATGATGCAATGTGAGCATTGCCTCTCATGTTTGTGCAGGCGTATTTGTATTCACAATATCCCAGACATAATAATATCCAGTTTGAATAATATTACTTAAAACAGTATAAATATCTTATAGTAAAGCTGTTGGAGTGAATACAAACATGCGCATGTTTATTATAGGTAAAAAACTTAAGAAGATGAGCTGTTGTACCTACGAGTGTGTGAGTAATGTCTATGAATAGGCATTTGTTTTGTTTGTGTTCTAATTTTAAACATCTATTTATATATTCGAATACGACACTAATTCATGCAACAGGTTATTTTCTTAACTTTTTCACCTATACTGTAGGTAGAAAATAAAAAAAGGTAGGTAACTGAAATAAAATACATTCATATATCACAACATTTTTATTTATAAAAAAATCTTGATTTTGAAAATACCATTTTTTAATACAAATTACATTTCTTAATGAACAATGCTTATCTATAGCATGGTTTAAAGTTATTTTATTTACTCCCTTAAGGAACGTATTATACAAAACTAAAAAGTTTGGACATCCTTTTTGTCCAATATCGAAAATATTACAAGTATCACACAATTCTTGAACCCATTTTATTTTTTCTTGACCTTTCACAAATATTGTCTTATTTTCAAGATAAGGAACGATTATTCTTTTAAATTCTCTAAAGTTAATATGGCCTTCACTCCATCGAAAACCAAAAGTCTTTTCAATCCAGGACACATTTCTACGCTCTTCATTCGATAAACGAGAATATGGGAATGGTGGTTTAATTGAGAACACTAATGTAAATTCTTCAGTAGCCACTGCCAACTCTTTAATAATGAATTTATTTTGATCATCTTTGAAGCCTTGTATGTCCACAATATAATGATCCGATTTCATGATATTTTCTTCACAATGCCGCTTAAAGGCTTGTATTCTACTATACAATCGTTAAATATTAGACAAAATGCAGATGTGTTGTCAGGAATTTGTGTATCACTCTCAATTTCTATTCTAACATCTATAGGACCTGTCTTCAAACGATCATTTTGTCTTGAAGTGTCCAAAACAAATAAAGCACAACTTTTAAAGTCCTGTATATTTAAAAGCGGTTCAGCACGGCGTCCGTGATACGACTGTTGAAACCTTGTATACTGCTCATATAACAATGCATAATTGTCTTGCTCGAACTTCACGTTTAAATTTTCATAAGGAAAGTAAGTAGAGCTTAAAAATACACGGACTTCACGTAAATTACAATGATCGAAACGCGAGAAATCCTCCCCAGACTTTTGTTTTCTGTCGGTTGACAAGGCTAACACCATAAAACGCGGCTTTTCTAACTGAGATGATGTTTTGATTGCCCATGTATGTTTAGTGGTTTTTGGTAAGAGAGGATACTCATATAAGTCCCAGTTTCTAAAAACAATGTTTAACGAGCGATCCTTTTCCATTAATTTTAACATTTGAATTCTTTGACGATCCGATACTTTAATATGAGGGACTCTCCATACGATTTTATCGATAATAATATCTTCCAACACTTCATTAGTATTAAGTTTTACCGCATTCAAATTTGAATTACTTCGCAGCAAAATCAGCTCATGTTTACAATTTATTATTATTTTATTATAATCTTCAGCGAACCCTAAAATTTTATTCAGTGGCAAAGATACAGCGAAATGTCCACCATGAATATTTTTTGTACCATTAAAGTCCCATCCCCACGCCTTTGACATAGACGATTCATTACTATTCATAGAAAGCAAAGATTTTATAGTGGTGGTGACACCAACATTCTTCACTTTATCAATTTCAACCCCATTCAATTCATATCGGATATCTTGAAACAGGAAAAGAAAAGGATTGTTTGTGAATTGAATACTGTTCACTTCCGCATTCGATTCTCTGTTTATAACCTTAACAGTACCTTCTAAATACAAAGTACTCGAAGAAGGTAAAACATACAAGTCTTGTTGATTATGGGTATTCGAATTTCATCATTTTTATTAAATGTTGTTACATATGGTCTATAGGAATGAACCTCAAAGCTTTCAATGGCATTGTCTTCTGCAAAAGACTCTGCAACATTAAGTATATCAGTCATTTTAATAATCCAATTGATTTAAAAAAAAAATATGTTTTCTTTCGTTAATTTGATAGGTGTTCTCCTTTTGACAATAGTTTCTAAACTGTAATGTCTAGGTCGACACAGAGACTTTTTATTGAAATCTATCATCTTGCTTTCCTTCTAAGATGTAAATATAACTGAATATCTTCTCCTCTTAAATTTATAAGTTGATTATCCGAGTCGAGAATGCGCACGTTAATTGAACTTATTGTGTCTTGATTTACTGGAAAATAAATTAAGTTTCTCGGAACTTCTATGATTCGATATCCAGGTGGCACATTAGGAACAAACTCATGTATTATATGGCTAGGTTTTCCGTTAACAAATGATCCGCTCACAATATCACATTCAATCCTGATAACGGTCGTTGATAAAATGCTAACTGGGAATTGCGAACAGTTTATTATATTGGGTTTGAGTATTTCGTTTCCGAAACCTAAAATTTTCCCAATAGAGTTGTTCTTTTCAAAATGGATATCCTTTGAACACAATATTTTAGTTTTCAGTGTATTATTATTGCAAATTAACTTAAAAGTGCAGTCTTTGACATTATCTTTTATATAATCACCAGTATCTTCAAGTTCGTACGATCCTTCTGGTATTTCTAGGAATTCATTATTACCATAGTAGAATCGGTTATTTCTACTATCGATATTGGGTATCGAATTAAAGGTTGAAAAATATAAAAGTCCACACTCATAATCCCCTTCCAACTGCAGAGGTGGGGAATAATTTGTAATAAGCGTTGAAGTTAAACCAGTTACAGATAGGGTGAACGACATTTTAGAAGTGATCTTATTTGCTTATTGTGCTATATTTATACTGTTTTCGCCAAAAGTTGCATAAATATTTTAAACACAAATGTCCACAATTAACAGTATCAAATTTTTGATAAGTACAATAGTTATAAAAAATTTCATATTTCCTTAAATATGTAATAAGTTCTACAGGAGGTTTTATATCTCCATAACTATTAAAATATTCGCAATACGTGTTTAATTTTACATATGCTACCCAGTGAGTCCCTATGTTCTTAGAGCTATCTAAATTAACAATTGCACATTCCATACGATGAGGTCGTTTTGGTAAACTATCACGCATGAAAACGCCCCTGAAATGCGGGATGTCACTTCCATATTTTAGTAGATCTAAGTTAGTTAGAGCTCTCTTTGGTAGCCGTCTGCTCAGTTTTTTGGAGTGCTTAAAAACAAACCACTACCTTTCTTATAAGGTTTTATGTACAAGCCTTTGCCAATGGCGATTGACTCCATCATTTTATTGTGTCGTTCTGACTCATGTAGATTCTTTTGAGCTGATTTATAGTCATTTACAGCCTTTGCAATGCCGGCAGCCCCACCAGCCAATGAACCAAGAGCTGACAACCCAGCAAAAATAGGAATCAGAGGTAAGATTCCACCAGTTTTTGGGATAGGAATTATGCGTGGTAAACGAATACGCGAATTTTTAGAAAGTAACTTTTTTGCTGCTTTATATGCACACTTAATTGTTGACGTATCACATTTAGGTTTTTGTTTTTTAATTTGTGTACGAATTTTCGAAACGATGTTTTTAAATGATTTAATTCCAGCCCCAGCTCGCAATTTAGTTTTCATTATTTTGTTTACTAACCATGATGCCAACTTTTCTCCTTTGCTGGCATTTGCAGACTTTAATCTTTGTTTTGCCATGTTTATTAACTCTATGTCAGCTTTATGACGTTGAGCCAGGTCCAAGTATTTACTGTACGCGATATCGTGTTGCATACAAGCTTCGTCTAATTTATTTATACCACGGTCACCTCTTAACAATCTTTCCTTTAGTTTTGTACCCGGTCCACAATAATTATATCCAGGCAAATGCAATTCGAAAGGTAAGTTATTTATTAAATTATTAACTAGTCCGCTTCCTGACATTACTAGTAATTTAATGATGAAAATTAGGTAATACTTTTATTTTATAGTTAAACTAAGGCATTTTGGTTTATCCAACTATTTTCTGTTTCGCTGAGTCCCAGCTAGGGTTTGCAATTCGAATATTCGAATATTCATATTATTCGAATATTCGTCATAAATATTATTCGAATAATACAACACGAACTATTCGAATTATTCGAATATAATGTATACTATAAAAATATATTTAATTACTGTTACGCTTAATAAAACCTTAGGAATCTGTTTTGCAGGTGAATGTCACATTAGATTTATAAGGAATTGATATTAAACACAAATATGAAAGACCCAAAACTTAATAAATTTTCTCCTTATCTAGAAGAACTCGTAATGATACTGGGAAAGTCGGCAACTCCACGTGTTAAAATTTAAATGCATATGCGAGAATTCCGGGACCCTTTTTCTATCTGCTAAATAATTAGTATTACTTTAAGTTTATCTTCTTCTTCTACCTGGCGTTATCCCGGCCTTTGCCAGGGTCCGCTTTCCTACTCGCTTTCCTCCATTTTGCACGATTCTGGGCGTCTTCTTTTGTGGGCCTGTTTTCGCTCAAGTCGGCCTTCACGACATCCAGCCATCGCTTCTTAGGTCTGCCGCGGAGTCGAGGGCCGTCGAGAACTAGGCCAAGGCATTTGTTCCCCACGTAGTCCGAGGGCCTGCGAGAGACGTGACCGAACCAACGAAGGCGACATTCCTGGAGCTTATTCGCTACGTCACGAACTCCGAGGATGCCACGGATGTACTCGTTACGAATGCGATCCGCACGCGTAACGCCGCAGATCCACCGCAACATCTTCATTTCAGTAACGCGAAGCTCCTGAATGTGCCTTCCAAGAACTGGCCACGTCTCGCTGCCAAATAACAGAGGACTGGTCCTATGACGCACTTGTACACTAGCCCTTTGAGTCGAAGTGGTATTCTGCGATCGCAGATGACTCCTGTGACCTATCGCCATTTAGATCAAGCCGCGCTGATTCGGGCTCGGATGTAGTGATCAATGGTCCCGGACATATGCAGAGTACTGCATGTGTCCGGGACCATTAATCACTGATCACTGATGTAGGATCAGTAGATCCTAGGTACTTGAACTTGAACTTGACTTTGTCATCTGCATACATGAGCAGCCACGGCGGCGGATCTTGTATTTCCGACGTAACGGCGTCAAGCACCACACTAAACAGAAATGGACTTAGGGCCGAGCCTTGGTGTACACCCACTGTAATAGGGAAGGGTTTTGTGTCGCCAACGGCCGTCCTCCCTAGAGAAACCGAGTTGCGGAACATATCTCGGATGATGTCAATATACGAGTAGACCTGTGGAACGTTCTTCACCTTCAGCTGCCCACCAGATCATCTGACGTGGGATGCAATCGAAAGCCTTTTGCAGGTCAAGAAATGCCATGTAAAGTGTGGCTTTCGTTTCTTCCTGTAAGCTTCGGTCAGACTGCAAGCTTCGCTCAGATATTACTTTAAATTTATGGCTCTGCTAATCCCATCATGGTAATATAAGCAGTACTTAGCAGTTCTGGGAGTTCGTTGTTATTGTTTTTATTGTGCCTTGCGTAGAGGGGACCTATTAAGATTGTGTTTTTAACAATTAAATTACATGTGGTTAGTTTGACACGCTACTGCTGGCCTGGATGACGTAAGTAAATTGTTTTCTTTTATGCATTACTCTGGTGAAAATAATTAGACATTAAACTGATACCTATTTTACGTGCAAATTATGATCTAGTATGATTTGACATTACTACATATTCAATTTATATTCTAGCTAGCGATAAAAGGTATCATTCTCGTCTGAAAACATTATTTTTACTTTTATTGCATCAGTTAAACAAAAACAGTATTACATATATTATGTTACACGTATTTATTCAGGCATGATCATAATCAAAACAATCCTATTGATTATCCACAAATTCAGCGATACGAAAACTATTAAGAAAAATTCAAAATTAATCAGTGAAAATATTCTTACTTATTCGTTTTTCCTTTGGCAGGTTGACTTCGTTTACTCATGTTGAGCAAGAAATGCTTTTAATGGAGAATAATAGTGACTTTACCGAATATGAAACTTCTAATAAAGAAAAAAACTTTGTGACCGAAGAGCTGGCGGTTTTCTCGCGCAACGCATCAGCATTGCAATTCAGCGAGGAAATGCCGCCAGCATCCTCGGTACAATCCCTCGTACAGGCCCTCGAGGCGGCCTTTTTTAGATTTAACTTAGCTTTAATTTAATTTAGTTAATGTTATAGTTATCATCCTATATACTACATGCAAGTACAAATATAAGTAAATAAGTATTTTAGAATTGATATTACATGACTTCAAATTGAAAATTTTGTTCCATTTTCTTAAATATTCATATTATTCGAAATATTCGAATATTCGAATAATGAAATTTTTACTATTCATATTATTCGAATACTAAAAACGGACGAATAATGCAAACCCTAGTCCCAGCCATTTCACGAATAATTTATTTCCTTTCCTTCTAATAATCTTTTCAATCAGGTATACGTCAGGATGATACGTTTTTTGTAGTTCTTGTTCGTAAAACGAGCCAAGTATAATATTTCCAAAAGAATCTTCAATGTGATATGTCACGGGACTGGTGTTTTTTACTTTCACAATATTAAATAACTCTGTAGACCAATTTGGAGTAAAGCCTTTCTTGAAAGCTGACTTATGCTTACTGATTCGTACACAATCTCCTATCTTAAGCTTAATTTTCTTCATAATTGGTTTATTTTGTATTTTTAATAT
Source organism: Epinotia demarniana (assembly GCA_945867215.1). NCBI lineage: Eukaryota > Metazoa > Arthropoda > Insecta > Lepidoptera > Tortricidae > Epinotia > Epinotia demarniana. The sequence goes on from OX244264.1 coordinate 96,938, forward strand.
ATTTCCTCTCACTATATGCTCATTTGTGCAATTTATATCGGATGGTTTAAATTTAGTTGTTCGATGAACAGTTTCATTATATGTTTTAACAATGTTATTAAGCGGTTTCCCAATCCATTTATAGTTTCCCAGTAAACTAAAGTGTTTGTACAATTTTCCTTTTAGTGTTCTTATTAATCGTACCACTATTGAAGCTTTTTTCGTGGAATACGTTGAGTAGTGATTTATATGTTTTGCTTTCGTTAGCTGTAGAAATACATCGTTATAAAACTCTTTTCCCATGTCTGTCTGCAAATTAACTGGAATGTAACCAAACGTTATAATTTTTTCAAATGCCTGCATTATTTCCATTTTCTTTTTTGTTTTTACTGCTACCACCCAGGCATATTTTGTAAAACAATCTATTACAACTAAAATATACTTGTACCCGTTATTTACTGAACCAAATTTTTGCATATCTATTAAATCAGCTTGCCACAAATCATTTATTCCCTTTAATATGACCGGACAGCGTCTGAAATTTTTTCTAGCATTCCTATGGATTTCATTTACAATTTCTTGTTTACTCATTATACTCATTTAGACTCCTCTTTTATAATTCCAATAACATCCTCTTTGGTGCAAAACTTTTTATCAATTTCTTCTAAGATCGAGTTAATGCGTTTAAGGCTGAGTATAATGTTAGCCAAATTAGTCTGAGTAATTTTATTTATATGATCAACATACTCCTTATTAACAGCCTCATCGTTGGAAAATGGTAATTTTAAACCTTTAAGTCTTGACGATCGTAAGTCGAAATCACCGTTTTCCGATTTTTGTAATGTTTCGTCGTAATTTTGAGCAAAACGAAAACGTTTGTGAACGTGGTGACCAAATTTGTCAATGTTCATTATCCGTCCGCTTTTGTTTATGTCATCATTTAAACTGATTTAAACATAGGGAGACGGAAGGTTTTATTTAAGAGATGATGCCATTTTCTTGTAATTCTTCAATTATCGATATAATTTCATTATCTAAACCAGTGTTACCAGCTTCTCGTGAAGCGATTAGTAATTTCAACCGATCAACTAACTCGTTTGGATCATCCCAGTACACATAATCGATATTAGGTTTGACCTTCTTTAATAAACTCAAACCTTTACCAACAGCAAGGTTTTCTGTACTGTCATGGTTTCTGTCAAGTTTAAATAATGGTTTTATAATTTGTAAATACTTGCTACCTCTATTACTTTTGATGGGCTTTTTGGTGTCAAAATCCCTCCGGTGTGCATTAGTTTGATTTAATATTAATTTATAATTCTCTTTATCTTTTTCTGTTATTAAATTCATATTTGGTAATTTCTCAAATAACAATTGCTTTAGCCCTTTAGTTTTTTCATAAGTACTTGCGTTAATAGTAATCGTTTTTTCGGCTACAAAAACTCGATGTTTTCCTAACATTAGTTTTCCTCTTTCTTGTCTTACGCCATAAGGCACATCTTCAAATTCCTTTGCTGAAAATGAAAGCGGAGAAGCAAAATTGTTTTCTAAACTAGAAACACTCTTAAAAGTTTCATCATCTGACATGTCACTATAAGATTCATTTATATCTTCTTCATTTTTGACACTCAAATCTGATTTGTGTTCTTCGTCTTTTTCTAATTCTTCATCGTCTTTTTTTTCTAATTCTTTTTTATCTTCGTTTTGATAGAGCCGATTACATTCTAAAACCGTGTCATCGTGGGACGAAGTGAGTTTAGTGTAATTTGGTCTCAACTTATTTTTTTTAGGTGTACTATGGTATTGAGGACTAATATCACTCTCATTTTGAATTTTCACATTTATTCCACTTTGACCAGCCATTTGATTAAGGGGATTTGTAAGCGGCTTAAGTACTGTCTCGAGAAATTGTTCATTTTCACATGTCATATCCCGCATCATTTTGAGTTTCCGTTTAACTGCTTCGGCTGATTTAACGATTTCTTGTTTAGTTACCTTTTCCATATTCATCTTAAATATTGTTCTGTCTTTGCAGACGTCGTAATTTTAAATGATGACTTAGTAACAAATTATTACTTTTATACTATGCAATCCTTAATCGAAAATTATAAACGTGTCAAAGTTTTTTCTATAACATCCATTATTTTTTTCACAGTCTTTATTTATAACTAAATAATCATAAGGTGTGCACCAAATTTTTGCGCACATTTCTCTAAATTGCAACCAAGACATATCAGTACTTACATGTTCGTTATAAATGTGACGCAAATTAGGTTCATCCTGTTTAAAAAGTATAATGAGATTGGCATTGTCCCTTATTAATTGTTTGGGAATTTTACTATATGTTTGGTTTAGATAAAAACAATCTATTTTGCTATGGCGACCCATAGAAAAGTAATCTCGAACGTTATTTTGTTTTTCGCATGCAATGTCATTAAATATAATCACAGAATTTGGTTTAGCATGGTTAGGATTTAACACTTGCTCGTTTTCTTTGTATTTAAAAAAACATACCATCGGTACTCGTTGAAGCACTTTTTCTAAAAATATGTATTTGGGTTGAAATAAAGTTTTAGAATAAACATAAATATTTTCAAATATTAGACCATTTTTGTGCAGAAGAAGTCCTATCATTAAATTAGTTTTCCCACTATTAGATGGACCGCAAATAAGACATCGGATGGTACTTGGTAAAAGTTTTCCATGTCGAGAATAAATTGTTTTAGAATCTGTGTATATATTTTTTAAATCTAGTGATTGTGCTTGTTTAATAAACTTCATATTTAACTAGTTACGTGTAAGCAAAACAAAGATTTTCAACATACTGAAGATGGTATTATTTTACACTTCTATATAACTGACAAATACAATTTCAAAATTAAATCAAAACGCGGTGCAGAGTATCAATATCTCAGACCCCAATTGAGCGTTTAAAATCATAACCATAGGTAAGAAAACACCTGATTCAACGCTGGAATCAGAAAACCCAATTGATATATCAAAAAGCCGATTGAGATTTTAAAATTATAATTACCGTGATTTCTTGGGACTGTTTTGAATCTTGATTCAAAACTCCCAATAATCACCTACTAGCACATTTTTGTTTCGCATTTTGTTCATTTGGTCAAAATATCATCTGGCATAATTTTGCTTTGTCAAGTGTTATTACAGTGTTCGAGATTAGGAACTGGTGTTTTGACACATCGCGACACCCATATAACGTAAATTGGCACTGCTCATCGAAATAATAAAAAAAGTTTCAATCGCTTCTGAGTTACAAAACAAAGTTCTTAAACTTTGACGACCGGTTAGCCTAGTGGGTAGTGACGCTGCCTACGAAGCTGAAGGTCCTGGGTTCGAATCCCGGTAAGGACAAATATTTGTGTGATGAGCATGAATATTTGTTTCTGAGTCATGGATGTTTTCTATGTATTTAAGTATTTATATCTATTATATATATCGTCGTCTAGTACCCATAACACAAGCCTTATTGAGCTTACTATGGGACTAGGTCGGTTTGTGTAAGATTGTCCCCTTATATTTATTTATTTATTTATAAAGTTCAATCTCCATGCACGCTCTTTTTAGCACTTATAAAATTATTGTCATATTTTTTTACGGATTATTTGTATAGAAATTAGCATTGAAAACTCGGTATGCAAACCATTACGTCCTACGACTTTTTATTTTTAAATTTAGTGATATACTGCTTTAATAGTTTGGAGTCTGTCAATTTAGAAATAAATCGATATGAATCAAATAATTGTGAATAGGAAAATAACAATGTATTATTTAATTAATGTTACGATACTACGAAATAAAATCACATCGATCGAAACCGACATATTAAATTGTGCAAAATGTTGCCTTTGAAAATATGGCATTGATTTCTGCACGGCCCGCGAGCTCTCTCAATTTTTCTCGCACTATCAGTCTCTCTCTTTACTTACAGGTCACTTGTGTTAGCAGACGATAGTGTATAGGCTCTCTATTTGATTTCCTAAAAATAATTATTACACAGTAATCAATCGATAACTTTTATTAGCCATAATCAATCGTAATCGGATATTATGACAATCGATTTACTCTAGCCACATCACTCTTTACATCATATTGGAACTGTCCAAAGACCAGTCCCAAATCTCGTACACTGTAAGACAAAAGTTTATTAAGCAAACACTTTGTTTGGGCTAATATTGTTTTCCAAACAAAACATTTGTTCAAATTTTCATTTCGCACATTAGGTATCAGGGTGGAAAAAATGGCTTGTCATAAGCGAACTCTGTTTTGGGTCGGTTAGGTTAGGGTTCACTTGTGTCCCTCAGACCATAAATAGACACCCCGCGGAGCGGGGTGGCGTCGATTCGCTGGAGACTCGATGAAAAGGGCGAAACCGACTCGGGGCTTGCTTGCATGCATGCTGCTTATTTGCAATATAATATATAATATATTGTTACCTAAGTATCTATAGTACAAAAGAACATATAAACTTACCTGTAAATTATTTACTTTTGTTTTTTTGCAAACTACCCGATTAGCAAAATATGTAATCTCTCTCAAATAGATTTCGTATGCACTACACAATTAGGATCTAAATCGTATGCCATGCAATCATTTGGAAAACGAATGTTATGCCAAATAATACGTTTGACCAAATGAAATTTGACTATGTAAAACTTTGCCAAATAATAATTAGCGAATTAATAATTTGCCATAGGAGATAATGCCAAGTGATAAAATGCGAAACAATAATTTGACCAGTGATTTTTTGCCAAATGATCATTTGGGAAACATTTTTTGGGAAGTGATACTTCGGGAAATGATGTTTGCCCATACAATAGAGAACCGACAAACATACATTCGATAGGAGCAGCCTGTTGCGTACCAACACATTAACATTAGCATACAACGTTTTATGCTCGGCTAGACAGAGCTTCGCAGTAATGGATACGGAATCAGAGGTTGTTCAGAAATTGAGTTCTTTAAAATTAAGAGTTAATATGGTCCCAGTCTTTCTACTTATTCTTTATTCTGACTAAGAAGAGCTGTTATATGTAGTGAATGGGAGATCACGGATATGTGAATCGCGTCAGCCTTGTTTAACTTTCTTTCACATAATGTGGGTATAACGTTAATGTTTTTTCAGAACGAATCGACTATTTTTATAAAACACATGTAACTACATAATTACAATAGCTTAAGTGAAACTGTTACTAACCGATATGGAACTTGTTCTGAAATAAATCTTTTCAATTCAATTCAATTACCCTAATTTACTCGTAACAAAAAAGTAGTAATTGTAGCAACACACAAAATGTACAATCAGCTACAGTTAAAGACCCTCTCTGCAACTGCATATACATATCTAAGCGGTGACGTAGTACCTAGTTCTGCAGCTGAGTGTAAAGTGTGTAAGGGATCTCCGGAATTTAAAAAATGGTTCATCTGGAAGGGCACAGGCTATTTTATCCCACGGGTTCACCTGCGTTCTTTGCAATTCGTGGGCGGAGCCGCGCGGCCAACTAGGGTAAGTGCCCCAGTGAATGAACGCTTAAGGACATTTTTGATTTCAAAAATCGTTTTATGTACGATGGGTTTACTTAATATCAGCCATGACTATTTGTACAGCTGAGACAAGTATTCTAGTTTGCTTAAATTACTTTGCCTTTTCAATAGTTTTCCAAAATTTAAAGTTATATGACCTTTTAGGTACAAAAATGGGAAATCACCCACTGGTGATTCATTCACCAATGAACACGGTTTGCTAGTAAATGAACTACTAAAACCAGTTAATGAACTACTGTTATAGTTATTGTATATCGGCAATGATATCGAAAGTAAAGATACGCCTGTCCGAACAATCTGCTTGACATCTGTCCCTTATGGAAAAGAGTGGCGCCATCTGTTGTACGGACTGCGTACCGCGTGGCGGACCGCGCGGACTATTCGTTTGGGTAGCCGGAGTAACCTTGTAAGGGAGACTATTCTCAATTATTAATGTGGCTGTGGCTGGCAGTGGTTGATGCACTGATGTTTACATAGAGATAGTGGTACCTACGTAATAAATAAATACAATACAATACAAATATTCTTTATTCCTCACCTGACATAGTAGACAGTAGAAAAATAGTGCTAAATTAAACATAAACAATGGCAGACAACAGGCGGTCTTATCGCTAAAGAGCGATCGCTTCCAGACAACCTTTGACTGGTGGCGACAATGCAAGAAAATATATGATTTGAGTAGGTGAAAACAGAAAAAACGGAATATAAACAACTTAACTATAAGAAATACACATACATAAATACATATTTATATAAATCTACATACACATACATCAATAACTAAAAGTCATATAGAAACAGTATCACTTACAGTCGAAAACAAAACAGCACACACCAAGTAGGAATGACTAGCTACGGAAGAGAAAAATAATAATCCTTAAGTCTAGTTTTAAAAATGGGAAGAGACTTTGCACGTTTGATTTCAATAGGCAAAGAATTCCACAATCGAACAGCACGGAAAGTAAAAGAATTGTTGTAAAATTTAGAGTTAGATGGGGGAACACTCAGAAGTAACTTCTGAGCAGACCTAGTAGAAGAAAGAAATTTAAAGCGTTCCTTGAGGTAGCGAGGAGTTGCAGGGTTAAAAAGAATTCCATAAAGGTGGGCGAGGATGAGAGAGTTACGTCTGGATCGGATAGGAAGCCACTTGAGTTGAGAACGGAAACTGGATGCGTGGTCATATTTGCGTAACCCAAATATGATCCTGATACATAAGTTTTGAATACGCTCAAGCTTGTTAAGTTGCTCCTCAGAGAGGTCAATATAGGGAACGTCAGCATAATCTAAAATAGGGAGGAGTAGCGATTGAGCAAGCGCAACTTTGGTAGCAATGGTAAGGAAATTACGAAACCTTCTCAAAGAACCCACAGCTGCAAACATTTTCTTGCTAACCTCATTCTTCTGTGTTGCGACCTTCTTTGTCAGGGATGCGGTAGAGGATACAAAAAAGACTACTGTCAAATGATGGAAAACGACACGGGCACAATTTAGTGACTTAGGCCACAAAAGCCCAAGCTTATGTGTGTATAATTACATCACAAATGATAGAGCCAAATAGTGTTGAAACAAATACTAGTGTTGAAAAAATCTGTAATTTAAAAAAAAATACTCCACTCAGGTTGGATTGCACCTGTAATGATGTTACATAGCTAGCTTTTTCTATTCAGGGTATCGTAATGATCCGAAGTCACCAAACATAGGTACATATAATATACATACTTAAGTATTTAACAATTCGTGTCGGTTAACTGGGGATAACTAGTTTAAAATTTATTGCAAGATTGGACCCATACAAGTTACTAAAAAAACGTAGCAATTCGAAACCAAAGTACCGTCTTAGAGGTATAATTATTATTATAATACAATATAAGAATTATTAACAATCAAATGTTTAGCTGTATATTATCAAACAATGTCGACAATGTTCAATGGTTCATACACCAGTATAAAAATGACGCCCTTACAAGATTACTTCGATTGACTAGCGGTTGCGATGTAACTAAACGTAATGGCGCTTAGTAACAAAATAATTGTTTTGAAAATGTGTTACTAAACGATAAAAACTTAGCTACCGATGATACGATATCCCATGTTTCTTTTTCACTTTTTATCATGGTTTTTGCAGCCTTTTACAGCGCAACTGGGCATTAAGAGATTTTTGAGACAGTCGGCTCTGTCACACTGTGACAGCTGAAAGGTACGGCGTCCTACCAAAGTCACCACAGACGACTAAATCACGTTGGCCCGCGATTTCCAGTATCGGGCCACCGCATTGGACTAACTACTCGTGCGCGTTGGGCCTATCTTTACGAAGTAATATATATCGTTGTTTAGCGATTTTGTTGGCTTTATATCGATATACTGACTCACGGAAAAGTAGTTAATGGCTTACTTTTTCTACAATCATTAAAAAACTGTTACAAATGTAGGTTCATTAACTGGTTAGTGAAACCAATAAATGAACTAGGTAATTATCAGTCGATGTTCATTCACTGGATATCAATAAACCAGTTAATGAACTAACATCATGTTAGAAAATGAGGTTTGTTCGAACACTGGGCCAACGATAGACAAGCCATTGGTAGTTATGTTAATAAAAATTAAATCTTATTACAACCACTAGAACATAAGATATTGCAAAAACATCAAAACAGGCGTTGCCAGTGAATGAACACCCCAGTTCATTCACTGGATTTAGGCGCTTTTGAATTCTAGTTATAGAACACCGGCTAAAAAAAGAGAATCTAACCTTGAATAACTTAAAACGATATTTTAGTAGCACAATTTCATTCTTTTGATTTCCAAAAACCACACACCATAGGACTCAGGTTTATAAAACTACATAGTACAATGGCAAATCAAACAAAAGGTGACATACTTGTCCACTTATTACCGGCTCATACATAAAACCCACGCCCGTAGAACGTCAACTTTAAACATCTTTCATTTAGTAACAGGTAGTATTGCGACTGAGCTGATATAGGTAAATGTTACAAAACCCTTACAGTAAATGCTTCTAATCGAGAAAAAATACCAGGTATGCTAGGAATATAAAGAACTCTTAATTTAAGTAAATAAGCAGCGTTTCGTTCATTCACTGGATACGTTCATTCACTGGGGCACTTACCCTAGTAGTTCTATAAATAAACAGCCGCAAAAGGTCTCGTTCTACTCGACCAAGGTCAAGCCTTGTTCTGATTGAATATATTACTCGTATTTACGGCATTCATAGTTTTTCCTTAACGCCTCGCCTAGGCCACTTTGCAGTTAAAGGTTAAAGGGACAACAAAGGTAAAGAGAAATAGTTTTTAACGTTATATAAATACTTAATACTCAAAACCCATATCAATCTGATAAAGTATTACTAGTGGCTCTGTGAGCTGTACTTAGACCTCGAGGGTTTGTTTCAAAACGGTTGAATTTAATAATTTTTTACCTTTCTAACCCATGGGGGTTGAATTGAAATCGTGGCCATTATCAAAAAAACGTCGAAATGTCGAGGTAATTAAATAAACATTCGGACATCCAAACATACGAAAGATGGATTTTGGGCCAAGCTGGAACGGACAGGCTTCGGTCAATAGTCTCGATTGGTTTGTTCCGCCAATACGCTTAGTCTCTTTTCCTCTTCAACTCGTATAAAAATAAGTTTCATGGCCCTGATTCTGGTTAAACGATCAAAATTAAAGGGTTCCAGAATTAAGTCTGTCAGTCTTTGAACTCGTGAAAGTGCAACATATGAGCAACCCACAGCAAGATATCTAGACCCAAGGTCAACCACTACCCATGGTAACGTCTTATGAAGACTTATGAATTGTGACTGCCCATACTAACAAGCGGAAACTGACTTCTAGAACATGTGAGCTCCTTGGAACGCCAAGTTCTCGTGACAGCGGCGATAGGCACTGATCCCATTATGGTTGGGCCATTGTAGTTGTCAAATCTGACCATTACTACCAAAGGGCAATCAGCGGGTGGTTCACGATTAGGTGGATACACCATGGGAATCGAAGAGAAAATACTCCCCGTCCCGTTTCCAGACGCCCACCGTCATCCCTTGAGTGGTAAAAGTAAACCTCCATCTGCGTCGGTAAAGGCCTCTCGTAAGGCCATCAAAGCCTCATTCTGTAATGTACCATCTCCATAGGATTTGGTAATTTCATCTGCCAAATCACATTTTTTCTACATTGATTACCTTGCCATATAAATGGGAGATAATAAATTGTCGGAACATAGCTGTTCAAGTGTTCATGTCCATTCGTGCCCTGCATCTTTAGGAGACATGACCTATAAGGTGTCGCCGGATGTAAGTAAACCATCCACATCAAAATTATCAAAATCAATGTCACGAGACGTAGGGTCATTTCGCCGGTTAGCGACCACCAAATTTCATGTGCCGGTTGGCAACCACTTAGCTGAGTTGGTGAACTGAAAGGATATTTTCTCGGTTTTTTAGTAGATTTTTATTCTAAAACACCCAAAAAATGCATGTACAAACTAATGGTCGCAATAGAGTCTGTAGAATTGTTGTTATCTTCAATAGAAAAAACCTTCTCCTTTAGGTGGTCGCGTAACCAGCGTAATGACCCTGACCGTAAATTATCGCTGCAACAGCCATCCCCAAAAATTGCTGCTGGGGTTGGCGGAAAACGTTAGAAAATTGACTAAGTTTCCCTCGTTTTGATATGAAATTCATTTTGTTATGCAGATAATTAACCAAATTACGTATTACCTCTGTTCCCTGAATATTTTAAATATTCCAACCACTAAGCACTAAAGTCCTTCTAGAAAAGCCAAAATCATTTACCTGGATAAATCCAAATAATATAAACATTCCAAAGTTTTAGGATATTCGAAATTTAAAAATGGATCGCAAATTTATTTGTTGTTTTGGGCGGGTTGCACCGACTTACGATTACAGACCGATCAACGTTAAATATGACGCTGGCAGCTGTCAGTCCATATTTACTTGTTAAACTTTCCAGTTATACATTCAGATTTTAACGAACACCGCTTACGTTTACAGACGGTTTGGTGCAACTCACCCTTAGAGATTATTTATTTGAAATTCGAACATAGGAAACCATCATTATACGATGCCTTAGTTCACACTCGTACTTGTTACATTTTTTTTGCTGTTGATATTTCAACCTCCGATTTTATGCACTTAGGTACTAATTGCAACGACTTTTTCCGAAAAGTTGGTATGATTGGGCTCTAAGGCATCGAAATCGGAGTTCATATTACAGTGGACGGAACATAAAATTTGTACCAAGTCAGTAGTCAACGCTGATCCCTTTATTGTAATTCTTTACGTTTTCAACCCATATCTCCGCCATTTTTCAAAATTTTGAAGTTATTTACCGAACCTACTCACAAAATTTCATGAGAATATTCACAAAATGTGAGCTCTAGGCGAGAACAGCCGGAAATCCAATTATCCGGACATGAGGAAAAATGATTTTTCGGCCAAGCTGAAGCATAGACGCTTCGCTCGCTCGGTCGATTAAAGCTATAAAAACCGGCCAAGAGCGTGTCGGGCCACGCTCAGTGTAGGGTTCCGTAGTTGTCCGTCCGTCACAGTAAGTGTCCCCACTTTAGCGTTAAAAAAATGGGCTATTTGTTACATTGAGTTGACATATTAAGTACAGATTTACAGAACCCTAAAACCCTACAAGCAATACTTAGCGAACAATTTTATTATTAGACAACGAACGACCAAAGACAACTAAGACAATTCGAGCACGGCAAATTTTCCACCTAATGTATGGGCGCACCTGCTCCGACCCCGTTAAATCAGGAAAAATCTTAACACCACAATCTTAACTTGCGATATGAGCGTTCCGCGTACAGCCACATCTATCGGCAAATTAAGTAAACTATTGCGCGCGAGTTTAAAGTATGGAAGATGATTTTTATGGGATAATTCTTTATTGCGTGAACCGATTTTCACCGTTTTTATTTTATTTGAAAGCACGTCATTTCATTGTGATTTTGTAGAAATTACAGGTACAATAAACACCTGCTTATACGGTTAAATTACAAACTTAGTACAGATTTTTTTTGTATTTTTTTCTAAAACTCATCGACCTATCAAGTTCAATAATTTTCCTAGAAAGTTTTTATAAAGTTCTACTTTTGAGATTTTTTTCATATTTTTAAAACTTATGGTTCAAAACTAAATGTCAAAGTTTTAATTACATACGTTTTAAGTGTCTGCACCTGTAATTTTCAAACTGTACTTTTTTATCTTGCGATGTATGTGGGCATTGTAGTTAGTTTTTTCATTGTTCAACAAATGAAGACTTCGGCTCGATGTCACGAAAGTCGCCTTCCTCTAGACAATAAACCTTTTTTTATTTTTTTATTTATCCAAGTTACTTAAAACTATTACATTGTGGTTTCGAACAGCGAGCGAAAACCGCTTACGGTTTATCTGTCGCTATTTATCGCTCGTTTTATTACAATTTTTGTTGTGATTTAGAAAGGGTATATTCCCTAGTTGTTACATCATTGTGCACCGCTCGGGCGCGCATCGGTAGTTGACAAGTACATATTTTTTGTAATGATTTTTACATTGTTAGGATTATGAATAAGTTTCTGGAAAACATCATTACCTAGGCCATTCGTTAAATATATAAGGTAACAAATACTCCCACATTCTTTTTCCGTATGCATTGTTATACGATGGCAGTACGTATTTAGGTAAGGTACTTATGTTTCTCAATTTCTGTGACCTGCATCGATTTTCAAGGTTGGGTAAATTTGAAATTTCTTCACAAATTAGCATCATCTTAAATTTATCGTATACATTTATAATTTTGCAGTATCGAAATAGATAATAATCGTCGTCTTTATGATTTTTTCTAATAGAATTGGGTATAATTGTTTTTATCATTCTTAATTGTAGCTTATATATGTCATCTAAGTAAGTCTTGTAGGTTCTGCCGTAGCTACTAAGGCTGTAACTAACAATGGGTTCCGCTAATGACATATATAACATTCTGAGAGTATTAAAAGGTAATTTATATTTTAAAATGGATAGTTTGCATAAGATGGATCGTAATTTGTTACAAATATGGCTAACATGGGGACCCTAATTAAATGAATTATCTATGACCAAACCGAGGTATGTATGCTTATACACTATTTCCAGATGTTCGCAATCACAGGTACGCGTATTGTTTTGGTGCATACATTCGTGGCTATGCGCTATAATTTTAGGTGTTAGGAGGCCTGCTTTAGTAGTTCTCCTACAAATGTGTCTGTAACATTCATTTAATATCACCATCTCATAGATCAATGTATCGTTCAAATAGATGGCGCCAATTAAGAAGGTAGGTACCTGCTCAAGTGCAGCAGAGATCTAAGTGCCATACGATGTCAATGGTACAGAGAGGCTAATCTTTAGTGAAACTAGCTCACATGTGCGGCTCAAGCTGCAACTCAGCTGAGTGGTCGCTAACCGGCACATGAAATTAGGTGGTCGCTAACCAGCGAAATGACCCTATACATTGGAGTGTTACAAAAATAATCATATTTACGAGGGTATAAGCTATAATTAGCCTAAAAGCCTCTTTTAAGTCCGCATTCTGTGACAGACGGGCAACTACGGAACCTTACCCTGCGCGTCGCCCGACACGCGCTAGGCCGCTATTCTTTTTTTAAATGAGAATTTAATACTCTATGTTTTTTTAAAGTGGAACATTTGCTAAATGTATATTTGTTAAATAATTATTTAGTATAAGCATTTTGAACAATGATAGGTTTGTGAAATGAATAGTTTGTGAATCGTTGTTTATAAAATGATCATTGTCGCCCCTGAGGTTTCCGCTGGTGTAAAATGTGGTACCACTACTGTATTTTAATATTTTGGCCAATAATAAAAAAAAAATATTATGAAACGTTTTTTTATGAATACTATTACTGTAAAAATGTATCAAATGTTATTTGGTAATTCTGTATAACCCTGCCTGTGCCCGCCGCCGCCGGGTATCGTATGCACACCTTGAAGGGCGCCCGCTTTTACCGTCTAGTCTCACTAAACACATGTATCATAAGTTCATAAGCTAGATTAGACTGACGTGTATGCATGCTTACGTTACCTACCAGTATTATCAGTTCTAGGCTGTAGCGGACCCTCCCGGGAGGAGTGCCATCTCTTTAGATGCATGTATTCGAGTTTAGCCCTTAGGGGATGAAATGATATCTATCATCAAGCATTCGACGAACTCGACACACGCACTAGCTATAGCTAGTGATGTTTAATCGTTTCTCACCCGCACCACTGGTAAGTAGAACTTTGCTATTGCGACTAATATCGAGAACCAGCCGCAAGAGGAAATATTGGCATAGTATTGTAAACACTACTCGAAGCCACGTGAAACCTCGCGGAAGACGCGCGTGTGTACAAGGTTCGGTAATATTAATAATTACTTGATAAGTGACGACAAACTGGATTTACCAATTCAATTCAAACTGCCTAATTTACCTGAGAATATTCTTAAAATTCCGTAATTTAGTCTAGGTAGAACCGTTAATCACTATTAACATTTATTTAATTAATTAATGGGAAAAATAATGTATTCCTTGATGATGAAAGTAAATAATTATAAAGGTTAAGTAGGTAATTAATATTAAGGCGCCGTAGGTTCAGCGAAGTTAAGCGAACAGAGTTTTTGAAACAATATAATGCGTCTGTTTATAATAAAATGGGTTTAAAAAATGCGAATAGTAATCTTGAGGCTTTTCTGAAGGGAGATCAGTGTTTAGAAACACGATTAAGCAATTTTCGCTCGATAGAAAAAAATCACGAACATAGGTCTAAAAGGGTCTAAAATACATACAAACATAAACATACATTCACGCCTTTATTCCCAAAAGGGGTAGGCAGAGCACATGAAACGTATGTTCCAGCGCCACTTTTAGCATAAATGTGGGTATAAAAGATCGACTAAATGTGATATTGCAGTGATAGGTTGCTAGCCCATCGCCCACATCGCACTTCAACCCTGGTCCCTTAGTCGACTTTTACGACACCCACGGGAAGAATTGGGAGAATTTGGTGAAATTCTAACCCGACACCACACGGGGAGGTCTAAAATACACTTAAAATATTTGTTACAGATTATATGCACAAAAGCTAAAAATATTAAAATGGCTTCCGAAAATCGGCACTATCATGTTTGAGAGAACTCAGTATTTACTTTTTTATTAATTTAAAGGGCTAAAAAATTAAAATAAAAAACATGATTTCCGCGCTTCCGAGCACGCACTTCCATCTCGCTCACACTTATGGTCAGTGAGAGGGAGAGAAGACCATGAACCTACGGAACCTTAATAATTTGCTATCTGTTTATGATCTGGGTCGTAAAAAGTCGGTCAGTTAAACCCCATGTCCCTATAAAAGTTACATTTATTTATCTGGCGAATTGTTACCATATAGTTACTTACGAAGAAACCCTTAGTGCGCGAACCCGAGTTCTTAGTAGGTACTTGAGCGATTTATAAACGTATTAGAATATTTAGAAAGATTTGTAGTTACACGTACTATCTGACGAGCACGTAGAGCCACAGATTCTACCTATGCCTTAATAGTTGTACGTAACGTAGAGCCGCGAGTCGCGCGCGCGCGGTGAAAGGATCAGAGCTATTGTCTATCTGCAGCGGCTAATATAAGTGCGGGGTTGCGTAACGGCGGGTTACGGGTTACGGCGGGTTACGGCGGGTCAGGTGCCCGTGCATGTCGGGTAGCGCTACTAATCCGTTGCCTTTCTATTCTATTATATTCATTTCTTTTTCCACTAGCTGACTTTGTGAGTCCAGTCCCCAGTATCGGGGATAAAAAAGTATTAATATCGTTTCCGGGACTCGAATGTCCATGACAGAAAGTGTTCAGTACAGGCACTTTTTTAATAAGGAGAAATAGAAGTCAGTGAATGAAGGTAAATCCATACATAGAATACGTTCAATTTATAAGAGCCTCTGCCTTGTTCTTCAACCCGTGGTGTGGGCACCCCTGGTCGTGCAGCGTGTTGTGTCAAGCGGCACGAGCACGCGAGATGCGCGCACTGTTCCTAGGCTGCACGTGCGTTCTCTTACACCAATTTAAATCATGCCTGAACTTAAATAGAAAACATAATAGAATGGGTACATTTTCTTCCATCAATAATACCGTAGTCTCTTTCTGTCTCTTGAACGTTACTCCCGGTTGCGGCCTCATCAGCTGGCGTCGGAGCCCGGGTCTGCTTCCGGTATTTACTTCTCCATTTCGCACGATCTTCGGATCATACTATAAATGTCAACGAACTGGAAGTCAAACCGGTGTTATATTAAAGTTAACTTTTGTTTACATTTTTGTTGATGCCTCAAAATATGGCGTTAGGGACACCCTGAATATCCCCATCCAGATCCAAGAGACGCTTTCCTCCCCTTTCTATTCCCCTCTCTTCGAGTAATTACCGGCAGAACACTTTTTTAATACGTGCGAGTAAGCGTTTAATATAAGTATTTTATTTATGCAACTGTTGTATAAGTAGGGTCTTAAAACGCGGGTGTCGTGAGTTGCGATGCGAGCCTTGGCGAGCATCGCAATTAAAGACGCCACGAGCGTTTTAAGACCAAGTTATACACCGTTGCATACAATACTTTTTCTACGACTAATTTTAAATAAATAGCATTTGACTTTTCAGGCAGTAGGTAAGTTTTCCATTAGTTCTATTACTACTCACGCAATTTCTTCAGCGGAGCAGTTATTTTCTTCTTCGTCCATTTTAAAAGGAACGTACACATTGTTCTTCACTTCACAAACACGAATCAAATCTTAAGAAGTTATTAACAACGAATAGTTATCATATTTCCTCTTTTAATTTTTAACTGGAACTTTGGTGGGAAATTAGAAATATGACACATTGAGCCATTGAAACATGAACTAAAATACTATGGACGGGCTGTACATGTTGCCACAGTGAGGGACGGAAAAGCTCTTATGCAGCTAAATTAAGAACCGGCCCTAAAATGGCTAATGACTTGCCATAAACAACCTACTAAATTTGGACGGGTAATGGTTTGTTGGGTACAACTTCATACTAAATCAGTTGTGCCTAACAAAAAACAGTGGAACTATGACACGGACAATGAATGATATTTCCCTTTCTGTCACACTTATCGAGATTTGTATGCTACCAGCTCGCTCGCACGTGGTAGTATTATTACCATAGCCTGTCCAGATTATTCTACGTTCATGCATTGAACCCTCTTGTTTATGGTCTGTTTTGTTTTTATTTCCTTGCACTTGCCATCCGAACCAAACTGAATCCGGATCCGAACCCAATCGGATCGGTTTCTATTAATAAATAATATCAATAATTGGTAAAATATGTATATTAACACAGAATACATGATAATTTATTTTTATTTTAGTAAATAATTTGTTTTATACAAATATTTGATAGTACCTAAATAAAAACTCTTTATTTCGAAAAATTTGCTTATGAAGTTGGTACCACTGCAATATAGTGGCTGATTAAAAAAAAGTAAGATGATTTGACATCGTGGCAAAGCTGTGCTTTTATGGAAAATGTATGAACCATAAAAGTACACTAAAGAGTACGTTTATGGGCCATAGAGCATGTAGTATTCACTTATTTGCACGTTCTATAGGTATACCGGTGTTGCTATTTACACGTTCCTTGGCTCGACAGCACACCACCACTCCCGGCAACGGTCGGACAACTACTGCCCCCCACTCCGGTCATCATGACGTGACGTGTGCGCACGAGATAAGGATAGCAATACACTACATCCCTTCTTTGTTTTTATTAAAATTAATCGTGACTATTCATGTTCATCTATTTATGTAAATGAACTTACGTAGTAATAGAATCATGTTTATTTATTACGTATTTATGATTTTTGCTCATGTATGAATTTTATTTTATTCCTCCATATTTAAATCCCAATATGGTCTTGTTTTCCCTCTCGGTTGGAAGGTCAGATGGCACTCGCTTTCGGAAGACTAGTGCTTATGCCAAATCTTGGGATGAGGTGTCAAAGCGGACCCCGGGCTCCTTTAGGGCCATTACCGGGAATAACGCTAAGAGTATGAACCTCCATATTTGAATACTTTACTCTCTACCCTCTTAATTATTAACTTTCCATTAACCTTCAACGTTTTTTCCAAGGCGTGACATTTCTCCGATATGTTTGTCCAGTATTTATCATTTCGGACTTTGACATCACCACATTTCCTCTTTTCAAATGTGTGAGTACCTACCTCGTAGTCGAAACTAAGCGTCTTTTGTTTGTTCATGTTTTCTTTTTAACCCAGGCATAATAATATTATGCACCTATGAATGAATACCTGTAACCACGATTGTTCCAGAAAATGAACCTCAGCCAACCAACCCGAGAAAACCCGGCGTATGAAACTGCAGTGTAGGTACACGTTTTATTACAGGACAATATTATGATTTATTAAAAAATTACAATGCTGAGGAAAGCCAATTTATTTACTTTTCCCGCTAGATCACACATGTTTTATTCATCATTTGGTATGTAATCGGATTTAAACTTTCGTGAGATATGTCTAAAATACTGTTTATAAATACATGTTTATGTATTGTAATGTAATCGAATTTAAACCTTCGGGTCAGGTAACCAAAATACTATTTATATTTTATAAGTCCATGGTGAAACTCACGTATGTAACGCCCGCGCTTACAGCCCTTCTGGTTTCGCGCGCAAATTACATTCGTTCGCGCGTCCATCCGGGTACTCGCTGCCAGATGTCAACCGCGCGGCCCGCGCCCCGCGCTGCCCGCGCCCCGTACCGACGCCCGCGCCGCCCCGCGCGTCATGTTTTTAGCTAGTCCGAGAGAGTTCGCACAGCGCGTCGTACAGAGCTAACTCAATTCGCTCATTTCCATGGCCCTAACTTTCTAATGTTTACTTTTTGTACCTGCTGACTGTATTATTGTGTATTTGATGTTTGTGATTAATTAAAGTATTACAACCATTATAGTGGCTGCCCAACTAGTGGCGTTGAATCCTATATTCAAAACTATAAGTACCGCGTTCTCGCCGCGAGTGCCGTGCCGTGCTAGAGTAACTAGTGCAACAGTAGTAGTGTCACAAATTATTATTGCCATGCATACTCGGAGTAAAACTCTCGAGAGCGGAGGAAGTCACGAGACTTCGAACCAAGTAAGCGATTTAGAGTTCCACGACGAGGCGGACAGATACACAGGAGAGCAGCGCGCCCCGGGCGCCCCCCCTGTCGCTCCCGCCGCCGCCGCGTCGCCCGGCCCCGCCGGAGCGGCCGCGAACTTGAACGCCGAGACCTTCCTGGTCGGCATGATGGAGTCCTTCGCTAGGATGCAAGCGGAGACGAACCGGACCCTGGTGGAAACCCTGCGATCACTCCCCTTCAACAACGGCCCCTGGATCCCACAGCCGGCGACGCCGCCGCTCGAGGTCCGCGCGCCGTCCGCGCTCTCATCCGCGGTCGCCGGAGGCAACTTCTCCAAGTGCACCGCGAGGTTCAACGGGAGGTCGCGCGACGCGGAGGTTCTGGAGGCTTTCCTCGACGCCGTGCAAGTTTACAAGGAGTGCGCGGGCGTCAGCGACGAGCACGCGCTGCGCGGCCTGCCGCTGCTGCTAGAGGGCGACGCCGCCGTGTGGTGGCGCGGCGCGCGCGCCTCAGCCCTCACCTGGGAAGACGCCGTGGCGCGCCTGCGCGCCATGTATGGAGTGCAGCAACCGGCTCACAAGATTTTACGTGAAATCTTCGCTACGGAACAGAGAGACTCCGAAAGAGCCGAGGTGTTTGTGTGTAAAGTGCGTTCTCACATAGTCAAATTGCCGTACGTGGTACCTATGTGTATGCAGATAGATATTATTTACGGGCTGTTACATCGACGTGTCAGGAAACGGTTACCTAGAGATAGCATTGTTGATGTAGATAGTTTTGTAGAAAAAGTAAGGGTCATTGAAGACGCGATTTCCGAAACAAAAGTAAGTAGTACCAATTCCGAGAAGTCGAGCGGTCCGAACGCGGCGGTCGGTACCTGCACCTACCCGTCTCGCTCTCGCGCGCCGCCGCGCGAAATCGAGTCGGCCGAGCGCAGCGTTACCACTGGTTCGAGCGGTACTACTGTCGCGAAACTCACTCCTAACTCGAACGAAATTCTGAAACGTGATAGGCGCGTTCGGTGTTCGTTTTGTAAGTTTTATGGGCATGCTGTTGCTGATTGTCGCAATTTGCAAGACAAAAACAGCAAACAGCAGACTGTAGGCACGGTTTCTGACGGTGTAAGCGCTAATGCAGGGTCTAACCCAATACGCTGTTACGGATGCGGCCAACCCGGTGTAGTACGATCGAAATGTGAGAATTGTGCTCGAGTAAACGTACCCGCCAAGTCATTCGATTTTAACGTGGTTACCGATAATGATGTTACCAACGTTCCTCGTGCAATCGAAACGTCACAACCGACGGTACCCGTCACTATTGCGAATAAGGTAGGTGTCGCGATACTCGACACCGGAGCTACGTGTAGCGTTGCAGGCGCGATGTTGTATTCTATTTTACAATCGCATGGAGTACAATTCGAACAGGCGGAACGCACCATAGGGCTTGCGGACGGTTCCCGCCGACAGAAGGTAGTGCTAACTGCAACGGTACCCGTGTTGTTAGAAGGTAGGGAAGTACCTACTGAGTTTGTGGTGTTCCCTGGGGACAGCACCCGAACATTATTAGGCCGCGACTTCATTAGGAATGCTGGGGTCACCGTGGACATGGCGCAGGAGTCATGGTACTTTGCCGATGGCCCTGACCTAACATTTCCTTTTGTAAGATCCGTGATTTTAAAGGAGACAGAGCTGATGCGAGCGGATATATCCGATGTCGCCTTGCGCGATGATGAAGGTACGGAGCTGCCGCCCGAGCACACGGAAGCGCTCGACGCGTTTTTACGTAGCAGAGCGGCCCAGTTTGCTAACGAGGGACCTCCTACAGACTTCGCCGTCCATAAAATCAAGGTAAGTGATAATCAGGAGCCTCTCGCCTCGCCTCCCTACAGGTTGTCGCCGCCGAAGAAGGAAGCTCTGGGAAAAGAGCTGCAACAGCTACTCAGCGCCGACGTCATCGAGGAATGCGAATCCCCGTGGGCCTCGAACGTCGTCCTGGTGAAGAAGAGGAATGGGAGCTACAGGCTTTGCGTTGACTACCGCAAGCTCAACGCGGTCACGGAGCCTGACCGCTACCCTCTTCCCAGGATCGAGGATGTCCTCCACGCTGCAAAGACATCCAAGTACATGACCACGCTGGACTTACGTTCGGGCTACTTTCAGGTGGGTGTTGACCCGGACCATAGGGACCTCACCTCATTCACGACACCTTTGGGCACCTTCAGGTTCAAGCGTATGCCCATGGGCCTGCGTAACTCTGGAGCGACCTTCCAGAGGTTGATCGACCGGTTCAAGTCCAACTTACCGGGTATCACTCTGGTTGCATATTTAGACGACCTGCTGGTGCTATCCGAGGAATCATTCGAGAAGCACCTCGCTGATTTGGAGGCTGTGTTCGATCGCCTAGCAATGTTCAACTTGCGGGTGAATCGTGAGAAAAGCCACTTCGCGAGGGAGTCCGTCAAGTTCCTCGGCCATGTCATCGTGCCAGGTGGTATTCACGTCGACCCGGATAAGACCTCCGCCATAGACAACATGCCGCCTCCTCAGAATGTGAAACACCTGAAGTGCTTTCTGCAAACCTCGAGCTGGTTCAGACGCTTCATACCTGGTTATGCTGAGATCAGTGCGCCCTTGACCGCTTTGCTAAAGAAGGTGAGTACGTGGAGATGGGGCCCTGAACAGCAGAGCGCCTTCGATACGATCAAGTCACTCCTCGTGTCAGCGCCGATCCTTCGTCAGGCTGACGAGACGAAGCCGTTCGTCCTCAGGACTGACAGTAGTGGGTACGCTCTCGGAGCAGCTTTGCTTCAGGGGGAGGGGACTGATGAACGACCCGTCGAGTACGCCAGCCGTCTCCTCACGGCGGCGGAGAAAAACTACAATACATCAGAACGCGAAGCCCTGGCAGTCGTATGGGCTGTTTCGAAGTTCCGAGGGTACATCGATGGAGCAGACGTGGTGGTGAAGTCAGATCACCAACCTCTCAGGTGGCTTATGAGCTTGAAGTCACCGAGTGGTCGCCTAGCCAGGTGGGCACTCAGTCTCCAAGAGTACAACCTCAAAATTGAGTACACACCAGGTAAGGCAAACGTGATCGCGGACACGCTGTCACGTCCAACGTGCCCTACAGACGCTGACTGCGACCTATGCCTGACCGTAGTGGACCTGCCCTCTCGTAGCCCCAAGGATGTCCGGGAGAACCAGCTAAAGGACCCCGATGTGCTTAAAATCGTCGATGCGATGGAATCCGACGACCCGTTTAGGGGGAGAGCATGGGCCGATAAAGGGTATGTTGTGACCGATGGTGTATTGTACCGTTACGGCCCCGAGAACGTGGAGAATGATGACGCGAGCTTGGTGGTACCGGAACATGAGCGCAAGGACGTGCTGGCCGAGTACCACGATGCTCCTACAGCTGGTCATTTCGGTGTAGAGCGGACATTGCAGCGCCTCGTTGGTAAGTATTATTGGCCCGGAATGAGGGCCTTCGTTACTCAGTATATAAGGAACTGCGGGGCGTGCCAGCGTTATAAGGCAGATACGCGTAAACCCGCCGGTCTGCTACAAGTCCCAGCCACATCGCGCCGATTCGAAGTACTTGCGGTAGACCTGTTCGGACCGCTGCCGGAGACGCCTTCTGGCAATAAGTGGATACTTATTCTGGAGGATACGTGCACCAGGTGGGTAGAATTGTTTGCTCTTCCCTCAGCCACAGCTGAAGAATGCGCTAAGACTCTGGTGAACGAGGTGTATCTGCGATACGGAGTCCCCAGGAGGCTTATCAGCGACAACGGCGTTCAGTTCGTAAGCGAGGTGATGCAGCAGACCTGTCACGTCATGGGCATCAAACAGTCTCTCACCTCGTACTACCATCCGGATTCGAACCCCGTTGAACGCAAGAATCGTGATTTGAAGCCTCAACTGGCCATTCTGGTAGGTAAGGATCATGACACCTGGGATGTGCATCTCCCCGCGATACGGTTCGCTATGAACTCCGCAGTCACAGCAAGTACTGGCCATTCGCCTGCATATTTGAATTACGGTCGCGAAATGCGCGCCCCAGCTGACGTTTTATCAGACATGCGAGCGGTGTTAGAGAGCGATAATGTAGTCGTCTCAATAACCCCGTTCCTCAACAAGCTGTCTACCGTGCTACTCGATGCACGTGACATACACGAGAAAGCCCAGACAGCGCAGAAGAAGTTCGCAGACGAGCATCGCCGGCCGGCTCCGGACTACAACGTAGGAGACCTGGTATTGTTAAAAACCCAAGGTTCCAACGACACGAGCAGAGGTCAGACGCCAAAGTTTATACCCCGCCGCGATGGGCCATATAGAGTCCGAGAGATCGTCGGTTGTACGACCTATGCCTTAGAGCGCATTAGTGACGGCGTTATGTTAGGGAGATATCACGTTTCGTTACTTACTCCGTTCGTTGGCCCCGTCCAAGCTCCTGTCCAGGAGAAGCGTAAGAGGGGGAGACCTCGTAAGGCTAACCCAGCCTCCGGGACGCAACGCCTGGGTTAGAGGGGGAGGGTGTAACGCCCGCGCTTACAGCCCTTCTGGTTTCGCGCGCAAATTACATTCGTTCGCGCGTCCATCCGGGTACTCGCTGCCAGATGTCAACCGCGCGGCCCGCGCCCCGCGCTGCCCGCGCCCCGTACCGACGCCCGCGCCGCCCCGCGCGTCATGTTTTTAGCTAGTCCGAGAGAGTTCGCACAGCGCGACGTACAGAGCTAACTCAATTCGCTCATTTCCATGGCCCTAACTTTCTAATGTTTACTTTTTGTACCTGCTGACTGTATTATTGTGTATTTGATGTTTGTGATTAATTAAAGTATTACAACCATTATACGTATTATTAAATTTCACGACAGTATTGTTAATATTCTAATGAACATACATGTAAGGTAACTCATAAAACACACCAATAATTATAACATGTTCTATATTAATATTTAATTTAATCCAATTGAATATTACCCCTAAAATCGTATGCTGAGAAATGGTGAGTTTTGATTAGAGTATGTGTTAACTCGATCCACCAAAATAAAACCCGTTCCAAAGTGTCACACAACTTTGTCCATTTTAGTTAGGTACCTATTTTACCTGTTGTACTCAACAGGTAAAATAGGTAGGTACAGCTCCTTAGAGAAATGCAAGAAATCAAATTAAAATTTGAAACATCATTAGGGATACCCCATACATGCTATTATTTGCTTTACTTGTACAACAAAGTATTTCGGTTTGGTATTCGTCTTTAGGCGTATAACTACTTAGACTTGGTTGCATAATATTGACAGGCTAAAACTAAACCCATTATTAAATTCATGATCATGATTTAAATTGATAAACTGTAGCAGTTCCAGTGGAGTTCTTAAATCGTTCTAATAATTTCAGTTGTACCACACTGCCAGAGTGTTACCTGTATTATTTGATGTAGGTATATATTCTTTTCTTTAGCAGTCTGTATTTATTGAACATTGCCGTACCCTTCACCCCTTTTTTTCACAGTTACACATAGGTACATTTCCGGTAGCGATTCGAATGAACGCACGACGAATATAGTACTTGTAGTACTTGATGAAATGAGACGCCAGTCTGTTATTATTTTCCAGGTTTGGATTTGTCCTTCACCTATAAGTTACTTTTAAAGTAAGCATGCTTCTTCCAATTTTACGTTGGCAGATGGTAATTTTCTTCCTTTATCTTTTCGAAAGATATCAAACTGTTCTAAGTGCCTATATTCTTTAAAATATTACTTTGTTTGTAAAATAAAGGCAGCCATATTTTAAACTGGGGACGGTGCGTCAGTTAACTACCCGCTAGAATGGTAAGGCAATATTGATAATAAAAGTTGGCAAATAAAATAATAATTTGTGGACTCTGTATTTAGTAAAGTATTCTCTATAAATTATTCACACCATTAGCTGGCAAATAACGATGATGCGATAAAGTGCTCAGATATACAACTAAAATATGTATAAAGGCACATGCTTAACTTTTGCATGTTCGTTATTATTTAACAGCCAAAATAAATGGCATCAGTATGTGCAATTGGAAAGCAATATTAATTATGTTGACCGCTGGTAAATAAATTATCTTCATCTCAATAAAGTAAAACCATTAATACCGTCCTTGCAATTCTATTTTGCCATTGTGCAGATTTATTTAAGGTATTGTTTAAATTGTAAAATATTGTGTAAAGTCCATGTTACATCAAATACGCTTTAGGTTCTTATTTAAGTATCCATTACATCAGTTACCCGTTTTTCCGCTTGGGGAAACGAGTAGGTATCTGTTAGGAAGTGTAATTGAACTATTTTCCATGCTTGTACCTTTTTTTAAAAACTATATGTCACTTGGCCGCTGACTAGCTTAACATTCGTTTCACTATATGTTGTACGTCATATACATAACTTTACCTACTTATTTCACTGCCCGCCTTCAAGTTTTTATGTTTTACCTGTACTCTGTACTTACTTACTTAATCATTTTACTACCATCCAATTTATACATGAATAGATAATTTCATAGTTCCAAATCGGTACAGCAAACGTGGAAGATCGACCTACATGATCGAATTACTTTGAAACATTTATGTTTATTTACAGCCCTACATGGGAAGGCAATGATTATAAGGTTTGATAAGATCAGTGCATTTGCAGAGTCAGAAACTTTCGTCATTACGTCGTTTAGTCCAGGTGTACCCGTAACTGCCTAATCTTGTTACTTGTTTGTAATATTACTACTTTCCGAATGATTATACTTAGTGTTAGCATCCCTTCATTACTCGGACGACACCTGCTTAGCACAGGACTAATCTTCCTCGTCGTAAATTTATGTCAATTCCATAATGACGTGGAAGGTAAGTTTTGTAGGTACGTACCATACTACCAAGTTGTTAAATAATTAGTATTACTTGCACTTGACAGTGTTCCTTTTGTAAAGTGTCACGATACATATGTTACATTAAGTTTAACTCTATACATAGCGACCAGTTCAATAATGTAAGTAGTTCCACGACCGCACTTCGTGACTCAACAGGTCATCACCGTCGCTTTTCAAACGTATGTTCAGAACAACTCAACTGTCATCTCCCATACAGAAAGTGGCTAAGTTACACAATCGAGTAGCTGGCACAACTAATGTGATCTCTGGTCGCGTCTGGCGCATTCACTCTTAGTGAATCCTGATTTTTACTTTTTATTTGTATCGTACACGAACAATTTATGCTCAACTAGCTTTTGCCCGCGGCTTCGCCCGCGTAGTAAGAGTAATTTTCCAACAATTGTTGGATTGCTACGCCGCCTACTAACCTACTACTACTAACTTCCCCTATGAATAACCCTTCGTCATAACCCATTATGGTAAATTAATTTTTATTTACTATTATATTTATGCCCGTGTGGTGTCGGGTTAGAATTTCACCACCCCCTTTCTTCCCGTGTGCGTCGTAAAAGGCGATTAAGAGATCAGGGTTGAAGTGTGTTGTGGGTGATGGGCTAACAACCTAAGCAATATCACATTTTGTCGATCTTTTATAACCACATTTATGCTAAAAGTGGCGCTGGAACATAAAGTTCATGTGATCTGCCTACCCCTTTTGGGAATAAAGGCGTGAATGTATGTATTGATGTACGTATTTTTGTTATTATATTTACAATCATGATTAATGAGAATCTGTCCTCTGGAATAAAAGCTACTTTATGTTCATGATAATGTTGAAATACCAAAGTATCTCCACGAATTTAAAGTCAAATTTGTGGCCTGGACATTGCTATATAAAAATTTGTTTTAATTTAACGGCGGCCAAAATGCTTAACTTATAAAAAGTAACCAGATCTTCGTGCAGCACCTTGAATGTACTTATTACGGATGCAGGCACTTTCCCTATGTCTCCTACCCTCCCGTCCCGCCGCGCCGCCCGCACTCGCCTAGGTACAGACACCGGCAATAACATCTGCCACAACATAGCACGCATAAATATCTGACACGACTCTATGTCTAATGCCATAAGGACGTGTCAGATATTTTTGCCGGCTTTGTTTCGGCAGATATTGATGCCGGTGACTGTACCGATTGCTGACGATCGAGATGGCACCAAATACAAACTTTAAAACCTATAACCCTATAGAAGGCGGGTCTCGTTCCATACGTCAAAAGCAAAAATAGAACCCTTATTTATAGGATCACGTGTGGCTGTCTGTCAGTCCGTCTGGTACAGCCGATTTGCTACGAAAAAAACTGGACCGATTGAATTGCAATTTGGCACAAATATTTTCATGAATTTTCATGTCCACAACATTACATTTCAAAATCTATGCGATTTTCGTTATTAACGTCCCAAAAAACCGTAATAACAACGCCCATATTGATATTTAGACGCCACGTTGGAATGTAAAATCGTTGTTGTTTTCCTAATCAGCGACCCGATAAACCATAGAAACAATAGATGCCGATGTTGATTTTCAGATTTTGTCACCACATGTCTCCTTTTAGGGGTGAATTCTCAAAAAAACAGAAACACTTAATTAATTAGTCCTAATAAAAAATACATGCAACGTTTATTAAAATCAAACATTAAAACCGTAATTATCTATAGTTGAAAAATGCAAAAAACAGAAAAAAGACGATTCATTGTCGGTTAAAAAGAAGAACGACCCATTTAACCCCCTTAGGGGAAGAATTTTATAAAACGCTAAAAGTACTTTTTTGTATCTTAATAATAATATTCCTACAAAGTTTCAAGTCTCTAGTACAAAAAATATTTTTCTCCCATACCATCTTTGCACCCCTACTTAACCCCCTTAGGGATACAATTTCCAAAAATGCCGTCTTATCTCTTGTAGTCCCAGTAGTTTTGAATATAAACTTTGCACCCCTATTTAATCTCCTTAGGGGTGGAATTTTAAAAACGCTGAAAATATTTTTATTTGTATCCTAATAAGTAATCTTCCTACAAAGTTTCAAGTCTCTAGTTCAATAAATAATGTTTACCTCATACAAACATTGCACCCCTATTTGACCCCCTTAGGGGTAGAATTTTCTAAAACGCTGAAAGAACTTTTTTGTATCTTAATAAGTAATATCCCTACATAGTTTCAAGTCTCTAGTACAAAAAATTATGTTTCTCCCATACAAACTTTGCAACCCTATTTAAAACCCTGAGGTATAGAATTTCCAAAAATCCCGTCTTATCCTTTGCCTACGTCATAAAAGGAAGGTTTGGTGTAAATTTCAAGTTTGTAGTCCCAGTAGTTTTAAATACAAACTTTGCACCCCTATTTAACCCCTTTAGGGGTCGAATTTTGTAAAACGTTGAAAGAACTTTTTGTGTATTTTAATAAGTAATCTCCTACAAAGTTTCAAGTCTCTAGTTCAAAAAACAATGCTTCCCCCGTACTAACTTTGGACTCCTATTTAACCCCCTTAGGGATAGAATTTCCAAAAATCCCGTCTTATCCCTTGCCTACGTCATAAAAGGAAAATCTGGTGTAAATTTCAAGTTTCTAGGCCCAGTAGTTTTGAATTCAAACCTTGCACCCCTCTTTAACCCCCTTAGGGGTAGAATTTTATAAAACGCTGAAAGTACTTTTTTTGTATCAATAAGTAATCTTCCTACAAAGTTTCAAGTCTCTAGTTCAATAAATAATGTTTCCCCTATACAAACTTTGGACCCCTATTTAACCCCCTTAGGGATAGAATTTCCAAAAATCCCGTCTTATCCCTTGCCTGCGTCATAAAAGGAAGGTCTGGTGTAAATTTCAAGTTTGTAGTCCCAGTAGTTTTGAATACAAAATTTGCACCCCTATTTAACCCCCTTAGGGGTGGAATTTTATAAAACGCTGAAAGTGCTTTTTTTGTATCTTAATAAGAAATCTTCCTACAAAGTTATAAGTCTCTAGTTCAAAAACTAATGATTCCCCCATACTAACTTTGGACCCCCGTATTACCCCCTTAGGGGGTGAGTTTTGAAAAATCCTTTCTTAGTGCTCCCCTACACCTTATAAGAAACCTACGTGCCAAATTTGGAATCTCTAGACCCAGCGGTTTGGGCTGTGCGTTGATATGTCAGTCAGTCAGTCAGTCAGTCAGTCAGTCAGTCAGTCAGTCAGTCAGTCAGTCAGTCAGCTTCTTCTTTTATATATTTAGATAGTTAAGAAATAATACATTCGTAACAACCATATGCATTATTAGACTTATTACTCATCAATGGATAACCGGAACTGAATTCTGGTGATTTTTATTTATTATTTGTGTCATTTATTCACATTAAGTATACCACTTTACTTAAAATCACACATAGTATTTTTAGGTCTATATTGTGATCAGATTTTTAAGGTAATTAAATAACAAACATTTAAATTATCATATGATTAAGTAGGTATTCAAATTCAATTATCATTCTTCTGGGTTGAGTTAAATCCATAATGCTATAAATAACAATTACTATTGCAAATTAATGTTTTCTTTATAGGTAGTACGCAGGTAGCGTTAATGTAACAACTATATTCCATATTTATGTTCCCCGTATTCCCCACAGACACGGAACAGGAAATGATTCGTGTAGTCATACAATTTATTACTTAATGCTCGTTGGCATATTTTACATCTCGCCGTGTGCTCCTTAAAACTTTATATGCTCCATGGCATATTGGACACACTTGTGCTCCCTGGCACATTGTCCAATTAGGCCAATTGGTGTGCATTTAAGCACGCACCATATTTGTGTTCACTTGCACATTGTGCAATTTGATGTGCATTTAAGCTATTTGTACTCCCTTGCACATTGTGCAATTCGATGTGCATTTAAGCAGATAAATGTATTCTGCCCAAATGGGACCATTTAATGTCCAGATTCGGCAATCTGCTATTTTCAAAACAAGTCCGTTATGTCAATTGAATGACCAGATAATTTTATCTGCTTTTGCTGAATAAGTCATCAGATTCTGTTATTCCAAATTTAATTAACACGTGACAATTTAACGTCCAGATTAGGTAATCTGCTACTTTCAAAATTAGTCTGTTACGCCAACTCAATGACCAGATAAGTTTATCTGCTTTAACTGATTTAGTAATCAGGTTTTGTTATTCCAAAATTATTAACATGTGACAATTTAATGTCCAGATTCGGTAATCTGCTGCTTTCAATTTAATGTCCAGATAAGTTTATCTGTTTATACTGATTTAGTAATCAGGTTTTTGTTGTACCATTAATATACACACACGTGACAATTTAATGTCCAGATAAGTTTATCTGCTTATACTGATTTAGTAATCAGGTTCTTGTTGTACCATTAATATACACACACGTGACAATTTAATGTCCAGATAAGTTTATCTGCTTATACTGATTTAGTAATCAGGTTCTTGTTGTACCATTATACACACACGTGACAATTTAATGTCCAGATTCGGTAATCTGCTCAATTATAATGTTTTCCTACAGGTAATGTTCCTGCTGTAGGCATACAGTTTAGTGACATACCGGTCTAGCATACGCTTAGATAAAATAGGCATTAAGTTATATATATTTCGTCTCCTTTTATTTTATATCCTCCAATAAATAATGTGTAATTTCCTTTGTATTTTACTTTTTATATGCAAAATAAACATTTTTTTTTTCTTTTAACATACGTTACCAAGTATGTCTTCCGGAAGTAACCATAATTACAAACAAGGTACTCATCAATCTTTGTCTTTACCTTATTTAATATACGAGTAGCATACAAAACTTCCTCGTTCCAATTTGTGACCATCCTACAACTCACGAATTATATTACTATAAACAGTATGGATTAATCATGTCAATTGAGATGCAGATGAACAAATAAGTTACATAAGGCGTTATATACACGCCAAAGTATATATGTAGGTACTTAGTCTGTTATTCCCTTTTCATGTCTATCAGACTTTATTTGAAGTTCGTTATAATAAAATGATAGAATGTTAAAACAGTAAATGTAATTGAACATAATCATCAACCACCGTAATAAACATATTATGTTTATAATAGATGTATTTGCATGCTGTTGCAACAGCTGAGAAAAGGTGAAACAATAGTGTTCCTATTTACTTTAAGACGATTAAACGATTTATATTATTATCACTATTTAACACATTCACTTAGTAACCCAATCATTGCCGTTGTTAGTCTCGACTGAACGACTTGGGAAAGAAGAAATATATGACCGTTAAGTGTACCGGTTTAAATATTCATTATCAGTTTTGTAAATCACTGTACGTTGCATTTTAAATAAACTAACCGCGTATGTAGGTACTAAACTGCATGACGAGTCTGGAGTTTCTTGACAATATGCATTATTATGCGTGTCCCCTTTATTTAAAGTACTTATGGCTTTAATGGGTTATTTCAATTTCCCTTTTGCTGTAGGAGTGTATGTCAAAGCAACAACAAAATAATAATATTATCTCCATACCCTTTTTCTTTTTAGTAAATGTACGTATTTTTATCCTCGTCGCCACATGTAGTATTCACTTGTTTGCACGTTCTATAGGTATACCGGTGTTGCTATTTACACGTTCCTTGGCTCGACAGCACACCACCACTCCCGGCAACGGTCGGACAACTACTGCCCCCCACTCCGGTCATCATGACGTGACGTATGCGCACGAGATAAGGATAGCAATACACTACAGAGCATAGAGTTTTTCGACGACTTATTATCGGTGTCATTGTATTTGAGCTAAAGCCTATAATGACAGATAACGGTACCAGGAGTAGAAATATAATATAACGAAAGACTTATACATAGACATTTTTAATAGTACTTAATATCCAATCTGTGAGGCGTAATGTGGTAACCAACAGCTTTGAGTGAGCTTGTCCTATTCGATGACTTTTGATTAGTGATGTGTGTTTGTGTGATTTAAGTAGGTATATTGTTACTTTTGTTACTGTTTTAAGTTCAAATGAGATTAAGTAGTTAGTGTTACAATGTGTTAGTGTGAAACACCTAATGATTTTACTGTATGATACTATTGGTGGGAACCTGTAATTGGATTTTTGTAACCTAATTAAGTTAACCTTATTGTTTCAACAGCTGTTGGTTCTCCGAATAATAAATCCTACTAATATTATAAATGCAAAAGTTTAGATGTTTGTTACTCAATCACGCTTAAACTGCTGAACCGATTTGAATGAAATTTTGCAAGAATATAGTTTATAGCCTGGATTAAAATATAGGATAGTATTTATCCCGGGTCCACGCAGACGAAGTCGCGAGCGGAAGCTAGTAAATAAATATAGCGAACGTTGCGATATCGAAAAGTACGTGCTTAACCCAAAAGTAAGCGTTTCAGAATAACGACGGTAAGTGAGTCCCTCGTCTGACTGCCATTATCGGTGAGGCAAAGTTAGCAAAACAAATCCACCTTAGTTACCTACCCTTAAGCAAAAGAAGTAGCGAGTGGCCTCACATCGTGCAGGTGCGAGTGTCCCGCCCGGCATCCCGGCGGCCTACTACTGCCAGGTTTGAAAGTTTGGCAACTTTGGAAATATCTAAAATACCTACATTGCCAGGACAAGAAGATATTAGTGTGCCGCACAATGCAGTCTGAAGTTGGTCCTTAAAATATATCAGAATGTAGCGAAGCTGGACGTAGTAGAGCATGTATTCAAGGGTAAATAGATACCAGACCCCCTAGCTCACTAAGTTTTATGTCGGACATAAAGCATTCGTCCCATTCTGGCAAATATGCGAGTGCAAGAGGGATAAATGCTTTATGTCCGACATAAAACTTAGTGTGCTAGGGGGTCCGACCCCCTTAGCAAATAAACCGACATAAAACCGACTTAAAACCTTACGTTAAATGTAACTTAAGTTAAAACCTCCAACGCCTTAGGCTTAGTCACCCGCAGTCAAGATGGTTTAGAATAGGAATGGATTTTTAAACTAACATGGTTACATTACTTACCATTAGCTTACTTTGTCGTTTTCGACGTCTAACATCATACGAGATTGTGCAAAGACTCGGCTCTTTTACGACTATAATAAAGATAAACCTAACTATACGCCTCATAGAAGCGCCGCCACCGTGGGAGCTGGCTTCTACAAACCGCATCTTGTTGTCTGGTACGAGTAATGACACGAAGTTGATGGCGTTGCGCAATAACTTGCTGTTAACACCAAAATTATGGTCCCAGTGCTAACCGCATGTGGTTAGTTCAAAAACTCAGCATCGGTAAATAACTGATCCATGAACGCAGTGCGTCGCGTTGGCCGGTGCGAGACGCGAGCTGTCGGGCGAGTATTTCAAAAGCTCCCGCCGGGCGTTTTCGACGTGAACCAAAATATAGCCTTCTCCGCTTCCCACCTCAAGGATATCATACTGACATTACCGACTAAGAAAAGACATCGGCGACCAATAATAGTTTAGGGCAAATATGGGCTAAAGTCATACCTACTAATAATTATATATGATTAAACATTAAACGCACGTAATGCTTACGCCTGTACATAAACACTATTAGGCAGTGCAATATTAATAGGTATTCTACACAACCGTGACTTCCACTTTGTTTACGAACCTTAGAAAAAACTTGTAAAGCAAATGTATGTTTATAATATACCAACTTGTTTGTTTGTATGTAAATGTGTCTATGTTCTCATTCCAGCGGTGACGGGGTGCACGGACGGGATCGGCAAGCAGTACGCGCTGGAGCTGGCGCGGCGCGGGCTGCACGTGGCGCTCATCAGCAGGAACCCGGAGAAGCTGCAAGCCGTCGCCAGGGAGATAGGTAACATCACACCCGCTAGAGAGGGAGATAGGTAACATCACACCCGCTAAAAGACGCTACTAGCAACTGTGCGGCGTCACTATACATTATTTTTCTGTAAAGTTGTCGATATTTTATGAAAACGGAGATAGGTAAGGGCACAGCCTGCCGCAATGAAAACCTAAAAAGTAAAAAGTACAGCAAAATTGTTTTGGGGCAATAGTACCCAGGCTCAGCATGTGCTGAACAACAAGACTCCAGCGCTGGTTTTCAGTCAGCCACACAATATTTTGTGCTTCAGACCCAAAAAAAAAAAAAATAGTTTTTAACGTTATATAAATACTTAATACTCAAAACCCATATCAATCTGATAAAGTATTACTAGTGGCTCTGTGAGCTGTACTTAGACCTCCCGGGTTTGTTTCAAAACGGTTGAATTTAGTAATTTTATACCCTCCTAACCCATGGGGGTTGAATTGAAATCGTGGCCATTGTCAAAAAAACGTCGATATGTCGAGGTAATTAAATAAACACCTTTTTGAACGCGCAAACATACGAAAGATGGATATACTCTTTGATTTTGGGTCAAGCTGGAACGGACCGGCTTCGGTCAATCGTCTCGAATGTCTCGATTTTTCTACATTGAATACCTTGCCATATCAATGGGAGATAATAAATTGTCGGAACATAGCTGTTCAAGTGTTCATGTCCATTCGTGCCCTGCATCTTTAGGAGACATGACCAAAATGTGTCGCCGGATGTAAGTAAACCATCCACATCAAAATTATCAAAATCAATGTCACGAGACGTAGGGTCATTTCGCCGGTTAGCGACCACCAAATTTCATGTGCCCGTTGGCGACCACTTAGCTGAGTTGGTGAACTGAAAGGATATTTTCTCGGTCTTTTAGTAGATTTTTATTCTAAAACACCCAAAAAATGCATGTACAAACTAATGGTCGCAATAGAGTCTGTAGAATTGATGTTATCTTCAATAGAAAAAACCTTCTCCTTCAGGTGGTCGCGTAACCAGCGTAATGACCCTGACCGTAAATTATCGCTGCAACAGCCATCCCGAAACATTGCTGCTGAGGTTGGCGGAAAACGTTAGAAAATTGACTAAGTTTCCCTCGTTTTGATATGAAATTCATTTTGTTAAGCAGATAATTAACCAAATTACGTATTAACTCTGTTCCCTGAATATTTTAAATATTCCAACTAAGTACTAAGCACCAACGTCCTTCTAGAAAAGTCAAATCATTTACCTATATAAATCCAAATAATATAAACATTCCAAAGTTTTGAGATATTTGAAATTTAAAAATGGAACGCAAATTTATTTGTTGTTTTTGGGCGGGTTGCACCGACTTACGATTACAGACCGATCAACGTTAAATATGACGCTGGCAGTCCATAGAAACTTGTCAAACGTTCTATTTATAACCAACTTCAAAAAAAGGAGGAGGTTCTCAATTCGGCTGTATTTTTTTTTTATTATTAGGTATTATTATTATTTTCAATGTTTGTTACCTCAGAAGTCCGTCATTGATGAGCCGATTCGAAAAATGTTTTTTTGTTCGTATGTATATACTTCCAGGAGGGTCCCATTTTTTCAAAATTCAGTCAGATGATGGGATCCATGAGGAATTGAGGGGACTCCTCAATTTTCACGCGTGTAGTGATTTTGGTATTTTCTGTTATAAGTGTTATAACTCGTGTATTTACATCCGGAATCATAAATTTGGTGGCGAGGAATTGATGATGAAGACCACAGATGACTTATCGAATTCCTCAATTATGTAGGACTTAAAAGTGCAAAAGTACGTCACAGGTTCTGATAAGATTCCGTTGAACTAGGAACTAATAAAGTGCCATTGGTGATGATCTTGGGGAATCGATGGAAGTCCTCAAATATTATCGGCCCACATACAGCGATTCGGTTTTTTTCTATAGTAATCTACGCATTTGATATCGGAAATCAGTTCGTGGTAAATTGTAAAAAAAATAGGAAATGTTCTCGTGGCTTGGCGGAGTACTAAATTGAAGTCGGTTAAAACTTTGTTTTTATAGTAAATTATACATTCAGATTTCGAACGCCGCTTACGATTACAGACGGCACCATACCGTCTCACCTCACCCTTAACTCTCACTCACCCTTAGAGATTATTTATTTGAAATTCGAACATAGGAAACCGTCATCATAACGATGCCTTAGTTCACACTCGTACTAAGTAATTACAATTTTTTGCCGTTGAAATTTCAACCTCAGAATTTATGCACTCAGGTACTAATTGCAACGACTTTTTCCGAAAACTTAGTACGACTGGGCTCTAAGGCATCGAAATCGAAGTTCAAGATACAGTGGACGGAACATAAAATTTGTATTAAGTCAGTAGTCAACGCTGACGTCGCTGACCCCTTTTTTGTAATTTTTTACGTTTTCAACCCATAACTCCGTCATTTTTCAAAATTTCGAAAAACTGCCTCGTCAAAAAAAAACTGTGTAGGTACTTACCGAACCTACTCACAAACTTTCATTAGAATCGGTTGAGAAATGTGAGCTCTAGGCGAGAACAGCCGGAAATCTAAATATCCGGACATGAGGAAAAATGATTTTTCGTTCAAGCTGAAGCATAGACGCTTCGCTCGCTCGGTCGATGAGAGCGTCACTACGTTTGCATGGAGGATCGAGTTTGCTGCTTTCAAATTCACTACACTTAGTAGTGGGGTAGAGTGCTCGAAGAAATTGTCGTAAATGTGGACACGCCGGACAAAAGCACCAATTTTTTTTCATGCACTTGTTAGGTGCATTGCTTTAAGTTTTTGATAGGAATCAACTTCTTCGTCGGCCATATTTATTTAATACCGGCCATTATATAATATTTCGAGTTCTAAAAGGCACTTACAATCACAAACTTGGTGTCTAAATATACCTACATATTTAGGTTCAGGGAATTCAACTAGATAAGTATTTTACCGGTATAACACTGCATATACATGTAAACATCTTTGTGCTTAAAGTTGGTTTAAGTTATGTTAAAAAACCAATTATTAACATTACCATATTTTTATTATTTGTTATTATAGAGGCTCTACTTATACATAATCTGCGGAAATTTCAAGTGTCTACATATTACGGTTCTAGAGATATACCGATTGTTATGGACGGGCAATAAAATTACGTTTCTGTATGAGAGCACCGTTTAATTTTTAATTTAATTTAATTTTAATGATTGTATTTTAAAGCAGCAATAGAAAAACAACTTCTGTGAAAATTTGAACAGTACGCAGACAGTTGGGTGGACAGCGGAAGCAGGAACAGGATTCCGTTTGATATCCTATGGGAACTCGACTCTAAAAAATATCAAGTTGAATTCCTTGACCCCAAATACTTATGTATATTTAGATACTATACTTAAGTTTGTGATTCTACGTTATTTACAGCTCGAGATATTAATGATATACCTACTTTTTCAAAAATCCTGCCATTAAATTAAAGATGGCCGACGGAGGAGTCGGTTCCTATCAAAAACTTAAAGCTATGGACCTAACAAGTACAGTCGAGGTCAAAGATATCTTTACAATTGAGTGTTACAAAAATACCTTTACATTTAAATACGTTTACACACTACATGACAAAAACGAACTTACATCGCACATTCCAGTTTCATCTTTTCACTTAATGCACCAAAGTTCTGTTTACCATCTGTCTTCCAACCTGTCACAATGTGTGAAAATGTTTTTATGGAAGACAGATGGTAAACAGAACTTTGGAACATTAAGTGAAAAGATGAAACCGTCATGTGCGTTGTAAGTATATTTTTGTCATGTAGTGTGTAAACTTATTTAAATGTAAAGGTATTTTTGTAACACTCAATTGAATTGTACAGTTTTAGCAGTTTATAAGTATATCCAAGAGATACTAAATATTTTAAACTCAAAACAATATGCTATAGGCATACTCTTGGATATGACGAAAGCTTACGACAAGGTCCAACACAGTATACTATTACAAAAATTGTATGGAATAGGAATTCGTGGAAATGCCTTTAAATGGCTGTCATCGTACCTAAAGGATAGAAAACAACTCGTGGAAATAGAACACTTCAATCATAAAACCGGAAAAATAACGTTTGAACAATCGGAAATAAAAATCCTTAATGCTTCTATACCGCAAGGTAGTGTTATAGGATGTTTGTTGTTCCTTATATACATCAACGACCTTTCAAAAATAACAAAAGAAAAGTGCGTACTATTTGCCGATGATGTCTCAATAATTACAGCTTGTCAAAACGACATAAACCTCAATGAAAAGCTTAACTCCATATTTAACGAAATAACTACATGGATGAGGGACCATAATCTTGAAATAAACTTCCCAAAAACGAAAATCATGACGTTTCACCCGTATCAGAAAACCCCACTAAGTATCAACTATAAATACAATAACATCCAACTTGAAATTGTACAAAGTTTTACACTACTGGGCATTGATATAGATAGGCATATTACGTGGAAATTCCACATAAACAAAATTAAAGTTAAATTATCGAGATTCGTTTACGCGCTTCGGGAAGTAAAGAAATCCACTAACCTGGAAACCGCGCTATCTACTTATTATGCTTACGCTTACGCATGGCTCACGTATGGAATTATGCTCTGGGGAAACAGCACAGAAGCGCCTTCTGTCTTCACCATCCAGAAAAAACTAATCCGCGTATTGGTCAATATTAAGCAAACTGACAGCTGCAAACCCTACTTTAAAAAGCATAAATTACTTACTCTACCCAGTATATACATATTTGAAACATGTAAGTTTGTACGGAAACATAAAGAGTTATACGTAAAACGCGACGACTTTCCCTCTTCACGACCTATCCGTAATAAGAATAGGCTAGTTCGGCCGCCCGCCAAACTGACACTGCTATCCTCAGGCCCATTAATAATGTCTATTAAGATTTATAATAATTTACCTGACTCTATAAAGGAGGAAGAAGACGATAAAAAGTACATAAATAAAATAAAGCAACTTTTACTAACTAAATCCTATTACACGCTAAATGAATATTTGGAGGATAAATTATAAACGTTCAGTAAGTCCTCCTCTCCCTGAAATTGCAGTGCCCAACAGGGTTCACAATGATCTGTAGCTTTAAGTTAACACCTGTACCTACTTTTGTGATATTGCAATAAATGATTGAGTATTGAGTATTGTAAAGATATCTTTGACCTCGACTGTACTAGGACAGTTTCAGGTGATACTTAATGTGGAAACGCTGGACAAAAGCATCAAACTTTGTTCAGGTAGGTACAGTCGAGGTCAAAGATATCTTTACAATTGAGTGTTACAAAAATACCTTTACATTTAAATAAGTTTACACACTACATGACAAAAATATACTTACA
Organism: Epinotia demarniana; assembly: GCA_945867215.1. NCBI lineage: Eukaryota > Metazoa > Arthropoda > Insecta > Lepidoptera > Tortricidae > Epinotia > Epinotia demarniana. The sequence continues at coordinate 135,818 of OX244264.1, forward strand.
ACGCACATGTTTACATTAGCGAAGGCACTTGAAACCTATTGCTACATAAATATCTTTACATGTTGATTGAAAGGTTCTTAATTTGAATATTGACATTGAATTGTCATATTCAGTTCTTCCTTAATTTCATGATTTGAGTCTTATATTTGTTATGAATTTCGGCTCTTTAACCGACTTAAAAAAAGAGTAATTTATTAGTCGTTTTTATATTACCTCTTATAGTTTGGCCATGTCTGACTGTCTGTCTTTTGGCGGGTTCTTTATACAGGGTGTACCAAAAATGGGGTCTGAAACCGATCAAGGGCATAACAGGCATCGTGTTCTGATCAGAAAAAACTAAGAGAACAATTTTTTTGAGGCGATTTTTTTTACATTTGTATGGAGCATTGGCCGACTGAGGCGACCTGGTCCATACAAAAGTAAAAAAATGGCGTCAAAAAAGTCTTAGCAAAGGGGAAATTTCGCGCAAATGGAAATCCAATTTATGAAAGATTTTGTTACTTAAGTTTCTTAAAATATCGCGCCACTAACCCGTGCATGTTAAAGACGTTTTGTATGGTCGTCGTACCACCTTAAAAATGTTTACAAATATTTGTGAAATTACCTATAATGGCGCGCAACAATTTATCCTTCTTACACATAACATACACCAAAATAAAGGATTTCTCATTGTATAACGCATACGCTTCAATTATCCGTTTAATTAACGCCATAATCTGTACGTATCCCGATTAGAAAACAAGTAGGAATTTTTTTTTGACGCGTAATTTTTCACTTTTCTATGTCGGCCTCTTCTTTGCCTCTTCTTGGAAAACTTTCCTCATACAGAAAAAAATGTCGTCTTTGACGTCACGCCCAAAATGAAAGGGATAGAAATATTTGACATTATGGTACTGTTTTCGGTGATTGTCATTATTTAAAATAAGAACCGAGGTTTGTGTCAAACTGTAAATATATTTATGTAGCAATAGGTGTAAGTAAAAGAAAAGTACGTTAGAGCGTAAAGTTTCAAGTGCTACTGCTAACGTAAACATATTTAGGGCACATAGACTGGCAATCTTATTTTGTAACATGCAATGTAAACCTCAATCACCTCGTCATAAACCTCGTCACAATGTGTGAAAATGTTTCTATAGAAGACAGATGGTAAACAGAACTTTGGTGCATTAAGTGAAAAGATGAAACTGGAATGTGCGATGTAAGTTCGTTTTTGTCATGTAGTGTGTACCTAAACGTATTTAAATGTAAAGGTATTTTTGTAACACTCAATTGTAAAGATATCTTTGACCTCGACTGTACTAGTACTAGGTATAACGGTTAGGACGCCTGACAAACCTAATTCGGCTTTATTAAACAATATCTTACAAGAAAAGAACAATGCATTTTTTCCGTTTGTATATAAAGAAGTATATAAACGTGTTCGTTGCCAAGGTTGTGTTGTAAATCTACCTACTTAAGTATATTATATGCGAGTAGTTTTTGCGCGGACGATTCAGTGGATGAACTAATCAGGTTTTTATGTGCATTTATTAGCACAATATTTTTGGCACATCCCAAGGTCGTATATTAGGTACCTAATAAGTTAGTTACATGCAGGTACCTAAATACAATATTAAGTCATAATAATTTTCGGCCTTAGCAGCGACTGTATAAGTATAGCTGAATTGGATATCTTTGTTAAGAAGTAATTATGAATTACTGGAGCGCTGCTGTTCCACTCTCTGTACGGGACTATCACGGGACGGCGCGCGAGCTCTCTCGATTTTTCTCGCGATATCCGTCTCTCTCTTATTAGAACACTCCGAACAAGAGGTATAGTGCGAGAAAAATCGAGAGTACCTATGTCGTGGCCGTCTCATGATAGAGTAGACACGTGCTGGTGCGCTCTCAAGTGGCTTGCGTACCCAATCTTCGTTATAAAGGTAGGTACGAGCGCACTGTGAGTACCTAATTGTAACGGATGTTACAATATCACGCTGTCGGTGGACGAGCTTTAAGCTCGAAAACGTGAGGTTCGAATCCCGGTAAGGGCATTATTCGTGTGATGAGCACGAATATTGGTTCCCGAGAATCCCGAGTCATGGATTTTTCTATGTACTTATTTATTTATGTACTTATGTATTTATTTATACTTATATATAGGTATGTATATCAGCGTCTAGTACCCATAGTACAAGCTTTGCTTAGTTTGGGACTAGATAGGTCGATGTGTGTAAGTTTGTCCCCGAATATTTAATTTTGCTCTAGCTCCGCTCCGTCTTCATTTGGCCCCTGTTTTTAGGGGCACTCAAGATAAGCACCTTAGGTACAGTTGGCTTGTGTTGTATTGTTTCCAGAGCAAACCCACCGCGTGAAGACGAAGATAATCGTGGCCGACTTCACGCAGGGGCCCGACGTGTACCCGCGCATCGAACAACAACTCAAGGACATAGACCTGGGGATTTTAGGTGAAACTATTTTTTAAGCCATATGAAGAGTGTTTTTGTCATTATAGAAACGCTGTAGGTACTAGTTCAACGTATTTTGCGTGGCCATGGGACCTCATGTCACTCGTTGAACGATATATACCTAGTGTTGCTAGCATGTTTAGGTATATGATCAGTCCCTTTTCGTAGGAACGTACTATAACAACCGCATGTTTCACGCGCACTTACCGTGGGGGACTCTCAATGAAGGGCGCATGCGGTTCCAGCATTACGTTTGTTAGGAATGATTCCGTGGTTGCAGTGAACAACGTGGGGCTGAACTTCGAGTGCCCGGCGGAGCTGTGCTCGCTGGCGGCGGCGCGCGTGTGGGACGTGCTGGCGGTGAACGCGGGCGCGGCCACGATGCTGAGCCGCGCCGTGCTGCCCGCGATGGCCGCGCGCGGCCGCGGCGCGCTCGTCAACCTCTCCTCCGCCTCCGAGCTGCAGCCCGTGCCGCTCATGGCGGTCTACGCCGCCACTAAGGTCACACTCTCTCTATATATATCTATGCGCATCATTCTGTTTGCCGTTTAACATTCAACCTAAATACTAATGCGGCAGTACGGCAATGACATTAGATATTGTCTGCGAACTCCTCGCTCCCCTCTTGCTCTGCATTCCAATAATTATTCATTTGTTTATTTTATTTTAAGCAGAATCAGGTAAAGTACCGAGCACCGAACCTACATATATACGTGTCCACTTCACGTGTCATTATTTAAGCAATTACTTAAAGCTAAGAATAGATTAGCCCACGCTCGTATAGTAAAGGTAGGTACCGTTGCGTTGTCTGCACCTGCAGGCGTACATGCGCAGCTTCACGCACGCCATCCGCGCGGAGTACGCGCCGCGCGGCGTGGTGGTGCAGCACGTGGCGCCGTTCTTCGTGGCGACGAAGATGAACGCGTTCTCGGCGCGCGTGATGCGCGGCGGCGTGCTGGTGCCGGGCGCGGCGCAGTACGCGCGCCACGCCGTCGCCACGCTCGGCCGCGCGCAGGACACCACCGGGTACTGGGTGCACGGCGTGCAGGTACTATCACTTACATTTTCCGTTTAAATTATCCGGTTCGAAGGACCATGAGCAGATAATTTACTATGTAACCGGGTAGTTTGATTGAAAGAGCCACGATGGAGTTCTACCCCATTCCACAGCCCGAACAACTAGGTACTTAAAATAGCGACACCGTTTATCATTGATAAACAATTGAGCATTAATGTCTCTACCGCACTTGCATATACCATATACTTTTTAAAAATTTAAGCTAAAAACCAACTATTGTTTTAATCACGGGTATCTCTACACAAGATAAACGAATAACTGTCTGTTACATTATAGTACATTACGTAACTAGGGCAGTGAATTCGTGAATGCCCCAGATCGCAGGTGTTTGTGGCCCGAACCGAAGGTGAGGGACCGAAGGAGGGACAATTTGGTCTACCTGCTTAAATCAGACCATGACGCCCTGAAAGGACACACAAACATAACTTTTACAAGAGAGCACCGAATTCTCGCTTAGATAAGGGTGAGTATCCACCAGAGCTGTGCGAGATTGGGAATTGGTGAGTGAGGAAACAATGGACGAATATGTGTGTGTGTGTGTGCAGGCGTTCGTGACGCAGCTGGCGCCGGTGTGGGTGCGCACGAAGGTGGCGCGGCGCCTCAACATGGCCTTCCGCGACGAGTGCCGCCGGAACAACAAGCTGCAGTAGACTTGCCAGTAACACCAACGCTTCAGATACTCTGTTTCTAAGTTAATCTGCGACACATAAGCGAGTGTCCACCAAGCTGTGGGAAGTAGCGGAGCGGTGTGAGAGGGAAATACCATCAATAGGAAGAGGCGCGTGAGCGAGGCTAGCCATGTCAATTTCAATTTCAATTTATTTATTTGCAACCTTGTACAATTGACACATGCAACTAGGCTAGGCAATGCACAGGACCCCGTTAGGGCGTAGCAAATGTTATAATTAATTAATTACTATTAATACAACAAAATTTAAAATATAAAACAAGTTTAAATACATTTGACTATAGACACATGTCACATGACACATGTCATTGGTGGATTTTTTACTCGTTTCACGCTCCGCTGCCTAGCTCAGCTCTGGTGGACACAAAGCATTATGTGTAGAGTCTTTAGAAGTATTAATTATTTAGAAAGTAAATGTCAGTTTTAAACGCAAACAGCGTGTGAAGTTTTCGCAATGAATGGGCTAAGGCCCTGTTTCATAAAGATCAATTAGACCGTCAGTAATTCGGTATGTAATGTCAACAAGGTTCTGAGTTATTAGAATTTGATTGAACATTCGTTTTAATGGATCTAAATGAAACGCTAAGACCTGCAGTACCTACACGTGGCCAGGTTCCCCGACGTAATGTAGGTGTGCGGGCACGTCGACCCCGCGCCGGGGAACGTGGAGTGTGCCGCGAGCCCATATCTAATGACTTGTCTGTGGCTCAACCAAATGGTTCGAGGATGAAAGGTGACCGTTGTGTGGAACAAATCGATAGTCGTAGTACAAATTTAGCGTAACAAGCGTGATGGCCATATGTGATGTTAATTATAAAATAAGTTTTAAACATCGTCTTTTTATTTATCTCACCATCCACCTAGCGGGAATAATTGAATGGTCGGCGCCGGCCACCAGGCGATGGAAGGGCGGCCCCCAGCCATCCCCCAGCGGTACTATTCTATCCGTCCGCGTCCGTTCGTATAAACTTGGACGTGTTTATATTTAAGGCGCCGTAGGTTCAGCGAAGTTAAGCGAAAAGTGTTTTTGAAACAATATAATGCGTCTGTTTATAATAATATGGTTTAAAAAAAATACGAATAGTAATCTTGACTCTCCTTTTTAAAAGACTGGCCAGACATTGGAAAAAGAGGGGGGAGGCCTTTGCTCAGCAGTGGGACATAATGGGCTCGATATAATAATAATAATAATAATGATATGGGCAGGGACAGCATCCGCTCGGTGTACTCCTTGCATTTCATTAAATTGTCAAAAGGGCCTCTACGTGTTGGCTCAGTTGGTACTTTGTAGGTACCTAGCTCCACGCACGCCTCCCAAAGGTCCGGGACATCATTGTCCCGTGAACGGGAAAGACATACATAATAATAATAATAATAATCTTGAGGCTTTTCTGCAGGGAAATCAGTGTTTAGAAACATGATTAAGCATTTTTCACTTCAAAGGGTCTAAAATACACTTAAAATATTTGTTACAAATTACGAACAAAAGCTAAAAATATTAAAATGGCTTCTAAAAATCGGAAATATCATGTTTGAGGGAAATCAGTGTTTACTTTTTTATTTATTTAAACGGCAAAAAAAATAAAATTAAAAAACATGATTTCCGCGCTTCCGAGCACGCACTTCCATCTCGCTCACGCTTATGCTCAGTGAGAGGGAAAGAAGACCATGAACCTACGGCGCCTTAAACCGCTGAATCGATTTAGATGTGGTATACAGTGTGTAAGTCTAATACGGGCGATAAATTAAATCGGACATAGTATTAATTAGTGTAATCATGAAGTAAAAGGTTTTTTTAAGTTGCAGGTCATTACGACCCCATAATTATTATTTTTTAAATTTCTCAACAGCAATGTACTGTAAACATGGTTGCGGTACCGAAATGTCAAATGTTCATTAGCAACTGTCAACGAGCGTTTAACGCGAGTGTGTTTGCATTACATTGCGGGCTGAATTATTTTGTATGGACAAAATTATTGTTGCAACTTTAAGTAAATGTTATCTAATTACCTTTACTTTGTCCTATACTAACCACCGTTAAGAGATTCGCCCGTATAAGACTTACACACTATATACTTAGAGATAGTTTTAATCCCGGAAATCATCCCGTAAGGGGGTGATTTGGGGAGTGAAAGTTTGTATGGAGCTACGAGATAAACGAGCTTCACGCAGACGGAGTCGCGGGCAGAAGCTAGTAGGCCACAATGTATGCATTGGTATGCCGCGGCTGTGCTTCCGGGCGGAGCCGCGCGGACAGCTAGTAGTACGCACTAGTTTGCGCTACACAATGGAATCAAAACAATTTTTAATAAATAGTCATTTAATTATAATGATCAAGTACTTGCAGAATAGACGATGGCGCCACTTAAGTACACAGCATGACACTTCAGCTCTTACTTTACTAAAGAATAAACGGCATGGCCACTTCGTCGTTTATTACACATACATACGAGTATTTCAACCTTTACAACGCCAACAACTTGTCAGTTGCCAAACTGTTATCCCCTTCGATTTTAGTAAAAAAAAAATTAGTATAAACACCGTCCAACTGATAGTGTGTCTCAAGGGAGCAAAATTATGTATTTACGGCGAGGCAGGGCGTTACCTATATGGAATCCTGAGTTAAGCGAAAGATTCTACAATAGTTGTAAAGTAGAATGTTGAGCGTAACGAGGGATTCAAGTGTGTACACCCAAGAGACGGAAATGATGTTGCTACTGAGTGACACATTCTGCTTTTCACACTAAGAGGAAAATTGTAATCCGTTATTGATGGCAACAATGACTCTTCTCTGGATAGCGGGAACAAAAAATCACAAGATTACCGTGACTGTTAAGTGTAAATTTGCGAAAATATAAAATACGGACAAACGCATTTTAACTAATATAGACAATGTACGTATAAATAAGGGCATTAGCAACTGGAACAAAGAATAGTTGCGTGACAGTAGTCGGTGTCGATGCGCTGACTGACATCAATAGTCGTGGTTGGGAGCAGGTGACGACCACTTCGGGCGCCGTTGGCGTTCAAAAGGTTAAGTACAGTTTTTATATAGCATTAAAATATCGAATTAAATTAAACAACAACTATTATGTCAATATTACTTATAAAATTAATCGGATATAGCGGGTATCCGTAAAATAGTATTTGTTGGCTCATTTATAATGTTAAACGATAGTCGCCTTAATACAATAATATGACCCGTCAATGTTCAGGTCAGAAGTAATTATACCTAGTATTATGTGTTGTATGTACAAGCTATTTGACTAGTTGGTCTGTCAACCCTTCCACTGCGTCGGACACTTATCTACTTGTGACTTTATACTTACGTTAACAATGAAAGGTTATAGCAAATTTATATGGCATTTAAAAAAACTCCCTAAACAGGTAAGTGACTACACACAAAATGTGTTGACAACTCGTTAGCTGTCGGTATCATTAAAATGGCGATAGTTTAGAAATATCGTCCCCAATTTTCTTACTCAAACTCTTGTCTCGTTTTTTTTCATAATTTTAATAGTATCATTTAATAAAAGAAAGAACATGCATGACTATTATGGTCTCGATTATAAATACTACATATTCTAACAGCAAACAAGTGTAAAGAAGAATCCCTATTTGAGCACTAGTTGCTCCTAGGCCGTTCACATGGAGACACGCCTTAGTGAGTCGTAAAAACTGCAGTCAACAGAATATAATTGAAATATCGTAGAAATATGTTTCGCGCTTAATACAGATCTGTGCGATCACGTGAATATAATTTACTATAACAGCCAATATATCTGCGCATCTGGTTCCGCGGCGATAATGCGGCGCTCGGGAGCTACCTCACACCACCGACATACTTACATTCTCATTACGTTATATAGTGATTACAATTAGACTAGTTATGTACAGTCGAGGACAAAGAGATGTATACGGTCGCCTACAAATTGTAGGCAACCGCATTCGATTAGGTCCAAAAGTGTATACATCTCTTTGTCCTCGACTGTACAATCTTCGATTGACGGCAAGACTAGTAGCAGATATCTGAGCGAGCGAAGGGCTTCTAAATATATCCACAATTTTATAACAATACTCACGTCTATATGTTTTCAATTATTTCGTTCGTGTATAATATGTGGGTTTATCATCAAATTGTCGACACTCACTTCGTCGAATTTCACTTCAAAGTCAACGTTTCACGTATTTTCATTTCGTCGACAATTCAGTTCGTGGAATGGTCACTACAAGTAATTTTAAATCGTGTATTTTTACTTGTCGGATGTTTCATTAAATACATGAATTACGTAGTGGGAAACGTTTTGTGATTTATTATTTCAAGTATCTTTAATTAACATACATATTATTACAAGGAGTATTATTTAAAATTAAAATAGTTGGCATACACAGCAGGGACCCGCCCGGTATCCCCTTCGAGGGTTTTGAAAGGGTTTTTCGTAATGCTTTGCTTACCAAAGCCGATGTTCCTAAAAACCCATTCATTTGGCTATTAAAGTACTCCAATACGGTATCCCCTTCAAAGGGTTTTTGAAAGGGTTTGCTTACCAAAGCCGATGCTCCTCAATACCCATTCATATGGCTTTTAAAGCGCTTTCAATACGATTAAGCGCTTCAACCCTTTAAAAAGCGCTTAAAAAAGCCTTTCGAAAGGGTTTTTTTTATCAGTAGCGGTAGCGCCCCGTAAGGGAAACCCCTTCACACGGCTAAGTAGAATCAATGAGTTTTCAATCAATAAAGGACAGCAAGTCACTTGGGTTCACTTGGGTTGGGTGAACTAAATGTTACTTGAAACGTTTTCGATGAAATAAAATTCGATGAAAAGTTTGTCGACAAAACAAGGGTGTAATATGTGTTATTATGATTGGAACTTTACATAGCTTGTATATTATCTCCTGGCTCTAGATGTAAACTGCTAGTGAATTCGCCCTCGTATCGGGAGGCTTTGATTATAGAGGCGGGGCGCCGCGCGGCACTTTAGAGGGCCATAAAAAGGCCTCGATCTTTATCGCTCAAAATTTCCAAATAAGTTTTCGTCGGCAGCTCGTCGAAACACCTCAGATGTCTTCCCGGATCTTGCAAATAATAACCCCCAATATTTGACGTCGGACGAGTAGGCCTCGACTATAACTCCTATCCCTACCCCCTTTCAAGCTTAAGTTCGTATGTCGAGCATTAGGAAAAGGCATCGTACTTGTGTAGGCATCGCGGCGGCAGCAGTACAGGTGGCCTACAGCTCGTCGTCGAAGTGGTCCCCCATGAGGTCCCCCATGTCCCCGTGGTCCCCTTGGTCCCCCATGTCCCCGGGGCCCTCGTCGGAGCCCACGAACTGCCGGTAGTGCGCGAGCACCTCGGGGAAGCTGAGCCGGCCGTCCGCGTCGTCGTCGGCCGCCGCCAGCAGGTGCTCCACCTCCTCCAGCGCGATCTCACTGCCGGGGGGGGGGAGGGGTGGGGGGGGGGCGGGCAGACAGTCAAACATTAACATCAAATCTTTACTTTGCAATTTCAAGCTCCGGGCTGACACGCCTGGCCCGAGGCCGCCCCTGGACGGAGGACCGGCAGACCTCGTCGGCGATGGAGAGACGGGTAGTATAATGTTTGGCCGAAATATCCGTATTATTAAGTGAAATAATATTATTTGGTACAATATTTAAACACCATACTAAATATTGTTTCTTTTTCTAATACTTACTTGGCGGTATAATCCTATCCTTTAATTTAGATGGCAAGTATGCAAGCTGTTGTGCCAAAGCTCAGCTAGTATAGATTTAAACAAGCAAACTTACAAGGAAGCAATATTTTCCGCTCTTTTATAAAAAAAAATAACCTCGAAGACTACGACGGAAGCTCCACTGCGCTTCGCTCCCGCCCTAAGTCTTCTAACCTATCCGCTATCCAAGTCGGTTCCGCCCTAAACTGCTGGCTCAACACAATATAGTTATCAGTATATTATTTAGATATTGAGGCATTTATATGGAAGGCAAATGATGTTATTGTGTGATAATTATGAATTACAAAGGTGATATCAAATGATAATTGTTGAAATTGATATTATGATAAACAGACATTCTGACATATGCTTAATAAAGTAAACAATGAGTATGACATGAAACTATGAGAAACAACATTATGGCAAATTCGGGCAAATGAAATTCTGGCAAGTAAGGGTACACCGGAGAGACGAGCTAAACTCTTCACACAATACTATATAGATTTAGGTATGCACAAATCCATAATTGCTGGAAAGTTGTGTGATTGCCAAGTTACAGAATTTTATTTAGCAACCAAATAAAGATTTATAAGAATGCCTGAAACTAGGCTCCACGAAATATCTAACTAACTTTTTACGATGGAAGAGATTCGAGACTTGGCCTCTTTTTCACATGCAATGTTCTTTTATGGGATAAATTTAAATGAAAGCTAGAGATGTAGGTATGAGGTCTCTATCACAATAGCCAGAATTAACAAAACGTGTATGAAATTATTTAATATCCCGGAGATACATAATAAGTAATAAGGTCTCTGAGCGCTGAAATAAATACAACAGTTTGTGTTTACAGGCGTGGTCTTTGTTTACGGATCAAAAGTGAGGGTACGCGGGTCGGTGAGTAAATGAGTTAGGAATGTGTGAATGAGAAGGTGCGGTCACGAGTGTACGAGTAGGAGTGAGCGAGGGCGAGTGGAGTGAGTGAGTAGTGTGGTGCAGCGTCGATGTGCATGAGTAGATAAGATACTGACTCGTTGTCGGGGATGATCCAGCGGCGCACCTCGCGGGAGTCGAGGCGGCCGTCGCCGTCGCCGTCCAGCTCGTGCGAGAACTTGTCGCGCTCCGCCACCACCCACGCCGCGTCCCGCGAGCCTGCGCCTGCCGCACACACACACACACAACAAGTGCTGTCACTATCACTAATGCTTAGGCTACACACATCGCGATAACGCGAATATTCGCATTATCGCGATCTATGGAGCCGAATATTCGCGAATACTTCGGCACTTCACCCGAAGCCACAGACCCTTCGCCCCGCTGTCGGTAAATTTGCGCACATCAAAGGCTTTTATCGCGATGAACTTCGCTTGCGCGGCCACACTTCAGTCGACTCAACTTCATCGTGCGTAGCGGACGTACTGTCAACTGCAAGCGGCAGTAATCATCCATTGCCGCCTTGTATAAGGTGCCATCGAATTAGGTACCAATATTTTAAGAGGTGTTACATTACATCAAAAAAAATAACTTTAAGTCGAAATTAAGATAACTTTTTATATGATATTTTGGTTTTAATTTTCACAACAAAAAATAACCATCCTGTGTATTTAACTGACAAGGCGTTTAACACTTGCTGTCAAGTGAACATCGCTGTGTGTGACACACGTCAATGATTCGCGGTAAAACTGTTAGTAATTAAGCCTTTAATAAAATAATTAAAGAGGATTTAATCACAGACTGTTAACTATCTCATTAACAGGGTGTTTTTACGCAGTAATGGTGTTTCCTTATTTATCTTCAAAAATTAACACATTCTATTAAATATTTCTTATATAAATAGACTCCTAGAGACGAGTACTATCAACTCTAAAAGTATTGGTAGGTAAATTCAAATGCACCTTATATACCTACACTTTTTTTATATTTTTTATTTTGCACCAAGCCAAAAAAATATTGTTGGGCGCCATAAAATACAGAGCGACAGCTTCGTCCATTTTCGCCATAAACTCTGCGGCATTGCAGTGTGGCCATGCACATTCGCCGTAGGCCGAAGACGAAGTTTTATCGCGATAATTATATCGCGATGTGTGTAGCCTAAGCATAACAACAACCAATCACGACCATTTTATAGCAGTTGCTAGTGACCCCGATGTAGGTTCTAACACAAAATTCGTGTTTATGGCACAACACCGATGTGCCGATATAAATGTCATGTCGGACAATTAGATACAGCTCTTGAGAGGGATTCCAAACTTGATTCACAGGGAATGCAACCGAGTAATGAAAAAACCGAGTATCGAGTTTAACCGACGGTTTTCAACCGATGCAAAACCGGGGTCGAGTTCGGTTAAAAACCGCGGTTTCGAGTTTTATATTTTTTACTCATATTGTGTTTTCTTTTAATCTATGTACCAAATTAATAATTTAAGCATATAAGGTCCACTCGGTCATTTAAATTTAGAAAGAGACAACAATAGAAAAAAAGGGTGGTCCGATAACAGCGATAATTCTTATCTCTCTATGGCTCATCCCTTAGTAATACCAGTTCGCAAAACAATAAAGGAGTTATGGGCATGGTGTTTTTTAAATTAGTTGGTATTTGAATTTCGGCGGATAAGTAAGTAGTACCTATTGTTCACGCGACGACGGTGGTGTAGTAGACAGTAGCAGTGTTCAAGTTTAGTGGATCAACCATAATTTAAATAATTGTTTTGGTAGGTTTGGTGGTTTGGTGAAGTGAACTATTTCGCAAATGGTGTTTATTGATAACGGTAAGCTTTAATTTTTTGTATTTATAATAAGTATACTTCATGTAGTTGGTAGTAGGTGTCAGTTTTTTCTAACTTATTTACGAGTATGATACCATTTTTTGATGTTCATTTTATCTGTATTGACTGTACTCGTATTATGACATCTTTCATTGCTGTTCTTATTTGATGGATTATATAGAGTTAGACCAAGCTAAGTTGCCAGCTATTTGGATAGCATAGACGTAGACTAAGCAAGTGTTATTTTAAACGTTAAAATTCCATGAAATTATGACGCTTAAAATAACACGTTCACCGTATGTGCTATCAAAATAACACGTTCACCGTATGTGCTATCAAAATAACACGTTCACCGTATGTGCTATCAAAATAACACGTTCACCGTATGTGCTATCAAAAAAACACGTTCACCGTATGTGCTATCAAAATCGCTGCCAACTTAACTTGGTCTAACTCCAACATTAATTTATTATAAATTAATAAGTACATATTTGAATTTTGACGACATTTACATGCAAATTTTGTATGTTGTTGGTATGTCTCCTACTACTTCATATTGTCAAAATATTTTCAATATGTATGTATACGTTTATTATATATACTTTTATTATATTATTTATCATTATTTTCACAGGTTCAAAAAAATGGAGGAGTACATTGAGCATTCGGCTATAAAACCATCAACAAGTGACGTCTGGAATCATTTTCTCAAGTCTAAAAGCGGGACTTCAGCAAAATGCACAGTGTTTCAAAATTTTAAAGACTTCTGGAGGAAGTACATCAAGTCTTCGAAACCATTTAGCAGCGCTACATAGCATTAAATCAACCGGACAAGAAAAAAATATTTCTAGTGCAGCTACGGCTTCTGCCACATCTGACACAGGGAACAAAGAAAAACCTCCTGCAAAAAAAAGTAAAGTCATGGTTTCATTGGAAATAAGAATTTCACGCATGGTGGCTGTGGACGGTATTCCATTTAGAACATTTACTACCTCACCTGACTTGAGAGAATTATTTATTGAAAGTGGCCACCAGCTTCCAAAGTCGCCACATACTATAAAAAAGATTGTAATGAAATAATATTTGGCAGTTACTCAAATTATAATCGACGAATTGAAGACGTTAACTAAACAAGGCAACAAATTTTCGGTCACTGCAGACGAATGGACTTCGACAAGAAATCGACGTTACATGAATGTAAACATACATTCACCATGTATTAAAAACTCTACCAAATTTTTAAATTTGGGTTTAATTCGCATTAATGGATCTGCAACTGCAACAAAACTGGCAACACACTTAAAGGATCGGCTGGATATGTTTGGACTGTCGTTTCAGGATATAGTTGCTCTCACAACTGATGGAGCAAGCGTGATGATTAAGCTCGGAAAGTCTATACCAGCTTATCATCAGCTATGTTTTGCGCATGCAATTCAATTGGCCGTAATAGACGTGTTGTACAAAAAACAAGAAAATACTGTTGTGGATGAAACTGAGCCAGAAAAAAATGAATCTGATAATGACAGCGACGATGAAGACGACGGCATGGAAATAGTTTTGTCAGAAATGGACATCAGACCCATTAATGAAAAATATATGCCCGTAATTGAAAAAATAAGAAAAGTGGTGAAAATATTTCGCAAATCACCTACAAAAAACGATAACGTTCTACAGAAGCACGTGGTAGATACTTTTGGAAAAAAGTTGTCCTTGGTTCTTGACTGTAAAACACGGTGGAGTTCGTTGTGCTTGATGATGGAGAGATTTATCATGATGTACCAATGCATTCAGAAATCACTGATTGATATCAAATCGAGCATACAATTCACAGACAATGAAATAGAATTGATAAAACATGTTCATGGTGTGTTGGAGATACTCAAAAGCTCTGTTGAAGTTTTATGCCAACAAGATGCAACACTGTCAACAGCAGACACCGTCTTCAAGTACATGTTTAAAAAACTCCATTCAGTTAACGGAAATTTCGGTGGAAAAATGTACAACGCACTGCTGAAGAGAATATCTGAGCGATATCTTTTGATACAAGGAGTTCTAAAATATACAGAAAACCCAAACACGTTTTTCAACGACCAGCAGGAAGAGCATTCGCAGTACGAGTTACCTAGAGTGTCAACAGAAAATATAAAGTCTTTTATCGTTTCATTAGTTTCGAACGACGAACGAACTGAAGTGCCTAACAATAATAATGTGAATACATCGCCATTATCGCCAATGCCTTCATCATCGCAAACGGAAACGCCCTCGTTTAAAAACTTTAAAAAAGAACTAAAATACGCTCTAAAGTCGTCGATTCCTGCATCTGAACCATCTCAAGGCGATTTGTGCTTGCTAAATATTGTACATATTGAGATGGCATTACATGAAAATGGAGCTGGCCGCGGCAATCATTTGACAAAAACACGGGATCTACTGATGACAGTTAAACCTACAAGCGTTGAGTCTGAGCGAGCTTTTTCAACAGCTGGGTATTTTTGTAATAAGCTCAGATCAAGATTAAGCGATTCTACCTTAGACGCATTAATTGTATTAAAATATTATTATACTTCCATTAAAAGTAGCTCAAATTAACCCAGGTTAATGTGTATACAGGCAGCGTATGCATAGGAGGCCAAAGGATATAATACAAACTTAAACTTTGACATCAAAATTGGCCTTCAGGTACTAGTGCTACTACTACTATACCATCTTTAATTTATGTTGTTGATTTTGATTATTAATAGAGAAAGCGTTATTTGTGTTTCTTTTAAGTTTATATTGATGTTGATTGTAATTTAATCTCGATTATGTTTAATGATTATGATTTAAAAAAAGTTTTAATTGTGTTACTGTTGATTCACAACTTTACCAATTATATACTATCCAAACTATTTTGAAGTTTTAATTGTAATGTGATTCTTCGTCAGTTTTTTTTATAGAAAGTAACAAAAAAAGGATTTCCACAATGTTTTCCCTTACAGGTACTAAAAACCTCAGAGGTACAAGAAAACTTTGCTGTGGAATTCACTGATAGTACAAGACCCTAAAAATAACATTTATCTGTTTTAATCGATATGTGTTACACATAGTCGAGAATACTCGGTTTTTAACCGAAATTCGGTTTCGAGTTCGAGTTTAACCGAATGAAAACCGATACTCGGTTTTCGGTTATTTTGCATTCCCATTCACGCACAATCTCTTAATAAAGGACCCTAGTGCATGTCATGATAAAGTGCATAAAACGTTTTAGTACTCATGGCGATAAGGTCCTTATTAAAAATATCGAATTGTCTTAACTTCTTAAAGTCGCTTTTCGCACAACGCCCCATGTTAAGCCGGCTATACATGATGTGGAGAATAAAGGGACACGTGCATCGGTCCCCGTCGAACGTGACCGTGTGGTGTTGTTATGCTAATTGAGAAGGCCCTGGGGACCGATTTTTGACTTTCGAGCGCTCGAAAATCAAATAAAAGTAAATACGTTTGTAGTGTCAAAATAGCCGGCACTTACTTTCTACCAATAGAATTAAATATGAATGGTCAATACCATTCGTTTTTGAATTTTCTATCGCCATTTCAAAATAGCATTTCATAATTTCAGTTCGCGACATCGTCCCACCGATCCGTAAATATCCCTAATGTATCACGTTACCTGTGACCTTTTACATCTTCACTTGTCCATATTCCAAACATCGTAGGTCATCAAAAATTACTTTTCTCAAAAATGCTATGTAATGTTGCCATAACACGTTGCTAAAAAGACTACAGTACGTGGAGCATACTCAAGACTTATTAGAAGTGTCCAGTAAAACGCGAGATTTGAAACTTGTAATCAAGACTATTAGGCCAGTCAGTATGATATGACGAACATTATATGCTATGTGAAATTGTACCATTTTGCCACACCCGCTCGGGTTCATGTATGATATTTAAATTGTGTGATCATGAATGCAAATAAATAAATGAAAATGAAATGAGTCAAAATCGACATCAGACCTCGCAAATCTATGATTTTTTATATGTTGTTAGGTTAATTGAGAGTAGTTTACACTCAAGTTTGCAACCCTATGCTACCCCCATGGTGCTCAAAGAACTGAGCGGCCACTCATTAAGAGTCCGTATATAGCCGTTTGCTGAATTCGCTAAACTTTTTGAGGTCATATCTCATTAAATATTCGTTTTCCTAAAGATTTTATTGTGTAATATGAAAGGTCATTTCAATTCAAGTTTAATAAGTGGAAAAATTGTTTACATTTAGCTCTCAATTTACCATATTTTGGCTCAGTCCAACCGCTGTTTTCTCAATTTTCGCTCGGAGACGTGTAAAACGACGTGGATTTGAAGAACTATTTGATTTCTAACCGACATGAAACAAATATATCCATATTGGAATGATAGTCTTCTTAGGAATTAGTGGAAAACATTTTATAAGTTACATATTAAATTGTTGAGTAAAACCGTATTTCCATCCAACAACTTTTGAGTAAAAACACACGAAGAATCGCCAGTATTTTTGGCCATTTAGCTCATTATTTCAAAAATATGAAGCCATAACAAGAAACTATAGTTTAAGCGCTATTCGTACAAACAAAAATATATTTATGTGTAGAAGTAAATTTAAGCATACAAAATATTTGAAATCACACAAGTTCGTAATAAAACACCGTGCACGGCGCTCGATTCGGCAGTACCGGCTTAGCCGTTGTCCGGGTTGGACCTGTACGTCGTGTAATTGTGGCTATTCACGAAAGCTACCCCTCGACTAAAATATTATTTTGATCTCCGGCTAGACATAGTTGTTACCAACGTCGGGGTCAAACTATACTAGTGAGACATTCGTGAGGCTAATCGAGACAACTTACGAATTGTATAGCTCCAATGTCAATTATTTTACGAGTGATCGTGATACTTGGTGAATTTTTATAAACTTTTATTTAGTTCACCTATCCGTTGTCTGTAATTCAATCTTGCAAGTTAAATTTGATCCACTTCCCGGTTTCCGAATGAGCTGAAATTTTGCATGCATGTATAAATTGGATGACAATGTAATATTATTATGACATAAAGCTGATCTGATGATGAAGCTGGAAGGTGGTCATAGGAACTCCGTAGTTAAACGACGCAACCCTATCAAGTTTGGGCTCGTTTAATTCGTCTTGACGAGTACTTTGGTATTATATGGTAACCAGGGTCTGATGATGGACCTGGAAGGTAGCCATAGGAACTCCGTAATTAAACGACGCAACCTCATCGTGTTTGGGCTCGATTAATTCGTCTTGACGAGTACTTTGGTAACCAGGGTCTGACGATGGAGCTGGAAGGTGGTCATAGGAAGTCCGTAATTAAACGACGCAACCCCATCGAGTTTGGGCTCGTTTAATTCGTCTTGACGAGTACTTTGGTACTATATGGTAACCAGGGTCTGATGATGGACCTGGAAGGTAGCCATAGGAACTCCGTAATTAAACGGCGCAACCCCATCGTGTTTGGGCTCGATTAATTCGTCTTGACGAGTACTTTGGTAACCAGGGTCTGATGATGGACCTGGAAGGCAGCCATGGGAACTCCGTAATTAAACGACGCAACCCCATCGAGTTTAGGTTTGATTAATTCGTCTTGACGGGTACTTTGGTAACCAGGGTCTGACGATGGAGCTGGAAGGTGGTCATAGGAACTCCGTAATTAAACGACGCAACCCCATCAAGTTTGGGGTCGTGTAATTCGTCTTGACGAGTACTTTAGTTCTATATGGTAACCAGGGTCTGATAATGGAGCTGAAAGGTAGCCATGGAACTCCGTAATTAAAAGACGCAGCCCCATCGACTTTGGGCTTGTTTGACATATCTATATGATATGGCGTGAATATGCAACTCCAACAAATATAGGAAAAATTAAAAATCTAAAAAGTTAAAAATTTAATTAAAGGAAAAAAGCTTGTTATAAAACAAGCTTTTATTATTTGTTAATTAGTTATTGTTATTAGTTACATCAGTCCACTTTGTGGGGGGTCCAAGGTCCAACGGCCATCACTTTTTCATTTGTAACATTCACAAGTACTTACAAACCACCGCCATAATATGCAGGGTTGACAAAAATAACAATATGAATAGTGCAAGTATTAATATCGGTCGCGCATTCGCTCCAACGGTGCGCTATACAGCTACAGTAAGCTTGTGTGCGTGCTAGTAGTATTTACACACACACTACGCACTACGCGTCTCAAAATACCGAATCCTGAGCGAGCGCTTTTTTCAATAGCACTCTTAAAGGCTATAGCTAAAATCGGCTTTTTTCACAAAAAAAAATAAGCTATTTCTGCTTCTTCTTCTGCAGCTTTGATAGTAATTTGTACATTATCATTCCACCACTTGTATAGAACTCGCGCTTTTAAAGTGTATTATCGTTTTGCAAGTCATTTATGACCTACGTATAGTGATAATATTTGCTGAAGTTGTTTCATCGTTGACTTTAGTTGTGGACGTACGGTGCAACATGTTTTATCTCCATATCTTTTTATCGCCCATCTTTTCCTTGGTCAGATTCTTACTATTCATGTCGCTAATTTAAGATTATTTTAGATTCAAGTATGGCGCCTAGGAAGACAAACCGTTCATTTGGTAAAGTAAAGAGAGAGAAAATATTTAGTTGTCCTAAAGATTTAAACCAGACTATAACGAAATCAGCACAACGCTGGAATCTGCAAAGGTTAACGAATTATTAATATTTATCAGGTGATTAAGCTCATACGTTAGGCCTATCAACTGTAAGCAAAAATAAACTGTACCTACATTTCTAAATTACCTAGTATTTTATTTCAACACATACACTAATGTTATACTATAATTCAGGTAAAAACTATTCACCTAGAATTGAATAACCTGGAAACTGAAAACTCTAACAGTAGTTAATTATCGACCGAGTGAGCGGAAGCGAATAAGGTCGCCGTTTCAGCTTGGACAAAAATGCTTTCGTATGTCTGTCCGGATTTCCGGCTGTTCTCCTCTAGAGGTCGCATTTCTCAACCGACGTGAAAGGGCTTCGTTCAAAATTGTCTAGCTATCGCGGTTCTTGAGATACAGCCTGGTGACAGACACACGGACAGCGAACGGGTCCCGGTTTTTACCCATTGGGTACGGAACCCTAAAAAAAGGCACCAGTTGGCCATACGTTTCCAGCAAAACCAAAGTTACTAAGTTTTAAGATGAATAAAGATAAATAAATATGGGGACAATCTTACTCAAATCGACCTAGTCCCAAACTAAGGGAAGCTTGTACTGTGGGTACTAAACGACGATATACATACTTATATAGATAGGTAAATAAATACTTAAATACATAGAAAACCAATATCCATGACTCAGGAAGAAGTAAATGCCCATACCGGGATTCGAACAGAGCCTCCAGCTTCGTAGGCAGGGTCACTACCAACTAGGCTAAAGCAGTCATCAAACAAGTAAGTACTTGAATGAATTCTGAATTTTTAGTAATTACATAAATACATTATAATTAACGATACAGTTCTAAGTGGGTTCCCTCTGTTTTGGCATATTTTTGAAGTGAAAACTTCTTTAGCGGCGCTGAGCACTTTTTGGGATGGGGAAAAATTGATAAACTCGTGACAGTCGTGACAGATTTTTGTGATGTCACGTGACCGTAGAATTGGGAGAGATTCGGGACGAGGCATGGGGGCGGGGGGAAAACGGGGGATTGACTAGGGGCACATAGTTCTAGTTTGTACTTTATTGTTAACAGTATAAGGTCGTAACACATTTTCCGTAAATGCAAATTCCATTTTGTTTAAAAAAGCAAACTCTTATATTTTTTGTTAGCCGATTCGACTTCATCCAAAACTGAACACTATTCGTAAGTTATAAAGCCGTTAAACACTTTTTGCAATTGCATTGTCTGCAAATAAATATGTAATTTTGTCCACGCGTCCTGTACCGTTTTGCCATTGAGTAAATTCGAATAGTTCGAATTTGGACGTTATTCCTAAAGAGATAGGGTTTTGAAAAATATTTGACAATGGCAAAACAAATTGGTATTTTATTTCATCGTCTCCTTCATCAATTTTGCTGAGTTAAGTTGAACTATAGCGTACTACTAGTAAGGCTGTTATTAAATATATTGGCACGCAGGGGGAGGGAGGGGGGGGGGGGAGGGTTTTTTTTGCAAAATTAAAATTATTCAAGTTTTCACTTCTGCCGGCACTCCCGGAGTGCAACCCGGTCTTTTTTTAGTAGGAATTCAATTTCGCATAATCTATGTAGCCATAATTGACTTTTCGCATAATAAACTGTTTTGGCGGAATTGAGATTCGCATAGTTCGATTACGCTGAATTTCAATAGCCCGAATATTATTTGTGCATAATTTTTATACTCCGTATCATGTTCACACAGAAAATACATGAGATTTTTTTTTTTGATTGCCTGATATTTTATTTCAACACAACACGTATAACAAATATACAACACATGTGTTATATATGTATTTATATATACAACATTTATATATTTATATGAATATAAATATTAAGTAACGAAAAACTCAGATAAAACGGTTAAAGTATCAAAACTTTTACTACGCCGACCTAGCACTCGCTCGACCCCCACCACGACACCTGCGCTGGCGCGCTCGGGAGACGGGTAATATACCTACAATCGAACTTTTGCCGGGCCGATACGGACTCTTAAAGTGGTAAATTATGATAGATCTATTAAAAATAAACATATTTTGTAACAGCATGTAATACTCTAAAGTGTATCGGAGCCGAGATATTTTTAATATAGATTTTCATTGCTCACTTACAAAAATTATAAAATCCAGATAGATACATTTTCTCAAGCCTGTATTACAGGCCAAAAGGAGCCAAAAGGGGTAGGCAGACCGTATGAAGTAAAGTAAGATCGACAAAATAGTGACAGGTTGCTAGCCCATCGCCCACAACACACATGAACCCGAATACGAATAGAAAATAGAATTTTGTATTTTGTATACAAATACAAAATACAAAATTCTTTATTCATCAAAAACACGTAAAGAATGATCAAAGGGATGGAGCCTTCCTTTAAGCAAGCTGCTTGTGTCGGGAGACACCGCGCTTCCTCTAACCACTCAAACAAAATTGTACAGTCTATATAAACTATTCAACTAAACTTGACTTAACTAACTAAAGAACTAAAGTAAGCGATAATACATTTTCTGAATACGAATTAAATGTTTATTTTTTATGAGCTTTTTACACTCATGATTTGATTTTGAATGAATGTCTGGTAGTTTATTTATTTTATTATAGAGATGTGAGGCTTGTATCTGGTATTGTGAGCTAGCAAATTTGGTTCTAATAATTTTAGGTAGCATAGCTATGTTCGGTATTAGTCTTCTTTTTATTTTATACTTCAGGTTATATGGTAGAAGCTTGTGTTTTTTAAGGTTGTTTGTAGAATATGTAGTTTCCGAACCGTCAAAAGTCCACTGATTTGGTACAGTAGATCTGTAGGAAATGTATTTTTTTTTTAAATATATTACTTTAATCAATGCCCTTTGTGCTCGTTCTAAGCCTATAAAATGGCTTTTAGCTGCACCACCCCAAACGGATATGCAGTACATCAAGACAGACTGCGCCAGAGATGTACATATTTCATTGAGTATATTACGAGACTTTGTTTGTGTTGTTATTATTGTCTTTGGTATACAACGTGTCTCAGTGTCCTAAATATCCAGAGCAGTTTTCGAACTCTGCTAACGACCTGATCAATATGTGAATACCAATTTAAATGCTCATCTAATTCAACTCCTAGGTACTTTATTTGGAAAGTTTTTTCAATAGATGGGCAGCCACAATGAGTCGTATCACAAGGTTGAGAATCGTGTATTTTTAAGTCCATATTCCCAGTGGGTTGGCTGCAACTTGTGATACTGAAACACATCAATTTAGTTTTACTGGTGTTAAGCGTCAGTAGGTTCATTCTTAACCATTTCGAGATATCAGTCATTCCGAGTTCAGCGCTGTTTTTGACATCATCCCATGAACTACCTGTGAAAACAATCGCATTATCATCAGCATAAGAGTTTTGCATTAGGGATAGTCATGTGACATAGGTCATTAATGTAGACCAGGAATAACGTAGGACCCAAAACGCTTCCCTGCGGTACACCGTAAGAGACTTCCTCTTCCGCACTGGTGTATTGTGTGAGTTTTATCCGTTGCTTTCTTTCTGTTAAATAGTTTTCGAACAAGGACAGTGGCGTTCCCCTGACACCGATTTTCTGAAGTTTGCATAAGAGAATAGGAATGGAGACGGTGTCGAAGGCTTTTTTCAGGTCCTGTAGCGAATGCTACATGCATTTGTACTGAAATTGTAGGCATATCTTTCCGAATGATTTTAGCAGAGGCTGGCATGCTCTAGCTATTGAGAGATACAGGGAAGGATTACTGGCCTTCCAAATACTTAAGTTAAAGCCGCACCAGTGGCCAATATGATGCACAACGGCTTCAACAAACACGAGAAATACACACATGATTGGCAAACTTCACACGCACATTTCAATGGCTTCCTAGCACAGAAACCCAACTTCAAGCACACCAAAATCATCGCCGCGAAGAGGCGCATACATTTATAATAATCATTTTATTCATTATCGTAAATTCAGAGAAATTAATTCATAAATAAACTGCAGTCTAAATTGACGGTGAATTGAAAATAAAGCTAGTGGCAGCTGTCAGGACTTGCGTTCCGTTTTGCATTTTTATTTCAAGGAGGATATTAGATGTCATTCGTTTAAAGGTAATAATAGTAGTTAATAACTAACTCAAAAAAACTGCTATTTGAAATAGTTTATGTTTTATATAAAAATATAATTAATTTCATTAATGTCGATTTGCAACGCGTAAAGATTGTAGTAGCGTTTCGTCCCGAAACGTGAATTGGAGTTTTCTCTTTGGTCAGACGAGACATTTTGACAAGCGAGGAGAAATTTGGGGACACGACGCGGGACGCATCTCACGCGTGCGGCATCGCGCGAGCTCCGCCATTTTGTACGCCGGTTTCTAGAAGCCGAGCGGGTTCAAATTTATCCGACATGCGGTAGATTAGACCACACAGAGATGTGGGCAGTTGTAGTTTAATGAATTAGTTTAGGTCGTGTGTGAGTGTGGTGTTGTGCATTGTGTTTGCGCACGTCGCGTCGATAGCGCCATAACGGCGCTTGATCTTCACCGCAGGATGCGAGTTTTACGGGCCTGTGGACTCGCGACCCGTCTGCGCGCTCGCCTTGGAGGCGCAGCGTAGTGGCCCCGCGCTCCCAAGACGACCGGCGCAGGCCGGCATGCCAAGGTGCTTAACGCAGGCTCCCCACCAACAATCATCGTTACCGGAGACCTCAGGGGCGCCGTCCCGACCCCTGAGCGTGGCTCGGTGCGCTCGCGACGGAGCGGCACCGCCACTTCGCCGTCCGGCCGTGACCGTACCGGCCGCGATGTCAAGGAGATGAGCCCGGGACAACGGGGTTGACGAGTCGTCGCATCGCGTCACGCCTCTTCACGTCTCCCGTTAGCTCAGGTGAACCGACGAGCGATGACGCCGCCGGCTACGAAGCAGTGACGAACATATGCGTAATTTTGGACGTTTTTCCGACGTAAGTGACTTTCCTTATTCGTAACCTGGCCAGGGCAGTGCCGCGATGCGCCGCCGCTTTCGTTAGTCGTACTATGGGATCCCCGCGTTTACTTTAGTTTGCGAACGCCCGTGTGATTCGCGTTTAAAATAAGTAGCGACGCTATGTGAGCGTGCTTAAGTATTCCGATTGATTACATTGTGTGTGTCACAAACCTGGCTGTTTACATTATATCCCCGTAGGTACCTCAGTCCAAGACAGCGTACAAGAGGACCCTTGAATCAATAGTTCATTCGTTTGGTCCGACTGAAATCCGAGCAATTTTTAGAAAACATGTAGCACAAATTATAACCTCAACCATCATCACCAATATTATCTATATTATTTTCATTTGCTACAGTCCAGAAAGACAGCTAAGGACTTATTTTGAATATCCAGATTTTCAACTACAAGAAATGTGAGGGCAGTTATTGCATCTTCCGTGGACATACCACGCCTGAATCCGAATTGAGCAGCCGATAGCAGGTTATATTTATTTAAGAAGCCTAACCGTCGGGTATTAAGAAGCTTTTCCATAATCTTTGAAATTGCGGGTAGGACTGAAATCGGCCTATAATTACTAATGTCTTCTTTGTCCCCACTCTTATACACTGGGGTGATTATAGGGACTGCTTAAGAGACTTAGGGAAAATACCTTGGCTGAAGCTAAGGTTTACCAAATGCGTTATGATAGGTATTACTTCATTGGATATACAGGGTGATTGCTCCATCGTTTGCCAAATTAAAACGGCAGGTAGAGTGGGTCATGAGCTATCTTTTCCGGCCTCCAAAAAATTTTTGTGTCCACTGGTATTGTTTTCGTATACTTTTAAAATTATTTTGAAATTTTCTGTATGTTTACGCGTTTCAACTTAAATAAAAAAAAAACGAGGAAGTGGTAGAGCCAATTTTTTTATTTTATTGTAATGTCTAATGTTGTACGGCTCCATCAAAGTCAAAATTATTGGCAAGTACCGTCTACTTATTTTTTTATAAACCCTCAAAAAAAAAATAAGATTGAAGAATTTCGTCTTGGGTAACTGTCATTAGCAATTTAAAAAAAAACTAAAAATGGCAATGTTCTTAAAATTCTTTTAAAAAGTTCCTTAGTCTGTCCTCTTTCTAATGATGTGCAATAATGCCAAAAAACCTTCAATGAACTTTATTAATTTGCCAATTTTGTGTAAGGGACGCACTAGGCTCGTAACCGGCAAGCGATAAAAAACATACTTTCGCTAAATACGAGTAGTAGATAATGAAGACTTGCAGATTCACGACTATCATACGAACGCACGCGTAGCATCTGAAAGGCTACCGCGAAACGAAAACGAATTTCGTTCGCTATCTCCCTCTCTGTCGCTCGAAGTTGCAAGTGCGACAGAGAGGGAGATACATCTGGGTTTGTAACCAAATTTCCTCTTTAATAACGACGAATGTGGGATAAATCTTTATGAATTTCTGAAATCATTATCCAGATTCCTGTTTGCAGGAAAACCTTTTTTTTCTGAATCACGATTGGCCTGTGGGCACAACAGCTAGTAATTGACACAACTCATTAAAAAAACGCAATGCCGCGAATTTTCACTCTTCTAATCTAAAAAAGTTTTGTGGTTTTGTTACTTTTTCTGTTAATCTTGTTATTGTTTAGTTTTGGTTATTTGATAATGGCTACACTCACGAATGACGAATATGCGGACATTTTGAAGGCATACGGAAAAGCTAATGGTGTTGGACGAACTGCGCAAAGAATGTACCAGGAACGATTCCCTAATAGACGCTCACCAACCCGCAACACGTTTCAAAACACTTACCGACGCTTACGCGAAACTGGGAATTTGAACATCAATGAAGTAAACTAAGTAACCATAAGTACGATTAACAGAAACAGTAACAAAACTAAAAAACTTTTTGAGATTAGAAGAGTGAAAATTCGCGGCGTTGCGTTTTTTTAAATGAGTTGTGTCAATTACTAGCTGTTGTGCCCACAGGTCAATCGTGATTCAGATTTTTTTTTTTTAAATAAGAATCTGGATAATGATTTCAGTAATTCATAAAGATGTATCCCACATTCGTCCTTATTAAAGAGGAAATTTGGTTACAAACCCAGATGTATCTCCCTCTCTGTCGCACTTGCAACTTCGAGCGACACAGAGGGAGATAGCGAATAACGAAATTCGTTTTCGTTTCGCGGTAGCCTTTCAAATGCTACGCGTGCGGTCGTATGTTAGTCGTCAATCTGCAAGTCTTGCTTACCTTAAATATGTTATGTTTTTTATCGCTTGGCGGTTACGAGCCTAGTGTGTCCCTTACACAAAATTGGCAAATTAATAAAGTTGGTTGAAGGTTTTTTGCCATAATTGCACATCATTAGAAAGAGGACAGACTAAGGAACTTTTTAAAAGAATTTTAAGAACATTGCCATTTTTAGTTTTTTTTCAAATTGCTAATCAAAGTTACCCAAGACGAAATTCTTGAATCTTAATTTTTTTATGAGTGTTCATAAAAGAATAAGTAGACGTTACTTGCCAATAATTTTGACTTTGATGGAGCCGTACAACACTACACATTAAAATAAAACAAAAAAATTGGCTCTACCACTTCCTTGTTTTTTTTATGCGAGTTGAAACGCGTAAACATATAGAAAATTTCAAAATTATTTTAAAAGAATACAAAAAAAAAACCAGTGGACACAATTTTTTTCTGGAGGCCGTAAAAGATAGCTAATGACCCACCCTACCTGCCGTTTTAATTTGGCAAACGATGGAGCAAACACCCTGTATATTTTAGAAAACCGTTAGATACGTTCTCCCAGCCAGGGGCGCTGCTAGTTTTAAGATTTGTCAGAGTATTATAGACTTCGTCTAGCGTGGTGGGTAATAATACAAATGAGTTAGATTGTGTAGGGAGGCGATCGAGGTACAGGATCAGATTGTCATGAGGGTTTGCGGCAATTTCTTGGACTAGCTCTTTTCCGATATTGTTAAGCTCAAATTGTAGCCAATTTAGTTAGCTTTATTAGATTACAAGCAAGCATACTAGAAAAACGCTTCTTTAGAGTAGTTTTTTAGAATGACCTGAAACAAGTGCCGAAATTTCCCTGTTTTTCGGGCACCATGGGGGTAGCACAGGGTTTTCAGGGTTGCAAACTTGGGTATTAACTACTCTCAAGGGACCTAACAACATAAAAAAATCGTAGTTACATACGCGTTTGCGAGGTTTGCCTATTTTTGTGTTGATATTGACTGGCCTATATGCCCAGTAAGCAAGTATGTAATTCCTATTATGTATCATGCGTCACCGACCTATAGAAAAATACTTGGCTTCCTTACTGGTCTCTGCCGCAATACGCAATTACTTACTACTTTGTCGACATTCCTATACCGTCCGCTGTCGATGTCGTAAGTCGTCACATATCTAAGTCGTCAACTGCCTGGCTAAACTAGTGCTCCTACAGTCCACTCGATGCTTTTAAGACTAAGGTTTTCAAGATTTTATTGGATACGAGAGTAAGTAAGGCGGCGCCGCTTCTCAAGTGACCTTGTAGCCGCCATGTCACCGCTGCCACAACACCGTGCCGAGCGGCGCGCCGGCCGCGGCCGCCGGCTCGCTGTAAAATCAACCAGTTCAATCCCGAGACGCCTTAATTGCCTCGTTTAATGGCTTAAGTATAGATTCATGCGTGTCCGTTCGTTTAGTCAGTGTTTACGAGCTGGTTAAACATTGTTTGTAGCTATAAACCTAGATTGCAATTGCCCGGGAGTAATTTGATTTTCATCTTTGGAAACTTCGTAAACAGCGCCGACCATGGATGCCGTGCAATCGTTATCAAAATAAATTACATTATTTCAATAGCATTTGTCTGATAAGCGTAATAAAATACCATTAAAGGTACTACCTACCTACAAATCAAATGCGAATTGATGGCCATAATGTTTGAAATTGTTTCATTCATTAACATATTTTGTACTTAAAACTCCAAGCAATTCGGGACTTTTTAAAGCATCTAACTGCCCTAATTTTTGAAATTTCAAATATGATCACCGTGAAAAGTTTACATTTCCCAGAAACAGAATAAGAGAAAACTCGTTAATTCGTCAGTGAGCCTGTATTTCTATAACATTTATTTACCTTTTCCGAAAATTTTCAGCGGCGGAAAACTGAAGGTTAATGTCCGAAAGTTTCCAGTTTTGTTGATGGAGAGATTACCGCGGCGCGCGCGGCTCCGCCGAGCACGCTGCGCGTCGTACACGTGGACGCTCGTGATTAGTTATAGGAACATTAGGACGGCATCAATCAGCAGAATGCGCTAGTAAATGATTCAATGATGATGTGAAGCCTGAACATCTAAATGGCGGGATAGCAAGCTAAATATCACCAGAAAAATAACCTGACCAATCCGGAGGCTAGCACGATATACCTAATAAGTATTCTTAGACTTGTGTAACTAAGTAGATTCTATGCAGGACGTAGGTATCTCTCATTAAGCTAACACAAATTATTTAAGAACGCGATATATCGAAGTAATTGTTCGAAGTAATACCGACCTCAACATGCTTTACTTATAGTTATATTTGCAAATAATCACAAAAGCATTTGCGCGGTTTATCAGGATTCCATGTTTCTCGATTGGTTGGAATGAAATGTGCGGCCTCACCTCGGTCGCCGATGAACTCCTCGAAGCTGATGCTACCGTCCTTGTCGCTGTCCTTCTCCCGCATCGTCTGTGCGAGCAGGAAGGCGTGCATCTTCTCGTGCTCCTCCGGGTTAGTGAACACCTGCCGATGTTAACATCATCAAATGAGTCATGCTCAGATCTACACGAAAGACCAAACGAGTTCTTTAAAAACGGAATAAACGGAAAATGAGTACCTACTAAGCTTCCGCCTGCGACTTCGTCTGCTCGGAATAAAACCATCAATTCAATTCAATTCAATTATTATTAATAACATTAGTTACACGTCATTTAGCAGTTCAGAATTGACAAATTACATTAAAATAAGTACATTATTTACATTTATTTATTAGTACATTACGAGGGGCGGCTGATAAGTCCTAAGCCTATGGTAGAAAAAAACAATATATAAAAAATAACTTATGTTTATTTTTCAATATAATCTCCCTCTAATTCAATGTTAAAAAATATTCTTTAGATTGGCCTTCAAAATGCTCCTATACAGCCGCCTTCATCTCTTCATCACTGCCAAATCTCTTTCCCCGTAACTCTCTCTTTAAATTACTGAACAGAAAATAATCGCTAGGGGCTAGGTCTGGACTGTAGGGTGGGTGGTCGATTTCATCGAAGCCAATTTCCGTCAGAGCCTGCCTCGCAACCCGGGCGGTGTGAACGGGTGCATTGTCTTGCAAAAACAAAATGCCTTTCCTTAATTTGCCCCTCCTTTTCTCAACTACCGCTTCTCGCACCTGTATCAATAGATTAGCATAATAAAGTGCATTTATTGTAGAACCTTTTGCCAAATAATCTATTAAGAGATTTTGACGACCGCCTTAGCCTAGTTGGTAGTGACCGTGCCTACGAAGCAAGAGGTCCTGGGTTCGAATCCCGGTAAGGGCAAAAATTTGTGTGATGAGCATGAATATTTGTTTCTGAGTCATGGATATTTTCTATGTATTTAAGTATTTACGTCTATTATGTATATCGTCGTCTAGTACCCATAACACAAGCCTTACTGAGCTTACTATGGGACTACGTCGATTTGTGTAAGATTGTCCCCTTATATTTATTTATATTTATTTATTTATTTATTTATTTAAGAGAATGCCATCACAGTCCCAAAACACAGTGGCCATTAACTTAGATGCCGATTTTTGCACATTAAACTTCTTCGGTGGTCTTTCGCCCTTTTCAATCCACTGCATGGATTCAGACTTACACTCCGGATCATACTGCCTGATCCATGTTTCATCAACAGTTACTATTCGGGAGCAAACTTCATCTATACCATCTCCGCACAGATCTAAAAACGCCTGGGAAGTTTCAACACGACGTTCTTTATCGAACGCCGTCAGGATTTTCGGTACCCAGCGAGCACTGACCTTAGTCATGTTCAAATGTTCATGTAAATGTCCGTTCCTTACTAATGCCTACAGTATCAGCTATTTGCCAAACCTTAACTCTCCGGTCTTCTAATACTAATTTTCTGACTTTTCTTACATTTTCTTCAGTCACCACCGATATTGGCCTCCCTGAACGGGGATCGTCTTCAATCGACTCCCTACCCAGTTTACATAAGCGACTCCACTTTTTGACCGTAGCATAAGAAGGTCCAGAGGCACCATAAATACTAGCCATTTCTTCAAAAATACATTGCGGTGATTTAGCACTTTTTGTAAGGAACTTAATTACAGCACGGTGCTCAATTTTCGTAATCACATCACATCATCAGCCTATATACGTCCCACTGCTGGGCACAGGCCTCCTCTCATGTATGAGAGGGAACGTATTTTCGTAATATTTGTTGATAATTCAGACATGGTGGACTTTTCCGTTGAATATCTCAAGAAAAATTCAAACAAATATGACATGATTTTGTTTTTAATAATTTGTTTTTAAATGGCCTTTCTAGTGGCCAGTACCATAAACGCATATACGACCTCGAAATATCATAGGCTTAGGACTTATCAGCCGCCCCTCGTATATTATAGTTAGGGAGGCGAGGTAGCTAAATGGCGTAATTCAACGACGCCGTCGAGACCTATCAAAATCGAAAGATAAAATAATTTCGAAAAGAAAAGCTCGTATGGTAAAAGCCATTTTTTTAGCGGTGGGTTTGGCGTGTACGGTTTTTCAAAAATGTTAAAAAAAACAGTAACTTGGGCATTCTCGAGCGCGACAGATATTCATACTACGTATGCCCCAAGTGCCTCTGATAACAACGGTATACTAATCTGCAGGCATATTAAGTAGTCAAAAATGCAAAAAAAAAAATTTACTCGAGCGCGTCAGATTTTCGGAAGGGGTGTTAAGTAGGCCGCAAGGAAGGAGCTCCCTTTAAATAAACTGACGATTTCGGCGTGACGATAAGTTACGATGATTTTTTGAAAATGCAAAAAAATAAAGTTTTTTTGAAATACTCGAGCGCGTCAGATTTTCATAGGGGAGGTTTATCTCGGTATCCTGAAAGCATATTTTCATAATCTGACAAAAATGTTGGTGGGTTCTCTTAATCTGACCGAAAAAGGTTTTTTGGTTTCTTGAATTCTATTGAATAATATACATAGATGAATAAAACTGACAGATGAAGTTTCACATTTTGACATCTAGTGTCAACGTCAAATGTGACGTATTCGTTCAGAAATCATTCGAATTCAATACGCGGTAAACTTTAAGTTTTGTGACAAGATGAATTTGAAGTCCTTTTAAAAGGTATGCGGGCGTTAAAAAGTTAAAATTGTCATTACGCTTGGGCCGGAACCACTACTCATGCGGAGACCTTCTGATAGGTCATTGGGCGGCAGGAGGTTATTTAAACTTTTTTTTGTAAAATGTATCGTTCGCGACTTATATGCCGCAACGCGTTTTTCGGAAGACGAAATGGCTCCTCCTCACTTCCGGTCATGCGGAAACCGGCAGATTTTGTATTTTTAGTAAGTTTGAGATTATATTCCTATATAATTAATTTATTGATTTTATATTATTGAGTCCTTGAACGCCTAGTTTTCCAGCAACTTACATCTTTCCTAAATAGGAATGATCTCCTTAATCCTTTTCAGTCTGGCTTCCGCTCTGGTCATAGTACGGCTTCTGCTCTCGTTAAAATTACGGATGACATACGATCAGGTATGAATGATCGGAAGTTGACAGTGTTGACGTTGCTTGACTTTAGTAACGCGTTCAACACTGTTGATTTTGATCTCTTGTTGGCGATACTACGTTCTTATAACATATCTCCTGCGGTAATTGATTGGTTTCATAGCTATTTAACTGGTCGTCGGCAGCGTATAAAGGTGGATACTTCTCGCTCCGCATGGTGTAGCACGTTAGCCGGCGTTCCGCAGGGCGGCGTGTTATCTCCACTTTTATTTTCCGTTTTCATAAATTCCATTACTCGTAATCTATCATCATCATATCACCTTTATGCCGATGACCTTCAAATTTATTCCCAGGCTCAGGTCAGCGATCTGCCATTAGTCATCTCAGCTACGAATTCCGACCTAGTACGCATTTCAGATTGGAGTAGTAGTTATGGTCTCAATGTTAACCCAGCAAAGACCCAGGCTATCATCATTGGTAGTGCTAAGATGATTTCTGAAGTTGACTATGCTAATCTCCCACCGATTTTGTTTGATGACGTTTCGATCCCGTACTCTCTGCAAGTTAAGAACCTTGGCGTTATCTTGGACCGCACTCTTTCGTGGGTGCCACAGATGAATGAGGTTAGCAGGAAGATGTTTGCAGCTGTGGGTTCTTTGAGAAGGCTTCGTAATTTCCTTCCCATTGCTACCAAAGTTGCGCTTGCTCAATCGCTTCTCCTCCCTATTTTGGATTATGCTGACGTGTCCTATATTGATCTCTCTGAGGAGCAACTTAACAAGCTTGAGCGTATTCAAAACTTATGTATCAGGTTCATATTTGGGTTACGTAAATATGACCACGTATCCAGTTTCCGTTCGCAACTCAAGTGGCTTCCTATCCGATACAGACGTAACTCTCACATTCTCGCCCACCTTTATGGAATTCTTTTTAACCCTGCAACCCCCCGCTACCTAAAGGAACGCTTTAAATTTCTTTCTTCTGCAAGGTGTGCTCAGATGTTGCTTCTGAGGGTTCCTCAATCAAACTCTAAATTTTACAACAATTCTTTTACTTTTCGAGCTGTTCGATTGTGGAATTCTTTGCCTATTGAGATTAAACGTGCTAAGTCTCTTCCCATTTTTAAAACTCGACTTAAGGATTACTATTTATCTCTTCCGTAACTAGTCATTCCTACTTGGTGTGTGCTGTTTGTTTTCGGCTGTAAGTGATACTGTTTCTATGACATTTAGTTATTGTATGTGTATGTAGGTTTATATATATATGTACTTATGTAAGTGTATAGTCTTTCTTATAGTTAAGTTGTTCATATTTTCTGTTTTCACCTACTCAAATTTTATCTTTTCTTGCATCGTCTCCACCACCCAAAGGTTGTCTGGAAGAGATCGCTTTTTAGCGATAAGACCGCCTGTTGTCTACCATTGTTTATGTTTAACTTACCTCTTTTTTATTTTTTTTACTATGTCTGGTGAGCAATAAAGAATATTTGTATTGTATTGTATTGTATTCTTCAAAAAAAAAAAAAAAAATCGCGCTCGAGAATGCCGGATTAACGTTTTTTTTTTACAAGTTCGCGACCCTATAACTCGGCGGCGTCAAGGACTTATCGTCAGAATAGTTAAATTTAGTCTTAAAACACTAAAATCAACCCCCAATATCTTCATCTGACGCGCTCGAGTATTTAAGACTATCGTTTTTTTTTTACTAATCTGATCGTCTATCCTAGGCGCGCGTCACTACATATAGAGCTAAATACTTTACAAGGTTGTTCTATTAGGTCTAAGGTATCTCTCATATCTTAAACTGCCACGCTCGAGTATTACCGAAAATTCCCCTATTCGCCTCCCTAACTATTAGCTTACAATATCATCGTCATTAAGTTTATCCAATAAGTAATTACAAGGTCCAATATTCCATCCTATATTTTAATCTAGGCACATATTTATCATATTATAAACTATCTTCGTGCAATATTTCATCCAAATCGCGTGACCCGTTTAAGCGTGATTGAGTAACAAACATCTAAACATCCATACTTTAGCATTTATAAAATTAGTAGGATACGCGGGTAAATCGACATTTCTGGTTTTTTCTTGTTATAATTCCATCTCGAAAATAAAAAGACCGCAGTGACATTTTGCGCCTAGACCAGTGAGGCGAAATGTGCTGGAGCAGGTACCGTGCCGTGTGCCCGGCCCGGCGGTGCGACAGGTCGCCAGAACGGGTCTATATCGGGTGGCATAAAATTGTTGATCCTAATATTTTGTCGCATACCAACTTTGTGCCGAATATCGAATTGCATAAACATTGTTGTGCATATTTTTTATTTGCCGAAATTGTTGTTCCTAATATCGATTGTCCTAAATATTTATCTTCCGAATGTTTATTGTGTCGAAGGTTTTTTTTTAGAATGATTGATGTGCATAACTTTGATGTTACTAATATTTAATGTACTAAAAATGTTGTGCATACATTTTGTTACGCATACATATCTATTAGAATTGCCTATTACTTGAATAACATATGACCCGCCCTCATGTCGACGGAGCCCCGCTTTGCGGGGCCCCTATTTCTGCTCTGAGGGACAAAAGGCAACTAACGAACCTATCTAATTTATCTAAATGAAGGTTGGCTCTGCTGAGAATTGCCTAATACTTGAATTACTTATGACCAGCCCTCATGTCGACGGAGCCCCGCTTCGCGGGGCCCCTATTTCTGCTCTGAGGGGCAAAAGGCGGGATCCTGTTGTTTTACCAAACTTATTTTGGTCAAATTTCATTTCCCAAACAAATTTTAGCAACTATATTGTTTGCCAATGCAAACTTTGGCACAATTTTAATACGAATATTTTCATTACGTCAAATTTTCATTCAGCAAAATATTATTACGAAAAATTACATTATGGCATGTGGTCTTTTAGCAAATGCTTTAATAAGGCAAAAAAAACATTAGACAATAAACATTTCGTCAAGTTAATGTTATGGCAAACTATAAATAGACAAAAATCACAATTGTTTGGGTTATGACATTTTACCAAAATACTAAAAAAAAAACGGCACGGTCCCTTAAATAAAATAATTCACGGTTAAGTAGGTCGGTAGGCAAAGGCCAAAGGCGTTAAATTAGGTTAGGGCAGCCAAAAAAGGGGGGCTCGGGGGGAAAAGCCTCCTAGCAGTAAAAAAACAAACAATCGTAACTATTGTAGTATTTGGTAGGTTAGGTTAGGGTTAGCTTGTGTCCCTTAGAGCGGATATAGGCACCCCGCGAAGCGGGGTGACGTCGGCACGCTGGCGGTTAGGTTAGAATTGCGACCTCTACACAAATTAATTTTTCCTACCCACATTACAAAAAAAAATGTTATTTTATTGTGTATCTTATACACCATTGAAATAAAGATGCAAATGATTTGTCATTGAAGAGTTCCTCTGCTGATTAACCGACGGAATAGAAATGGTCAATTAAATATTGACGATACGAATCATTTGCCTTATTTTGTTTTGGTTAAAACATATTATGCCAACTAACATATTTGACTGAATGAAATTTGGTCAAAGTACCAGTTGGTAAACGAGATATTGCCTAAACATGAATATGCCAAACATAAGGTTTGCGTAAGAATTATTTGTCGAGTGTTAATTTGGCAAACGATTATTTGGCAAATGAAATTCTACGAAAAATGTTTTGGGAAGTGATAATTTGTCAAAAAAATTTTGGTTAAACAAAGGTAACCCGGCAAAAGGCAACTAACGAACCTATTTTATTTATCTAGATGTAGGTCGGGTCTGCTCAGAGTTTACGAATAGTAAAAATAAATGTTTTATTTGTGGTTACTTAATCTTTCCTATTTAGGTACGTACTTTAAGAACTTATGACCCGCCCTCATGTCGACGGAGCCCCGCTTCGCGGGGCCCCTATTTCTGCTCTGAGGGACAAAAGGCAACTAACGAACCTATCTAAATGATCTAAATGAAGGTTGCCTCAGCTAAGAATTGCCTAATACTTGAATAACCTATGACCCGCCTTCGTGTCGACGGAGCCCCGCTTCGCGGGACCCCTATTTCTGCTCTGAGGGGCAAAAGGCAACTAACGAACCTATTTTATTTATCTAGATGTAGGTCGGGTCTGCTCAGAGTGTAGAAATAGTATAAAATTTAGGAAAAAAAATAGTATAGGTGGTTTAATTTTAGCACGTTTAACAATAGGCAAAATAATTACTATGACAATGAAAATTAGGACTGTTACTTTTTAGGTAATTCGATGTTCGAGTAATCAATATTAGGATAAACATACTTTAGGACTTTTAAATGTGTATGCGCAAAAATGAATATGCTAAATAAGTAGTATGCCACTCAACATTATGCCAAACATTCTCGGCCAAAAAAATTTAGGACGATCAACATTATGCGATACGACAGGCACCCCGCCAGAACTCCCGAGGATGTGTTGTGTTGTCTCCATTAGCTATCAACACAACGAATCCTCGAATCAATAAAGGGTAGACAACGCGCTTGTGATTTTTCTTTTCTTTCATAAGCTCTATGGTGTCTTTTTATGAGCTTACCATCAGGCAGATCGTATGCTTGTTCGCCATCGTAAATAGTAGGTAGTACTTAAAAAATGTCCTGGCCCATTCTCCCACGAACTTTTGCATCAGTTTACTAACAAAGGAGCCGCAAACGGTGGCAACCCCGCACCAGCTGTCCCCAACAGCGGCACTCACCTCGAACTCGTCCGCGTCCAGACGGCCGTCCCCGTCCGCGTCGGCCGCCGCCCACATCTGCTTCTCCTCGTGCACCAGCTGTCCCCAACAACAATATATATTTTATTTTATTCATTATACGGGACACCAACAGAGTACACAAGATACGGTTACAGCTAGTTTTCTTTGGCATAAAATGTGTAGGAGCTTATGTAACCTAATTACAGGCGAACACATCGTTATACAGATCAAGATGATATGAGAGATATAGCAATACTCGTGTCACCATCATAATTTTTTAACATTGCTCCTTCTTTTAATTCCTTCGAGATCCTGACCAGATGTGGGATATCTAAGATGGCGGCTCTAAAGACTAGCTAGTTACTTGGGGGGCGCTTTGTTTCACCTTCATAAAATTTTATGTCGTCATAAAATTTTACGCCATAATAATCGTTAGTCCTAATAATTCTTGATCCTAACGATCGTAAGTCATAACCATTCGAAGTCATAATGACAGTAATCATAAGTTTCACAGGTCCTAATTTTTATTTTCCTAATTTTTTTCGTCATAACACTCACTTGGCCGTTTTAATTCAATTCATAACGACACTAGTCCTACATTTTTTAATCCTAAATTTGTTTTTCATAATATTTCTCATCATAAATGTTACTTGGCGTTATCGAAGTAAATAAACGTGTGGTTTTTTATCGCTAGGTACAAGACGAGGTCACAAGACTCTAGCTAGACGTCTCTACATTGACACATCGACTCTACATTGACTCTACATCGACTCTACATATAGACTCTACATGGACTCTACATATCGACTCTATTTCGACTCTACATCGACTCTACATTAACTCTACATCGACTCTACATATAGACTCTACATAGACTCTACATTGACTCTACATATTCGCTCTACATCGACTCTACAGACTCTAGCCGCCTGTCTGTGCGGACGTAGCCTAAGGCAGGTCCGTGTAGGTACGACGACGAGCGAAGCGAGGAGGAGTGTTAGTTGTACTGCGACCCTACGCGCGCGAGCCGAGCGAGCGAAGCGAGCGTGCCGCGGCAGCGGCCGGCGAAGCGCCAGAACCGATTTATTTTTTCAATTTACTTAGCGAAAGCTTTTATTCATTAGGAAAAACAAAATTAGGAGTTAAAGTATGTTCTTAGTTATGATATTAGGACTAACAATGATTATGACTACAATACGTTAGTACAAAAAAATTAGGATCACGAATTTTATGGCAGCCAATATGGACCCAGTTACTTGTCTTCAAGCAGGAGGAATTCAAAAACATAGTCATTAATGATCAGAGACACTATAGCTTGGTAATTTCGTTCGTGACACTCCCATAGTCCGCGCAGGGGGCAGGGGACGTTGACGTGTGAGTCGCCGCTACACACGATATGATTTACGTAACGGATATGTCTTTGGATATCCCTAACAATATTCTAATTTGTTTATAAGAATATTGTGTAGCACTACACTGCCTACGACGCTGGACGTCCCGGGTTCGAATTCTGGTAAGGGTTAGTTATTTGTGTGTTGAGCACGAATATTTGATCATGAATCATGAGAATGGACGTTTTCTATGTATATACGTACCTATGTATTTATCTGTATAAGTATATTTATCGACGCCAATGAAGTTGGATCGTCCTTAAAAAAATGGCTGTATATATTACATAGAACAGGAAGCCATAGTAGAAATAGGACAGGAGAAGGGAAATGCCAAAATAAAACAGGGTATTAGCTCCACGCTCGACTTTGTTTTTTAATATTTTTATTGAAACCGCCCATTCGTGAAATTTTGGGATCAGAAAAAGGCGGTGTTAAAATTAATGGAGAAAAGTTTGACTTTATAAGATTTGCTGATGACATCGCCGCGCTAGCCGAAAATTCTGCACAACTTCAACAGCTCGTAACAGAAATGGACCTCACATATTCACAGAATTTGGACTAAAAATAAACATAAAAAAGACCAAATTAATTTTTGTTTTTAAGCAGTAACGCGAACAAGTCAAAACATTTAAATACTTAGGCAGCATTATAACCTGTGACTCAAGATGCACTTCGGATATCATCGCACGCATAGCCATGGCTAAAAAAGCCTTCAATGCTAAAAAGTAATAATAAAGGCAAAAATATCTCGATATATCAGAAAACCATTTATTAAGACTTGCATCTGGAGCATAGCACTGTACGGAAGCGAGACGTGGACTCTAACCCAGCGTGATAGAGAGAGACAGAACGCATTTGAAATGTGGGCATGGAGAAGGATGGAAGGTATTAGTTCGACAGAAAGAGGAAAAACGAAGAGGTTCTAAATTTGATAGGAGAAAAAAATGTCTACTAAAAACGATTGAAAACATAAGGGGAAATATGTTGGGGCACCTGATACATGAGAATTACATAAAAACTATAATTGAAGGAAAGATACAAGGAAGGAGAGGCAGGGGAAGACCAAGACGTGCGTTTATGGACCAAGCTAAAGAGAAAGTTAATGTAATGTCGTATCAAGAGCTCAAAACAGTGGCTGAGAGAAGAACAGAGTGACGATTACTTCACCGACAAGAGCCCGGCTCTTAAATTTATACAAATACAAATTATTTATTCTGCAAATAGGCCACAAGGGCACTTTTACATGTCAAACGGTAATTTGCAATAAAAATAATAATCTTACAATAAAATAATAATAATCTTACACAATAATAATTTAAAATTTGCACATTAAGGACTGATATAACAACACACTAAATGTCACAAAGTTAATGAAAACAAAACAAAATATGACAATTACATTCGATTAGGATAAGGTCTGTGCATTAACAGAAAGTTAATGATATTAATTCAGTATTCCAGAGATGTATAAGGTTTCTGAGCGTCCAAGTACAATTAATAATTATTCAATGTTCGTAGAGATGTATACGGTCTCTAAGCGTCCAAACAAAACAATAAAAAAAGGAATATTAATGTAATATTGTCAGTGATGTACATGGTCAATAACAATAAAACGTGTCAAGATCGGAATGATGTCTCTCGTCAATACAATAATAATAAAATAACACTAGTATTTAAGAAGTTAGGTACTATGCCCTTGCAAGCATGAACAGTCCGGACTCCACAAACAGCACCCGATCACGAGTATGACGCATATCTCAGCCATCGCCTCCCTCAACCATATGTTAGGGAAGGTGGCGACCCGATCAACGACGCCACCGTAAGCAAAGCCCTTTAAGCGAGCATGACATATTCAAGCCACCGGACAGTGTTGAGAACAAAGATTAATAAGCGACTTACTCGGCGAGAAACAGCATTACGTGCTCTCTTCTTACATAAAATGGAACAATTATTTCAGGTAGGTACTTATAATGTGTATTTACGTATATTCCTAATAGAATTAGCCTACTACTGGCTTAAAGGCATTTTTGTCGTTTAAGAAATCGTTGACAGTATAATACGCCTTGCTTAGCAAATTACTTTTAACATGAGACTTAAATTGACTGAACGGTAAATTAACAATTTCGGTGGGTATTTTATTATAAAAACGTATGCAGTTCCCCACGAACGACGTGCTAACCTTGCGGAGACGACTGGCTTTCACTGCGATCTTGTTTTTACTTCTGGTGTTGAAGTCGTGGATATCGCTGTTGAGTTTGAACTCGTGAAGGTTTTTCCGCACATACATGATATTCTCAAGAATGTATTGGCATGCTACAGTAAGAATGTTTGCCTCCTTAAATTTGTCCCTGAGAGATTCTCGAGCTTTTAGTTCGTATATGGATCGCACAGCGCGTTTCTGTAGCACGAATATGGTCTGGATATCAGCTGCTTTCCCCCACAACAGGATTCCGTAGGACATAACACTGTGGAAGTAACTGTAGTACACCAGCCTGGCGGTCTCAACGTTTGTTAACTGTCTTATGCGTCTTACTGCATAGGCTGCCGAACTAAGTTTTCCGGCTAGGGCGGTGATATGTGCATGCCATTGTAGTTTTGAGTCCAAGGTGATACCTAAAAACACTGTTCTATCTTCAATTTCCAGTTCATCACCCTTTAATTTGATCTTGGTATTGTTTACCTGCTTGACATTAGGTAAAGTGAATCTGATACACTTTGTTTTCTTGGAATTTAGCAGTAAATTATTTGCTGTAAACCATTTCACAACAGTGTTGAGTGCATCATTAATATCATCGAAGTTTTCGTCTTTCCTGTCTACCTTGAAGATAAGCGACGTGTCGTCTGCGAATAACACTATATCATGTTTATCTTACAACATATTTGGTAGGTCATTGATGTAAATCAGAAACAGAAACGGACCCAGAATCGAGCCTTGGGGAACACCAAGAGCAACAGTTGTCCCTGCTGATTGGGTTACATTGATGACTACTCGTTGTGTTCTCTCCGAGAGATACGATGTCACAAGATCAAGAGCACCGTTTTTAATTCCATAATGTTTCAACTTTCTGATTAAGTTCTCGTGATCAACGCAATCAAATGCTTTTGATAAATCACAGAACACTCCAATAGCATCTTGAGCCTCTTCCCAGGCATCAAAAATATGTTTAATTAGTACCACACCGGGATCAGTGGTAGAGCGACCCTTAGTGAATCCGAACTGATTGGTATTGAGCAGTTTATTGCAACTAAAGTGGGACATAAGCTGATGGAGAATAAGCTTCTCAAAAACTTTGCTTAGTGCCGGTAGTATTGATATTGGCCTGAAGTTGGTATAGGGTCAGTTTTCGTTCCTGATTTAAACAACGGGATAATTTTACTGTGTTTCATGAGGTCAGGAAATACTCCAGTATAAATACATTTATTGAAAATATTAGCTAAGAAAGGTGCAATTGATTCTACAATGGAATGTAATACTTTGACTGAATGTAATACTATGATGATGATATACATTATATACAATTTGTTTGGCTCGACGTCCAATAACTTTGCCTATCGTCGGACTCATCGTTGCGTAGCAATCTCGTGTGCGTTTTGTTACGAGCGGCCGTGCTCATGTAACACATGTTGCCGCCAACTGCACCGGCGGCCGACTGACGCTCCTGACTGACAGCCCCGCCGCCCGCACACTTCTTACCACCCCGGCTGTCCTTCGTCCCTTGTCCCCCGTGAACCATGGGAGTGTGACAAACGAATTTGCCAAGCTATAGTATAAGTTTTACCGAAACAAAACTTTACGATCGCGTTTGCGTTTTACCCTCAATTTGTATGGGATTTGACAGCTAAACGCGAACGCGGTGGTAACGTTTTGTTTCGGTAAAACTTATACTAGAGCCTCTACTGAGTGAGAGTGAGTGAGTTGCACCCGCGCGCATCTACGTGTAAGTAGGTACAACTCTCTAGGACTCCGCCCATTTCTTGAAAGTTTTTTAAGTACAGCACAAGTAAGTAAATTTCGATCTCAATTCTTTATCTCTCATCTTTAATCGACACAATGAAAATAAACAAAACCTTTCCCACTAGCCGTCGTAGAACCACTACAACCCAACACGCCCCTGTAAACCTTGTTGCTATTGCTACTAGATAAGTTCCAATATACAATCAATGAACTGCCATGGATTCCTTATACATAGGATTATTGCCTTATTGCTCTAGCGTGGTGTGTTCAATCTAGGGATGTTACGGAGGTGGTTTTATCGGAACTGAAGCCGAAACCGGAGTTTTTAATTTGTTTTAACGAAACCGAAAGCGAATCTGAAACCGAAAGCGAACCCAAAAGCGAAACCGAATCCGAAACCGGAGCCAGAGGTGAAGGTGGAGATGGAGGGAGACTAATGTGAACCTAATCTATCGTGGACCAAAACAATAAACGAATGAGTAAACAACCGTCGTAAAACAGGTGGGGTGATTCCCGGGAAGACAAATCAAAACCTGTTTGTGACTTTCGGCTCCGTTAAAACCTCCGCTTAAAATTAGACGAAACCGAAGCCGGAGCCGGAGGTGTTCGCTTCAAATTAGACGAAACCAAAGCCGAAGCCGGAGGTGTGAATTCAGCCGAAAGTTTCGATATATCGGAGCCGAAGCCGAACCCCCGTGACATCCCTAGTTCAATCAAACAAGTAGTCAGGTTGGTATCTCGCGTTTGTGGTATTATGCGTAGTTGGCGTTTTGCGTAATATTTTTTAGAAGTCCGCAAAATACCAAAAAACCTGGGATTGGTATTTCGCGTTTGTGGTTTTATGCGTCTAAAGGCCCCGACAAGGTGGACTGATGACCTGGTAAAGGTTGCGGGAGTCCGCTGGATGCGGGTGGCGCAGGACCGGTCACTTTGGCACTCTTTGGGGGAGGCCTATGTCCAGCAGTGGACGTCTTTCGGCTGATATGATGATGATGATCGTCTCATGACCCACACACAGAGCTTTATGCCTTTATCACAGACCAGCCGTTTTCGTGACCCGCGGCGGCGGCGCGTAGGCCGCAGCTAACGTTTCTCTCTAATGCCGATTTCGCACGGGGGCAGAACAGTGGGCAGCACAGTACTGCTACTGTTTGAACGCACAGAACAGTACTGTCTTCTGTCTACTGTTCTGCCTCACTGTTCTGCCCCCGTGCGAAATCGGCATTATAGAGAGAAACGTTAGCTGCGGCCTCCGCGGCGCCGCCGCGG
This sequence comes from Epinotia demarniana, assembly GCA_945867215.1. Taxonomy (NCBI): domain Eukaryota; kingdom Metazoa; phylum Arthropoda; class Insecta; order Lepidoptera; family Tortricidae; genus Epinotia; species Epinotia demarniana. The sequence goes on from OX244264.1 coordinate 179,262, forward strand.
GTCACGAACACGGCCAGTCTGTGATTGCAGCAGTAATATCAAAGTCAAAGTACTTATTAATTTGATAAACATAGGTACTATACTAATATACTTTAAGAATATCCACTGATTGATACTTACCCCCTGAAACCAAAGTTATCAATATTTTTTAAGGTTACTGGGTCTGTCTAATTTTGCACACAGTATCTATTCTATGACTTCCACCCATACAATCTAGACTAAACAATAGCAATCCTTCCCATAGCATGAAAGGGGATAATGTCAGGAAGTAGAACCAATATGAGCAAATAATCAACAAGTATAAGGAAGTGTTCTTACACGTCCGCGCCGGGTTCTCTGCATCAAACAGGGCAGTATGAATTAGTAACAACATATATTGGATACGACTAATTGCCTGTTGTAGGGCAATACCCACCAACACATAAAACTCCCTCAAACAAAAAAGTAAAGTAGTTACCATGCCAGTGTCGCCGGTGTCATCAGGCTGGACCTCCTCCTCGGACTCCGCCCCGAAGGCGTCGGACAGGTACTCGCTCCAGGTGACTGCCCCGTCGCGGTTGTCGTCCGCCTCCTTCATCCTCTCCTCCGCCTCCTCGCGGGATAACTTGCTGCACAGTCATTATTCATTCAATTTCCCACCTCTTTGTATATGTTATCTTTGTATATGCTAACACTAGACTAAAATATTTGTTATGTTACTAACACTATATGTGGTTACTTTGTATGTCCAAAATAAAGAAATTTAATTGAATTGAATTTTGAATATTTCAATTGAACAAAATATATGTTATGTACATATAAGTTTTATTTCATTGGGTGACAACTGAATCTTACAAATTATATTTACCTATACATACGTAAATGAGAAATCAACCTTATGACGCTATCAACACAGTTGTCATTTTTCAAATATTATTTCTGCATTTAGAGAGCTTTGGTTGTCACCTGATGAAATGAGAAAACAGTACTTTGTTCAGATTATTGTAATAAAACCAGCCTATGAAAGAGTTCAAACATGAACTATAAAGAGCACTGTTGGAGATATCAGAAAACCATAACCACCTTTGTAGCCTGGTTGGTAGTGACCCCGCCTACCAAGGAGACGTTCCGGGTTCAAGATTCAAGTCCTCAAAACAAATTTTTGTTCCTGAGTTATGGCAGTTTTCTATGAATTAAGTATTTATTTAGCATACAAGTATGTATATCATCGTTTATTACCCATAGTAAACGATCTGTTTAGTTCGGAACTAGGATGATATGAGTAAGATTGTCCACAAATATTTATTTTATTAAAATATTTATTTATTTATTTATGAACAGATCGAAAGAGGGACAAAATAATTACGAGTATATCTATTTGTGTGCATTAAAATAGACAGATCTATGCAATTTAAGCCAACTTTAATGAATTCACCCATACCGCATATATTAAAGAAACATCTTATTAAGATTACAAAAGCAATAATGCCAACGGGAAAGCATTAAACTTCTCAGTGACTGTTATTCACGTCTGTTTATCCGCCCTTATCAACTCCCAACCTGTAGTGTGTAACCACATACATATTACATTACAATACAATGCAAAGCATAACATTATTTTATTGAATATTCGTTTTTATTTCCACAAAATCTCAAAAAATATATTATTTGAGTTAGAATGACAAAAAGAGCTGTCAAAATATGGTAAACATATTTCAGTTTGCTTATTTTACACACAACTAAATGTTTATTTATCACAAGCAAATGAACTCACCGGAAGGAGTTGAGGATCCACTGTTTAAGCTCCGCGCGGTCGATGAGCATGTCTCTGTTGAGGTCCATGTCGAGCAGCAGCGCGCCCAGGCGGCGCTTGGCCTCCTCGGGGCTGAGCCGGTCGAACTCCTCTGCCTCCTTCACGCTCCCTATGGAATAGTAGTACGTGACTAGCAGCACCGCGGGCGCGACGGCCAGCAGCGCGCGCCCCACCGCCATCACTGCCGCTTATCGTAAAAACTTTAAATCACAAAACGTCATCGAGACAAAAAGGAAAGGTAAACAAACCCAAGATGGCCTCGTGGTCGAACTCGGAGTTGTGTCCGGCATCTCCGTAGTGCTCGAAGTCGCGCGCGCGGAGGCTGCCGTCGCCCTCGCGCTCCTGGGTGTCCACGCTATGGCTGTGCACCGCCGCCGACGCACAGTTCAGCAACAAATACTGCGTTAGCATAAACATAAACGCAAGCACGTATGCCGAAGCCATTTTATCCACACGATCCAGTTTTTCGATTCTACCAAATAGCTTTTTATGCAAATCGCATTATATTTAGTTTATTTTCAAAAATAGATCGTCATTGAGGCAAAATAATAGCACAGCTGACAGATGGGAGATGGGGTTGACTGTCCGCTTGACAGCGGGACTTCTTGCCACTTGCGGTCGGTGAGCTTTCGTTCGGGAATCGTGCGCAGTGACAGTAGATAACGAATTACGATTGGTTAACTCCTGTGTGTGACTCCTGTGAAATGGATGTCTATTGGTGGCATGAGCATTATTGTTATCAAGGTTTCTTTTTATTACAAATAGTAGTCACGAATATCTACTTTAAATTGACCGTGAAAAATATAATAGGATTTTAGGGTTCCGTATTACTTACCTTAAGTTCCTCTCGTGTTAAGAAAATGAAACATTAGAGAAATAATAAAAAAAGATCTCTTTCATAATATAATATAATAAATTAGCCTCTACGTCCCACTGCTGGGCACAGGCCTCCTCTCATGGATGACTCCTCTTTCATAACTTTAATCTAAATTAAAATTAAAAGAAAAGAAGCATATAAAAACAACGCAAACCAAACAAATATAAATAAAATATAAAAAATAGTTCAACAAGCATTGAAACACAATTTCAAAGAAGACTTCGTGCAGTATCAATGATGGTGGATATCCGGTGGGCATGTATGTGGTGGGGGTAGTTCTGTAGGAACGCCGCGAGATGGCGCTGCAGCTCGCCGATGACGAGGGGCAGGTGCGCGCGCGTCACCGCGGCCGCGGGGTTCAGGTTCCGCAGGGCGTACTCTATGTAGCTGCAACAAGAGGATTAGATAACTCGTCAATCAGCATGGATTCTCTGATATTACTATACCTTCACTGGGTGGCAGGCAGCAGCACTGGATGGCACATTTGTGAATAATATTAGTTATGCAGATGGCATGGTGTTGTTGGGCCCATCAGTCAATGCCCTCAGCAAGATGCTCAAGGCCTGCGAAGAGTATGCGGGGTCCCATAGGCTCAGGGTATAAGAATGCCAATGATAAAGAACGTATAGGTATTACGGCTTACCTATGCGGCACACCTCTGAAAATGGTGAAGGAGTTCAAGGACCTGGGTCACGGAGACCGTAGCAGCGCTCTCAGTCAGGAGAAACATGTCGATTCGTTGGTTTGCAATTTGCAAGGTGTACCACCGACGAAGTTAAGATCACCAGCCTATGGATCAACTATACCCAAAAAGCTTACAGCGCCCTATCTGCCACGCCATTGCAGTGCATCAGGGATGTTTTGCGATGCGCACACGGATGGGTTTCAGGTCATAAGTAATGCGTAATTAAGCGCGTGGCGTCCCTGCTGAGGCGGCTGCCTGCAGACGGTGCTGGCGGCGCGCCGGATGTTCCCATCCATTGCACTGGGATGGTATAAACCTATCCCGCAACCGCATAGGGCATCCGACTCACGACTTGCGAAATGTAATATAATACTCATACTCATTTATTAATAAAATATAAAATTTTACATGTCTAAAATAATATAGATTAAGTTTAATAGTTAATATGTCAAAATGATTTGATTTATCTAAAACCTATCTAAATACCTACTAACATAGTTTTAAGACCTTTATAACTAACTTCCAAAATTAAAGATTATTATTATTATACACAACAGTAGTTGCTCAAAAGGTTAGCTGGAAGGAATTCCTTAAGGGGATGAGTGACTTCTGTTCAAAATCAAATACTACAGGGTAATAAAGTTGGCAGAGCTAGTGCCACCACCACCGCCACTTGCACGGCTATCACAGGCTGGCCCGCGAGCTGTGTTGCGGTGATGTAGACTAGCCGTCTCTTTCTAAGCGTTTTAATTAGAAAGATACCGATAGTCTTTCTCGCTGCGAAACAGCTCGCGGATCTTCCTGTGAAAGCCGTGCTCCCCTGCCCAGGTAACACGATAGGTTTTAACCTGAAGTTTTGTGCCGTTTGGGCCGTCCTGCCTCAGGTCTGAACTCTGTGTAGGTACCTGCACTGGAACGCGGTGTCGAGCAGCAGGTCGGTGGCGAGCTGCTGCAGCAGCGACAGCAACACGGGCTGCGTGAGCGCCGTCGTAGGCGCGGGCGCGCGGCAGGCCGCCGCTACCGCCGCCAGCGCGGGCGCGGCCGCGCGACAAGCCCCCGCCACCACCGCCAGCGCGGGCGCGGCCGCGCGGCAGGCCGCCGCCACCACCGCCAGGTCACCCGCTAACAGCGCTCGCGTGAACGCACCGTTCATGTCGCCGTCTTGAATCAGCTTCGTCACCTCCGCAGTTATCATCTGCCAGATATCATTGCTAGAGCGGGTTGAAGCTATAAGATAAGTAAGTTATTTATTTCACATCGTCGGGTAGGACATCGTCAGGTCATGTGGCCTAGACTTGGTCTTCATTGAGCTTTGAACTCGACGACGAATGACGTCACTACAGCCACAGCACGCTTCTATTTCTTATCTCACCATGCGGTCAACAGGAGATAGCTGGGTGTTGACGAGGGCCTCAGGGCTGGCGCACGACAGCGGCGAGTCCACACGGATGGAGTCGCACTCGGATACCGTTGGCATGGCGTTGGAGACCTCTTCCCTCCATTGCTTCAGCTCGCGCTTAATGACCCTGAGAACCCAAAACCTTTACTTACACTTCCAACTAGTTCAAACAAGACAGCCAGTAGAGAGAGAGCTTCTAGGTACAGCACTACACTGCCATGAGCTTACTTATTTGTTTTCCCATAACGGCATCCACAAACTACATCAACCCCTCAGACCAAGAAAAAAAATGACTGCTTCTTTAATTGTCTGAGTTCAAAGTTTCAAACTCTGGTGTCGCTTTCAGCTATCATCAACGTGCTACTGCTTGCAGTGGTGACAATTGTTTGCTCTGTCGTATTCTTCCCTGTGGAAAGCGGCGCAGTAAGCTTACTTCTCTGTGGTGCTGGCGACAGCGTCCACGAGCTTGCTGCTGCCGTCACACGCCTGCAGCAGCAAGCTCTCGTGTCTCTGAAGAGCTGCTTGCAGCGACTGTGACGTTTTTCGCAAGGCCTCAGCCTTGCACGCAGTGATCTCCTCCACTGTGGATACAGTCGTTACGTTTCAAAGATTGTCAGATGTCGCCTCTGCCAGTTAAGCCGAGCGAGCAGGGCATGGGGCCCGCAGTGGTACGTTTACCACTGCGGTACCCCATGCCATCCCATGCCATGCTCATGACTAAGAAACGCAAACTGGTTGGATGCATGTCGACCGATTATAGATCTTAAAAACGTGAGTGATTCGTTTTCATTAAGTTTATTTTAATTTGCTAAAAACTGATTCTGATATCCTTTTAGTGATCCTTTTATCCTTTTTCTTTTAGTGGAATCTAGACTTAGTTAGCTTAGAGAGCCCCGTGGTAAGGTGAAGTAACTTTTTCAACGTTAGAAAGTTTACCACTAACTCTTGTAAGAAATGTAGCCCGAACGGAAGGGCGAATGTAAGTTGATCTATCCCAATATTATATATTATTAGGTGTATGCACTCTATGCCAAGATTGGCCACACTCACAGTCCGCGAACGCAGCGGCGACCGTCGCGGAGACGTGCTCCAGCAGCCGCCGGTGCGCGCGCTCCACGAGGGGCACCAACAGCGGCGCCACCTCCACGCTGAACAGGCTCGCGATCTGCTCCTTGACGGACGCCGCTGTCGCTGACACGACGCGCTGCTTCAACTCCTGAAACATAGTCATCACATCACACATTTGACGTGTCAAGTTACTGACTACCAAAAACAAGGGGGGACTTGCACAGAATCGATCCGATATATATAGAGACTCTTTTACCCGGCGACCGTCGAAGCTGAAGGAGACGATGGTTATGTTTCTCGAGCGAATGTATGTATGTATGCATTTGTGTGCGTCTTACTCTTTGGCACGACCTGCAGCCTTAACCGTTTGACGGATTTCGGAATATGAGGTGTCGTTGGATTCCTCTTAATCGTAGGACGTCAATCATTATCATTGCCATAGGCTAAGTATAATGTTTGTAAAAAACGGCAAAGTGCGTGTCGGGCCACGCGCAGGCCCTACCCTTCCGTAGTTGCCCGTCTGTCACCGAATGCGGACTTAAAAGGGGCTTTTGGGGTTTTTATTATAGCTTACCCTCGTAAATATTATTATTTTTATAAAACACCAATGCACAATGTATGCTCTAAGATGTATAGGGTCGATTAAGTGCATGTCATACCAGTTAACTAGTTATATGTCTACTTAACTGTGATATTTTTCCTTTTAAATTCATTATATGTACTACTGCCACGATTTTTTTCACGTGCCCAGTAGTAGCCATTAAGCCGGCAGGGGGGGGGGGGGGGGCACATGACTTGAACAAAAATTGGGGCTTTTAATCCCATTATCTCGCAAACGCAGAACTGAGTTGAAAAATAGTTAACCCATAATATTTTTGAACAAGCTATCCAATAATATCCCTCCATATCAATGATAGCTCTCCAGGCTCGGCTGGGCCTTAGTGGGGTCCAGCAGGGTCCTCGCGCCTCTATCTGCAGACTGCTCCCTGACATAGTACATACTTCGCTCTGCAGCAGATCATTGACCGCAGCACGGACGCGGCGCTCCAGGCTCGGCTGGGCCTTGGTGGGTCCAGCAGGGTCCTTGTGCCCCTGTCTGCTTTTTTTTTTCCTTCATTTCTTCTCTAGTTGGGCAGGGGCCCAACTTGAGAGCAATTAGTTGAGGGCCCCTTAGGGAAGGGGCCCTCAACTAATTGCCTCTAAGCCTCTGTCTGCTGCAGACTGCTCCCCGACAATACATACTTCGCTCTGCAGGAGGTAATTGACCGCAGCCCCGACGAGCCGCTCCAGGCTCGGCTGGGCCTTAGTGGAGTCCAACAGGGTCCTCTCGCCTCTGTCTGCTGCAGACTGCTCCCTGACAGTACATACTTCGCTCTGCAGCAGGTCATTGACCGCAGCCCCGACGCGGCGCTCCAGGCTCGGCTGGGCCTCGATGGCGTCCAGCAGACTCCTCGCGCCGCTCTCTGCAGACTTCTCCCTGGAACATTAGGATACACATTGCGTTGTTACGGACGAAAATACTATACCGAACAGACTGCTTGAAAACAGCCACCACAGCTATATAACTTGACCATCGATTTGCAAAAGTCATCCCATCAAAAACATTCTGTAAAAAACTAGCCAAGTCTCGATGGAGCTGCTTGTTTATCTCTAAAAAGTAATGAAATCTAGACAAAGTCGTGCCAAGTCTAAGGTTCCTTACTGCGATTTCTTTATTATTTAATGTTGTGTGACTTGGCCGTTGACTTATAGGTACCCACTAACGTATAAAGAATGGCCTAAGGTTTAATAACAATTAACAATGTATTACAAGTCAACAGCCAAATCACACAACATTAACTATAAATAACTAGCGGCCGCCCGTGACTTCGTCCGCGTAGAATTTTGATGCTGACAAATTTAAATATGTTAGAGAATTTATTCTTAGTTAGTTTTCTTTCAACACTAATCAACAATTTTGTATGGGAGTCCTGACCGCAGACCGCAGAACGCGTCCAGTGTAATTAAGCCACCTGCTGACGAATAGCGAAACGTATAATCAACTCTTATTTTGCTTGCTTAAGGGATGTCAATTTAACCCTGTTAGGGGTAGATTTTTCTAAGTAGGGGTTGTATTTTCTAAATCGCTGTTATTTTTTTAATTTTAATAAGTAATATTTCTACAAAGTTTCAAGTCTTTAGCAAAAAAATAAAGTTTCCTCCATACAAACCTTGCACCCCTTTTAACCCCCTCAGGAGTTTTTTTAAATAAGTAATATTTCTACAAAGTTTTAAGTGTCTAGCTAAGAAAATAAAGTTTCTCTCATACAAACTTTGCACCCCTATTTAACCATCTTAGGGGTCGAATTTTCGTTCAAATTACTTTTTTTGTATTTTAATAGATTAACTTGCTACAAAGTTACAAGTTTCTAGCTCAAAAGGAAAAGTTTCCCTCAAACAAACTTTGCACCCATATTTAATCCCGTTAGATATGGAATTTTATAAAACGCTGACAACTGGTTTTTTGTATTCTAATGAGTAATCTTTCTACAAAGTTTCAAGTCTCTAGTTAAAAAAATAATGTTCCCCCCATACAAACATTGCACCCCTATTTAATCCCCGGATGGAATTTTTTAAAACGGTGAAATCACTTTTTTTGTATCTTAATAAATAATCTTTCTACAAAGTTTCAAGTTTCTAGATCAAAAAATTAAGTTCCCTGTATACAAACTTTGCACCCCTATTTAACACTCTTAAGGGAAGAATTTTCTTTAACACAGAAATTACTCTTTTTGTATTCTGATATGTAATCTTTCTGCAAAGTTTCAAGTCTCTGGTTCAAAAAATAATGTACCCTCTATACAAACATTGCACCCCTATTTAACCCCCTTAGGGGTGAAATTTTTTAAAACGTTGAAACAACTTTTTTGTATCTTCATAAGTAATATTTGTGCAAAGGTTCAAGTTTCTAGCTCAAGAAATAAAGTTCCTTCCATACAAACTTTGCACCCTTATTTAACCTCTTTACGGGTAAATTTTTTCAAACGTCGGACGTGCTTTTTATATTACAATAAGTTATCTTTCTTTACAGTTTCAAGTCTCCAGTTTAATAAATAATGTTTCCCCCATACAAACCTTGCACCCGAATGTAACCCCCTAAGGGGTGGAAATTTATAAAATGCTGAAATTACTTTTTTTGTATCTTAGTAAGTAATCTTCCTACAAAGTCTCTGGAAAAAAAAAAGTTTCCCCCAAACTAACTTTTCATCCCTTTTTAACCACCTTAAGGGTGGCTTTTTCCAAAACGCAGAAATTGCTTTTTTTGTATACTAATCAGTAATCTTTCTATAGAGTTTCAAGTCTCTAGTTCAAAAAATAATGTTTCCCCCATACAAACATTGCACCCCCATTGAACCCCCTTTGGGGTAAAATTTTCTAAAACGCTGAAATTACTTTTTTTGTATCCCAATAAGTAATCTTTCTACAAAGTTTCAAGTCTCTATCTCAAAAAAAAAGTTTCCCCCATACAAACTTTGTACCCCTTTTTAACCCCCTTAGGGGAAGTATTTCCTAAAATCCCTTCTTATCCCGAGCCCACGTTATAAAAGTAACCTAAAGTTACAAAACTCTAGTTTAAAATATAAGTTTTCCCCCATACAAATATTGCACCCCTATTTAACCCTCTTTGGGGTGGAATTTTCTTAAACGCCGAAATTACTTTTTTTTTATTTTAATGAATAATCTTTCTACAAAGTTTCAAGTTCATAGTTCAAAAATTTATGTTTCCCCCATACAAACATTGCACCCCTATTTAACCCTCTTAGGGGTAAAATTTTCTAAAACGCTGAAATTACTTTTTTTGTATCTTGATAAGTAATCTTTCAACAAAGTTTCAAGTGTCTAGCTCAAAAAATAAAGTTTCTCCTATACTAACTTTGCACCCCTATTTAACCTTAGGGGAGGTATTTCCAAAAATTCCTTCTTATCCCTAGCCTATGTTATAAAAGTAACCTACTGTGCAAAAATCAACTCTCTAACATCAGTAGTTTCGGCTGTGCGTTGATGGTAGATCAGGACTTCTTCTTTTATATATATAGATGAATAAATCGCAGTAAGGAACCTTAGACTTGGCACGACTTTGTCTAGATTCCATTACTTTTTAGAGATAAAAAGCAGCTCCATCGAGACTTGGCTAGTTTTTTACAGAATGTTTTTGATGGGATTTCACTTCTTTTTGTAGAAACGTGGGCTATTGATTTATTTTTTATTCATTTTGTTCATGGGTAATTGTGTAAGGTTTTATAACAAACTTCCTGGAAATGTAACTTAGTTATCTATTAATAAATTCAAGAACTATGTGAAACGTAAACTTATTTCGAAAGCTCATTATAGCGCCTAAGACTACATGAATGATAAAACTTCTTGGGACTATCTTTTACTGGATTTATAATTTATTTATTCCTTTTGGAAAATTTTGACATTGTGTTTTTAATTAATTATTCTCGTTTTATTTATTTTTTGACATTAGATTGTCTTTCTAGAAACATTCTAGACTAGTATTTTTTCATAAAAAAAAATGAAATACTTCATATAAATTTTACTTTTTATGTTTCATAAATTACTATAAGTAATTAGCTTAAGATTATGTTTCTACCTGACGATTTGAAAGTGCTTGTTACTGGGCCTACTTGAATAAATATAATTTTGAGTTTGAGTTTATTTTATTAGAATAAAATAAGTTGAATATTTTTTGAAATGGCGGTATAGATATATCTCTAATAGTTTGGTTGGGCTCTTGTGTTTTCTAATAAGGGTCACCAGGTACTCCAGATCTCCGATTATCCTAGTTTTTATAGTTTTCCCTTTATGTAGTCATTAAACCCTATGTCTGTACCAAATTTCAGCTCTCTGAGTTTATGGGAAGTACTAGTTCTATTTTTATGATCATGAGTGAGTGAATGTCATAAATGCGAAATTTTGCTTTCGCTTAACTTCGGAACTAAATGACCTACAGACTTGAAATTTTGGATTTTAAGTTATGTGATTATAGCTTACTGGATGACGAAAATTTCTGCGCTCTGGTCTTATCCAGAGGTCAAATAGGGGCCTGAAAATGCGGCGAAATGGTTCCAGTAAAGGATGGTACGGCAGTGTTTGCTTCGCTCTCGCCTTGGCGGGGGCACTGCCGTTCCCCCAGATATTACAAAATGTATTAAATATCAAAATTACATCTTGCCAACTGTACTGTCCTCAATGAGGTGTTGCAGCAGTAGTCCTGCCCTGGCCAGCTCGTCATCATCGTCGCCGGCGCCCCGCCACCGCGCATGCGCCTGCGCCGCCAACTCTGACAGCACGCGCGTCTGCTCAATGCAGATATCTACCAAAATAATATAGACGTACCCTAAAAAAAATTTTTTTCAGGATTTTATTCTACTGTTTTGTCGGCGTGATTGGTTTATATACCCACGCCGAATTGCAGTTCTAGTTGTAAGGGTTACTGAGCTAAGCCGAAGACGGACAGACAGACAGACGGACGGACATGGCGAAACTATAAAAGGTTCCTTGTTGACTACGGAACCCTAAAAACACATGCTCGCGATTTCTACTCCTCACAAAGCCAATAGTTTATCTTCATTCTACTTGACACGGCAAGTTATCTTAAAAAGGGGCTCATACCACTAAGTTTGTCCACTTTCCTCTCCAAGCTGACGAAGCCGTCGGCCTGCAGCTGCACGCCGCTGTCGTCTCCCGCGTAACTCTTGTCACACTCACTTTTACGTCTGTATTCGCTTTCTACCAAGGAATTTAAAGATTTCGAGCGCTTCATTTTTTTCAAAGGCACACCTGACGCCATTTTAAGTAAGTACGAAGTACCCGCAATCCGACCTTTTTTTAAAGTAATAATGATGATTTACAATCTACCTACAGTTTTCAACTCGGTCGGTAAGGGTAAGGCATACATACATTCGAAATAACGATATAAGATTTCGAAAGTCGATTGACGTCTGTTAGTTCAGTGTGTACGCGCCTTATCGAGAGACGTGGTTTTCTATTTCTATGGGATTTCCCCGGTTTTTATGTGAGCTACATTGTTATTTAAGCTGCAACGAGTCTTAATTCGTAACATTATTTGTAATTAGCCTTCCCACAAATTTAACACGCATTTATTAAAGAGTTTGTATTTCAAAGGTGTTATAGTGCTATAAAAACGCTTTTTATAGTCGATTTGAGTCACGATTTGATGTCTTCGTATTTATCATGAGACAGTGCTTCGGTATGGCAATATTATTTTTACCGAAGGGTATCCCTAAATTGCCACAATTTGTCAGAAATCGGATGCGATAGATCAGAAGTAATAATTGTATGGTTTGTAGAGCCCAAGAAGAAGTTTGACATTAAATTGTATGGGAGAAATTGTTTATTAATGGAATATTGTTATCAAACTTCGAATGTTTGCTTATTAGCAGGTTGTTTATTACTAGCCGTTGAGCATACATGTACTTTTTCAACCATTTAAAAAAAATGACCTATATTACTTTTTTAACCGGAATAACTTAAGCATCTTTTGTCAGATGTTCCACATACGACAAAAAAAGCGGCCAAGTGCGTGTCGGGCCACGCCAAGGGTAGGTTTCTGTTGTTGCCAGTCTGTCTGTTTTTAGTATAGCTTACCCTCGTAAATAATCGTAAATATGATTATTTTTATAACACACCAATGTATAGGGTCGTTTCGCCGGTTACGCGACGGCCTTCGGTTAGCGACCACCTGAAGGACAAGGTTTTTTCTATTGAAGAAAACGTGCTGTGAAAAAGCAACTCTACCGTCCACGGTAAAAGGTTCAAATTCCAATGACAATGTATATGCACCCGAAATTAAGTGCATTTCTTACCAGTTAACTAGTCATGTCTACTACTCGTTAACTAGTTATGTCTACTTAACTGTGATAGTTTTCCTGTTAAATTCATTATATGTACTACTGCCACGATTTTTTTCACGTACCCAGTAGTAGCCATTTAGCCGGCAGGGTGGGGGGACACGTGACTCGAACAAAAATTAGGGCTTTAAATCCCATTATCTCGCAAACGCATAACGATAAAACTCATAATATTTTTTAACAAACTATCCAACGATACCCCACACTATAGGTTTAACGAGAAAAAAATACATCACCAATTTACATGTAGGAGAGGTACCCAAAAAAAATTTTTTTTTTCAGGATTTTATATTACTGTTTTGTCGGCGTGATTGGTATACACCCACGCCATGGTGGTTATATACCCACGCCGAATTGCAGTTTTCTAGCTGTAGGGCCTGTAAGAGTTATTGAGCTAAGCCGAAGACTAGTCGTAGCCGTTGACTAAGGATACATGTCGTTACTGGCAGAACTGACATTGTTGCACGGATACTCTTATGTAACAATTTAATACAGAGAAAATTTACTTTTTAACTTAACAGGCTGTAAATTACATAAAATACAAAACAAAAAACACGGTATACTTTTCCGTGTAAAATAGTAGAATGTGTCATATCCGACACTTTGTACTCACTGTGTATCCCGTAAAAATGTCGGAACTGTCATGGGCAATCCACATTAAGTGATTTGTCAGCCCCAATTCATTAGAATCTGACTAATTGCTATAGTGTGGATGCATGTTCCAACCGTCAAACGAGTTGTACGGACTAATTGCATGAAAATCACAATTTAGACCATGGAATTTGGATGATCTGCCAAGTTTTTTTTCTCACAAATTTCATTCAAATAAATTGAAACAAAAATTAAAAAATATATACTAAAGAATATTGTATTAATATTTTACACTTTAATTTCGTTTTTTTTTAAACGGTGTTTTGCAACTACAATTTCATTCAGTGTGGCCAGTTAACAGTAAGAAAGCGAAAATTGCCGCATTCAAACGGTCCTGCGAAGCGGACTGCAAGATTGTTACTAACCGATGAGATAGGGCGAGACAGCACGTCATCATGAGGCGGCCGTGACATACTCTCGATTTTTGTGTGCTGCACGGCTATTACGCGACGGCGCGCGAGTTCTCTCAATTTTTCTCGCACGATCCGTCTCTCTCTTATTAGAACACTTAGAGCAAGAGATATAGTGCGAGAAAATCGAGAGTATGTCGCGGCCGTCCCATTTTAGACGTGCTGTCTTGCCCTATCTCATCGGTTAGTAACAATCTTGCAGTCCGCTTCGCAGGACCGTTTGAATGCGGCAATTTTCGCTTTCCTGATGTTAACTGGCCACAGAAATTGTAGTTGCAGTTGTTACGTCTGTACGCTACACCCAATTCTGACTTCGACATGTTGTACTGACAAATTGGGGTAAATTCACTTAATGTGGATGGCCCATCACAACCGACGTTTTTAAATGTATGCATAGAGTATAATGAATAATTTTTTTTTTTTGGCGGGAACGTTGAAAGTGATAGGCGCGCTTGATAAAATATTTTATTGTAAATTAATTTTAGGTGTTAATTTGTACATATTTAGTCTTAATTTTAATTTAAATTCATAGTTGATTTGGTTATCGGTTTGGTGCGCTTCCCCAGTCATGGGGAAGCGTACGGGAAAGCGTTCTCGGTTGGAGGGCTTGGAGCCGGAGCCAGATCTTCAATCTGAAAGTAGTTCTGATGCGGATACAGGTGCGCCCTCGGAGCGCATACCTGCAAAAAAGAAGACTAAAGAAGATGACAAAGAGAAGTATACTCCTTTCAGGGCCAAAAGTTATTACAGGTTGTACGACGAAAATTCAGCTAAGAAAGAATTTATTGTTTTTCTGAATCACAGAGAGGATGGCCACAAATTTTCTGACAAAGATAGACTTGCTTTGTCCAATGCAATCCGAAAGCATTGCGTGTCGGGCGTGATGCATCTAAGAACAATTAATGCATACAAAGTTGGGATTATGTTCGATCTCCCAAATCACGCCAATGTCTTCCTAAAAAATGAAAAATTATTAAATGAAATTCACATGAATGCTTCAATCCCAGCATCTGAGACCGAGGTTACGGGTGTTCTCACTTCAGTGCCGATTGATTATTCGAACCAGAAGATTTTCCAATTAATAGCTTCCAGTAAAAAGGTGATAAGCGTAAGACGGTTTATGCGGCGGGTAAAAGACACGCTGGGTATCGTCTCAATGGTTCCAACTCAGACGGTTGCCGTGACTTTTGCCTCTGTACAGTTGCCTGAATATGTAACACTTGACCATTGGAGGCACGAAGTAGGGATCTATATTCCTCCAGTAAAGCAATGCCTTCGTTGCATGAAATTTGGTCATATAGCAAAGTATTGTAAAAATAATGAAGTATGTTCAATTTGTGCTGAACCTCATAATTTCAAAAATTGTAATAAGGTTAAAACACAATGCGCAAACTGTGGTGGGGATCACGTGGCTATATCTGCTGCATGTCCAATTAAAAAACAGAAAATTGAGGAAAATAAGTTAAAATCACGTAGTGCTAAATATTCCGATTTGTTTTGTGACGTTGCATTTCCGCAGCTCGGCTCAAAATATATTGACACCCATCTAAGTAATCTGACCAAATCTGACAGATTTATGAATCTACTTGTGGAAGCTATAGTTAAAATTTGTGCTGATAAAGAAACGCCAATAAATTCTAACAATATAAAAGAAACACTTAAAAACACTTTCAGGAAACAACCTTAATTTTTTTCTTTACATATTGAACATAGTGCAGTGGAATGCTCAGAGTATAATAAGCAATAGGCTAATCTTTACTAGATTCTTATATGAAAATAACATTCACATAGCAATAATTTCTGAAACCTGGTTAAAACAACATCAAAAATTTTCAATTAAAGGATACAATGTCATTAGAAATGACTGTGGTAATAAACATAATGGTGTAGCAATACTTATTCATAACAATATAGTATATTCTAATATTAAAACTTATTTTGACAATGCTCTACAAAATATCTGTGTACAAATAATTATAAACAACAAGCAGTTGAGTGTAGTAAGTTTTTATAGTCCATCAAATTCTGATCCCCCATTTAATAAAAGTAAATTTGATGCTTTGATAAAATCTATTCCGCAGCCAATGCTTTTTGGAGGCGATCTAAATGCTCATCATATGTCATGGGGCTGTGTTGATACATTGCCTCGAGGTAGAGATGTCTTAGATATTATTGATGGCAATGACTTGGTTCTTTTAAATAATGGTCAAACTACTACAACTGGTTCTTCTTCTTGGCGTCCTAATGCTCTGGATTTAACTTTCGTTTCTCCATCATTGGCACTTTCATGTGATTGGTCTGTTATGGATTGTCCTCTTGGCAGCAGTTATCATTTGCCTGTAATGATAAAAATGATAGTTGGTAATGAAAATAGCTCACAAAGTAACCCAATATGTAATAATGTACATTTGCCCATTCACCCAAATTACAAACAGGTGAATTGGAAAATGTACAGGCAATCAGTTGATTTTTGTTTGGCTAATATTGATTTTGAAAATATGTCTTCGATAGATGCGCTCAATCTGTTTTGTAATATTTTGCGATCTACTGCTGTAGAGTCCATCCCTAGACATAGGTCTTTGAATAGTTCTAATACGTGTACACCAAAATCTTTGAAATTTCCCCGGCTGCCTTGGTGGAATCAAAAGTGTTCAGAAGCTGTACTTAATTCAAAACATGCTTATATAAAATTTAAAAGTGAACCTAGTGAAGAGAATTATATAGAATTTAAAAGACTTCGAGCTCTTAAAAAGCTTGTTCTTAAGACTGAACGGCGTAATAGTTGGATAAATCTGTGTAACTCATTTAACCGGTGCACTCCTTTGACATTAATATGGAATTACATGCGGAAATTTAATAAAACATTCATTTCAAAACACGCTAGTAATAATAGTTGGATATCAGATTTTCTTAAGAAATACACTCCTGATTTTGTGCTTAATGAGTCTTTAAATTATGTTCACACAGAAAATGATAATGATAAGTATCTTACTGAACCGTTTTCTTTGCAAGAGCTTAAATCTGCCCTATTTTCAAGAAGAGATACATCCTTTGGTCTTGATGGAATACCATATATTTTACTGAAAAATTTAAGTTCACAAAATCTAAAGACCTTTTTAAACATATTAAATCAGCTGTGGGAAGAAAACTTAATTCCTGATGATTGGAAAACAGATTGCTTGGTCCCAATTTTAAAGCCTGATAAAGATAAATTGTTACCCGACTCATATCGACCTATAGCACTCACATCTTGTGTAGGAAAGGTTTTTGAACAGCTTCTAAAGCAACGGTTGGAATTTTTTGTCGAACAAAATGGTCTGTTACCCTGCAATCAGTTTGGTTTTCGTAAAGGTCGGTCTTCTCGTGAGAGTATTTGTCAGTTGCAACTTGATGCACTTAACAGCATATATAATAATCAGTATCTTCTTTCGGTATTCTTTGACATTGCAGGTGCATTTAACAGTGTCAATATTTCCGTTTTATGTAGAGAGCTGTCAATGATAGGGTTACCTGGCAAAATAATAAATTTCTTACAAATGTTTTTAACAAACAGGAAGGTTTTTGTTAAATTTAACAATCACTTATATGGCCCAAGATTATCTTCTTTAGGGGTTTGTCAAGGAGGTATCTTATCCCCTTTAATTTTTATTTTGTACATTAGGAGACTAAATCTTATTCTAGGAACAAAGGTTAAAAATCTGCAGTATGCAGATGATTTGGTTGTTTATGTGTCAGGATCTGATTTAAATCAATTAGCTTTGACTATTAATGAGGCATTAATCAACTTACATAAATACTTTGCTTATCTGAACTTAGATGTAAATTCGACTAAAACCAAAGTTTTTATTTTTGGTCGCAAAAGCATGTGTTTGCCCACAGTTTTGTACAATGACATATCACTGCCTATTTCATATGATCTAATAAAGTTTTTAGGTGTTATATTTACTTCAAAACTTTCCTGGATAAAATATGCTGACAGTATTATAACCAAAGCTAACAAAGCATACAATGTGTTAAAATCGCTGTGCGCCACTTCATGGGGTGCAGACCCCAAAATTTTGTTAATCTTGTATAAGTCTCTAGTTCGAAGTCATTTTGAATATGGTTTTCTATGTTTTGCTGGAGATGATAAAATTGTAAATTCATTAGATAAAATACAAAACAAATGTATGCGGACAATACTGGGTGCATTTAAAACTAGTCCTATCGCTGCTATGCAAATTGAATCGAATCTTCCTCCTATTCATATTAGATTTCGTTATTTAAAAGAAAGATTTATTTTAAAGTTATACAGCTTGCCTAAGAACGATCTTCTTCACAACTTGATTTCTTTCCAATCATCGCCTTTTCAAAGGCGCATGTATGTTCTTCAGGATTTTACTTCTTTCTTTCACTCTTTGCAGGAGTTAAATATACATCTTGATAATGACCTTCTTCCCTGTTACACAGGCTCTTTTAAGAGTAAATATCCCGATATAAAAATTGTAATAGATTCAAAGCTAACTTCCAAAGAGGAGGCTTATTTATTGTTGTCAGAATGGTCTAATTGTAAATTTATTTATACGGATGGTGCCAAAAATAATAATGCTGTTTCCTTTGCAATTTATCAACCTGAAATTAATAAAGGTATTGGGTTTAATATCAATAAAAATGCAAGTATCTTTACTGCTGAAGCAACTGCCATCTTATTTGCTTTGAAACATGTTAAAGAACATAATCAATATAGTAAAGAATGGGTCATAGTAAGCGATAGTATGAGTGTATTAATAAGTTTATCGAGTAACAAAATGAATGCTAGCACTTGCTATCTAATTTTTTCCATTAAAGAATTATGGTTAGAACTATCTTTAATTGGTATTAAAATAGATTTTGTATGGGTTCCGTCTCATAAAGGAGTTTCTGGTAATGAAAACGCCGACTACCTAGCTAGAACTATTGCTAATGCATCTGACTTGTCCCTGGTTCCCGACAGCAGGGACTTAGCTGTGACCTTGCCATATTCTGATATTATAAGTAATCTAAAACAGCGTATGACTGTTCTTTGGGGAAGACATTGGTATCATTTTACAGAAGTTGAGAATAAGGCTCATTTGTATGCTTTGTTAGATAACCAAGTTAATAGTAAGCCTTGGTTTTGTAAGTTTAAAACTTACATGCATCGTAGGTTTTACACCATAATTACTCGTATGCGCATTGGTCATTGTCGTTTAAATTTTCATCTCCATCGTAAAAACTTTGTCTCTTCCCCTTATTGCGATCATTGTCAAAAGCAAGAGGTTCAGTCTATAGATCACATTCTGTTTAGTTGCTCATCCTTTGGCATTCAGCGCCTAGTGCTGATGGATGAGTTGCTTGAGATTTATGGAGCTTCTAATCGAATCCCGCTCTCAGTAACTGATTTGTTGAAGGAGTCGTCTACTTATTTACCTTTGTTTAATTTTGTACATAATACTGTGTGTATGCTGTAAATATGATGCTAAATTTAAAACTTGCTTAAAATTGTATATATTTTTATTGAAGCATTGTACCTATATTTTGTTGGTCAAATGACTTTTTGGAATGTCTGGATGAGGTGTAAGCTTTTTTGAAGAGCTGAATATTGGATTTGACGTTTTTATTGGAACATACTCAAGACTTTATTACTGGATTTGACTTCATGAATTGGATTGGAATAACTGAAGACTTATTTTTTGGATTTGACACATATGTTGATAATACTGATGACTTAATATCTAGATTTGTTCATATGAATTGGAAATAACTGAAGACATATTTATTGGACTAGAGACTTCTGATTTGAAACTACTGAAGACGTTATTACTGGATTTGATCAAATGAAATTATACTTACTGAAGACTAGGCAGTATGGCCCATGGTCTTAGCCTGTCCGAATGGACGAATTTAAAAAAAAAAAAAAAAAAAGTATAATGAATAAGCTAATGTGACACTGACACTTGTTTGGTTGTTTGTTTATTTGTTTTCTCTCTTGTCTTAATAATATGTGTTTTTGTTGTATAAAACCGAGGTATATTATATTATCCTACTTCTATCATTGAACTCGTGTAGAGTTTCACCCGTTAACTATGGAGAAGGAACTAGACCGCGTGATCGACGAGATAATGTCAACTCCGAACGTGAGCGGCTGCCTAGTGGCGGACCACCAGGGGCTGTGCCTGGCCGCGAAGGGGGCGGCCCATGTGGACTCGGCGGGCGTCGTGGTTGCGATATCGGAGCAGGCGTGCCAGATCCAGCCGAACCTGCGGCCGCCCACCGTGTGTCTGGAGACCGACGCCAAGCAGTGCCTCATACAGCGCCACGGGACCGTCACGGGGGCCATTTTTAAGCAGAAGACATAGTGCGTCGTATTCTTTGTGCCGTTTTAGGCGAAACTATGTACAAACCACGAAGTGCCTCACTCTTAGAGCGGTTACACACGACCACTTTTTGCAGGGATACAAACGAACGTTTCGCGAACGCGCGCGACTAGCTATACTGCATTTGTGGAACTGCAAAAAGTCGCTGTGTGGAACCACTCTTACACGCGCAAGAGTGGTGGTAGGTACGAACCTATGCTTTGTACAACTGTCTAGTCTCCAACAAGAGCCATGGGGCGCTTACTCAAGGATTGACCTGTAAAGAATGCTTTCTAGCATTAAGTCTGCCTTTTGTACCATAAGATATTCTTTTGTAAAATAAAGATTAAAATAAACAAATAAATATATTCAATTCAGTGCTAAAATGGTCTGTATTGTTTGTTGTTGCAGGAGGCGTACTATGAAGACTGAATTGGATTATTAATGTAGTGCAATATTCACGATGGGCTGTGTCAGCTAGGAGCCGAGCCAGGCAACAAGTAGAAGTACAACAACTTTATAAAATACTTATATTAATTGTGTTCTGGGCACTTCTCAAGCCGCGTCTCCATATTGCGCGGCTGCCGCGCGAGCCATGTTCGACCGCGTCAAACGTGTAGTTTGGCTCGCGAGCCAATTTTGACACCATGTTTCTACCCAAGCGCGGCTGCAAGGCGATCCGTCACGATCGAGAGTTCGAGAGTCGATCGACCAGTTTGTATTGTACTTGACAACCATGGACGTATCTGTTGTATATGCATACCGGCGCGGGCGCACTGTCGCGGCTCGCGCACCCCTAAGTCAGTAATAAACGGACCGCCGACGTAACTGCCGTGTTTCATTACTAGCCACATATACCTTACTGGCTACGATCTACCCGCGCATTTAAAAAGCAAAATAAAAAAAAAATATATATTATGTCTTTCATCGGAAATATTTCGACCTTTGACCATAATACTCAGGAGTGGCAGATATTCTATGGAAGATTACAGCAGTACATTAAGTTAAACGCAGTTGTGAACGACAAAAAGTGCCTGTTGTTACTCACTCACCTTTCGGATGAAACATACCGACTGGTGGCAAATCTAGTGCATCCGAAGAAATTGGAGGAGATTACCCTTGACGCCTTAGTTGATGCGCTCAACAAGCATTTCTCCCCAAAAAGGTGTACATTCGCGGATAGAGAAAATTTTTTTGAAGCGAGAAGACGACCGGGAGAAAGCGTCGAGGAATGGGCGGTGCGTGTCCGGGGACTCGCCGTGCACTGCGAGTTCGGTGGTGCATTAGACATGCTTTTAGTAAACCTTAAGTTTTGTACTAGGCATGAACGTAGGACCCGAACGTGACCGTTTATTCGAGCTGGACGCCACCAAGATTTCTTTTTCGAAGGCACTAGAGATAGCGCAGCAGGCAGCGAGTGCGCGCCAAGCTCGGGCGGCAGCCACGGCGCCGCCGGCGGGGCTCGTCAAGGAGGAGCCGGTGTACCGGGTGAGCGGAGCCAGGGTCGCCGCCGACCGCGGACGAGAGGTCCGCAAGTGCACCGTGTGCGGCATGAAAAATCATGATGCTGACAAGTGTAAATACAAAGGTTATCGCTGCCAAAAGTGTGGCGCAGTGGGACATTTAAAGAAAGTTTGCCGGAGCAAGGTTACGCGTTTCAACAATATCGAGGGACAGAATAGCAACGATGTGGTGGAAACATCATGCTGCAAGGAGTGTCAAAATTTTAGTTTGAGGTATGTTTCAAATAAGCCTATTGAAATTGAATTAAAGTTAGGAAGCAAAGTTGTTACTATGGAGCTGGATACCGGTTCCGGTACTTGTGTCATCGCAGATACTCTGTATTTTAACGAATTTTCAGAATTTCAATTAATGCCTAGTAAATTACGTATGTGCCTATACAACGGACACAAAATCACACCACTAGGTTATTTCACTATAGATGCTACTTACAACAAAAAAACTAAAAGTATTAATATATTTGTTGTGAGAAATGGAGGACCCGGGTTATTGGGCCGTGATTTTATGTCCGCCTTTGGCCTAGCATTAACAACGCAAATAAATAAAATAAGCGAAGACAAGGACGTAGACCTTTTGTTGGAACAATACCCTAATTTGTGGCGGGACGAGCTCGGAACATTCAATAAGTTTAAAGTCACGTTAACATTAAACGAAAAAGCTAGCCCCAAGTTTTTCAAACCACGACCGATACCTTTTGCCCTAAAGGAGAAAGTAGAAGCTGAATTAGATCGTTTGGTAGGATTGGGAATTTTAGTACCCGTTAACCATTCCCAATACGCAACCCCCATAGTCCCAGTTCTGAAAGATAATGGCAAGTTGAGAATAGCGGGGGATTTTTCAGTGACACTAAATAGGGACCTAGTTATAGACAAATATCCGCTTCCGCGAATAGAGGAGGTTTTTGCAAAGCTAGGTGGTGGAGAGCACTATAGTAAAATTGATCTGAAAAACGCTTACAATCAGTTTATGCTGGGCGATGCTTCCCAGGAGCTCACTACCATTAATACCTCGAAAGGATTATTTAAATATACTCGTCTCTTATATGGCTTGTCCAACGCTCCAGCAATCTTTCAGAAAGCCATGGAGACTCTGCTTTCAGGTATAGATGGAGTAAGCTGTTGGCTGGATGATATTTGTATTACAGGCCCAAACAAAACATCACACATTAGTAGGTTAAAGGAGGTGCTTAGCAGATTGGACGACGCAGGTCTCCGACTACAAAGGGAGAAGTGTGAGTTATTTAAAAATAGTGTCACTTACTTAGGTTATACGATAAGTAAACAGGGGCTACAAACAAGTTCGCAAAAAGTTGAAGCAATAATCAATGCACCTGAACCTACTAACGTGACGGAAGTAAAACGTTTCTTAGGAGTCGTCAATTATTACAGGAATTTTATTCCCAAC
The DNA here is from genome assembly GCA_945867215.1 of Epinotia demarniana. NCBI lineage: Eukaryota > Metazoa > Arthropoda > Insecta > Lepidoptera > Tortricidae > Epinotia > Epinotia demarniana. The sequence goes on from OX244264.1 coordinate 202,336, forward strand.
GCGTCGAGTGTGTTAAAGCCGCTGCATGAGTTGCTACGCGCCGGAGCTGAGTGGGAGTGGGGCGAGCGGCAGCGCCGCGCTGTGCGACAGGTGCAGCGCGAGCTGGCCTCGGAGCGCGCGCTCGCGCACTTTGATCCTAACGCGCAACTCATTCTGGCGGTGGATGCTGGGCCCGCAGGTCTTGGTGCAGTTCTATCCTTGCGTGATGCTTCAGGCCTCGAACGCCCTTTAGCATTCGGCTCGAGGTCACTTACAAAGAGCGAACGAAACTATAGCCAAATCCAGAAAGAGGCAACGGCGATCATTTTCGGGGTAAAAAGGTTCCATCAATACCTGTATGGGCGTAGCGAACCGTTTATCCTTAAAACTGATCACCGGCCGCTTGTGTCGATTTTTAACCATAAAAATGGTATATCAATGACGACTGCCTTGAGACTGCAGAGGTACGCTATTATTTTATCCGCCTACAAATATATGGTGCAGTATATATCAAGCGAGAATAACTTAGTAGCTGACTATTTCTCTCGCGCGCCCCTACCAGAAACATCATACAATAGTGAGGAGCAGTACCACACTTTTAGTTACTTACAATTTTTAAACGCAATATCACCGGCAGTTACGTCAGAGGATATAAAACAGGCCACACAACAAGATACAGTATTAAAAACAGTTCTAAGATACATGCAATACGGTTGGCCACGTAAAATCATTTGCAAAGAGATAAGACCTTATCTCTTATGCAAAACGGACTTACAATTAGAAAATGGAGTCTTATTACGAGGACATAGGGTCGTCATTCCAATGACGCTAAGAGACCGCATGTTGACCGAACTCCATAATACCCATCTAGGTATTGTTAAGATGAAATGCAATGCTAGGGGTCGAATGTGGTGGCCAGGAATCGACGCAGACATCGAGCGCTGCAGCAGCGCCTGCGCCACATGTGTGTCTATGCGCGCGCGGCCGCCGCGCGAGGAGCCCGCCAGCTGGCCGCGCCCGCTGGGACCATGGAATCGCGTACATTTCGATTACATGACAATAGGGCAACGGGTCTATCTGGTCGTGGTCGATGCGTATAGCAAATGGCTAGACTGTATACAAATGAATAACGGGACTTCTACGCAAGCCCTCATATCCAAGTTGACACACTTATTTTCGTATTTCGGTATACCAAAGGTGTTAGTTTCGGATAATGACGTTAAGATAAATTGCGCCGAGTTTAGACTATTTTGTTCCAGCAATGGGGTTACGTACATGAATTCACCTGTATACCACCCTAATAGCAACGGCCAGGCCGAAAATACTGTCAAAAATTGTAAACGTATGATTCGATGTATTTTAAATGAAAACATGTCACAAGTGAAATTACATGACACTTTATGTGGGTATTTATTCCAATACAGAAATACCGAACACTGTACCACTGGAACGACCCCCGCCAAGTTAATGTTTGGTAGGAACCTAAGGTCACGCCTCGATTTAATACTACCGTCCGATAATAATCACGCGCACGCGCAAGCGCCGGTGCCGAAACATCGACGACGATTCGTACTCGGCGACAGGGTTTGGGTTCGATGGTACAGTGCTCGAAAGGAAAGTTGGGAATTAGGTGTGTTAAAAGAAAAAGTTGGAAATAAAATGTTTAAAATATATATGTTCAAAAATAGCTCTTATTGTGTACGGCATATGGACCAATTATTAAAATATAAAGGGCCAAATGATTTTAAACAAAATGATAGCAATATTGGGAATGACCCAAATACTCAGGTTCACTCGACTTCATTTCCCACTACTGTTATGTCCGAACCGACTGGTAGTACCACCACACCTGTACTAGAACCTCTGACAGAAAAAGAAATCGTGGTGCCTACATCTGAGTTGACCGCAGAGGAGAGACTCGAGGCAGGCGCGGAGGAGGAAATGTGGTCGGATTGCGTCGTTGAAGACGGTCTTCCGCCGGCCTCCCCTCGGGGCTTTTTTTTTTTTTTTTTTTTATGTGATAGGAGGCAAACGAGCAGGCGGATCACCTGATGGTAAGCGATTACCGCCGCCCATGGGCACCTGCAACACCAGAGGTGTTGTGAGTGCGTTGCCGGCCTTTAAGATAGGAGTACGCTCTTTTCTTGAAGGTTTGAAGGTCGTATCGGTCCGGAAATACCGCAGGCGACAATCCATTCCACAGATTAGCTGTGCGAGGCAGGAAGCTTCTGGAGAAGCGCACAGTAGGCTCCCCGCCAGGGACGCCGGTGCGGCTGCCGAGCGCGGTCGACCCGCCCGCGGGCCCCGTCGCGGAGTCGACTGCTCTCGCGGACCCATCGTTAAGACGCGAATTGCGCCCAAGAAAAGATGTGAATTATAAATTTTAATAATGTAACATTAATACAAACCAGCGAAAGCCTTGTAGTTCCTAGTTTTAGTTTCCCAACGTAGTTTATATATTGTTAGTTATATTGATTACTCATTCATGCCTTTGTTCCTAGGTTTCAGGATTAGTGAGGAAGGGATGTTGTATATGCATACCGGCGCGGGCGCACTGTCGCGGCCCGCGCACCCCTAAGTCAGTAATAAACGGACCGCCGACGTAACTGCCGTGTTTCATTACTAGCCACATATACCTTAGCCGCCGTTACCGTTGCCTTACCGTCGTTAGCGTGCCGGCTGCCGCTTTTATAATTATTTATAACAATATTAACAAGAAACCAAAACGGAAAGTTCGATGGTGGATGAAAAAGATGTTTATGAATAGAATGCTACATGGTGGTGTGAGACTTATGGAAGACATGAGATATGAAGTTGATGAAACAGTAATTTTGTTGCGATAATCACTACATTTACTGTTCCATAAAAGCTGTTTAGAGCTGTATAATTTAATTAAAGTACGACACTTTTCGTTATCCATGTCAAATGCCGCGCGAGCCAACTCAAATCAAAACACACCCGTCTCAACTGTTCGCGAACAAAACACTGACGTTCCTTTGCCGCGCGCCAAAATACCGACAGCAAATGGTTCGTCGCGAACCATGTTCGAGCGCGGCAATGTTCGAGTTGGGTCGCGCGGCAGCCCGGTATCCATTGCGCGCGGCTGCCTCGCGAGCCAATGTTCGATGGTTTGCCGCGCAATATGGAGACGCGGCGAGGTTTCACCTACCCTGACTTTAGCGGTCTCCTTATTGACCTTTGACTTTTCACTAATAAATTTGAAGACTTTTCGTTACTGTGTAATTTGCAGGGATGGCTATTCTTCTCAAAATTACTACATGAACCTGGCACAAAAAACTCGTTGATACACTCAGAATTGTTCAATAAGTTGATATTCTAAATAAAGTTTATCCTCCTTTTTCGTATTTCTCGTTATCCTTCAATTTGTACACATTGACACAAAATCATACTCTGGGTCTGAGGAGGCTATATAAGTTACCTACAGCTTAATTCTTATTACCTAGTTTATGGCCGGGATTTCTCCACCACAGTATTTATTTCTTTATTTTATTTATTTGGGGCATCAACAGCATTACAAGAAAATAATACAAAGCTTAATAGCTAATAACAAAGCCAGTTATAGATGTCCACCGTGACTGAAACACAGTGAATGGAAAAAGAACATAAACACAGAACTAAAATTAAAAGTATTAACATGCTCGGTAAATGTGTGTGTGTGTGTTGTGTGTATGTGTGCAGATGCGAGGGAATATGCATATAGTGTTTGTAAAAAGTGAGAGGCGGAATATAAACTTTAAGTAGTTATAATTATAACCTTTTTTTTCTTTCTGCTGTGATCCTTATCCATTAATAACAAAGTAACACGCGTCTTAAGAGTAGGTTTGGTGGTGGTTTGTAACCCAGGAAAATTTTCAAACATTAATTTATAACACCGTTTTTTTTTGTTTGTTTAATTTTCAAATGTTATTCTAAGATGCCTTATCCAAGAATCCTCCAAAATTTCCACCGGGAAGTAAATATAATATAAAAATGAATGACACATCCATTATGTTTTTTGTGTGATTTATTTATTATCCTTGAAGAGCTCCTGTAAATTAACCAAAACAAAAATTAAAATATCTATTAATATTTTTCCTTATTTTTCAGTAATTGATTAAATATCGATTTTTTTGATGACTAATATTTTGGTGGCTTTTGAATATATGAGATACTTAATTACTAAAATGATAATATATCAGTTACACACAAAAAAGCTGCTGTTATGAATTATTTCCCAATTTCCATTTTTTTCCATACTAATGAAAATAAAATGCTTGGGCTATTGGTGCAATTGAATAAGTCGATACCTACTAATAAACTTTTTATAATAATTTCCCAACATATGAATTAGAGGCGAATTCTGGGCATAAGTAATTTGTGTGCACAAATGGTATACTGAACAAGAGGGGCTACCGCGAAGTGAAATCGAACTTCGTTCGTGTATCTCCCTCCCTGTCGCTCGAACCAGCAAGTGCGACAGAGAGAGAGATACACGAACGAAATTCGTTTTCACTTCCCGGTAGCCCCTCAGACTGCGTTCAGTCACAGATTTTATAATAATTCTTCAGTGGGCCGAGTTCGAATTGCTTGCGAAGAAAACAGCGCTGAATTTTCTCTTTATGAGTTACCTACATATTGAGGGGACCAGATACAACTGGCTTAGGTATTCTAATATGCTCCTGACATAAGCATTATAAATTACTTTGATATACAACTTGTATTATTGAACTCGCTGCTAACCCGGACAACAAAACCTAGATTTCTTTGAGCACGGTTCACGATGTTGTCTATATGTTGGTCAAATGTTAACTTCGCGTCAAGGATAGGAGAAGGAGTAGGGTCATTCATTAGTGTCATTACGCTGGTTACGCGACCACCTGAAGGAGAAGGTTTTTTCTATTGAAGATAACATCAATTCTGCAGACTCTATTGAGACAATTAGTTTGTAGGTACATGCATTTTTGGGTGTTTTAGAATAAAAATCTACTAAAAAACCGAGAAAATATAAGTGTCGCCAGCCGGCACATTAAATTAGGTGGTCGCCAACCGGCGAACCCTACTTATAGTACAATTATTCCTATTTGCGTTATCTGACAGCTGTCATCCCAGTACAAATTATGTCAAATTTGACGTTTATTGTACTGGGATGACAGCTAGCTCTGTCATGACGCGAAGGGAATGCACCAACTATATACACGTCCCGTATTAAACTTACACGTAGTATTACTTTCATCTCCGAGATCTATGATATACAAACCTTGTATCATAATCATATCACCCAAGACACGTCCACTGTTGGACATATGCCTCCCCCAAAGAGTGCCACAAACCTAGTATGTACGAAATTAATTAGTAAATAAGTACTAGTCAGAAAAAATAAGTAATTTTTGGTTGCTTTAGTTTGACAGAACTTGCTCTTATGGTGCGTTCACATGCACGGCGTGCAGCCTGGCAAGCTGCTTGGCATGCTGATCGGCAAGCAGCCCGTGCACTTCTGCGGGCCAAGCAAGCTGTTCACACGCTCGCGGGCAACCGGGCGTGCTTGTCAGTATCACTGTCAGTGCAACTGCAAAAATTGGAAATTTCGCAGATATAGATCTCGTGGGGGCTATATACTGCTTTGGGTTTGATCTATTTTCATTGGAAAAGAAAACAAAATGATGGACGATGTTGTTAAAAGTAGTTGTCCCGTGACCATGGATGTTGCAACACATCCGAAACGTCGGGAGACCTCAGTGAGGTAAATAAATAAGTTAATACGCGATTAAGTCCCGTTTATGTAGCTAACTGTCAATTTCGCACGCGAGCGTGTGAACAGCTACACAAGCACGAGCACATTCAGGCTGTTCACACGCCCGCGCCCGTGCCCGCGCCAGTGAATGTCGATTTGAACGCGAGCATGTGAACGCGGCATTATAGTATCGCATAGAGTATGCTCATCAATTGTTGTAAGTCAGAGGGGCTACCGCGAAACGAAAACGAACTTCGTTCGTGTATCTCCGTCTTTGTCGGTCAAACTAGCAGGTGCGACAGAAAGGGAGATACTCGAACGAAATTCGTTTTCACTTCGCGGTACCACTCAGCTCTTATTAGAATAGTGTTGTAATTAGAAAGAAACAAACAGACAGGACAAGTCAGGTGCTGCACGGCATGCAAAACGCGTGCGACATAAACCGCGAGAAAGTGACATTTGTAGTAAGTTTGGTTTGACTGCTTTGGAGCGGCAAGCGTCCATGGTTATTAGTGGGGCAGAGTGCTCTAACAAATTGTCGAAAATGTGGACACGCTGGACAAAAGCACCAAATTTTTTTCAGGTACTTGTTAGGTCTATAGCTTTAAGTTTTTGATAGGAACCAACTCCTCCGTCGGCCATCTTTAATTTTATGGCGGCCATTTTGAATTTTAGTTAATTTAGCAATATCCTGAGTTCTATTTAACGTAGAATGACAAACTTAGGGTCTAAATATACATATTTGGGGTCGAGGAATTCAAGGAGATAGTTTTTAGAGTCTCCAAAGGATATCAAACGGAACCCTGTTCTTGAGCTTCCGCTGTCCATCCGGCTGTCTGCGTATCAGCAATAGCTAGACTGTTCAAATTTTCACAGAAGTAGTGTTTCAATGCTGCTTTAACATTCATTCATAAAAGTAAAAAAAAAAAAGAACAGTGCTTAGAACGTCAAAGTGACTTAGAACTCGAGGTATTAATAAATTAACAATTATTCAAAATGGCCGCCATAAAACTAAATATGACCGACGGAGGAGTTGATTCCTATTAAAAACTTAAGGCTATGGACCTAATAAGTGCCTGAAACAAAAATGGTGCTATTGTCCAGCATGTCCACATTTACAACAATTTGTTCGAGAACTCTGCCCACCTTATATATTAACATTATTATATTTTTATTACTCGTTATTATAGAAACTATAGTGACCCATAATATCCGGAAATTTCAAGTGTCTATATAATATTACGGTTCTAGAGATATACCGATTCTTATAGGCGGGCAAAAAACCGCCTATATTTACGTTTCATGTATGACAGCACTGTTATTTTTTTTATTTTTTTTGTGAATGTATGCTAAAGCAGCAATAGAAACACTACTTCAGTGAAAATTTGAACAGTCTAGCTATTGCTGATACGCAGACAGCCAGATGGACAGCGGAAGCTCAAGAACAGGGTTCCGTTTGATATCCTTTGGGAACTCGACTCTAAAAACTATTTAGTTGAATTCCTTGACCCCAAATATATATATTTAGACATTAAGTTTGTCATTCAACGTTAAATAGAACTCAGGATATTGAAAAATTAACTAAAATTCAAAATGGCCGCCATAAAATTAAAGATGGCCGACGGAGGAGTTGGTTCCTATCAAAAACTTAAAGCTATGGACCTAACAAGTACCTGAAAAAAATTTGGTGCTTTTGTCCAGCGTGTCCACATTATCACCTGAAACTGCCCTACTATACGTTTTCTGAGTACCGTCATCAGGAAAGCTGTACCTACTCTTGTTTGCCACCCGTGGTATAAAAAAGAACAAAACATTATACTGGCCAGATCATTCGTTTCATAGAGGTTTTATTTTAAAGTTAACCTTATATCAAGATTTAGCTGTCAGTCAAAGTCTCAAGAAGTTGAAGAGACGTCCAGAGACAATGTCTTTGAAAATGTAAAAATTATGACAAATCTACAGCTGAAATCAATACTAATTGAACATTAAAGTAAAATGTTTAAAAAGTATGCTGAACTATTTAAAAGTAGACAAGATTTATTGTACTCCAATGACGAAACGCGGCACGAAGTAAGTATTGCTATTTAAGTACCTACTTACATTAATATATACACGGCTATCACAAGACGGCGCGGGAGCTCTCTCAGTTCTTCTCGCACTACTTATCCGCCTGTCTTATTAGAAAACTTAGAAAGAGACGTATACCTAGTGCGACAAAATTTGAGAAAGCGTTGTCTTGTGATAGCCGTGCTGTCTGAGTAGGTAATAAGTAAACGAGGAATGAACATGTTGGATTGAGATTGATTTCACATATTAATGATTGAACGATATGATAGGTACCTAGTACCTAGAACAAAACTACCTACCGCACGCACCTCGCTACTACTAGAGCCTTGTACAGTCAGTACAGGAGTAACTGACCAATCGAAGACGTCAAAAGCTCATATTCCCTTTTAATAAAGACTCGACGTGTTCGTTTGCGCAGGTAACTACTTTTGATGCTGACTGTACCAACCATAATACAGAGGTCGCAAGTGCGATTCTTGCCCTCTGGGTTTCAGACGATTAGGTATGGTTTATTTTTCCATGACGTGTTATTGGTATCATATCGTTTTGTTTTCATTGCATCGATGTTTCTGATGCGGATATTATACCGTATACCTAAGCTAAGGTCGCTAGTTCCCTGTGTTGAAAGTGCCAGACCTGCACTTATTGTCACCAACACGAATCCTCAAAACAATTGCGGGTGGGCAACGCCGGATGTACAACAAAGTTTCTGGTACCCCTTGACCATCAGACAGGCGCTACATTTGTCTGCCACCACCACCACCACCTCGGTGTGAAACGGTGTTTCAGCCGGAGTACCGCAACTGGTGGACGCGCGCCTACATCCGGGACGAGTTCTGTGCGCTCGCGCAGAGCGGGTTCCTCAACTCGCTCTTCAGCCTCACAGTGCTGGCCATGCTGGTGGTCGCCATCACGAGGGTCGACGTGAAGGTGCTGTATCTTTCTAATGTCTGACATTCACAGGCGCTTCAATCCGCCGGATTTATCGCTAGCCGACAAGGTCTTATCCCGCGGCGCCTGAGCTATTACCTCGAAAATCGAAGTTCGTATATCTTAGTCTCCATCACACTTATGGTTTATGTTACTCGGATAGAGATGTGCGAACTTCGAGATTCGATTTTCGTGGTAGCGCCGCTGTTCGCAGTGGCCGGCGAGCGCACGCGCACGTGCTCGACGCGCGGTGCGAACGCTTCCACTGCTAGAGGGCGGGAACAGCCCTAACGCCCCGGCCGGCCACGACATTTCGCGAATTGCGGCGCGGCAAGCGATTTATCTGTTCACTGCGCGGTCGAGACGCGCAACACACTGTGGTTAGTTGGGATCACACGCAATGGATTAGAAAAACCGCTGCCGCTGCCGCCGCCGCTCGAAGTCGTGGCCGGGCCGTAATAAACCGGAAGCGACATAGACATATTTGCTGAAAGTGTTGAGTGTATCCTGTAGAAAAGTTTTAGCATTCTTATCGTACGAATATAATTAGTGTAGTGTTAGGATTTATACTGTGCCGTTATTTCTTGTTGAAGTTGTTATGAGTTTATTTTAGTTAAAAAAAAATATGTTACCTTGTATGTGACATAAAATTGTCTTGTTTCTTGTTATGTATTTTAAAGCGGAACTAGGTAACCACATAGGTAAGTGATTTGGTGTTAAACTGTAAATTGATGTGTGAATGAATAAAAAAATATATTATATCGCTTTTATAATTAGAAATCATATAAAAGAACTGACTGTCTGACTTATGACAGCTTTTCACATTGTACCTACTACCTACATAAAATTAGACTAGGTACAACGTTGTACTTATGTATCATAAACCGAAGAATGTGATAAAGAGTAGATCCTAAAGAGTATCTACATTGTCTGTATTGTAGGTGTCCGCCCTCCGGACCGTGGACGTGGTGTACAACGTGTGGTACGCGCTGGTGGTGGCGAGCGTGGCGGCCAGCGCGGCGCGCCAGTACCCCGGCGAGCCCGTCACCTGGTCTATGAAAGGTACCCATGGGTGCTAGGACTGTTCACAGGGAGATAAAGAAGAATCTATCCGGTTTATCCTGACAGCAGCGAGCGGCTGATCGGATTGTAATCCGGTTAATTTTGCCGTACCGGTTAGAGCAACACTTTGGGAGCCTAACCCATAATAAAGGTTGCGCTCGCAAAACATATATCACTGAAACCGGTTAATATCTTAGAGCTCAAGCTGGGAACGAAACGACATCCAACAAGGAAACGAAATCCGTCACAGTCAGGGCTTTGGGCCATCTTAGAGGCCCCGGGCAGTAGTCCAGTCCGCACACAGGTCGCAGACATGGAGGTAACATCAGTATAGAGACCTTAGGCTGGTTCTCCGAGTCGTCCGGTGCAGCAGAGGCCTTGTTCACGAAGCTACCCGTCATCGTCCTCCTAGCGTTTCTGCATGTTGTGCCCTTAATCGCAAGATTCGAACCCACAGTGAAAACTAGACCGTATTGGGATTAGACCGGTTTCCTCACAATATTTTCCTACAACGAAAAGCTGACGGTAAAATCCATACTTGGCAAAGTGTATGACGTGTGTTTTTGTTTGTTTGTCCGTCGTTCACGGCAAAACGGAGCGACGAATTGATGTGATTTTAGTGGAGATAGTTGAAGGGATGGAGAGTGACATAGGATAGTTTTTATCCCCGGAGTCATCCCCCTAAGGGGGTGAAATGGGGGGGGGGGGGGGGTAAAAGTTTGTATGGAGCTGCGATATTTTAAACGAGTTTCACGCGCACGGAGTCGCGGGCAGAAGCTAGTATTCCATATATATAAGTTCGGAAAAACTCATTGCATTTGGTAGGAGCCGGGCTTCGAACCCACGACCGCCGCTTGGCAGCCGCATGCCTGAACCACTAAGTATGCTACCGTAGCTTCTACCCAATTAGAAAATACTTAAGGCGCCGTAGGTTCATGGTCTTCTCTCCCTCTCACTGAGCATAAGCGTGAGCGAGATGGAAGTGCCGTTTAAATAAATACAAAAGTAAACACTGAGTTCTCTCAAACATAATATTGCCGATTTTTAGAAGCCATTTTAATATTTTTAGCTTTTGTGCATAATTTGTAACAAATATTTTAAGTGTATTTTAGACCCCTTTAGACCTATGTTCGTGATTTTTTTCTATCGAGCGAAAATTGCTTAATCATGTTTCTAAACACTGATCTCCCTGCAGAAAAGCCTAGAGCTCTAGATTACTATTCGTATTTTTTTGAAACCATATTATTATAAACAGACGCATTATATTGTTTCAAAAACTCTGTTCGCTTAACTTCGCTGAACCTACGGCGCCTTAATTGGTAAAACACTAAGGACGACGAAGAATATTATAATTAAAAGCACAACATAGCTTACATTTTTTTTGCATGCTGCATGCTCAGACCAATAAAAAAAGACAGACGGAGCGTTACGAACAGTCTAGCGAAGCCAACCGGTTTTCAACCAAGCCCCATAACCCATAAGTTTACCACACGCTTAACAAATTAAATCGCACAAAACTCGAGGTCTCTTGGTCTGAGGCTGCATGATAGGTAGGTCATAAAAATCTACTGCCAACCATCTAAGTGGTGAGGATGGCAATGTTGTCGCTTTGGACGATGGCGAAAAGAAGCGGTAGGGATTAATTCGCACAATTCCTCGGAGCACTCCCCGTTATAAATGCGATAGAAAATGCAGAACGAGGCCACATCTCGACGCAGCGCCAAGGAGTCAAGCCGATCCGAAATATGCTGGCAGTCGACAATTCCAGTTGCGTCGTTGGATGCGATCCAGAGGGAGAAGCTGGTATTGGGGTGCCCCTGCCCATAGATTAGAACAGTATTCCAAGTGTGGGCGGACCTGCGACTTATAAAGCTGCAGGCGGTGGGCCGGTGTGAAATACTGTCTCGATCTGTTGATCACACTGAGCTTTTTTGAGGCTAATTTGGCCTTAGGTACCCTCTAAATGCCCGCGCTGGACTTCACTCGAAATGTCGACGCCAAGGATTCCGATACTGGCTGCGGCAGTCAGGGGAGTGCTCTCAAAACGAGGTGACACGGCAAACTTTAACTTTTTCGCGGTAAACGCGCAAACCTGTGTCTTGCCTAGTCCTCAACGCAAACAAAACCAGTGTCATGCTCTTTTCTGGAAGGTGCGTTCCGAACTCCAACGTGAGCATCCAGTGTCCCTTACAAATGGGTAATACTTGTAAGTTTTTAGGTTTCACGCTGGACCCCACACTGAATTGGAAGAAACACGTCGACTCGCTGTGTGATAGGCTGGCCGGATCGGTGTTTGCCCTGCGTAAACTTAAGCCGTTGGTCTCCTGTGACGCGCTGAGGCAGGCTTACTTTTCACTTTTCCACTCGCTTATGACGTACGGTGCTATCCTGTGGGGTAACTCGAATGATGCCGGAAGGGTAATGCGAATGCAAAAACGGGCGCTTCGAACAATGCTAGGTCTAAACCAGAGGCAGTCCTGCAAAGAGTTATTTGCTCAGCACCGGATTATGACTCACTATTCGCATTACCTCTTCGAGGTCATCATGTATACGCGGAGACACCTATCACAGTTTAAGCGGGTGGAGGTGACGGGAAAGTGCCTTCGTAGCACGGGAAGACTTCGGACGGTGCCGCGTCGCACGGTACTACACGCTAAATACAAATACAAATACAAATTATTTATTCTGCAAATAGGCCACAAGGGCACTTTTACATGTCAAACGGTAGTTTACAATAAAAATAATAATTATATTTCGAAGCTTCATTCTTCAGATATAACACACATGTAGTCCTTTAATCTACCAGGCAACATTTCGCAAGTTTAAAGTACGCAGTAAAAACCATAGCTCAAACAGTTTTATCCCCACCTTTACCCCTACCCTACTTAGGGACCTCGGCTTGCCACCATTTCTCATTCTTTATTCTTGCGAGGCAACGAACGCACGAACGAATTCTATTAAAAAATAATTCAAAATATTTAATCATGCCTAAACGCAGTGCACAGGAAAAAATAGAGTATTATTCTGCTAATATACGGAAATTGCAACAAAAAACTATAAACGAGTTATGACAGTGCGGTGCTATCTGATTCATCAGGTTCCGAAGATTTATTTTATTTATTTATAGACACAAAAAAAAAATAACTAAAAAATGTAACATTACAGGAAATATCCTAGGTCATTACAATTTTTTTCTATAAAATCATGGGTATATTAGGTACATTACAAGTTAAAAACAAATAATAACACTAATAACTAAGTGAGCATCTCACACAACTTCAAGCACTCTCTTTCGACAACCGTCCAGCCATCCGCAAACAGATCGCAGGAGAGTTGCTTCGCGTTAAGTTCATTGAGCGCATGCAGGGAGCGGCATACAGGAGAGTTACGATGCGCGACCGTACGAGAGAAAGGGACAGCAAAGAGCCGCAAACGATCTGCTCGAAAACGCACACGTCCATCAGGTACAAAGAGGCGACAGGCCTCATTGAGCAAGCTGGGACAATCGAGACGACCACGCAATATGCGAAGAGTTGTGATCAGCTGGTCAAACAATCTGCGCGTTGCCAGCGAGTTATATCCGAGGGTGCCCTGTAGATAAGCGGTAGGGTAAATTCGGGGGTAATAACCGTACAACTTCTTAAAAAGATAGCGCAGGAAGCACTTCTGTACCTTTTCAAGCATTAGTGCATAGGTCGACTCGTGCGGATTCCAAACGCACGAACTAGCCTCTAGTTTGGATCTTACAAGTGCCGAGTGGAGTAACTTCATAACACCAACATGTGTGAAGTCTTTGCAATTGCGGAAAACAAAACCCAGGCGCTTAAAACCTTCACCAACTAGAGAGCGCATATGACTATGAAACGTAAGTTCATGATAAATCAGGTAAGTGCAATTAGTTTCAATAAATAGTTCTACATGGTGGTGCCTCTAATAAATGCATTTAATACCGCACGGGCCGTGAGCCCACGCCTTGTAATTCTAAACCTGGGGGGCGACCGAGAGTCGTCACGAAGGTATCTCATGCTTGGGGGTTGTCCGTGAGTCAACACGATAGCAATTTCTAACAATATTAATCGCTAAGAAATGCATTTCATACCGCGCGGGCCGTGAGCCCACGCCTGGTAATTCTAAACCTGGGGGGCGACCGAGAGTCGTCACGAAGGTATCTCATGCTTGGGGGTTGTCCGTGAGTCAACACGATAGCAATTTCTAACAATATTAATCGCTAAGAAATGCATTTCATACCGCGCGGGCCGTGAGCCCACGCCTGGTAATTCTAAACCTGGGGGGCGACCGAGAGTCGTCACGAAGGTATCTCATGCTTGGGGGTTGACCGTGAGTCAACACGATAGCAATTTCTAACAATATTAATCGCAAGCCCATGTCTTGTAACTAAACCTGGGGGGCGACCGAGAGTCGTGACGAAAGTATCTCATGCTTGAAGGTTGACCGTGAGTCAACACGATAGCAATTTCTAACAATATTAATCGCTAATAAATGCATTTAATACCGCGCGGGCCGTGAGCCCACGTCTTGTAACTAAACCTGGGAGGCGACCGAGAGTCGTCACGAAGGTATCTCGTGCTTGGCGGTTGACCGTGAGTCAACACGATAGCAATTTCTACAACCATTAATCGAGATTAGTATATCCCGTGTTCGCGATGCGGGGCACTAGATACATATATGCATTAAAATTCCTGACGAGTGGTTTTACAATGCATTTCATATCTACCCTCAATTAGAAAAATCAAAATATTATATTTTAATTTATAAACCACGAACAAGTGTATGAGGCAGTGGAAACTTCACTCCCACGTTCAAATGAAGAAAATGCACCTCCCGTGGAGGCCTGTGATGACAAAACGACCCCTGTAATAGATGCCGAGTTACTAACCGCTCTAGGGGACGCCACTGATGATGTCCCAAAATATGGGGAGAAAATTCATCCCAATTTAGCGCAAAGGTGGCTACCTATATTACACAAAGGTATTGATAAAAAGAGTAAAGATAAACTCTTATAAGAGTACCTGTAAATTGCAAATTATTATGGGCGCCGTCCTTAAACGCCGTAATTTCGGCGGCAGTTACAGACACCCAAAGAGGCCGTGACAAGAAAATCGAATCATCTCAACAGCAATTGGGAGTCGGTATAGGTACTAACGATAAAAATCCTATCTAATTGAAGTCGGATTTTAGATAAAACTAGTCATTCCTGGGCTAGACGAAGTATTCCTTAAGTCATACAATACGTTGAGAGAGATGATACTCTCTTTGGAAGCAAACTCTCAGAGAAAATTAAAGCTTCCAAATCTACTGAAAAGTAGGCCGACAGCGTCGACCATCATACGGCCGCGAGCAGCCTACAACAAGCCACTTGCGACGCCGCGGCAGTAACGCAGGTACATGCCGGTCGCCTTAAAGCTTTTTATAAGTGTTGGCTTAATGTAACGAATAATCGTACTTTATTTATTAGACCGTATACAGAATGGCTTTCCAATTCCTTTTTAGTACATGTTACGCAATCTGTCAAACCTGTAAATACTTTCACATGCCAAGAGCATGATGAAACGAGCTTAGCTGTACAGAACTTAATTAACCTAGGCACTCAGTGAAAGCATCACTGGATGCCAACAGACTAATGATCAGTTTCTATCAAAGATTTTCTGACTCCTAAATCGAATGGTGGCTATAGATTCATACTGAATCTGAAAGGGCTCAATAAATTTGTAACTAAGTCCCATTTTAAAATGGAAGACTAGAACTGCTTCTAAATTAATCCCTAAAAACGGGTTTATGGCTACCATTGACAAGATTCGAGCATAACAATGTTACTTACGAGTTTTGTTCCCTATTAGTCTATGGACTTTCCGTGGCGCCTAGAACCTTCACCAAAATTATGAAAGAAGTCGTAACTTACCTAAAAACAAGGCCTAACTTCTATTATATACCGGGGTGGCATTTTGTGTATTGGAAGGTACCTTAACGAATGTAAACATAATGGGAGGGAGACTCTCCGGTTTCTCGAGTGCCTACGATTTGTGGTAAACTATACCAAAAGCTCGATACAATCCCAAAATTACCAACAATGCTGTAAATTCTTAGGTTTTGTTTACAATTCAATTATCATGTCTATATCCCTTCTTATGCAGGGTATGCGCACTTTTTAAGAGTTCTTACCACTGCATGCCCGACAGCTAGATACAGCTGGTTGTACACGAAGTTGTTAGAAAGATATAAATTCCGAGCTATTCAGGAATACGATGTCTATGATCAAAAGTAAAACTTCCTCGCGAAATTTTACCTGACTTATTTTGGTGGACTAATAATATTATTTGTAACGTCTTGTCATTTTGGAATCACGAAATTCGATGCAGAAATATCTATAGATCCGTCCCGATCAGGATGAGGTACAGTTTGTGACGGAGTGTGTGCAAACGGAGCATGGGAAGAGCAAGAATTAGCATTCCATATTAATTACTTAGAGCTTGCTCGCTCTTAGGATTAAAATGTTTTGCGCGAAATAAATCAAACTGTGCTCCGTTGTTCCGCATCGACAATACTACCGCGATAAGCTATATTAATCGAATGGGAGACATCCAGTTTCCCCACTTAAATAGCTTACCTAGATCTATTTGGCAGTGGTGTGAAGAACGAAACATATGGTTATTCGATTCTTACATTAACACTAAGAATAATGTAGAAGCAGACAGAGAATCCAGAAGGCTAAATCCTGATATTTAATGAAATTTAAGTATTGCAGCCTTTGAAAGAATAAGTAAACACTTTGGTGTGCCCGAAATTGACCTCTTTGCTTCTCGTACCTCTGCCAAATGTGAAATATATATTTCGTGGAAGCCAGACTCGGACGCTCTTACCTTCGTCGCATTCACTATTAGCTGGTATTTATAATAAATATTTTTAAGCGTTTCCACCACTCGCACTCGTACTAAAGTGTTTACATAAGATTATAAATGACAACGCCACAGGAATAGTAGTATTTCCCTAATGGCCATCCCAACCGTGGTTTCCGCTTTTGTTGAGATTAGTTAAAGTATCTAATCTCATGTTAGCGTCAATTTCAAACAACACTTTACAACAGTACAACGTGTGTTAAATACAAGTTGTGCTGGAAATTTAGCATAGATAATATAGATATTCAATTTCTATAAGGGCTTCATTTCTGCTGTTATTTTATTTCTAACGCACGAATTTAATAAAGGATCGTCGTATGGCTCATTAAATAATCATAGGTCAGCACCCTCGCTCCTACGGGGGAGTAGTATCAGCTCAGATGACCAAAGTAAAGGATTACCGAAAGGTGTTTACAAATTAAAGCCCGTAACTCCTAAATATAGCCATACCTGGGATCCTCAAGTGGTATTAAATCATATAACAACATGGTACCCTAATAGAGAAATTTCATTGGAAAAACTAACAAAGAATCTGGCGATTTTGTTAGCAATATGTCCTGCCCACAGGGTACAAACACTGTCACTTATTAAGTGGAATAATATTAAGTCATGCCCAAATTGTATTAAAGTAATTTTTGATGATATAGTTAAGACTTCAGGTGTAGGTCGTCTACAACCGATTTTGTGCCTTCCATATTTTGAAGATACCTAATAGAAATATTTGCCCGGTGACTGTTATAATGATGTTTTAGGACTGAAAAAGCTCGCAACATATTTTGTTGACTTTCAAAAGTCCCCATAAAAATGCATCTGCTCAATCCATTAGCCGGGGTGCATTACGCGAGTGCTTGGCGAAAGCGGTAAAGACATGGCGGCGTTCAGCGCTCACAGCACGCGCCACGCCGCCACGTCAGCTGCACACCGGTCAGGCATTCCTTTAGATGCTATCCGGAAGGCAGCAGGCTGGTCGAGAACATCGAAAACTTTGGCTCGTTTCTACCATCGTCAATTAATCGACGAAGGTCATTGTGCCAGATCAATCTGCCTTTTGTATAGGTAGAATTATGTGAAGTTACAATTGTACTCTTTGATTAATAATTGGGAGTATCTAAGATTGTTGTCAAAACATAATTATTGCATTTCATGATTATGATGTTTTACAATTACAAAGGGCAGCAAAACTTTCAACTCTAAACATCTACATGTGTGTTATATCTGAAGAATGAAGCTTCGAAATATAATAGAAGATCAAACGAGCTTCGCAAGCGAAGTTCGATCGATATTATATGAGTAAGCTTCATTCGAAGATATAACTTCCCGCCCGCCCCTATACCCCTAGGAAAGTTTTGTCTCTAAAAAGAATGAGAAATGGTGGCAAGCCGAGGTCCCTAAGTAGGGTAGGGGTAAAGGTGGGGATAAAACTGTTTGAGCTATGGTTTTTACTGCGTACTTTAAACTTGCGAAATGTTGCCTGGTAGATTAAAGGACTACATGTGTGTTATATCTTCGAATGAAGCTTACTCATATAATATCGATCGAACTTCGCTTGCGAAGCTCGTTTGATCTTCTATCTTACAATAAAAGATTATAATCTAACACAATAATAATTTAAAATTTGCACATTAACGACTGATATAACAACACACTAAATGTCACAAAGTAAATGAAAACAAAACAAAATACGACCATTACATTCGATTAGAATAAGGTCTGTGCATTAACAGAAAGTTAATGATATTAATTCAGTATTCCAGAGATGTATAAGGTCTCTGAGCGTCCAAATACAATCAATAATTATTCAATGTTCGTAGAGATGTATACGGTCTCTAAGCGTCAAAACAAAACAATAAAAAAGGAATATTAATGTAATATTGTCAGTGATGTACATGGTCAATAACAATAAAACGTGTCAAGATCGGAATGATGTCTCTCGTCAATACGATAATAATAAAATAACACTAGTATTTAAGAAGTTGGGTACTATTCCCTTGCAAGCATGAACAGTCCGGACTCCACAAACAGCACCCGATCACGAGTATGACGCATATCTCAGCCATCGCCTCCCTCAACCATATGTTAGGGAAGGTGGCGACCCGATCAACGACGCCACCGTAAGCAAAGCCCTTTAAGCGAGCATGACATATTCAAGCCACCGGACAATGTTAAAAAGCAAAGATTAATAAGCGACTTGCTCGGCGAGAAACAGCATTACGTGCTCTCTTCTTACATAAAATGGAACAATTATTTCAGGTAGATACTTATAATGTGTATTTAGGTATATTCCTAATAGAATTAGCCTACTACTGGCTTAAAGTATTTGTATTTGTATTTGTATTTAAACTAAACTAAACTTGGTAGGGTTAAAACGGACTAAATTAAGTCGACCCCATTCAGAGATTTCACTTAGGGAAGTCTCAATTTCAGACACAAGTTTGTTCCGGCTGTCGATGACGATTTCCCGAGAGATGTTGGTACGGCCGGTGTAAGAGGCATCACCTGTACTATCATCACTCATCAGCATAACAATGAATTCCGCTGATTTGCAGCATGTCATTAATATGCATAAGGAATAGCGTGGGTGATAGCACACAGCCTTGAGGGAAGCCCATAGAATGGTAGCTTCGAAAGAAGTGCTTTGTGCCAAACCCGATCAAAGGCCTTCGCTATATCCAAACTAACAGCCAATGCTTCACCCTTAGTCTCGATCGCCTGTGCCCAACGATGTGTCTGGTAGACTAGAAGATCACCAGCTGAGCGGCCTCTACGGAAACCATATTGTCGATTCTGTTAGAACTTCGTTAAATAATCATCATCATCATCATCATATCAGCCGAAAGACGTCCACTGCTGGACATAGGCCTCCCCCAAAGAGTGCCAAAGTGACCGATCCCGCGAGTCCTGAGGTGGACTGATGACCTGGTAAAGGTTGCGGGAGTCCGCTGGATGCGGGTGGCGCGTTAAATAATGGCGTAGGTAAAAGGCTAACCACATCCCCTTCCTTTTCCGTGAGGACCACATAAAATGATCTGTATTTCTCTATTTCCAGTGGGTTTCGCGACAGACGTCATATCGTACCTCCACTACTTGCCTGTCCCCTACGTAGTTCACCTCAAGGTGATCTGCTACTTCATACGAGTGCACAGACCGTTGCGGTTCATCTGTGAGTTTTTTAAATAAGTACCACGACGGTGGTAAGCAAGCATATCTATGATCTGCCTGAAGGTAAACAGACACCGTGGCCTATAGACGCTCCCGACACCAGAAGAATCACAAGCGTGCTGCCGACCCTTTCGAGATAGGATTCGCTGTGTTGACAGCTAGCGCATGCTCAGAAACTGGTGCCCTCACCACCTGGAACACAACCACCAAATACCCACCAAGCAGTAGTGGTGTTATTTTGGCTACGGCCTTCTGTAAAGGGTCGAACAGACTGGCAGCGGTAGCGGGGCTTGATAAGCGCGTGATGCGACACAGAGCACACGCGCATTGCGCGGGCCTCGCGCCATTGTTTGCATCGCGCGGCCTGCGCGCGGCGGTTTGCTGGCGGGACGCGATAGAAGCGGGGCGCGCTGCCGACGGGGCGTAGCCTGTTTGACGACGCTAGCGGTTTGTAGGGAAATAACGCGCTTCGCGCCCGTCGCGTGCAGGCCGTGCGCCCGCTACGGTGCTGTCTGTTTGAACCTTAAGAGTCCGCAGTAAGCTCGATTCTCCATACAAACGTAGTTACGCTCTCATTTTAAAACTACGTGTTGGATTGTAACGAAACTTTGCATGTTCAATGAAATGAGGTATATCTATGTCTGAAATTAGTTTACGTAGCTTCAGATACCATAATAAAAAAGATACAGCGAATTTAAGTTTTTCATACAAAACTAGTTTTTGCTGTATTTGGGTCATTGTCAGTCGGTAAAACAAAAATCGTCTTTTCAGTGGTCAATAGTTAAGGGCTTAAGTTTAGATATAATATGTTTTTATCGTATAGAATTATAGAAGAGGCGACGCCGTTTATGCGTATTCAGAGTTCAACCAAAAATTAGGCTTTAAAGCCCTTAACTTTGGCAATGTCCATCGAAAAGACGTGAACCTAAATCTGACAATGACCCATTTACTTTGTTTTATAAATTGGAACCATATAAACTAATTACAGACATAGATATACCTCATGTCATTGTATATGCAAAGTTTCGTCACAATCCAACACGTAGTTTTAAAATGAGAGCGTAACTACGTTTGTATGGGAAGCTGAAATTCGGCCGAGCTTACTGCGGCCTCTTAAGGCGAAGATTCCGCTGTGCCCTCACTTCCACCGCGAGATTGCTTTTCCACTGGACCTACCTAATAATATATATGGTTTAATACGAACTATGCCAAGCTGAGCTATGTGGACTGTGGTAATAACTCCACACATGGTTTTATCGTTTGTCAGGTGCTACGGACAGGAACACCATGAACAGTAGCCTGCTCGTCACCACGCTAAAGTATTGTTACTACACGTACGTGCTGCGGATCCTCTGCGCGTACTTGTGGATCATAATTAACAAAGTAAGCGTCGATATGACGTGTCCTGTGATGTATATTCTGCCCTGCCCATTTTAACCTATGGAGCTCAGTCTTGCTGACCAAAACGCAGAAGTCCAAACTCAAAAGGTTTGCCAACGTGCAATGGAGCGCAGTGTCTTATAGGGATCAAAAGACTACGCTCTAGAACCAGAATAGCAGATGTGGGCAAGAAGACTGCCTGGCTTAAGGGGAACTGGGCCGGCCATGTTTGCCGTATGCACACACAAAGGTAGGCTCATACGGCTACTTGGTGGTTGCAAGAGGACGGACACAGGTCGCCGACTCAGTGGCAGGTTCCTCACCAGGTAGGCCAAGGCGGAGATGGCGGGATGACTTGGACGCATTTTCAAGTAATTGGCCAAGGATTGCGGGGGACAGAGACGAGTGGAAAAACACAACAACAGCAACAAGTAACAGCCTGGGCATATGTCCGGCAGGGGACAGTAATGCTGAAGAAGAAGTAGAGTAACATACTCAGACCAAGAAAATATACAGACGGAGCGTTACGAACAGTCTAGTGAACCCAACCGGTTTTCAACCAAGCCCCATAAGTTTAGCACACGCTAAACAAATTAAATCGCACAAAACTCGAAATAAATGATCTTGACAGTATTGCGACACGTGCTGAAGAGTTTTGTGCAATTTTGTTTGTATATGTGTGCGTGAGCGTGTGCTAAACTTGATGTTGCTTGGTTTTGTTTGTATGTGGTTTGGCTTCTCTTGACTGTTCGTAACGCTCCGTCTGTCTTTATTTCTTGGTCTGAGAGTATTAACATAATGACAAAGATGAGTATCCCAAATAGCTGACCCGTTTGGGTTCTTCACCCGGTATCTAGGCTGTTCCTGAGAGGACGACGATTAAGTATTAGAAATATGCTTATTTTTCGTAGATTCTCATAGACCAACTCTCTCACAGGCGCATTCAGGAACCAATTAGAAATAACAGTGTATTCGCGGGATTATTTTCTTCAGCTAGAGGCATACACGGTCTACATCGAAGAGCCACAACGCCGCATGCTGCACGCCGCCGCACCGCTCGGCCCCCGCGCCCCGGACTCTGCAGTCACCGCTACGGATCAGTCGCGCGAGCTGTTCAACTCGCTTTACATCGTCAACAAGATCTTCATCCCTATTGGGTTAGTTGGGTAGCTATTAGAGACAAATAGAGCCTCACCGCTCGGCCCCCGTGCGGCGGAGTCTGCGGTCACCTCCACGGACCAATCACTTCAGCTGTTCAACACCTCAACAAGATCTTCATTCCTATCGGGTTGGTTTACTTCATAGTTGGTGGAGACGACTAGCCGCGTGGGACGACTCTCTGCTTGGTCGACCGACAACCGGGCTGTTATTCTGATCGCGCTCATTCGCCTTACATAATGCGTCATCCGCGAACTAAACTAGACCTCTGATTACGCTTAGTTACTACGAATCGCAGCTGTAAGATATATTAAGGACGGATGAGGTGTCGTTAAAACATATTCCGCCAAAGATCACGTGACGTCATAATTACTGTACTCTGATGATGGGATCCAGGTAGAAACCACGCAATTTTTCAAACATGATACAGTGGTTTGAGTTTTGTTTCTAACGCGACTCACGCATTTAAAAAACTCTACAGATTATTCAAAAAAGCTTTATGAAAACCAAAGTAATGTTACTGCGAAACAAAGCATCATGAAGCGCATGCTTGTTAATCACAAAAATTCTTCAGATGACTCAATAGTCAGGTACAGGAAAAAATATGTATCAATTCTCAAACGGGTCACTAGGCATGCCAAGAGATTAGCTTTACAGGAACAAATTGAGAAAGCAAAAGACTCATCAAAAGAAATATGGAAAGTTGTAGCAAAGTTATCAAACAAATAAGAAACAATATTTGTTTAAAAATTGCCCAAGAAAATGGGCCAACAAATCGTCTTAATAACCCTGAGGATGTATGTTACACGTTCTTAGAAAAATTCACACAAAGTACCAACAAATATAATACTACAAAAGAAGCACTCTCACTGTTACGGGCACATGCCGTCAAAACTCAAAATCATATGGTGTTTGATCCGGTGAATGAAGTAGAGCTAAAACACATATTAAAAAAATAAAACCTAAAACATCCTGTGGATACGACGAGATTCCCATATCTGTCATCAAAGACAACATAGATATTCTTGCCGAACCGTTGGTGTATCTTTTTAACGATTGTTTCACGACTGGTACTTTCCCTGACCAGTTTAAGGTGGCTAAAGTCCTGCCCATTCATAAAAAGGGACTATAAACTGATCCAACGAACTACAGGCCAATTTCTCTTCTACCAACGCTGTCCAAAGTCCTGGAGAGACTTATGAAAGACAGACTAACAAGGCACCTCAATCAACATAATATATTAAGTGATAGACAATACGGATATCAGAAAAGCAGAAGCACAAATGATGCCATCACAAGATCAGTTGAAGACATAGTTCCCCAACTCAATAGCAAAAGGAAAGTAGCAGGTTTATTCCTTGATCTGAGCTCTGCTTTTGACACCGTGGACCATGGAGTTCTGAAAATGCTTGACCTTTTTAGTTCTTACCAGGCAACAGTTCGTGGAAGTTCAATGGACCCAAGATAGCAAAGAAACCAAGTTGGAAAGAGGAGTTCCACAAGGATCGATCCCGGGTCCTATTTTCTTTATACTTTTGATCAATGACCTAGTATCATTCATAGAGAATTCTGTTCCAGATGTAAAACTTGTGGTCTATGCTGATGATACCAACGCTATAGTATCGGCGGAGAATATGCTACAGCTGAGCTACAAAGTCAAGCTCTGCAAGCTCTAAACACCTGGTTCAGCACAAACAACCTCAAACTGAATTATGACAAGACCAATGCTTTACTGTTGAAAACAACTTCGAGAAACAAAGATAGTCTACAGGTTTCATCAAATGGAGTTCAAATTCAACAAGTGGGTTGCGTTAAGTTTCTTGGAGTCAGGATTGATTCGAGTTTGTGTTGGAAAGAAGAGCTATCGTCACTAGTGAACTCTATAAGTTCGGCCTGTTATGCGCTAAGAAGCCTTAGAGAAGAGGTAAATATAAATACGGCTCAACTAATAATGGTACCTTGCGTTGGTCGAATCTAAAATTAGGTACAGCGTAAAATTCTGTGGTAACAGCTACCATTACAACATTCAGTCTGCCTTTGTGGCCCAGAAGAGAGCTATCAGAACAATAGCCAGAATTTCTCAGATTACATCATGTATTAAAACTGATTTTAATACGTTTGAAATTCTCATAGTGCCTAGTCTCTATATTCTTGTGATTCTTAGCGACCTTATAAAGCACCTTAACTGCTTTGAAGCGTTGGAAGAAAGACAGAAGCGATTGGAAACTAGAAGGAAGGACTTACCACAAACAATAACCACGAAGTTGCAAGTGGGCAAACACTCTTCGCCTTATCAGGCAGTTACTCTTTTCAATAGGTTGCCATCCGATTTGAACTCAGTCACTAAATTAAATTTGTTTAAAAATTGTCTCATGACTTATTTGTTGCAGAAGTGCTTCTATTCTATGCTGTGGATGAGTTTTTGTCAGCTCAGAGTAATATATAATATAAATTAATAGTATTTTTTCTTTCCTTCTGACATAAATATAATAGTAACGAATAATTAATTTATACGAATTGACATAGACGTAGGAATTATTATTATTTTTTAAATTTTATTATATGCCAACTATAATTAAGTTAGTTAATAATATGTTTGATAGTTGTACTTGTAATACTTTAATTTTTAATTGTTATTTATGAAATTGTAATGTATAATGTCAAATTCAAACGCAATGTATACAGGGTGACATTTTAATCAGTGTCCAAATTTTTTGTACTCTCGGAAACCTAATTCAAGACCAAAAAAACTACGGCAGATATGTCACTGTCATTAAGTGTCAAAGTCACTTATGTCATTGTCAATCGAACATGTCAGATGTAGCCAACCTTTTTGCATTGATCATCAAATCGTAGTAAATATTCGTAGATATGGCCAACATTTTCAATATCAAAAAAGTTACATTCAACAATACGCATTCTTAAAAAGTAATTGTTTTTTCTACCTCATATCGTTCAAAAGCAATTACAATATCCCAAAGCAAAAATTACTTGTTAAACATTTTATAAATCTATTCAGAATTCAGATATAAAATGACAGATTGACAATTACTAATCTATGGGGTCATGGCTGGTGGGGTCTACAGATTATATGATTTCACCACAATTTGTCAGTGCAACAGTGTCGAAGTCATAATTGGGTGTGTCGTATAGATGTAACAATCTAACCACATGTGCATGCAATTTCTCAATACAACTCTTTTGACAGTTGGATCAGCAGCGCAACGTGCCTCCAGACAACAGCAATTAGTCAGCTTCTGGTAAATTGGGGCTGACAAATCATTACATGTATAGATAGACCCCTTGAGAAAATGGCGGATGATTGTGATTATAAAGTGAGCTACACACTTTTGGTCTGTTATTTTGTCGAATAGCTAAACGCATTGCATAATATTTAAATTACATCTAACGTTGTTCACGACTATTGTTTATAAATCGTACCAAATTGTATGAATCCCTGAAGTATTACAACTGCAATAACAGTTTTTCTACCAAAAATCTGCAAACCTTGCGCAAACCTTACTAAAAACGTATTTTATAATTTTGCTGAAGAATCTTATACTTGAAACTTGAAATTGGACACTGATTAAAATGTCAACCTGTATTGTTCTATGAATAAATGACTATGACTGTTTACAGTCGGTAGGCATTGTCTCCAGATTAGATCTATAGAAGCCGTTTACCTTATACCTATTTTGAATAGGTAGTTATTTTTTTTATGTTATAGGAGGCAAACGAGCAGACGGATCACCTCATGGTAAGCGATTACCGCCGCCCACGGACACCTATGTGTTATGTCTTCAGTTCCCTTGAAAATGTTTTCGCAGACCATCCCAGAGCCCTACGACGGACTTCGATCGCGTGGTGTTCCTGCTGGTGATGATGATCGGCATCCTGATGGTGACGGGCGCGGCGGTGGCTGCGCTGTCATCGGTCATCAGCATACACATGCGACCGGAGGAGAACTTCAGAACGCGGTTCAGGATCATCATGAGGGACTTGGTAACAACTATACATACACAGATATGATGATATTTAGGATTCCTGATGGAGACGAGCGCGGTGCGGCGGTGGCCGCACTGTCATCAGTCATCAGCATGTGTGCATCGAGGAGAAGTTTAGCACGCTGTTACGTATCGTGACGGGGGACTTGGTAAACACTTTTCACTCTCGTAAAAGAGAAAGTGAAGGCACTTTCTCTTTTATATTTTCATTGTTAATTTATGCATGCTGTGTCCTTCTGTAATTAATAGAGTACTTTAATAGTTTTAATTTGTGCATTGTAGAGCAATATTATGCAATGGTGTGCTTATTGTTGGAGGTCATAATAAATAAATAAATAAACCCAGGGTCTTGAATGTCATGACTATAATAAGTCTTTTTAGATGCAGTGCTTCGAAAACTGGGTGATCTTCTGAAAGCTAGTCTTCCTTGAACTTTAACGCGTGTGTGCATCTCTATTCAGTACTATCGGAGTGGGGTCAGATTGTATGTTTCTAAAGCCTCCTTCAGATTTTATTATGTATTTATATATTTTAGAACTTTGTAAAAACAATGGGACGTACTATTCTCGTACTTACTATTCGAACAATAACAGACTCGTTGCTACTCTCGGTAAATCAGAGGTTACCCTACGAGTACATCTTATTCAGAACTCAAGGTCCTGTTTCAACACAAACGTGTATCGTAATAAGGTTAACCTTACACTGGACTCTTCAAACATTTCCCTGCAGATGAGCTCGGGCATCCCCATCAGCCTCCGCAACAAGGTGGAGAAGTTCTACAAGATGTACTGGCACAAGCTGCGCGCCGTGTCAGGCTCGCGCCTGCTCGGCAGCTTCCCACCCGTGCTGCCCAAGACCGTGTACACCGACGTATACTTCGAGGCTACGCAGAAGGTAGCAGTTAACGTACCTACGGCTTAATAATCCACGACTACTAATCTTTTTCTACGCAATGGATAAACAGAGACAATAGTGGACGGAAATTAATAGACCGTACATTAATCAGACTAGGTGGTGCTGGTAATTTCCTGATTGACAGGATGGGTCTTGCGTACGCTATGTGTGGGATAATAGCAAGATGTGTTACTCAACGTGGTTTTGGTCTTAAGGCCTTTGCACGCTATATATAGATATACCCACGGGATCCACAGGATAGGAGACCAATGTAGCGTAGCATGTTCTACTGTTGATAGAGAGAGGAGAGAGTAAGGTAGACTGATGGCCTAGAAGAAGACGCGGTAGTCAGCTGGGTGTGAACAGCGCGTAACTGATCGTTTTGGCATATTGGGGGCAAACTGGGGTTGGCTGTCCAGCAGTGTACGGCATTCGGCTGATTTTAATGATTATATTTATACTCGTACAAGACATACGTGTTTGTTGCCCTCAGAGTGGTCTGCTCCGCGACCTGTCCTATCAGTTCCTGTCAGAGATAGCGAAGTACATGGAGACCATCCTCTACATCCCTGGAGACTGCATCATCAAGCGCAACTCCCAGAAGAACTCCATCATCTACATCACTTATGGGGATGTTGAGGTCAATATTTTATGAGTAAGCACTCTTAGAGTAAGTGACTGGATTGCAAGAGAGAACGGGTCTTGTGGAGTGGCGTGCCTTGGGGGAAGCTACGTCCAACAGTGGACTGCAATAGGCTGATGTATGTACGTATGCACTATAAGGCTCGTTACAGACAGGCGGATGAATTAGTAGGAGTAGGACCAGATTTTGTATGGAACAGCTGCAGTCGGAATTAGCGTAGCGGAATTCAGCGACAGAATCCGGTCGCGGAAACAGTTTGAATGTGGCGAATCGGACAGTCCTCAGGTTATTCCACGTGCGTTTTAACAACTGTCATTATCCTCATGCGCATCAGCATACATTAAACATGATCATGAACTGTCTACTGGTAGATTTAAATGTCAAAGTAAACCGCCTAAGATAATCTCGTAAGCCTGCAGGCAGGTAGGATGGGAGTAGACTGCCTATTCATTCATTATCATTCATTCATTAACTCGGTCGAATAGTGCAGATGGGTCGTCAAAGGCTTCATTGCATGTAGCGCACAGAGTTCTCGTAGTCCAATCACCAATGAGTATGATGCTTGGATCACCCCATTTGGCTGGCGGCCTCAAAGGTTTCCAAACTCCCCCAGATGCTGACGGCGGAAGACGACATCTCGCCCATGCTGCGCTTCACGCGCGGCACGATCCTCACGCCGTGGGGCGCGTGCCCGGCGGGCGGCGGGCGCGCGCACGCGGAAGTGCGCGCCGCCACGTTCTGCGCGGCGCGCGTGCTGCGCGCGCGTGGCCTTTGGCGCGCCGCGCTGCGCCACGGCCGGGGCACCGGCCAGGCCCGGCTCATGATGACCGAGCTGCGAGTAGGGGCGACACTTGACAAACTTGTATTTTATCCTGTTACGTTTCGCCCATTGGCATGATCTGTGCGGCGCACAGGCAGGGACAGTAGAAGAACCTATTAGCACGTTAGCACGGCCAAGTTGCCATTAATCTAAGAGCATCTTGTTCTTCGTCGTTTCTCTCTTCAAAGAATATGGTCGCGGTCATCATTTTAGGTGCTGGTAGCAAGTTTCACAACACGCGGCCATTCCTCTCAGACAGTATGCTTGCGTGTCCATCTCATTGGTGACCTCCCTCGCGGTCTGCCCGCCCTCGACCTTTCCCGGGATCCCCGCGATTAATCTACTTACTTACTTATATTTACCACCAAGTAAATGCCGTAGTGTGATATAGTATATGCTGTATGTGCTCTTGGATCGACACAGATTTGACCATAATGTTCATTACATACTTTTTCTTGTTTTCAAGGAGCGCATGAATAAAGTGAAGAGACATTACGCCACGAGGAGATCTCCACCGAGCCAGTGAGTCACTTCAATTCTCGTGCTTGTATAGGATAGGTAGAATAGAAACCTATTTGATCTACATCAACATCAGCCTACCGATTTTTATCTTTTGTTATGTTATTTTCTTGGTTTTCAATGAGTGTGGAGGTGGCTACGTGACAGTGTAATACTAGTTTCAGCCTATGTTTCTACCTCAGGTTCAAAAGCAGCATCCTCCAGTTCAAGAAGAACTTGATAGCGCTGAAGGAGGCTCGCGACGCGAACGGAGAGCTGCTGCTCGCGCGCCCCGACTACCTCCTCGAGATCGCTGGGTGCTACCTCATGAGGAACGTAGGTGTCCTCCTATCTTTATCCCTATTCTTAAACGTATTGTGGTAATGACACTGCCTATGAAGCTGAAGGACCTGGGTTGGAATCCCGGTAAGGGCAAATGTTTGTGTTATGATCATGAATATTGGTTTCTTGGATATCTTCCATTTATTTATGTCTATTAAATATATCGTCGTCTAGTACCCGTAACACAACCTTTATTGAGCTTACTATGGGGCTAGTTCAATCCACCACTGGCCCCAGCCTGACCGCAACAGCCCCCGCTCCTGACCACAGCGGCATTTTTAGTCAGTCAGGTTGACTTGTCAGAAATGGCGGAGAAAGGTAGAGATTCTCTCGTTTTGTCTGCAAACGTCTGTTACCAGCGCATAGAGGCGACACTGAAAAACTACTTGAACTTCTTCTTAATGCGGCAGACGTCCTCGTCCCCTGTATCTCAGCCTTCCTCGTTTCGAGCTGATAGAGTGGTTGCTTCCAGCGCGCGGACACGACCCTGACGGATGATTCGGACGCGATTTGTCTGCGGCAAACGTTCCCATGCATCCTGCAGCCCACTTCCTCGCTGCTCACTGCCTGGAACTGGTTCGTGGCTGTACTGATTGTGGTCGTGTGTTTCGTAAGTGACATTCATTTCTCACGGTTATAAATTGATGATTAACGAGGCAGCGCCCCACTTGTTTTGATTCTACAAGCTTATGTTTTGGTTTAAACATAAGTTAGTGTTTTTTCGTAGATTGAACGATTTACTCATATTATCTTCGAAGACTCTGATTGTCTATCATCGATCAGTTTGTATGGATGTTTGTACCTACATTTAAATAAGGCTAAATCTCGCAGACGTACCCGTACTACCTCGTCTACAAGAAGACCATTCCGCTGGACTTCCGGTTCTTCGACCTGATGGTGACCGTGGTGTACGCGCTGGACATCATTGTCTACCTCTCCACGGGAGCCAATGTTGAGGAAGGTGAGTTCGGGTTTCATGATATTTCAGGATTAAGCAGGATAGAAATGCTTATGCAACTACTTAATTCTGAAAATGTAACAATCCACGCCTTCTATAAAATATCCTGAAGATCAGCTTATAATAAATTACATGAGGTTCTTAATCTCGTTCCTGGGTTCGATCGTGGACCTGGGTTGTATAAAGTTGTGGTTTGCAGGCGTGCCGATAACGTTCATGGAGACGTCCTCGAAGCAGGTGCGCAGCCCGTGGTTCGTGATCGACGTCCTGGGCACGCTACCCATCTTCACGTTTATCGGAGACGGCCAATTCGCTGGGATCAACAAGCTGCTCCGGTTCCCCAAGGTGAGTCATCTCCCCGAGGTGACCACAAGGTCCTCGAAGCAGGTGAGAGGAGTGATCCGCACGTACGTCCGATATGGCCAGGCCACCGTTACTCCTTAAGAATAACATGACTCGTAGGAGGCGGCGTGTGAGGTTTCCAAAGATCCTTGCAAGGATCACCTTCTCACGTTTTATGAATGGCTAAGAAATAAACCTTCAAAGTCATCGGGTCAATCTATTTTTTCGTTTCGTTATTCCGTTCAGTAAGCGAGGAAACAATAGTGATCGAGTTTGTTAGAAAGATAATTATATTATGGACTCATAGCATGTTTAAAGAGCCCCATCATGAAGACATTTGGTTATACGATTTAAAACCGTCTTCCAGGAGAGGTAATTGCAAGCTGATAAGTTGGTTGGCCCTAATTGTAGGTACATTTTAGTTTCCATATTTGTTAAGTAGATGGTTGCTAATGTTGCTATGCTACCTATCCTGTGTGTGGTTACTATGTACAATCAACCGTTAATCAGCTGTTTTACCTTAGAATAAATATGGCATATGTTTAACGGACCACCAGATATAGTAAAATATAACGCCAAAAAAATACTTTTTACTGCCAAAAATACTAAATGATAACCAAAATTTTATCTCCATTTTAATGTGAAATAGTAACCCAAATTATAACATCTTACTATCCTATTAAAGGAAATGCTATACTAATAAATCATTTCATTGCTAATCCAAAAATAGTTAAACGATCATCAAAATTGTATCTCCTATTAATGTGAAATAATAACCCAAATTATAACATCTTACTATCCTATTAAAGACAATACCATGCTAATAAATCATTGCTAACCCAAAAATAGTAAATGATCACAAAAAATTGTAACTCCTATTAATGTGAAATAATTACCCAAATTATACCATCTTACTATCCTATTCAAGAAAATGCTATAATAAATAGTAAAATAATTTCCTAAATTCGACAGAGCCCCGCTTTCTTTTCTGGGACTCAGTCTCCCGCCGTCCGCCCGGGCTCCCGCCAGAAACTCGCTTCGTCAGCCCTTCATTTCACGTGCGCACTCGACCTACGCTCCGCTCGGGAGGTCGCCGGCTCGCTTCGCTCGCCACCTTCCCCCGCTCGCTTCACTTGGGCCTCGTGCACCCCGTTCAACTCAGGACCTCCTTCACGGCCTTCTGGCTCCGCGGGCTTTCATATACACTCTAGGGGTAGGGCAGACAATACCACGTGGAAGTAGGGTACGCTGATTCAAATCAAATCAAAATCAAATCAAATCAAAGTTTTGGTAGCACTTGTAAATTTGGCATCATTATACTTTATTTGGTAATATTCATATATTTTACGGCAATCATAGTGGATTATTTAGGTAGAAGTATTGTATTAATTTGGTCGCAAAGATTTGGTGATCATTTAGTAAATTTGGTGTTCGAATACAATTTAATGTGCAGTCGCTACTAAAATAGCTGGTACTATTGTAATGGTAGTATTATTATTTTTGGTGTTCAGTATATTTTTTTGATAAAAGAGCTTAGGGTATCAAAGCATTTTTTGGTGGTCATTATATTTGATGCCATAAATATTACTCCAAGACACTGCGACTCTTTAATTATAGTGTATATTTAATAGGTCATGGCCCAGAATACCAAATTTTCTGTTGGCATGTTGACCGGACTAGAAGATTACTCGTCATGGAAATTCGCAATGAAATTGTTACTTAGTTCGCGAAAAATGTTTAACATTTACGTCAACACTTCCGAAGAAAGATGATGCTGCACAGATAGAGAAGGATCAAGAGGCATTTACAGTAATATGTCTACACCTGGACACCCGTCTCTATCCGTATGTACAGAATCTATCTCATGCGAAAGAAGTGTGGGATGCGTTGGCAGCCATTTTTATAGATAAAGGTATTAATAGACGCATAACTCTCATGAATTCTCTCTTGGATGAGAAGCTGGAGAATCACCGTTCGATGCATGATTATGTAGCTGCTGTCATGAGTCACGCTCAAAAGCTAAAGGATATTAATCGAAGCTTCGATGACGATTTGGTTGCTGTGGTACGTTTAAGAGGTTTGCCTGATGTTTATCGTCCGTTACGGATGGCACTAGAGCACTCAGACTGCGCTCAGAGCTCTTCGAATGATTCCTCGTCTGTCAACTCGGCATTAGTAGCAAAGAAACAAGCTCAGCATTCAGTATTAAAGCTCAAGTGCTTTAAATGTGGAAAGAAAGGTCACAAGAAGTCCGACTGCCCGAAGCTGATAAAGGAATTTGATGGTGAAGGTGTATCAACGGTTTCTTCGAAGTCGAAGAAAGTTGCGCTATGCTGTTCGCTGTCAGTGCACAGTTCATTCAGCCCCTCAACGTTTTATCTGGACAGTGGTGCCTCGACCCACATGAGTTTTCAGAAGCACTGGTTTAGAGACTTAAATGTCGAGCGAAGGTAAAGGTGACATTATGGTAAATCTGAAAGGAGTTTTGTTACCTATTAAAGATTGTTCCTTTGTGCCTGGTCTGAGAGTTAATCTTTTGTCAATATCTAAGTTGGTACAGAACGGTTGGAAAGTGATTTTTGATTCTGATGGTTGTAGGATGTTTCACCAATCGATACGCGAGATTACGAGTAAGGGTCTCTATTGTTTCCCATAAAATTTAAGATCCGATTTTTTAAGTCCATAACGTTTTCCACCATAGTTTTTTCTAGTCATATTGTCGAAAGTCATAAAATTTAACAATATACATTGGAGTTCCGATTTTTGCGGGTCATCATTATTGTTAGTCATAAAATTGGTTAGCCATAACGTTCAATGTCCCGGTGGTATGCAATTACATAATGTTACAGGCAATAATCTAGTTTGTAATAATTATGGTAAGGTATTTTTTCGCAAGTCATAATGATTGGTAGTCATCTAATTAGTTAGTCATATCATTCAATTTCACGGTGGTGTCACTCTTCATAATGTTAAAGCCCATAAACACACTCCCAGAAAAATAATAAAATACATGTTTTTTTTACTACCGAACGTTACTGAACGCGTTCTTCCAGACTGCTTTATAACATACCCACATACCCATTAATTATAATTAATGAATGTGGGTACTGTGGCAAAAATAAATAGTGATGCAATTGAAAGATATTTATGCCGCTCACTGTTTTGTTTAGTGGTCAGAATACGTTAAAATAAGTATGTTTTGTTTTGAAACTTTTTTCTCTAAAATCAAAAAATGGCCGAAATATTTGACCCGAAAGTTAGGAAAAATATGTACTTGTCAACATTTCGATGAATGTTGTGTCATTACCTATTGGTTCTGGCGCTTCGCCGGCCGCTGCCGCGGCACGCTCGCTTCGCTCGCTCGGCTCGCGCGCTTAGGGTCACGGTACAACTAACACTCCTCCTCGCTTCGCTCGTCGTCGTACCTACACCGACCTGCCTAAGAAGTCCAATATCTTGGCCATTTTTAATTTCAGAGAAAAAGTAAAATAAAATAAATAATAAATAAATAAATATTAGGGGACAATCTTACACAAATCGACTTAGTCCCAAACTAAGCAAAGCTTGTACTATGGGTACTAGACGACGATAAACATACTTATATAGATAAATAAATACTTAAATACATAGAAAACATCCATGACTCAGGTACAAATATTCGTGCTCATCACACAAATGAATGCCCTTACCGGGATTCGAACCCAGGACCTCTTGCTTCGTAGGCAGGGTCACTACCAACTAGGCTAAAGCGATCGTCAAAGTCAAAGTTTCTAATAAAACATGCTTATTTAAACGTATTCTTTACGAAACAGTCATAAACTCTTCGCGCAGTAGTACCTAGTACCCCTTTCAAATGTATGTCTAGAAATGTTTCTGAGTAATTCTCTATATGACTTTGGATGTTATAGATTTGGTCTCTTAGACGTAATTCACTTTAGGTATTAAAACGATATGAATAGCAATCATTAGTACGTTGAAATATATGCCTTAGAATATTTATGAATAATTATCGATAGACCTTTGATCGTTATGGACATCAATTTCTGACTTTTGTGATTATAATACTTAATATTATGGGTCATTAATGTTAGAACTACAAAACGTTATACTTAACAAAGATTATGACTACTGATGTTTATGTATATAAATTATATGGATATCAATTTCTGACTATCGAAATTCGGAACAATAAGTTTATGGGAAACAAAGGGCCCCCTACGAGTAAACTTGTGGTTACTGCTAGCGAAGTCTCAAGTATCCATAAGTTGGATGACTGTTTTCCTGTTGTAGAAGGGGCTTTGGCTACGGTTCAAGCTGAGAACTTGTTGGCGCTTTGGCATCGGCGGCTTGGGCATGTAAATTTGAACGATTTACGTAAGCTACCTAACATCGAGATTGGAAGCAAAAGAGTAATGGAACCATGTGTTGCTTGTATTAGAGGTAAGGCACATAGATTACCTTTTCCAAAGGGTGACGCAAGACGAGCTAAGCATAAACTCGGTTTATTACACGCTGATTTGTGCGGTCCCATCCCATTGCAGAACGCTCGTATGGGGGTGCTCATTACATGTTGGTAATTGTAGATGATTTCACAAGGAAATTGTTTGTTTATTTTGTCAAGGAGAAATCTCAAAATATGAATTTTTTCAAAGACCTTGTGAGGCATGTGGAAAATGAGACAGGGTTGACAGTTAAATGTTTACGTACAGACAATGGGACAGAGTTTGTTAATAAAGAGTTTAACCAATTTCTTTCTAGTAAAGGAATAAGACATCAATTGACAGTTCCCTACACAGCGCAAAAAACGGCGTAGCAGAGAGGTCCCTAAGATCCATAACAGAGATGGCACGAACCATGATTTTGGATAAAGGCCTGAATAAAAAGTTGTGATGTGCGGGTTTAGCCCGACACACATATCCCTCAGCCTGAAGGGCTATCGAGGGTTTCCTAGTCAACTCAGTCGTCAAGGAGCCTAGCAGGAGCAGGGGTGCGAATGAGAACAGCGGTTGAATTAATGGTTAACACTGGGTCTTGTCGCCCTTTTATTAAATAAATAACACTTATGCTCTACCCGGGGCTCTATGTACTAACGGTACGGGGCACGGTTGCCGAACAGATACGATTCGGGGCGGTAAGAGGCGGGAACGGCGGGAGAGTGATACTCCGGCAGTGCACTCGGTATCCAAGCGGCCTGGTAGTATCACGGACTCGGGTTCGTTATCACGGCAGTGCACTCGGTAACCAAGCGGCCTGAGACAAAGGGAATCCTATCAACTCACTCCTCCGGCAACACTCGGGAACCAAGCGGCCTGGTAGGGGTGAGGGGAGCGGAGGACTTCGGCAACACTCGGGAGCCAAGCGGCCTGAAAGTCGGGATGCCACGGCAACACTCGGTAACCAAGCGGCCTGAGGCGGGGAGGTAGGGAGGGCGAGGGGGAGAGAGTTGAGCACACGGCGAGCCGCTAGCTAAACTCTGCCCGTCTGGCTTTTTTTTTTTTTTTTTTTTTTTTTTTTTTTTTTTTTTTTTTTTTTTTTTGAACCTGACTGTTGCTATAATAGGACGGACCCAATATAGCGGTCGAACTGCGTGGTTGGAGGGTGGCCTGGGGAAAATCCAGGGGAAGCCTCCGGCACGACCACGCGGGGAAGTTTGTACACTGGAATACTCTAAGAGTTTGCGCTCCAGTGAGATTGGTTGAACGGTATCAACCGAATCTGGGGTGTGAGTGGTATCGAACTACTGGGAGTTTTATCGCTGGTTCGCTAAAACCTAGCCTAGCTGAGAAGAGTCCAGCAAGAAACTCAGCTAGGCCCGACTTGCGTCGGACTGACTCTACCCGGTATGCGGCGGTACCGGGACGAAAGCGGACTGTATGTGTCTGTGTTGTCTCGCGGTGGACGTCCCCGCCGGCGGGAACGCTGAAGTGTACGCGATGTGTTGGACGCCGAAAGCGCAGCGTTCCATCTTTCGATGGACGCTGTGATTTCGTCGTCCGGGTCCGTGAGTGTGTGCCTAGGACGCCGGACCGTGCGGCCCCTAATCAGTGAGCGCCGAGTAACGACAGAGGGGGGAGGGATGGGGACGTAGTCAGCAGCCTTCCTAACTAACGGATTCCTATGGTGGGGAGCGTTATCAAAATAACGTCTGGCAGCCTGCTTAAAGAAACCATACATGGTGCTAATCTCCATGTCGTGGTGCAGGCTGAG
The DNA here is from genome assembly GCA_945867215.1 of Epinotia demarniana. NCBI lineage: Eukaryota > Metazoa > Arthropoda > Insecta > Lepidoptera > Tortricidae > Epinotia > Epinotia demarniana. Next base: position 239,424 of record OX244264.1, read on the forward strand.
GTTCGATTGGTACCACGGGGCACCAGTCGCCCTTCGGAGAAAACGATTCTGAATGACCTGAAGCGGCTTGAGCGATGACATAGGCACGTGAGCGAATGCTACACTTGCATATGTCATGATTGGACGAACACAAGTCTTGTAGAGTGTCAGCTTATTCCTAAGTGACATTTTACTAAACTTGTTGATCATCGGCCCTAGCCTTCCTAGCACGAACAACGCGCGGTTGCGTACCCTACGGATGTGGCTACGGAAAGTCAGTCTCCTGTCGAGGGTGCCCGTCTGGCGGTCGCGCAGGCGCTTATATGCGGTCGGCGGGGCGGCGGTGCGGTGGGGCGCGTCGTGGTGTGTTGCTCTCCCCGCTCGTCTGTCCCCCGGGCCGGCGCCGTCTAGTCGCGGCGGCGGCTGTGGCGTTTTCCATGACGTCACACTTCCTCCCTCGTTTCGGAGATTTTTACCTATAGGGGAAAAATCACCGTTAGTCCTGTGGTAATGGCATTAGTGGTAGGTCTGGCTGTTTCCCTTGCTGGACTATTAATTTATCTATTTACTCATTTATTTATTTTTATCTTTATTTGATGCCCCGTTCCTCTTTTACTCTTAGTGTTAGTGTTCGGGATGGGGGGTGTCATTAACCTATCGGTTTCGCTATGTCGGATCCCCCCTGTTGCCTATGTTTGTCATGAAAAAAAAAACAATAACAACCGTAGTAGCCCGTGTAATAAAAAATAAATATTTAAAAACAAAACGAATTAAAAAGGCGTAACGTAACTTATTACTAGTGTTTGAAATTATTAAAGAGAAAAAAAATGATTCATGGGATTTCTCCCTGCTTCGGCGCTGCCCTCTCTTTCGTCGTAGTATATTTAGGTAGCCTAACTAGGCCCTGGCTTCTCCCCCTGTTCCTTCTCCTTCCTTTTCTGTGCACCTTTTTCTTCCTTCCCTCCGTGTCCGCTGATGTGGAGGTGCCGGGATGTGGTTGTGTGCCACCGGATGCTTTGCCTGGTGCTGGGGTGTGCTCCTCCAGGAATGAGGCATACTCCTCGCCTGCCTCCAGCGATAGTGGCTCCTCTGCCTCCGGGAGCGCCGCTATGGCCCGGAACTCTCCGTCCTCCGCCAACATCTCCATGGTCTCCTCTAGGGACTCCCAGTCGCAGTCAAACGGCTGTGGTGATCGCGTCCGGGCTGGTGTGAGATGCAGCCTTTCCCCCGCTTCTGGTTGCTCCGGTGGTGGTCTGGACGGTGGCGTGTGGAGTATCCCCTGCATCCACCGCCCACTTTTTAGCAGAACGATGTCGCTCGCTGGGGCCTCTATTACGATGCTCCCCTGAGGGTCCTCTCTTATTGTCCCTCTCCATTCCGGGTGTCGTTCCATTTCGCTGTCTGGTGCCGGTTAGTTCGGTGCGCTTAATGCGGTCTTTTGACCCGTGTCCCCCTTATATACGCTCTTCTATTTTTCCCTCTGCGGGTGGTTTCTCCCTCATATTTTTACGTACACCCTCTTGTATTTTCTTGCGCTGTATGTCCTCATTATGCTGTTATGACTGTACTTTTCCTCCTCGCGCATCCGACAACTCTAAGAGGTGTCCATTCCTGTACCATTGGCCATATCTGTAGTCCCGGCGGGATTTTATTTTCGTAAGTTGAGTTAGCTTTTTTTTTCCGCTCTGCTGCATTTCCAACCTTATTGCTACCATGTAACGGTATCGTTCTGCTCCGTCGTCGTCTCGCCTGTGAGTCGGTTGCGCCGTGTCCAGTTTGTTTACATTTGCATTATTTTCCCTTACCCCGCGAATGTGCGCTTTATCTGGTGCGGACGCACGGTGTACTTTTATTCGCAGCCTCGTTCGCCCTCCTGGACTGCAGTCGGCATTGCTTATCGGACGTTACTTACGCTTACTTTACTTTAACTTGCCGGTTTGGTTGTTATTTTAATTTTTATATGCTTTTAAATCCTTAACGTGCGCGGTTTTAATTTTGCTGTTGCCGTTGGGGTCTTTTAATGTGTATATGACTGGTGACGTTCTCCCCTGAACTTTATACGGCCCTATGAACTTAGGGGCCAACTTTGCGCATATGTTTTTCTCTGCGTTTGATGGTACATAATTTCGTTTTAGTACCAAATCTCCTACGGCGGGCTCCCAATATCTCCTTTTTTTGTCGTAGTAGTACTTCTGCGCGGCTGAAGCCTGATCTTGATTTTGTTTAACGGTGTCGTATACGTCTTTTAGCACCCCTTTCCCTCTTACTTGGGGGGTGGGGAATGAGTTCCGGTCGTTTGGACCCCGTAGTTCCCTACCGTATAGCAGGAATGCCGGTGTGTACTTCGTTGACTCTTGTACGGATGTATTTAGCGCAAAGTTGAATTCACTTAGGTATTTATCCCATTGTTTATGATGTTCACCTATAAAAGTGGATATCATTACTTCCAAAGATCGGTTCTGTCTTTCTGTGGGGTTGCAATGAGGCGTATACGGCGGTGTTCGTCTGTGTTCTGTTCCATATTTCTTTAAAATGTCTCTGAACTGTTTTGAAGTGTACTGTACCCCGTTGTCTGATAAAAGCGCCTGCGGCGCACCGTGCCGCAACGCTACGCATTGCTCGAAGGCCCTCGCTACCGTATTCGCTGTCGCGTTGCGTAGTGCTTGAATTTCGGTCCACTTCGTGAATTTGTCATGGAATACTGCTATCCATTTGTAACCTTTTGATGACCTTGGCAAGGGGCCTATCAAGTCGGTTGTCACTATTTCCCACGGCGCGGATGCGTTATTTATGTGCATCTTCCCGGTTTGTTTCTGCTGCGAAGGTTTATACTTTTGACAGACGTCGCATTTATCGGTTTGCATTCCCGGCCAATAGCTTCTTTGCGATACTCTTTTTACGGTTTTTGCTATCCCACAGCGTCCGGCGCTCGGGTTGTCGTGATTCTGCCTTATTATGCTTTCTCTTTCATGTGTCGGTATGCACCTTTTCCACTGTGAATCCGGGTCCGTGTATTTATCCTGGTTGTCTTTGGGATGTCTTTTATATAAACTCCCGTCCTTAATGCGGTAGTGGCCCGAGTTTTCGGTCCCCTTGTTGACTTGTTCCCACTTGTTTTCATACCAGTCTTGTTCGACGGCCGCGCATACCGGGTTCCTTGACAATTCGTCCGCTACCTGGTTTTGTTTCCCGCTTCGGTATGTGATGTTAAATTGGTATTGTTGTAGTTCAAGGGCCCACCTGGCTAGCCTTCCGGATGGGTTCCTTAGTGCATTTAGCCACTTTAGCGCCTGGTGGTCGGTTATGACTGTGAAATGGTAACCTTCGAGGAACGCTCTCATTTTCCTGATTCCCCATACAACCGCTAGGCACTCGCGTTCTATCACTGAGTATCGCGTCTCGCATGACGTAAGCCTCCTACTGGCGTACATTATCACTCTCGGTAGCCCGTCTTGGACCTGTGTGAGAAACGCCCCCAAACCTACGTCGCTTGCGTCCGTTTGGAGTGTGAATTGTTTGGTGAAGTCCGCTCGGGCTAGTACGGGGTCGGTTGTTAATATTGCTTTTAACGTTTTCACTGCGTCTTCCTGTGCCTGCGTCCACACGAACTTTTCGTTTTTCTTTAGTAACTTTACTAGCGGTGCGGTTATGTCCGCGTATTTCGGTATAAATTTCCTGTACCAGGAGGCCATCCCTTCGTAGCGCTTTAATATTTTTCGGTGATTCTAAGTTGTTTATAGCCTTAATTTTTGCTTCATTCATTTTTACCCCCTCTCTGGTAACCGTGTGACCTAGGTATTCTATCTCTGGCTTCGCGAATTCGCACTTGGCCGTGTTTATTCGTAGTCCCGCTTGCCTTATTCGCTGGAATATTACCTCTAGGTGGTCTAAGTGGTCTTCAAAGGTCGGGCTACACACTACGATGTCGTCAAGGTACACATACGCGTGTGGTTCTAATTCCGGTCCTATCACCCTGTCTAGTAGCCTCTGGAAGGTCGCTCCGCTCGAGTGTAATCCGAAGGGCATGACCTTGAAATGGTAGAGTCCCCTTCCTGGGACTGTGAACGCTGTGACGGGTCTACTCGATTTTTCTAACGGTACATTCCAATACCCGTTCTTCAAGTCGAGCTTCGAGAAGAATTTTGCTTGTTTTAACTTGTCTAATGTGTCGTCTATCTGTGGGAGGGGATATGCATCTTTCTCTGATGCCTCGTTTACTTTTCTGAAATCAATGCAGAACCTATATTGGCCGTTTTCCTTCTTGACAAGCACTACCGGCGAGCTGTATGGGCTATTCGATTTTTCAATCACTCCCTGTTCCAACATGTCTCTCACATGAGTGTCGATTATTTCTTTTTGTTTCGGATTACGCGGATAGTACTTCTGTTTTATCGGTTCATTATGTTTCAACTTGATCCTGTGTTCGACCCACGTGTTTCCTTTCGGGCTGTGTTCACATAGCTGAAACTGCCGTTTTAGCATGGCGTTGAGTGCCTGTTGTTGACCGGGTGTTATTACTTGCTCGCCAGTCGGTTGCTTGCTCGTGACGTCACCTGGGTCGCTCGGTATCCCTTCGCTCGCCTTTTTCTCCTCCTTTTCCTCGGATAACGTCTGTTTTCCCTGTTCCTGGGTGTCTTGTTCTGCTCTACGTGTGTCGGTGTCCCCGGCCCACGTTATGGCCATCCCGGCTCTCCTGAGTACATCCATTCCGATAATTGTTGTCGCCGCCGCTGGGAGAACCCTTACCCAGTGTTTTATGGTGGCGCCTTTAACGTGCATGTCCACCAGTACGGTTGTGTCGACGGTCGTTCGGGTGCCGTCGGCTAATACGACGCCTCTCTCGACTCGTTTTTCCATAGCCCCTTTGGCTCTGCACGAGTTATATACATCTTTGTTTATGTACGTGTTCGTGGACCCTGTGTCTATCAGACAGACCCATTCTTTCCCTGATATTGTGACGGTCTCGTATAACCGGTTATCCTCCCTACCTTGGTCTCCGGCGGCTCCTAGAGATTCCCTTTTCCCCCTGCTCCCGCTCACGCAACAATTCCTGCTCAAGACTCCTCGCTTCCCGCACCCGCTGCAAAAGATTTGCCGCTGCGACCTGCATTCTCTTGCGTTATGGCCGGGTTTGCCGCATGACCAACAGCAGGTATCCCTGTCGTACCTCGGATGTATTTTTCCCGTCGGTCCGTTGTCAACTTTGAGCTTTCGAGTCTCCGGCTCTCGGGGCTGAAAGTTATTCTTGCTCGTATCCGCGTGCCTTGAGGTTGCTTGTTGGTGTCCCCAATATCCTTGGGGTCCACTCTGTTGCTGTGTCGGATATGTGCCTGAGGTCTGCGGTATATAGTACGGCCGGTCCCGGGCTATATTGTTCTCTGACGGGGCGGCAATCCCCTCGTACTCAGCGGCTAGTCTTAGTAATCCGTTAAGGTCCTTATAGTCGTTTTTCTTGATGTATAATTTATATTCCTTCTGCATATTTTCATGTATTCGGTGTATCTTCTTTGTCGCTGAGGTTCCCGTACCTCCTCATAAGCGTTTGTAGATCTGTTACATAGTCTGTGAAGCTCTCTCTAAACTTTTGTTTCCTCGCCACTATTTTAACTATGAGGTCCTCCTCATAGTTATTCGGAAAATAGTAAAGTTTGAAGAGCTGCATGAATTCATCCCACGACTTCCAGGACCCGGCATTGTTCCTGTACCACAATAAGGCTTTCCCTTGTAGGATGCGGGGTAGCGCGAGCAGCACGTCCTCCTCGTCTACGCCGCTGGCTGCGATCAGTTCCTCTAGCCTTTCGACGAACTCTACGGGGTTATCCGTCGTCCTGTAGGATAGGTTCCACTCTCGGATCGCCTTATTGAGGCTGTCTGTCTTACCTCTATCCTGGTCGTCTTCCATGGCTCTGGATGTGGGTTTTTCTGGTGTCTTGAATTCCTCGGCGGTTTTGATGGACTCTACGAGTAGTTTACGGATCTGGTCCACTGTTAGGCCCTCTGTATTTATGCCTCTGCTTTCTGCTTCTTTCGTGAGGTCTGGCTTGAGCAGCTGGTATATCCAAGCCGTCTGCATCTGTCGGCAGGGACCTATCGGTTCTCGGTGCGACGCGGGGTTGTTTAACGGGCGGGCGGGATGCGTCGCGTCTTGTTTTGTAAACTACACGTCGGTAACGGTAATTCGGAGTTTAAATCGTAACACTTTTATTTGGTAGAGAAACAAATTAGATTTTCCCTGTCTCCAGTCTCCTAAAGAACTACGAGACTCCTGTATGAGTTATTACGTTGGGCGCCAAATGTGATGTGCGGGTTTAGCCCGACACATATATCCCTCAGCCTGAAGGGCTATCGAGGGTTTCCTAGTCAACTCAGTCGTCAAGGAGCCTAGCAGGAGCAGGGGTGCGAATGAGAACAGCGGTTGAATTAATGGTTAACACTGGGTCTTGTCGCCCTTTTATTAAATAAATAACACTTATGCTCTACCCGGGGCTCTATGTACTAACGGTACGGGGCACGGTTGCCGAACAGATACGATTCGGGGCGGTAAGAGGCGGGAACGGCGGGAGAGTGATACTCCGGCAGTGCACTCGGTATCCAAGCGGCCTGGTAGTATCACGGACTCGGGTTCGTTATCACGGCAGTGCACTCGGTAACCAAGCGGCCTGAGACAACGGGAATCCTATCAACTCACTCCTCCGGCAACACTCGGGAACCAAGCGGCCTGGTAGGGGTGAGGGGAGCGGAGGACTTCGGCAACACTCGGGAGCCAAGCGGCCTGAAAGTCGGGATGCCACGGCAACACTCGGTAACCAAGCGGCCTGAGGCGGGGAGGTAGGGAGGGCGAGGGGGAGAGAGTTGAGCACACGGCGAGCCGCTAGCTAAACTCTGCCCGTCTGGCGGTCGCGCAGGCGCTTATATGCGGTCGGCGGGGCGGCGGTGTGGTGGGGCGCGTCGTGGTGCGGTGGGGCGCGTCGTGGTGTGTTGCTCTCCCCGCTCGTCTGTCCCCCGGGCCGGCGCCGTCTAGTCGCGGCGGCGGCTGTGGCGTTTTCCATGACGTCACAAAGTTTTGGGCGGAAACTTGCAATACAGCGGCGTACGTGAAAAACAGGCTACCTCACAGCGCAAATGATGGGCAGATTCCTGAGGATTTGTGGACAGGGAAAGCACAGAAATTGGATCACCTGAGAGTAGGTATTTGGTTTAACGGCTATGATCACATTCCAAAAGAGAAAAGAAGGAATGGGACGCTAAGGCAAGGCAATACATCTTCGTGGGCTATTGCGAAGATACCAAGGGTGAGCGCTTTGCAGATCTTGGCAATCTTAGACAAATAATAACAGGACGAGACGTTATATTTACTGAAGATTGTGATTTGAAGGTATCGGAATCTGGCACTAATGATATAATGACATCTCATTTACAGGCAGGGACAAGCCATAGATAAGGAAGAGAATGCAATTATATGGGAAATAGATCATTCATCTACGTCAGTGACAGAAGATTCTTATGAAGATGCGGTGGAGAACACGGATACAGCTGATGCAGAGCCTTGCGCTGTAACTGCTCATACAGCGGATCCAGCGGAACTGAATGAATCTAACACTGAGGGTCGTAATGGAGAAGCCAATGCGGCTGATGTGCAAATCATGCGATACCCTCTAAGAAATAGGCTACGTAGCGAACATAGTGGGCTATATTGCTACAATAATACGTGCAATTTAGGGGAAGAAACACGATCGTACAAAGAAGTCCTACAAAGACATGACAGCCATGAGTGGCAAGCAGCGATGCAACGCCGGGAATTGGAGTCCATGAGGGAGCACGATGTTTGGAAGGTGGTTGAGAAACCTCCTGGAGCCAGACTCGTCACAAAAGGCTTCACGCAGTCGTACGGTGTGGATTACTTTGAGACATTTTCACCCGTTAAGAAAAGATCAACCCTGAGGCTGTTGCTGGCGTTGGCTGCTGAAAACGACTTACAGGTACATCACTTCGACGTAAATATAGCCTTTCTTAACGGCGATTTGCATGAACAGGTTTATGTAAATGCAATTACCGGAAGGTTACGTCGAAGAAGGCTAGAAATCAAAAGTATGTTTATTGCAAAAGGCAATATTCGGCCTTAAACAAGCAAGTCGTTCATGGAACGAAAAAGTAAATGAAGTTTTGTTGTCAATGTCGACACGTTCTGACATCGATAGTTGTTTATATTTTAAACACGATATTTATATATGTCTATATTTGGATGATTTTATAATATTTTTTGAAAATATTAATGGAAAAGTCGAATTGTTGAATGGATTGAGACATTACTTCCATATCAAGGATTTAGGAGAGGCTTGACAGTGCCTAGGCATGTGTTTAGAATGAGAAACACAAGGTAAGTTATTCTTACATCAGAAGAAGTTCGTGGAAACCGTTCTAAATGACCATGGAATGGATCAATGTAAACCAGTGAAAAGCCCGCTGGAACTGGATCTGCATAAAGTTTTGGCAGATGGGGTGAAGAGTTGAATCGCCAAGAACAATTACGATACGAGTCGTTGGTTGGTGCATTGAATTATCTAGCCTGCAATACGAGGCCCGACATCTCCGCAGCAGTGAGCTTCTTAGCTCAATATAATTCATGTTGCAGGACTGTACACATGAAGGTGGCTAAGCGTGTTTTACGTTACATTAAAGGAACGTGGGACTTAGGCCTTACGTTTCGACAGTCGAAAGGTGAACGTAACAATTATTTAATTACAGGTTACGTAGACGCTGACTGGGGAGGCGACATACATGATAGAAAGTCCTTTTCTGGATTCATGTTTAAAGTGGGACCGAATATGATATCCTGGGAGTGCAGAAAGCAGAAATGCGTCTCACTTTCTTCTACTGAGAGTGAATACGTCGCTTTATCGGAAGCATCCAAGGAAGCAATATATCTTCAGAGGTTAGTGAGACAAGTAGTCAAAGGTGAGGGTTCTCATAGAGTCAAGATGTTCGTTGACAACCAGAGCGCCATGACATTGGCTGTTAGCCGGATCTCAACTGAAGATAACTTGGCCGATGTCCTTACAAAGCCATTGCCCCGCTTTAAGTTTGAAAGATGTGCGTCTGGTTTAGGTTTAGACCGGGGCACTTGATAATGTGAGTGTGTTCTGATGATTAACTATGCTACCTATCTTGTGTGTGGTTACTATGTACAATCAACCGTCAATCAGCTGTTTTAATGCAGCAGCGTGTCAAGCCAAGTTCAAGCATAGGAACTCACATTTTTCAATGACAGCAATTGTTATAGGTATCCAATAACGCAAAGAATATTTGGATTTTGCATATAACTTGGCACTCATTTAGATCTCCATTCTTTTTGCGGCGAAGCCCACAGCCAAGCATAATTTTTGTATTGAACTTGGCTCTCCTTTTTTACATTTATGTTTTTGGTGGGATAAATATTACTCCAAGACACTGTGACTCTTCAATTATAGTGTATATTTAATAATACTGCAGTGTTTCCGGGCATGATTGAGTTTGTTTCCAGATAATCCGAGTGATCCAGAGCCTGGAGGAGGAGGTGTACGACACCAACGCGGTGCGCTTCTTCATCTGCTCGCTCATGCTGGTGTTCGCGTGCTACCTGGTGGCGGCGGTGCAGCAGGGCTTCGTCTGCTACGGGTACGTTCACACATATATTTACTAATGGTGGGTTGCCCCAAACTGTCTATAAGTAACTAGCTTTTTCCCGCGGCTTCTCCCGTGTAGTAAGTGTAATATTCCAATAATTGTTGAATTGCTACGCCGGCAACGGCCTACTCCTACTAACTTCCCCTATGAATAACCCTTTGTCATAACCCATTATGGTAAAATTATTTTTTATTTTCTATCATTTTTATACCCGTGTGGTGTCGGGTTAGAATTTCACCACCCCCTTTCTTCCCGTGGGTGCCGTAAAAGTCGACTAAGGGAGCAGGGTCGAAGTGTGTTGTGGGTGATAGGCTAACAACCTATGCAATATCACATTTTGTGGATCTTTTATACCCAACATTTATGCTAAAAGTGGCGCTGGAACATAAAGTTCATATGCTCTGCCTACCCCTTTTGGGAATAAAGGCGTGAATGTATGTATGTATGTACGTATTTTGTTATTAAATTTACAATCATGATTAAATGAGAATCTGTCCTCTGGAATAAAAGCTTGTTTATGTTCATGATAATATTGAAATACCAAAATATCTCCACGAATATCAAAGCATATTTGTGGCCTGGACATAAGATTTTTTTTCAGTGCCATTCTAATTTTGTAGGGGAACAACAGTTTGTATGGGAGCAACTACAATTAAAGAACATAAATACCAAAAACATTGATTTAATTTTGCGGCAGACAAAGTGCTTAACTTATAAAAAGTAATTTGATCTTCGTGCAGCACCTTGAATGTACTTATTACGGATGCAGGCAGTTTCCCTATGTCTCCTACCCTCCCGTCCCGCCGCGCCGCCCGCACTAGCCTACGTACAACCGATTGATGACGATCGAGATGGCACCAAATACAAACGTTAAAACCTATAACGCGGGTCTCATTCCATACCTCAAAAGCAAAAATAGAACCCTTATTTATAGGATCACGTGTTGGTCTGTCTGGGCGTGGGCGGTCTGTCAGTCCGTCTGTTACAAACGATTTGCTACGAAAAAACTGGACCGATTGAATTGCAATTTGGCACAAATACTTTCATGAATTTTCATGTCCACAACATTACATTTCAAAATCTATGCGTTTTTCGTAATTAACGTCCCAAAAACCATAATAACAACGCCCATATTGATATTTAGACGCCACGTTGGAATGTAAAATACCTAGTTGTTGTTTTCGTAATCAGCGACCCGATACACCAAACAATAGATGCCGATGTTGATTTTCAGATTTTGTCACCACATGTCCCCCTTTTAGGGGTTTACTTCTAAAAAAACCGAAAACACTCGTTTAAGTTCTCATTTATCGTTAGGAATTATCCTGTGAAGTTTCGAATAAAATGGTCTAACTAATCTTTTTTCCCCATACAAACTTTGGACCTCCTTTTTAACCCCTTTAGGTGTAATTATTTCCCAAACGCTGAAAGTACTTTATTTGTAAATGAATAAGTAATCTGTCCACATAGTTTTAAGTACGTAGCTAAAAAAAAGTATCCCTCACAAAAACTTTGGAGTTAAGCCCCTTAGGGGTGGAATTTTATAAAACGCTGACAGTACTTTTTTTTGTATTAATAAGTAATCTTCCTACAAAGTTTCAACTCTAGTTCAATAAATAATGTTTCCCCCATACAAACATTGCATCCCTATTTAACCCCCTTAGGGGTAGAATTTTATAAAACACTGAAAGTACTTTTTTGTATCATAAGTAATATTCTTACAAAGTTTCAAGTCTCTAGTACAAAAAATAATGCTTCCCCCATACAAACTTTGGACCCCCATTTCACCCCCTTAGGGGGTGAATTTTGAGAAATCCTTTCTTAGTGCTCCCCTATACCTTATAAGGAACTTACGTGCCAAATTTGGAATCTCTAGACCCAGCAGTTTGGGCTGTGCGTTGATATGTCAGTCAGCTTCTTCTTTTATTTATTTAGATAGTAAGTGGTACCTATTCGTTAAAATCTGGATGTATGGAAAGATTGACACGTTTTATGGAATGCCAGATGTCGGCACGGTGTTGAACGTTGATTGGCCTGTAATCGTTAATTGGTGTAACCCACCAGGCGGAATTAAAGAACATGGGACGTATTTAGATACTAACGTAGACTAGTCAAAAAGAGAACGCAATTTAGCGAGGAATAGGTGCCGCTATTCTCCTCAATTGATACATCAAGTTCTCTTCCGCAGAGTGGAAATGATTGTTTGGGTCCGATCATAGCGGTCGCTCTACCGATTTTCCCTCACTTAGCCAACACAGTTAACTGACCATCCGTGCACTTTATGTGCATTGTAATAAGGATCACGAATGGTCGGTTAAATGTGTTAGCATTTGTACATCTGTCATTTGTGTGACAGCTATGGGTACTGCTCCGTGACCAACTTCACGCACGAGCCGTTCTGGACGCAGGGCGCGCTGGACGACCCGGGTGTCACCGACCGCCTCTACTTCAGCCTCTACTGGGCCATCTCGGTGCTCACGTTTACTAGTAAGTAGCTATGCTTTTGTGTGTTCTTTTTTCTACAACCCAACTTTAAGCCTGTGTTTGCTGTGGCAAGGCTCGGCTACCTGGGTAGCAATAACAATTTGAGATTGTTTTATCTCATTCGTCTAAAACCGTGGTTGATATTTAGATAGGTAGGTATTATAGTCTGTTCTGGTATAGCCGCTTTTTATTAATTCGAACATGCACGATTTTCACACATTACTTATAGTGGCTAGTGACTCGGTAATACCTACTGTGACCTCGCGAGTCTGTCTTTTTTTTTCAAAAACCGAATTGTCTAATAAACTGTATAAATATTGAACCTGCTCACACAATGTCACGAGAACCGGTTGAGTAATGCGACTTGAAGAGGGGGACAGCCGGACGTACCAAAGCATATTTACCCAAGCTGAAGCGGAGAAATTACAAATTAGTTCGCTTTACTCGCTCTTTCTATTATAGTTGTAAGATCGCCCCGTGACCACTAAAAGCTTGAATGGACATGAATCGCTAACAAGTTTGACTGACCAGCTCACATGGAGCTTGGCGGGTCTCTCAGCAAGGACTACACGGTGCACGTGTACACGACGCTGCTGCTGGAGGTGTGCATCGTGCTGAGCATCTGCATCGAGGCCGTCTACTCCGCCACCATCATGGTCACCACTGCCTTCAGGTCTTTTTACTCACATCCTCAACAATCCATGGCATAAAATCGTGATCCTCATCATCATCGACATCATCACTTCATGTTGGAAGGTATTGTAGCGTCCATGCTCAGTTTGCAGCCGGTTCAGGCGGCAACAAAGTTTGCGAGGTAGATAGAACCCTTTTGGTTTTAATGTTGGTTCAGTAGGGTGGCCATCTTTCCCTGCCGTGGCGTGGCGTTACATATTGAAACTATTTAGATTTTGAACCGGTGTGGCGGAGGTAGCAAAACTCTTAAGTGGCCTTGTGGGATTTTTCAAAATTAAAGCCGAATATAGTTCGGTTTCACTCTGCAACGCTTGCATTCAGATGCTACTGTTACACTTACATCTTACAACAGCGCCACAAAAAAACCGCTATTTGATGACAATTATCGCATGTGTGTGTACACAGGGAGAGCTTCGACTCTTGCATATCCGACGCGCGCCTCTTCCTCACCCGGCACCGAGTGCCGGCGCAGCTGCAGCAGCGCTTCATCCAGCACCTGCAGCTCTGCTGGAACACCAGGAAGGCAAGTCCAGACAGAAGTCGTGTATAACCGACGTGTGGCTCTATCTCACCCGGCACCGGGTTTCGGCGCAGCTGCAGCAGCTCTTCATGCAGCACCTGTATCTCTGCTGCAACAGCAGGAAGGCAAGTCCGGTCAGGAGTCGTGTAAAATCAACGCGTGGCTCTATCTCACCCGGCATCGGGTGCCGGCGCAGCTGCAGCAGCGCTTCATCCAGCTAATGCAGCTCTGCTGGAACACCAGGAAGGCAAGTCAGGACAGGAGTCGTGTATAACCGACGCGTGGCTCTATCTCACCCGGCACCGGGTTCCGGCGTAGCTGCAGCAGCTCTTCATGCAGCACCTGCAGCGACTCTTGACTCATTCAGCGGGGCTGGAGGCGTTGCTGATGAATAAGAATAAGAATTTATTGAGATGATTAAAAGATGCAGAGAGTACGATATGAGGAAGTAACTCTTTTTCAGTCGTTACTTCCTCACCCATATTTGGGTCAGCTGGAAAACGCGTATTTAGTTATTTAATTATAAAAACCCTGTCTAAAAAAACGGGGTAAGTTACGGCGCGTCTGTCTCAGTAATGTTATAGTCCATTGAATGAGTCCCTCCAAGGGGGGTCTAGAGTGCGTGAGTTAGTAACGTAAGATATTTCTTCGGAAACATGTCAAGAGTCCCTAGGTAATAAACATACTAAAACCCCGGGACACTAGGAGGAGCCCCGGAGTGGGGGGAGGGGGGGAAAGGGTCCATTTTTTCATTTTTCGCTTAAATCTCAAAAACGGTACATGTTAGAGAAAAACTTTCAAGGAAAAGTTGAAAGGCCATAAAATTATCTACAAGTTGTACCCAAATCATTTTTTCTATTCGCAGCCGTTTTCGAGCTACATCCCATGAAAGGTGAAAAATTCGAAAACTTTTTATTTTACCAACTTAGGGTGCCCGCAGACGACCGTTTTTTTCTCCGTTTTTGTTGTGGATTGTAAGAAATGACGATGATGATGATGATGATGATGATGATGATGATGATGACGATGATGATGACTACTTTTTCATCCTTTTGGGTTGGGACGGTCCTGTTAAGAGTTCTTCTTCTATTATTTGTTCATCCTCAGATGTAGGTGATTCGTGGTGAAGCTCTTCGTCATCACCATCACCATCATCTTCCTGAATGGATACGCTGTTAAGGCATTTCCCTTGGCAATGAAGGCATGCCGCTGAACATTTGAGCATTGCTTTTCGGCATCCACATTTGCCGCTAGCACAATCTTTAGTGCAACGGCAACATATGGTCTGTAGTAAGGCCTCTGGTGCTGGTGGATCTTCGGTTTTTATGGGCTCCAGGGTGTTTCCTACAGACTGCCATCCCCACTCTTGTGGAGGCAGCTCATTCCCAAGCCACTGTTGTACTTGATAGTAAGTGCGCCGGGAATGCTGTTTTGCCGCACTTTCCGTGGGTGGGAGAGAGCTTATGTCTGGCTTTAGTCTGGCTTTTATGAGCAATCTATCTGTACCGGTCACAAGTTGCACTTTTGAGTTTTTTTGGAAGAAAAAATAAAAAGATCAAGTTCAGTAACTCAAAATACCCTAATATAATATTTTGACAATCGATTCCTCCTAAAGGCTTCCATGGAGGAATGTGTTTTTTTTACCAATTATAGACCTAATTAAGAGCAATCTATCAGTACCGGTCACAAGTTGCACTTTTGAGCTTTTTGGAAGAAAAAAAATAAAAAGGTCAAGTTGCGTAACTACCCTAATATAATATTTTGACAATCAATTCCTCCTAAAGGCTTCCATGGAGGAATGTGTTTTTTTTACCAATGATAGACCTAATTAAGAGCAATCTATCAGTACCGGTCACAAGTTGCACTTTTGAGCTTTTTGGAAGAAAAAAAATAAAAAGTTCAAGTATCGTAACTACCCTAATAAAATTCAATTCCCCGTTAACGCCTCCGTGGTGGAATCTGGTATTTTTATCAATGATAGACCTAATTATGAGCAATCTATCTGTACCGGTCACAAGTTGCACTTTTGAGTTTTTTTGGAAGAAAAAATAAAAAGATCAAGTTCAGTAACTCAAAATACCCTAATATAATATTTTGACAATCGATTCCTCCTAAAGGCTTCCATGGAGGAATGTGTTTACTTTACCAATTATAGACCTAATTAAGAGCAATCTATCAGTACCGGTCACAAGTTGCACATTTAAGTTATTTGGAAGAAAGAAATATTTTTTGATCGATTGATGTGATAAACATGGGTATTTAGTATGGGGAAATTGTTTGAGCCAAAATCATTTTTAACTGCGTGTAACTCAGAAACGGTAGGATATAGGAAAAAATGATTTAGGTACAACTTGTAGATAATTTTATGGCCTTTCAACTTTTCCCTGAAAGTTTTTCTCTAACATGTACCGTTTTTGAGATTTAAGCGAATAATGAATAAATGGACCCTTTACCCCCCTCCCCCCACTCCGGGGCTCCTCCTAGTGTCCCGGGGTTTTAGTATGTTTATTACCTAGGGACTCTTGACATGTTTCCGAAGAAACATCTTACGTTACTAACTCACGCACTCTAGAACTTTTTATTCAATGGACTATTACCTCTTCGCAGATTTTGCGTGAAATTAAAAAAGCCGACTGAACGAAAATAATTCGATCAGGCCAGGTTGAAAAGGGTTTAGAAGGATCATCGCAAGAACGGGGGTTTTAATCGGGACCGTCTCATATTCCAGGCGTACTCGATGTCTTCGAAGCAAAGTTCCGTGTTCTACGACCTGCCCCCGCACGTGTACCAGGACATCCTGGCGCGGCAGCGCAGCAAGTACATCCTGTGCATACCCTTCATGAAGGTGCTTAGCCTGGCGACCGCGTTGACGCGACGCGTCTTGCATACGTTGGGCGAGGGTCACGTTGGTGCACCCTGGCTGCTGCAGTATCGCAGATGGTCCTCCTCGGCTGACCACGCGAGTGTGGTACGAAGCGATAACAATAGGGCGAGATAGATGTCTTATGCCTGCCACTTGTAGTCTGGTGCGCGGTTAGCTATCCCTCTCATAGGTAACGCAAGACGCGGCTCATCAACGGGGTTTTTGCATTAGACTTTTACGAGTATCGTGTAATCGATTCTGTATAATTATAATTTGTAGTTTCGTGGCCACCAAATTTATTTACCTACTATGTAACTTCCCAGCTGCTCCATAAAGAAGACCTGGGGAACGTTTCGTCGAACGCGCGCATATTCTACTGCGCGCCGAACGAGATTCTACTCAATACGGGAGATATAAGCACTGAGATGTACATCATCAAGCAAGGCTTCTGTGAGGTATGCTAGTGCCTACGCCCAGGACCGGAGCCCCTTCAGGGTGTGACAATTATAACGTCAGGATGAGAAGAAGCATCTATGTGGAATGCTGGTGCGTGTGTGCGTGTGGTGCCTACGCTAATTCTGGGTACTTGGAAGCTAGCAGATTTCAGGATGCAACGCATGATGCTTAAGGAGGAACAGCTTCTGTGGCGTATATATCTGTTTCATCATTTTTCCATCTAGTTGCGTCCTCAGCTGTCTTCAGCTACACTCCCAGCAGCCCAGCACGGTATCAGCGTTATTCGCCCCATTCGTTTTTCGTTCAATTCGTATGTCGTGTCATTCTGGATTCGTCACACATTCTTTATTCGTCTTGTTCGCTATATATCTTAATCTTCCTACAAATAATTCTGTAACTTGCCTCATTCTTAATAAATCCTAATTGTATTAAGTCACGGTCTAACTAGGACTCATCTTCTTCATATGTCTCTCTCGTTTTTAGTATCATTCGCACTTTATCTTTCGACACACTCGTTATTGGTCTCTCTCTTTTTTTGTCGTTATTGGCAACTCGTCTCGTTCTTTTTTGGGCACGTTCGCTACTCGTCCCGTACGACGTACGTCTTAGTCGCTAAATTCATATCTTTTTTGCCAGATCTTCTATTCATAATTTAATAAACAAATTAAATTGTAGTAATTTACAGCTTTTCCGGGGGTTGCCATGTCCGTACACTGGGAGTAGACGTAGTTTTAGGACATACCCGTGTCCTCTACCAAGATATGACCGCTATTTTTAGAACTCTTTTGCTAAAAAAATATTTAAAAATGGTAATTTAAGATTGACGGGAAAAGACAGTTACAAATAGCGAACAAGACGCAAAACGAATGAAACGACCTTAGAATTGGACTGAAAACGAATGAGACTAATTGGGTCAATTTTCAAACGAGCTGTTTTTCCTGTCCCACGGCTATAATTTCAAGTCTGATTAACATGGAGTATTGATTCATATATATTTGTATTCCGTGTGTTATAAGGTACTTAAAATATATATAAAAATACCTTAAACATTCATTGATTCTGAAAAAAAATGTATTTGAAATCGTAAAACAGCGAAATTTACCGCTTTTTTGCGTGTCCCACTTGCGATTTTTCTCAAACAAAAATTCATAACTATGGACTACGGCAACGTATAAATAAACAACTTGTACTGTTATAAAGAAAATTTAGTAGCGTATTCATTACTATATCTTGCAAATTTAATGCGTGAATAATTAAAACCAGTGAAGTATTTTTGTAGTTGTCCCACGCGCGACCCATTTATTAGGACTGAAGCTCAAAACCCTTGAAATCTGGTTTTTTAATATCCCACCGTTACATATACTTTACGATACGATAGACAGGTTAGTTGGGCTTAAACCACCAACGGGAGTGGACGCAGTGCCGGTATTTTCGAAGGAGGAAACAGGTTTTCTTGATACGATGTATTTTGGTACGGCTATCACGACATTTGTATGGGCGTTAATATATTAATATACGATTGAAATAAAAATGTGTCCTTCATAACAAAGGTTAGCAATATGGGGTAAGAGTTTCGTGTTTAACTAATTAGTGAATTCAATTAATAGTGTACGAAGGATCGCCAAAAAACATTCATGTTGACATTTGTATGGCGACATTTGTACGGCTTTTTTGGTCATACAAATGTCGAACGTTGACGAACACATGTTGATTCAAAACAAAATCTAAGTGATTTTTAATATTTTGGAATATAATCACAGTATAAGTAATAGTACAATATAACGACCATCATAAACTATAAATCGAAGATACTATATCGAAATAGTGAGTTTTTTTATTGTACAAATATGTTAAGCTGTTTCAACAATTATATGGCAAAATCGACATTTTGATGGCACTCTTCGACATTTTTATGCCGCTATCGACATTATAAATGTCGATAGCGGCAGTATCGACATTCGTATGGCATTATATCGACTGTTGTATAGCGCTGTCGACATTTGTATGGCGCTGACGACATTGGTATGGCACGGTGATTTTAAAGCATCAATATCTAGCTAACCATTAGAAGCACAGTGGTGACTCATGCACCATATTTTTTCTTTTTAAAAACCCTACCCCTCGCTGTCGATACGAATCTTATATTTCAAAAATTAAAAAAAACCATACAAATGTCGAAAAAACGTCTTGTTCAAAAATTGTTATTACGAATGTGACCAACATCGAACGTGTCCAAAAAAATTAGGCGAATAATTGAATGAGACCAAAATCGAAAAAGAAGAATGAAGAATGAGTCCTAGGAAGAAGTGACGAATTACGATTGCGATTTACTAAGAATGAGACAAGTTACAGAATTATACTTAGGAAGATTAAGACAAATAGCGAACAAGACGAATAAAGAATGTGTGACGAATCCAGAATGACACGACATACGAATTGAACGAAAAACGAATGGGGCGAATAACGCTGATACCCCCAGCACATCTCCCCTATTGTGAAACTATCAGCATGCAAGTCATGTCGACCAACCTGACGCCAGCATACATTACATTTCGTTTGTCTTCTTCTTCTGGGTTTTGGTGGAGGTAGCATAGCCAGACTGTGTATACAAAGACTACTCAGTCACCTAACCTGCAGCACTTTGTATATCTAAATACAATTCGAAGTTGGGTTCTGAACTTAATTTTTCTAACTTCTGTATCAGTGGCATATACTGGATAATATTGGAAACCCAACGAAAGCTTGAATCGGCTAATCAGAGGGGCTACCGGGAAATTAAAACGAACTTCGTTTGCGTATCTCCTTCTCTGTCGCACTTGCTAGTTCGAGCGACAGAGACGGAGATATTCGAACGAAGTTCGTTTTCACTTCGCGGTAGCCCCTCAGCTGGCGTAAGGTCTTTTTGTGTATTTCAGGTATGGAACCCCGATACAAAAGAAGTAGTTGGCACGTTGATAGCTAAAAACCATTTTGGAGTACTCGAATGTTTATTTCGTAAGTTTTTAATCTATAGGTATATCTTTTATTTTGTACTTGGTAGGTATTATGAGGCTGAAAAGGCTATCTGACAAAATATTGCAACTTTAAATAAACTCAAATGGAGATGGAGATGGCCAGGACACATGATTAGAGGAAGAGATAAATGGTTTTTAAACGATATTTTATTTATTTATAATGTGCTGGTACCCAAAAACATGACAAAGGAGAGAGGAACCTTTCAGGTTGACGATATTAAAGCAGTAGGTAACTGGTGGAATCTGGCCCGGAAAAACAGGACCCAGGGAGACGTGGAGACACTTGGAGGAGTCGTTTGTCGGCGGACAAACGGACGAAACAGACAAATTAAATAATAATAACTAGTAAAATAATGTAAAAAAACCATGTGTTAAAGTTGGAATAAGTAATAGTAGTTTATGCGACTGATCCATAATGATACGAGTGTCATTTTATGAAACGAGCGTCAGCGATAATAGGATCACGAGTGTTTTAAGGCCTAATTATGTACAGTTGCATACACTACGTTATCTACACACATATCATAAGTAGGCAAGTTACAGCAAAAAACCAACAATAAAATGACAACAGCAATGGCGGCAATTCGTCATGACGAATGGTTTTTCTTAAATCATAGACAAACGAATGAAGTCCCAATACTCATATCCAGTGCTCGGTTTTTTGGATTCTCCCTCGCGGGATAGCAAGTAGAAAAGTTAATATAGATACGACAGTTTCCCGCGATACCGAACAAACCATACAAAAATATATCATATTTTTGGTGAGCAATAAAACCATTTGACATTGTGGACATTGTTTTTCTCAAACTACCTCTCAGTTGAAAGAAGTGTAATTCTCTTTTTGATAACGAATTCATTTATTCAATCAATTAACCCGTAGTAACCATATACCTATTAGCTGATAGACACGCGTACTTACTCGCCGAACTTTTATCCAAACGGTACAAAATGTGCCGCTTTGGAGGAAGCAAATGAGCTGTCAGTGTAAACACTTGTGCTCATTTGTTCGATTTAGACAAAATAACGGAGAGTAAGTACTCGTATATCAGCTACTTAGATGTTTTAAATTGTAATAAAATAAACACATTGTATTTTTTTGCCTTTTCTAACAACATAAAGCCCGGATTCCCGGGGAATATCCATACTAATACTAACATAATGATTGAGGTCGTTCACCCCATGTTGAATCCAAAAAACCGATCACTGCTCATATCACTCGAGATCAAATGTCGTGCGGTATACACGATGGTTTTTAATCGGTGAACAGGAGTGCCATGGGGTGATGGAGAGGGTCAAACTGAGCAACTTTCGGTATGGGCCAAACCACGAAATCGTGAAAAAAAAACTCCTAATTAAGAGTTAATTGATAGCTAATTGATCGCTAACTATCCTAAATGTATGGAACAACTATATTTTTTTTCATGATTTCCTAGTTTGCCTCATACCGAAAGTTGCTCAGTTTGACCCTCCCCATCACCCCATGGCACTCCTGTTCACCGATTAAAAATCATCGTGTATATAAAAACATACTGAATTGACGTCCCGTATCGATAAATGTTTTAATATCTATGGATACTAGGAGATAAAGATAAAAGATAAAGATAAAGATAATTTATTAATTCACACAAAAGTTTACAGTATAACACCAAATCACTTAAGTGGTACTAATAGTTACTACACTTACAGTTACATACACATACATAGAATAGAGACCCGCTTGAGTTTTGACAACTGTTCCAAATTTAAACTCATAACGATACAAAAATCTGTACTGTAATGACATTACAGTACAGACTTTACCTACTACCACAGACAAGACAGTTCTCATAATAAAATCGGTTGTAATAATGCTGGTCATTTCCTACGGTTTCTGAACGCATTAAAGAGCACTAATGATATGTGCGTAGATTTGTAGGCAATTATTATAATATGAGGTTCTGTGAGCGACGTGTCAGCCACCGACTACCTATATCGTATTGAAAACAAGTTTCTCACCATCTTATTGAATCAAATCACATAGTAGGTACATTATTGACGAGTGACACTATAAGGCTGTCACCTATCACTGTGAGGCGGTTACCTATGGCGTCTCCCGCCTCCGCCGCTCGGCCATAGTCGCCTGACAGCACGCGTGGCGCATCGCGTGAGGTATCGGTGGCTCGCATATAGGTACTTATGTAGAGTTCATTTGATCGGTTGTCCGACCGTAGATCCACAAGTCACTCTGCTTCGACCAGACTTGTTTTGAAGCCGGCTTCTTATTCTTGGGTTTGTATTTCCCAGGGTTGCCCGCATTCTACACTGTGCGCACGACGACCCACGCGCGACTGTTCTCCATTTCCAGGAAGTATCTGGCGCAGGCGCTGGAAGTGCCTCAGATTAAAGACGCAATAAACTTCACGAAGGAACAAGAAGTGAGAGTGTTTCGCTTCAGTTTTCTGCCCGCTGTTAGGTTCACTTCACGACTCATTTTGACTAGAGGGACGTAAAACAAAGTGAATCCGATTCTATATTTTCCTATATCACTTGATTCAAATATCATTGCTAATTTTTCTTGTATGATAGGCGGAAAACACAAATTTATAGGTTCACAATGAGGAGATTATTCGTGAGGCCTTCTAGAAATGATGAGGATAGCGATCTCATAGTATCAATTCAAATGCTACTTACATGTTACGCTATGACAGTGCTCGTACAAATTAATCCTATAGTTTCGTCTGCGTCAGCTCAGTATAGAAGATTGTTTCTTTCGACCTTTTAAATATTCGGCTTCGTACTTATGCTCCCAGGAGTACCACCGGCTGCAGGTCCGCCGCGAGCCGTTCGTGTCCTACGTGCCTCCGACCTCTGCTCCCAACAGGGTATGCTTTAAACTGCCGAGGAAGTACGAGAAGGATTCAGCCTTCCTGCAGCCCTTTAAGAAGTTTGGCTTTTTTTCCATTTTGAAGTAAGTAAATTTTCCCGATAGATTTAAAAAAAAATCTGACAATATCATCTCGTCAGCTAAGGCCTCTAGGACACTCGATGATGATCAACAGAGATTAAAATCATGGCGTCCAGTCAATCTGACAATGATATGACCACCATCGAATTTGTCGAAGTGTCCCAACCTTGATCGACCAAGATATAAAACGAACCTCCCTCCCCAGGAACATCTTTCCCCGCTTTACGTTCCGTCCGGACAGCGCGCTGCTCACCCGAGTGGAGGTGTTGCGCGCGTGCTGCGCGGTCGCGTACTCGTTCCTGTGCCCAGGCTACACCTACCTCGTGCTGCAGTACCCCTGGCTGTACTACGCGGCGCTCGTGCTAGACCTGTGCGCGTACTCCGACATGTAAGAGACAGGGACAGACAGAGCGAGCAGCTCACGCCACAAAGCCACCAGACAGGGACATGCATCCTTGCCCTATATCTACAGTTGTTGGGAAGTTGTTCGGGTATTCCGGCTGCTAGCCATTATTATTCCACAATTTACCAGGTCACGGTTGAAACTCGCTAGATTAAAGGATATTAATCACTCGTGTTCCAGAGTATTCCGCATGTTCGTGGGCTACTTCGATGGGAAAGGCATTCTCGTGTACCACCCCGCCAATACTGCAGCGCATTACCTCCGCGGAGCATTCTTCCTCGACGTGTTTGGTTCTCTGCCGCTGGAGGGGTTGGAGGTGTCCAGGAAATACTCGTATGGTGAGGAAGGCGACCTGGACTCCTGGTGTACCATCAGCCATCACGGCAGCGCACTACCTCCGCGGGATTTTTCTTCGACGTGTTCTGCAGCTCGAGGGGCTGTAGGGCTTGAGGAAGTACCGTATGGAATGTTAAATCCGCTTGACGTTATTGTTGTCGCTTTCAACCATATTTCAACCGTATTATTGTAATCGCAGTCCAAGGGCGAGCTTGGACTGCGAATTCAATAATACGGTTTGTGGTTGCGGAGTTGACTTGTGGTAAGTTGATGAATAAAGAATGTTTCTTTTTGAGTTGGACACTGGTCCCATTCCTAAAGTTATACTATAACTTCCACAGGCAAGCTGTACCAAGTGACGGCGATGAAGCAGGTACTGATGCTGAACCGGCTGCTGCAGTTGTACCGGCTCCCGGGCACCCTGGATGTGCTAACCAGCCTTATCGAGCGCAGGGACATCATACTGGTGTAAGTATATACCACAACTCATTTAGCTTGGAGAAGGAGAGAAATGTTTGGAAAATCTCTCAGATGATAAAATCTGTATTGAAAAATCATTCAGAATTAACAAGCCGAAGTGGCAGTGGGCCTCAATCTCCTAATAGTAGCTTTGTTATGAGCGTCCACGTCTCCCTGACGTCGGCTGTGTGGAAAGAGTGCCTTTTTGGAAAGTGCTGTTTATGCTTTAGTAACCTGCTGGTTGCTCTCATAATATGCAAAGTGGGGAGTAGTCCCTCAGAAAAATAGTAGCCACTGGCCAGGAAATCACCTTTAAGAGCGGTTAAACACGGTGATTGTCTGAGTGCTACAAAGGCGATACATCATCTAAAATACCAGGCATACATAGGTATCGATACAGTATGATTTTGACAGGTGATCTATGGCGCGTGACAGCCGCGCGTTTGTATCGCTTCAGGGCATTTCTCAGAGGTGGCGTTTTTACATGTACGGGGTAATAATCACGTGGATTCATTGTTAAAAAAATTGAATTAAATCATACAAATCCATCAGCATCTGAATACCTACACCTGGACAACTAGTAAAACGTTATATGTAGTATAATATATATATTATAAGAAAATAAATGTTAAGTGCCAAAATTGACGAACAGTGGGTATGTCCCACGTCCAGATTTATTGAAACAAAAAATCATAAGTTAAGGCGGGAATTTTATTTTAATTTAACCGCCCACTCCCATTGTTATCGGGAAGTGAACAATAAAATAGGCCTAGATTTTATGACTACAAAGTTTGATCGCTTATTAATCACAAAAATGAGTTGTTTAGCGTGTCAAAATCCAATTATCACCAGTCTTGAGATGCTGAGATGCGTATTATGTAAAACCACGTACCATTATATGTGTCTTGGTATGTCAAAATCGCATTATAACGAAAATATAGGCGATCTCGAATGCTCCTGGCGCTGTCCGTCGTGTACAAATGTTACATCACGAAGAAAAAACGACAATACTCCAGTCTCTAAGCAATTGGAGATTACAACACTCGAAGACTCGGATATGACGGTCAATAATATGTCTATAGACAATTTATTAGTAGACGAGACACAGAAAACCCTTTTTGATGACACCGTCGGGTCCTTGGGGTCCGTCGGGATACAACAACAACACTCAATGCCACAGCAAACTCTCACCTTATTAGAACAAATAGGCTTACTGCTCGACTCGAAACTGGAAAAAAATAACAATACTATAATAGGAAAAAAACCGGCCAAGTGCGAGTCGGACTCGCGCACCGATGGTTCCGTACAAACCATAACAAGCAAAAGTTGTAGTATGTTTATTACTAAATGATAAATGAAAATGGAATCCGTAACATTACAATGTGCGAAGCTGGGGGAGCATAAATTTAAACAAGGTCTCTTTATCAATTTAGTAATCCAAAAAAAAAAAAAAAAATTAAGAACCACATCATTTATCTCTCACTTATAATAAATCTCTAAATTAAAAAAAGAATCAGCCAGTATCAAACTAACCATTTTTGTGTCCCGAATGATCTCGGCTTCCCGTGAACGGAAATACTTTAAACTTTTTTTACAAGTACATTACTATTCTAGCTAGGACTTAGGATAGTTTTTATCCGACTGCGATGGTTAATACATTTTCGGAAACATTTGAATCTCATTAAATTATTCATTTCTTCTGCTTGAAATCGTAGCCGCCATATCTGTCAACTGTCAGTGGCGTCAAAATGGCGGCCTTGCCTTAACTATCCAACAGTACCTAATAATTTCGATCCGGTGTTGTGATAGACCTTCACAATACGCATATTAAATTCTAAAGCATAAAAAATAATCGATTCCGATATGGAAACTTATATGCGCTAAATTCGTATTGAGGCGTAATTTCAACAAATGGTTCAACAAATTTCAACAAAATAACGTCAAACGTCAAAAGTCTGACCGACTTACTTTTTTTTATGGCATGGAATATTTAGCACTGTCACCGGCTCATCGCGTTCAGCCATGAAGTTTATTTGAGTTTCTGCAAGATTACACGCGGAGTATTTTGTCACGATACGATACTGCACGGCTATCACAAGACGGCGCGCGAGCTCTCTCGATTTTTCTCGCACTATATGTCTCTTTCTAAGTTGTCTAATAAGAGAGTGACGGATAGTTCGAGAAAAATCGAGAGAGCTTGCGCGCCGTCTTGTGATAGCCATGCTGATTTGTCAGTATTTATATTTATCAGCAATAAACGTATGTATTCAATCAGTACAGAACGGGCCTTTTATAAACATTAATTATCAACCGCGTTTGTATTAAGGCGGTATTATAACTTCGTACTACGCGCCTTCAAGTTGACATGCAGCCAATATAGAGACA
This sequence comes from Epinotia demarniana, assembly GCA_945867215.1. Taxonomy (NCBI): domain Eukaryota; kingdom Metazoa; phylum Arthropoda; class Insecta; order Lepidoptera; family Tortricidae; genus Epinotia; species Epinotia demarniana. The sequence goes on from OX244264.1 coordinate 265,623, forward strand.
CAGAAATTGGCCAACATACAGGAAAATACTTTTATAATGAAGCACAACACACATTTAATTAAGTTGGCAATAGCGGGAACATACATAAGATTTGGCAGAATGTGATCTGAAACATTGCAATAAGTATGAAAAATAATAATATCGGAGTGACTCAAGATCATTTCGGCCATCACGTTTTTATTTATTTAATATTAAGTGTTAAAAATATGTACAGAAGAAGATCAATAAACATTTAATGCTGCAGCCTGTGTCCTACCTGTTGGATCTATTGTCACAAACATCTACTAAACTTTTCCCCCGGTATTCATAAAATTTAAAATACCTATGTTAAATAAAACGAGTTTTGTCCTTTTCCTACTAATTTAAAAATCAGAGTGACAGTTAAAGACGAACGAATCTTAAAGGCACATCAACTAAAATGGGTTTATTCCACGTTTTACTTGATAGGCTAAATGAGAACTGCATGTGTCCTATGTCCAATTGAAGAAATGCGTTAACTCCCACCACATTACCATGCAAACGAAGTCACAGGTACAGCTAGTTTTATAATAAAACTGAAATACCTGAAATACCTACACTAGATTTGCAGCAGCCTGGCAAAACTTCTTTTATCAAAGTGGTTTATTTACAAAGTTTTTAGTCACTATCTTTTTATAAATCCGGTTCAAAATACTAATTAACTGTTAAATTTGAAAAAAATTACCCAGACCTGTAAAATGTTGACTGAAAAAGGTATGAATAGTACCACATTGAAAATTGAAGTTTGAAAAAACGTTATCTATAGTTGTACTATTTCGTGTAGTGCTAGTGCTTATTAACGGAAACATGTTTAGGGATGAAAAATATGTGGAAATTCCATTTTGGGGATTCATTCTAAAATCGATATTGAAGTCTCCCACAACAATCAAACGGGAACACGGGGTATAGCCCCTTTGGGGTTGCTGCCGTATATTGTTGTATTTATGCATTCAATTGCAACATTAATTTGACATTGTGGTGACCTATATTATATATATAGACACAGTTATCACTCTGCCTGACATCAAACATTTCAAAATGCAAGCATTCACAATGGCCGTTTGCAGCACCTGGGTTATTAAAAAAAAATATATCTTGTACATGATGCATCTGGGATGGCATCCTTTAGATTGCAACGTACATAAGCGATAGATCCCCAACCTGGATTTGCTTTAGATATAGCTGGACTTTCTACTCTGCACACCTCATAAAAACCATCAAGTTTAAAAGTGTCTCTACTACATCCCAGTTTTCAATTATGCGACTTATATTGCTATTTCTTATGATTGCGTGGACATAAAAGTTTCGTTTTGCTACAGCTGAAAGGTATTATAGACCTGAGTATTTGATATGAATTTCAATTAAATACCTCTACGCGTTTACGAGGAAAAAGGTAGTAAGTTTAAAATTTATAAAAATATATTTGTATGATTTTACTGTAAATGTCTACTTTTCGTAATTTTTCCATTGTCTGTGCTATATGAAGTTTCTTCGTGCCAAGTTTCAAGTTTCTGTGTCAACGGGAAGTACCCTTTAGGTTTTGAGTTTCTTGCGAGTACCCAATTTCAAAATATGCTACTTAATTTGCTATTTCTTTTGATTCCGTTGACATAAAAGTTTGGGTTTTGCTACATCTGAAAGGTCCTATAGACATGACTTATTTGACATGAATTTCAATTTAAAATCTCAACACGTTTACGAGGAAAAAGGAATAAGTTAAAAAAAATTAAAATCATTTTATTGTATGATTTTACTAAAAATGTCTACTTTTCTTAATTTTTCCATTGTCTGTGCTATATGAAGTTTCTTCGTGCCAAGTTTCAAGTTTCTGTGTTAACGGGAAGTACCCTTTAGGTTTTGAGTTTCTTGCGAGTACCCAATTTCAAAATATGCGACTTAATTTGCTATTTCTTTTAATTGCGTTGACATAAAAGTTTGGGTTTGCTACATCTGAAAGGTCCTATAGACATGACTTATTTGACATGAATTTCAATTTAAAATCTCAACACGTTTACGTGGAAAAAGGAATAAGTTTAAAATTTTTAAAATCATTTTTTTGTATGATTTTACTAAAAATGTCTACTTTTCTTAATTTTTCCTTTGTCTGTGCTATATGAAGTTGCTTCGTGCCACATTTCAAGTTTCTGAGTTCACGGGAAGTACCCCGTAGGTTTTGCGAGTGTCGAAAAACTCAATTTTTGCAGCATAAACGACTGTATCTTTTGATTGCGTTGGCTTTTAAGTTTGATTTCTTCACAGCTCCAAGGGACAATAGACCTGAGTATTCGATATAAATTTCAGCTTGATACCTCCACGAGTTCCTGAGAAAAATGGTCTTGACAGACAGACAGACAGACAGACAGACAGACGGACAACAAAGTGATCCTATAAGGGTTCCGTTTTTTCCTTTTGAGGTACGGAACCCTAAAAATGAAACACCTCATACACTCGGAAATAAACACGGCTATCAGTAAATTAAGGCATGACTTTACTGTAGAGTTTAACAACCTACAAGAAAACCAGCAACTTTTGACAAAACAATTGGAGGACACCCTGCTGAAAATAGATTTTCTGGAAAGTGAAAACCTGAAATTAAAAAGAGAAATGGAACAACTACAATCATGCATATCAAATAAAACTATCTCGGATTATACTTTTAAAAATATGGACATTGAAAAGAAATTTGTTATTTACGGACTAGACGAACACTATGGAGAAAACGAAATATCCTTATTCCACCGAATCGACGACATGTTTCGGGAATTATTAAACATAAATATTAACGGTTTTATCGAATCGGCTAAAAGGATTGGGAAAAAAGGGAACCGTCGCCCGCTTGAAGTAGAGCTCATTAGCAAGCGAATGACAAATTATGTCCTACTAAATAAAATGTGCTTCAAAAACACTGGCTATGGTATCTCCGAAATGTTAGACAGCGAAGCCTTACAAAAAAGAAAAGATGCAAGATGAAAGATGCAAGATGTAGATATAAAGATGTTCACTTGGAAGAATTGAGAAGCTCGGAAAAACTAATCGATATAATCTGTATTACAGAACACAACATGAAGTCAGGGGACGAAGAGCAACTGTTTGTTTCAAACTATAATTTAGCAAGTTGTTACTCTAGGGAAAACAGAAATGGAGGGTCTTGTATTCTAGTGAAAAATTGACATAAATACGTGGTCTTAACAGATGTTCTATCCACCTCCATTTCAAATGTATTTGAATGTTCGGCTATTGAACTAAAGGAACATAAAATTATTGTAATTTGTATATACAGACCTCCTAAGCTTGATAATTTTACCACAGATATATTCTTTAACACATTAAACGTTATTTTTTCTAAGATATGCTTTAGAAGCATGAAAATTATAGTCTGCGGCGATTTTAATATTGATACATTAAAGAGAACTAAACACTCTCTACAATTTAAAAATTTGATACTTGGCTATAATTTGAGATTAGGAATAACAGAGCCTACCCGATTGCAGAGTAAGACATGTATTGACAACATTTTGCATAATATACGAGGTGGTAAAACAGTAGTGATGGACTTCGCAATTTCTGATCACACAGCCTAAATATTGAAATGCCCAGTTAAAAAAACTTACCTACTGCCGTACTGGTTCATAAAAAAACGAAACTACAGCGAAGAAAATATATCAAAGTTTGTCGAATGCTTACAAAGTCTTAACTTCAATAGCTCGTATATGGCTAATGACCCCAATGAGGCTTTTAAATGTTTTATCGATGATTTTCAATTATTTTATAACTTATGTTTTCCACTTGTCAGGTGCAAAATATCAACTTTTAAAAAACCGAAGTGGATAACTAATGGTATTCGAATTTGTTGTAGGAAGAAAAGGAATTTACTTTGGAAATATAGACTCTCTCCTAACACAAGTGGAAAAGACTACTTCAAAGTTTATTCCAATAGACTTAAAAAAATTATATCACTCACGCAAAAGGCTCAAAATGACTACTACATTAAAAATTCAGTTAATAAATGTAAAGCTACATGGAATATCATAAAAAATCCAAAAAGTACCCACTTGAGGGAAAATATTACCCTCATAAAACATGACGGTAATCGAATAAATGACACTAAGGCTATCGCACAAACATTTAACGAGCACTTTGTTGAACAAGTTACGTCAAATAACAATACAGACATCATATCTAATAATCCTAATTCTATATCCAAAAATAATCTTACAATGACATTTAAATCCTCTAATTCCATTTTTATGAAACCTACATACCCTCATGACATTCATACTATAATTAATTTATTAAAAAATACCCATAGTACTGGTTTTGATGGCATTTCATGTAAAATTGTAAAAAAAGTAGCGCATATAATATCACCAATAATCAGTTATATTACAAATCTATGTATTGAAACAGGTCGTTTCCCTGAAATATTAAAGATAGCCGTAGTGGAACCTCTATTTAAGAAGGGCGACAAGGAAAACATGAATGATTACAGACCAATAGCCCTATTATCCATTTATTCGAAAATAATCGAGAAAGTTATTTACAATAGCCTTTACCAATACTTTGAGACTCGCGACTTATTTGCAGCAGAACAAAAAGGCTTCAGAAAAAACAAGTCCATTAATATGGCAATTTTTGACCTATTACAAAAAGAGGAGTTAGACGAAAAAAAAACCTGCTGTTGCTCTGTACATGGACATGTCGAAGGCTTTAAATAAATTATATAACTATGGCGTACGCGGTAACGTTCACGTTTTAATAAGATCTTATCTAACCGGACGAAAGCAAATGGTTACAATCAATAAAATTTGTACTAAATCAAAAAAAGAAATATCCGTATCATCTGATTTGAAAGAAATAAAATACGGAGTGCCCCAAGGCAGTGTATTAGGGCCTTTGCTTTTCCTGATCTATATTAATGATTTGCCATTGACTATTACTGAACACTCAATGATCCTTTTCGCCGACGTTAGTACAATAATATTTACTGGAAATGATACACAAACATTACAAAATGAAATCAACAAAGCAGTTGACACAGTAATTACATGGTTAAATAAATAATTTTTAATAATGAATAATTTGTGCATTAATTTAAATAAAACTAAAACCATGAATTTCAAGCAAAGAGTTGATAGAATACCAAATCTCGTTGACATATAAAAGCCATCAAATTGACGAATCAGATCTTACCAAGTTTTTAGGATTAAGTTTAGATAATAAGTTGATATGGAAAGATCAGATTGACATTATATGTAAAAAACTTAACAAATTCTCATATGCATTATATAATCTTAGAAAAATAGTAGGTCAACCAGCTGTTCTAACCGCCTATCACGCGTATGTAACTTCAACTTTGAGATACGGTGTCATGTTCTGGGGCAATTCCACAGACAGAGAGATGGCCTTCAAAGCACAGAAACGATGTTTACGATCAGTATGTAAAATATCATCAACGGAATCATGTAAAACGCATTTTGTTAGACTAAGCATACTTACATTACCGTGCCTAAGTGCTAGTTATTATATTTGAAACCGCAGTTTACGTTAAAAATAATATGCATCAGTTTTCTGTTTTTAACAGTGTTCGCCGATGTCACAAAATATACACTAGATCAATAAAAACGGCTTTTCTTGCAAAAAGTATTTTTGGGATGGCACCTAAAATCTATAATAAATTGCCTAAAAATCTATGCAAAGTGGAAGACTTGGTACAATTCAAAAAAAGTCTGTTTACACTTTTAATAAAAAAGCCTACTACTCACTTAATGAATATTTAACGGATTGTGAACTCTAAAAATTACAGAACGCATTAATAATAATAATTCATTTATATTATAAATATGTACTTTTTTTATATATATATTTGGCATAGCAAAAATATGCTTGCTTGATAAACGTGATTCCGCGAGCGTATGAACTAGGTATCTATTACTGTAAGTTAGAAGCATGCTCCATCTTGTCATAAAATATTTGTATGCCTTAATGGCAAAACATAGTGGTACATAATTTTAAGTTTTTGTTCTTAGACCATCCCTTTACCTATGTTTACAAATAAATGATTTTGACTTTTGACTTTTTTAATATTGGTTCACGTATTCTACATTAGTCTATTGCTTATATTATTTGACTCAAAATAATTCACGTAGGTTTTAATATTATCAAATAAATCCAATTATTCGACTTGTCCCGCGGCAACACGTGATTTCACTGGAATTTATAAACCTTGTTGGCATTTCACAAAGGAATTTCACGACGCCGCGCCGCGTACGCAGGTAGCTTTAAAGGCCTTCTACACGATCGGGACCAACCGCCAACCACCGTGTCCTTGGTCGGATCAACGGTTGGCCGACAGCGTTCCAGACGGTTGGGACCAACCACCGACGCAGCCTGTCGCGAGGGATGCACTCACGACCAAGGCCGTTGACATCAACCAAATATCGGTTGGTCAACCGCTTTCTACACGGTCCATTTTTATATCAACCCGACCAAGGACACGGTGGTTGGCGGTTGGTCCCGATCGTGTAGAAGGCCTTTCATTCTTCAGTCGCGCCACGTTTACCGGCGAGAGCGGACGTCGGCTGTCGGTCTGCAAGTGGATTTCATAAAGGTGTTTTCGGCATTCGGTGGGTTTGGTTACGTGATTTTATGAATTCGGTGAAGCAATTAATTGTTTATGTGCTTGTGATTTTTTCGGTTTGATAGTGCGTAAGCCACCCTCAGAGGTATGTGATTTGGATATTAGAAACTCTTTTTCACACTATGATTACTATTTCTGTAATTATTTAATAGCGATTAATATTGATTTCAGTGGGCCTGTTACCGCGGATTCGGTGGGGGTTTTCGACCACCGAAATCCAAAAATATATGCTAACATATGCTACTAGCATGTGCATATTATGCATGCCCGAATGAATGTATAATTTTGATTGTGAAGCTGGTGCCACATTCATAGTATTTATTTATTTAGGGGGAAGTGGGGCAGCTTGATACGGTTTTTTTGTTTCGCCGCTAAAAAAGTCAGGGATAGAGTGACTGTAGCAAAAACTATTTTTCCAGGTCGAGTATGTATCTGGGTACAAACGTAGGTATACATATCTTTGCAAAAAGGCACGTAATTATTTTTATGACTCCTATTCTAGAAAATGGGTTTCGTATCAAACTGCCCCATATATGGGGTACATTGATACATACCTGGGGCACTTTGATTCGCATATACAACGTGTCCCAAAACTCAACGATAAGCCGGCACCAGAGGATGGAGCTGCTTATGATTAGTCGAGAAAAAATGAGGAAAAAAATATATCTCAAAAAAAAAAAAAATCTTTTGAAAATAATTGCCATAGTGGTGTCAATACTATTTTTTTACACCATGATGATTGAAAGTGGACTATAAGAAAAAATCTTTCAAAATTGTAGGGACAAAATGAATTTTGATTATTTTTTGTGTAAAAACTACATGTATTATGGTATTTTTAAGAACTGTGTTAGATAGCAGGGCTACTTAAGTTTCCAAAAACAAAACAAAAAAACAGTAATATTCGAGTATGTTTTTTTTTCGATGAATTTCATTTTTTTTCTGTAATTTCTAAAATAATTGAGATATATTTTTTTCCTTATTTTTTCTCGACTAATCATAAGCAGCTCCATCCTCTGGTGCCGGCTTATCGTTGAGTTTTGGGACACGTTCTATATCTTCTTATATAACATATATAAATGTGTATTATAAATAAAACAATATACATGTGTTCATTCGTTTTAAGCTATATTTATGAAATAATAGGTCTTATTCTCATTTATCACTTGGTGTGAGGTACAATATGTATTCTTACATTTATTTAGTACCTATTATTTTTAGCATCGCAGAACGCATACAGTTTCGTCTATAGACGCTCTGTCAGTCTTCTTTTTATAAGTGCGAACATTTTCTGAAAAATAAAAAACATATTAGTTACTCGTGTGGGCAATTGATCGCCATTGACATAATATCAATCTGCCCCATTGACCTCCGTATCAATGTGCCAATATTTAAAAAATACCGAAAGCTACTACACAAAAAGGATCATTTTATAGAGTAAGTTACAGTATATACTTACTACATAATGTGGAATCCCTTGTGTAACACTATGACCACTGCCAAACGGACGCACTTTTTAAAGTTGTCGTAATTTTTGTCGCGAGCTGCAAAAAACGTGTTCGTGCCTGTCGAGCGCGGCTGAGTGACTAAGCGGCGGCGAGCCTTTGGCAGCTTATTGCCCGCGTCGGTGGTTTTTATGTGTGAGTGAATAGTGAACTGCTATTCGTTTAGTTTAAATGTCTGTTGTATCTATGTGCCCCGTGTATCAATGTACCCCACTTCCCCAGTACAATCTGCAACCTAATATGAACATGCGTACTAAAAGCAGTTACTTTAATAAAGTGTGGTCTTTAATGTTAATATAGTTTTTAAAAAATTAGTCAATTTTTAATAAAGTTGCCGTGCGTAAGTGTTCTGAGACATGATAGAATCCTTCCCCAGGCTGCAAGTGCTGCCGATATTCTTGGCGATGCTGAACGTGATGACGACGCTGCTTGTGTTCTCGTCCGCGAGGATCTACCACTCAGCGGACGAAGACGACTGGGCCTTCGTGCCCACCAGCGACAACGGCGGCTCGTGGATATATCTGTTCAGCACGGCTTGTGAGTAATTGACCTTTAAAAGTAATCGGTAATAGACTAGCTGCTCGTAGCTCAAGAGAGTCTTGCCGTCGGAAATAGTGGAGACATTTGTGATGTGCATCATATTGTTTCCATTATAGCTGGTGCCAATAATCGGATCCAACTCATGAAGCTCTATCAGCAGCCAGAGCAGGTCTTCTGTTTGGCCTGTTCACTAAAGACACCAATCATCTTAGAGTTAATCGGCGCAACCGTGCAGGTACCGCTACTTAGGCCATGAACGTTCCATGTCAGGAAACACAAAAACAAAGGTAACCGTTGTCGTTGACCGCAGACCGCTTTAACGTGACGGCGACGCCCCTGCACCTGCACCTGGGCTGCTACTTCTGGATCGTGTACGAGGCGACCACCACGGGCTACAACACCATCGCGCCAACCAACCTGCACATCATGGGAGTGCTGTGCGCGTCCATGGTGCTTGGTGAGGTTACATGCCATTTACTTCTGGATCGTGTACGAGGCGACCACCACGGGCTACAACACTATCGCGCCCACCAACCTGCACATCATGGGTGTGCTGTGCGGGTCCATGGTGCTTGGTGAGGTTCCATGCCATTTACTTCTGGATCGTGTACGAGGCGACCACCACGGGCTACAACACCATCGCGCCCACCAACCTGCACACCATGGGCGTGCTGTGCGGGTCCATGGTGCTTGGTGAGGTTCCATGCCATTTACTTCTGGATCGTGTACGAGGCGACCACCACGGGCTACAACACCATCGCGCCCACCAACCTGCACACCATGGGCGTGCTGTGCGCGTCCATGGTGCTTGGTGAGGTTCCATGCCCTACTTCCCGTGATTGTGTCGGTATTCCGTTACGGGTGAAATCGTTTATTTTGTCAAGTGAAGTAACGGTAAAAGCGTCAGAGAAATATCGAACCGAATCCTTTTCTAAATGCTCACATTGTATTTATTTATTGAATCCTTACGCTACTGCACAAAAGAACAACTTATCGTACAAAAGGCGGACTAAATGCCGTAGGCATTCTCTAACAGTCAACCACAGTCAATCTGGTTTTTACCCCACTGCCTCAGAAGGAGGGTTACGTTTTTCGAGCGTATGTATACATGTATCATCAGCAACATCATATCATCCGAAAGACGTCCAATGCTGGACATGAACATTGGTTTACTCATAATCGCGTGAGTGACATTGGCTAATATTTGAAAAAAGCTGTTGGGTTTTTAAAAATCTTGTTTTCACATGCATTATAATATAGACCTGGATTTCTTTTGGGGCAACGTCAAACTGTATAGTGATTGCGGATAACATAAAGTTACTCTTCTTCTACGTTAATAGACTTCTGTCCACAGGGAAACGATGGTGGTTAAATGCAGCTGGAAGAATTGACTGTTAATCTTGTATATGTAGCAATAATCAGGGTAAATTGCTCCGATTTGCCTACAACGACTAGGTACCAACCTGGTCTAGATCTTATGGATCTGTTGGACGTGGTGATATAAAACTGGTCGTGGTGGCGATCTTCTCGAACAAGGGTGCAGTAGATCATACCCACTCCGAACGCCTCTTCCTTTAATTGAAATTTCGGAGGCAGAAAATAATAAATAGGTTAGGTTAAAGTATTATATACGGTCAAAATAGAATGTGTCGTTGGGGGTTAAGTGGGTAGTCTGGGCTTCTGCCCCACACACCCGTCTGGTCCACCCTAACCGGGCGGATGGTAATGCATTCAGCCAACGTAAAAAAATGGTTAGTATTATATTCTGATAGGTCAAACACCTATTCTTTCATGGTTTTCGAATTTGTGAAATTTAGAAAAAATGTCGAATGACTTCGGAATGATGTAGTCATCTTTCGTCCGGTATGGTTACATTTGTAACAACTTTTTTCCCAGGTTCGCTAATAACAATCTACATGTCAGTGCGCATCATCAGCTTGCGGTCGAACGTGGACAACATGCTGGCCGCGTACCAGGAGCACATGCGGGACCTGGTGCAGTTCATGTGGAGGGAGAAACTCAACAAGCAGCTGCAGAAGTAACGCCTGCTGTCTATGTCCTCACTTTCTGCAGCATCATCACGGTTCATTCCATCACCGCGGTTCTTGGTTTGAGTCCTAGTCGGGACAAATATCTGTGTGATGATGTGTGATCAACATCTGAAGTGAGTCGACCGAACACCATTGCTTTTGATCGGCATTTTTGCATGCTAATTGCAGCCACTTGTGCAACGTGTTTTTATATAAGGGGACAATAATACACAAATCGAGCTGGTCCCATAGTAAGCTCAATAAGGCTTGTGTTATGGGTACTAGACGACGATATATATATAATAGATAGAAATACTTAAATACGTAGAATTCAGATTTCCAACTCTACAGATTCCCAAATCTACAGATTTCCAATTCTACAGATTCCCAATTCTTCAGATTCCCAATTCTACTGGTTACTTATACATAAAACCCTACGGACAGACGGACGGACATGGCGAAACTATAAGGGCTCCTTGTTGACTACGGAACCTTAAAAATCGGATCTGGCGCTTCGTCGGCTCTACCGCGGCACGCTCGCTTCGCTCGCTCGGCTCGCGGGCATAGGGTCGCAGTACACCTAACACTCCTTCTCGCTTCGCTCGTCGTTGTAGCTACACAGACCTGCGTTGGAATTGGGAATCTGAAGCCCAGCATAAGTATACTTGACCACTGTTGAGCATAAGCCTCTCCTAAGTACGCCAACCCGGTTCCTTGCTAATATTCTCATCCAGGAATTATCCGTAGTCTTATGTTGTTAACCTATGGAGCTGGAGGAAGAACCACGCTTTTCCTGAAAGTGTCCACGAATCTGTCACATGTTCACATACAACATATGGTTGCAGGGAAATAATGGACCACTACGAGTTCAACTGGACGAAGACGGACGGGGTGGACGCGCGCAACGTGCTGAAGCTGTGCGACCAGCTCACGCTGCGCAGCGACGCCATCCTGCACCTGTACGGGCCCGCGTTCGCTAAAGTATGTACTCAGGGCAGCTGTCCCACCGCCGACGAGTAGCCAGCCGACTCTCATCTCATCATCATATCAGCCGAAAAACGTCCACTGCTGGACCTAAGGTTCCTTGGGGGAGTGTCACATGACATGACTGGTCCTACGCCACCCACATTCACCGCAGTCCCGTGACCATTATCAGGCCATCAGTCCACTTTGTAGGAGTTTTACCCACGCTTCGCCTTCTGGTACTGCTACTTAAGTTTAGCGATTCGGAGGGCTGTATCGGGTACCTTTATTCTAAGTGCCGAGTTATGCCTGCTACACACGACAACGATTTATCGTAGCGATTAATCTGTGCAGATCGATTTGCGCAGTTTTATCGATCGTGTGTATGACAAATCGTAACGATAATCTGAAACGATTTGTCATACACACAATCGATAAAACTGCACAAACGGACTGCGCAGTCAAATCGCTACGATAAATCGTTGTCGTGCGTAGCAGGCATTAGATGCTATCTATTAGTACTTCGAGTAAGCGACTATCTATTGAGTATTTGTTTTGCCCTGTTAGTATGGGACAAATGGGCTGTTACTGTGCATAACTATTTTTGATTTTGGTAGGTCAAGTCTGTTTTCGTGGCGAGTTATCATTTTACTATTGGGGGCATCTTTTATTTGCCTAAAAAAGTGCATGTGCTCCCTCACAAACATGCAAACTTCCAGGATGTATATCGACACCTGCAGACTCAAAGGGCGTAAACGCCAAATCGCTACTTTTCAGGAAAGCAAAAAAACTAAAAAAAAAAAAAAGTTTTTATTATAACTTTGTGGTTCTTAGACGTGTAAAGTTCATATTTGGTCCTGTGTTTTAGATTTTGAAAATGCATAGTTTTATAAGTAAATATGTAAAATAACATTATAAACCAGAAAAATGGATGTCCGTTACGCCCCACAAATTTTGAAAAAATGGTTTATACGACCCTAAAATTGGCTGTTTCTATGAAATGCTTAGGGCGTAAGAGTCACCCCAAGCAGTTTTTATGTGAAATAGGGGCGTATATGATGGTCTCTTGAGAGGTGATCAGCTATTGATTAAAATATAATATGTATTTTCAATTGATAATTTGTATCTACTTCGTGCGCTAGTTGTTATCGATAAATTACCTGTATAGAATTATTCAAATTCTTTACATTACGGTACAAATAACACCTAAAAGAGATTATGAACTTATTGACTAATTTATAAGACACTTAAGAGTAATAAAGTGTCCGCGTGGGCCCGCCCTTTAGGCCTTTGGCCCTCTGGCTAGCGTGGAGAGCCCGCTCTGAAGGAACGCTTCGGGCCTTCGACCCTACGCATAGGTCAGCTTGCCGCCTCGCGTGCCATGCTGCTCTTCTTCGGGCCTTCGGCCCTCAGATTTGCTTATAGTACCACTAGGTCATAGGGTAGGGTAGGTCATAGGAGTACTAAAGAGTCCACGTGGGCCCGCCCTTCGGGACTTTGGCCCTCTGGCTAGCGTGGAGAGCCCGCTCTGAAGGAACCCTTCGGGCTTTCGGCCCTACGCAGAGCTCGGCCTGCCACCTCGCGTGCCATGCTGCTCTCCTTTTGGGATTCGGCCCTCAGATTTGCTTGTAGGTCACTTAGGAGTAGTAAAGTGTTCACGTGGGCCCGCCCTTCGGGCCTTTGGCCCTCCGGCTTGCGCGGACAGCCCGCTTTGAAGATACGCTTCGGGCCTTCAGGTTTGTTTGTAATTCACTTAGGAGTAGTAAAATGTCCGCGTGAGCTCTCCCTTCGGGGTCTTTGGCTATAGGACTCGCGAGAAGAGCTCGCTCTGTAGGAACGCTCCGGGCCTTAGGCCCCGCGAGCCTCACCGCTCGCCTTCGGGCCGTGTTGTTCTGTTCGAACCATGGAACTCCATAGTTCGCAACAAATATCAGTCGACAAACCGTAAATATCTATACGCATCTCCAGAGAAAAAATATGTTTACACATAGCTGTTGCTAGAAAGGTAATGTAACGAATCACCGCGTACAAATATCTCCAAATTCAACCGCAACTTGCACTCGAATAAAATGAAGTATGCGCGAGTGTGGGATATGGCAAGGGTGGCCTTGTCACCAGTTTGGGTCCTAGTCCTCGGGCTGGATTTTGGCGAAAGCTTGCGGCCCACAGTCAACGAAGTTATGAATTTAAAATGCCTTTTATTGAAACATATTTATACAATAAATTATGCTCATCTATTTTAATATTGCTCCTAGGTGTAAAATAATTCAATTCAGCGATTATAAATACTAATCTACGCTTTGTACGCGTTAAACACAATATTTATTAATTCGACTACAGGAACACAAAGGAAGGCGTAGCGAGAGCTTATGAAGGCTTTAAGCTCCACAGGGTGCCCTAGGGCAACAACAAAAACGACAACAACTACAGTACCTTTCATTTGGGAACACCAAAATTGAACTTTCAAAGTATTTCAGTCATCTGCAGCATGCCGGCTGCCGCGGACTTGCGTTACGGAATTGGCCATAAATGACGTGTTTATTATCTCAAGGCGACAAATTGCATATTATCAGCAAGCTAATAAAAGGTTTGATAATTTTTATAATGACATTAATCACGCTAAAGTATCTCTTTCTCGAATTATGATGGTAAGAAAGCAAAACGTCTGAGGTAAAAAATTCTATTTTTTTAATTATTTTACAAACTGTTGATTGTACGTTAGAAAACTCAAAGAATGAATTATAGAAAATTTAATATGCTTTCAAATGACATCTCACACGAACCGATCAAAAAAATAGAACCTGAGATTTGAACGAAAATCGATTACCGTCGGCCGCGAACTTTGTGACGTCACCGCTATGTCTGCCCCCTCTCCCTTAACTAAAACCGGTAGATTCGTACTCTGGAGACAACAAGGAACAAATCCATACCAGTTTTAGGTATATAGAAGACGTGTCCACGACTTTTATCAATATTGGCCAATTTCCGCCGTACTATAAATAGTAGCACCGTCATTGAGAGCGCTCGATCGCTGCGCTAGCGCCGTGTTCCGTTCCACAAACATTTCTTTAGCGTAGGTATGGCAGGAGTAGATACTAATTCGCAACATAATTATAATAAAACTTGTAAAATTGCAGGTTGTATGACGATAAAAGGTAACATTAGTGCCTAGAGTATAGTGGCATGTATGCTTTTTGTAACAAACTGTGTAAGGTCGTATGAGTCAATTGAAGTTTTATACCCAGATAATGTTGGGTCGTATAAGTCAACTGAAATTATGCCAAGTTGTGTGTTAGGTCGTATGAGTCAACTAAATTATTAGTACCCAAAATATCAGGGTCGTATGCGTCATTTTAGATCGAGATTCACGATACTATCTTAAAGTTTTGTAATTATTGTATATACTACCTCAATAATTAAGAAAATCAAAATTCGCAACAAATACGACCAAATTTTCTCTGAAATCGGGTTTGGAGGTGAAAAAAAGTTGAGTCGTATTAACCTTTTTTTTGCGAATTTCTCAGTTTCAACAACACAGATCGATAGAGAAAAAAAAACTGAGTAAAATGGCATCACTAACTCATTTTTGGCAAAATGGCGTTTACGCCCTTTGAGTCTGCAGGTGTCGATATGGAAGGAAGGGTGAGGAGTTGTTTCCCTATAAAGTGCGGTCGGCAGGTTTCCATGCTACGTAAGTTGGCGAGAATGCGCAGACACTTTTTTTGCATCACGAACAGGTCTTTAGCATCCGTGCTGGCACCCCACAGAATAACACCATAGCGAAACCAGGCGTATGCGTATGCGTAATATGCTGAAAGTGCGGTTTCAAAATCAGTATTTGCCTTCAACACGCTTAGAGCATGTAGAAAACGTGTCAATTTAGATTTAATGTTGCTGATGTGCGCTTTCCAGTTTAGGTTAGAGTCTATAGTAATGCCTAGTAGTGTGAAATTTTGTACTTCTTCTATTTCTTTGTTC
Organism: Epinotia demarniana; assembly: GCA_945867215.1. NCBI lineage: Eukaryota > Metazoa > Arthropoda > Insecta > Lepidoptera > Tortricidae > Epinotia > Epinotia demarniana. Next base: position 281,291 of record OX244264.1, read on the forward strand.
TGTGATATTAAGCGTATATTCAATGTTTTTTTCTGATGTGGCTTGAATTGAATTATTTTAGTTTTGTTATAATTAATTTCTAAGTTGTGATCAGATAACCAGTTGTCTACCTTTTCGAGTGCTACTTGTGTTTTTATATTACACTCCTCGTCATTGTTACAGTTAAACATAAGGGACACATCATCTGCGAACATTATACACGTAGTATCGATCGTTTTCGGTAAATCATTTACATATATTAAAAAAATTACACAACCCAAAACGCTCCCCTGCGGTATCGAACCTTTGACATAGCGGATATCTGAATTTATGTTTTGTATTATACTAGTGCTTTGATCATAGTATTCTATTTGGACAAATTGAATGCGGTTTCCTAAGTACGACTTGAACCAGTTATACACATTTCCACGGATTCCCGAACCATAGAGTTTATTTAAGAGAATTTCATGGCGGACTCTATCATATGCTTTGGTCATATCGAGCATGAGACCGACAGCGTAATTCTTTTTATTTATATGGTTCAATATTTCTTGGACATATTCATATACTGCTAATGTTGTCGAATGATTTTTTCTAAATCCGTATTGGTTTTTGTCTAAAATGTTGTGTTTTTCCAAAAATGTGTACAGCCGATCTGACATTGCTTTCTCGAATACTTTTGATATTGTAGGCAACAAAGCTATTGGTCTATACTGGTTAAGTTCGGTATTTTTTCCACCTTTCTTAAATATCGATATTTTTAACTGTTCTGGGAAAGTTCCTTCACCAAATGACTGATTGATCAGTGTAGTAAGGGGTGGTACAAGTTCATCTTTGCACATTTTTATAAGAGTCGAAGGTATTTCATCCACGCCGAAACTACTTTTGTTCTTCAGGTTCGGAATAATCACATAATCAGCGACACTTCGCGTTCAATAACAGGATCTAAATACATAGAGTTTGTAGGTGAGTGTATTAGCGGTCGCCCGCTAGGTTGCTCTTGGTTACAGGGCTCACCCACGGTGGCAAAATAATGATTAAATGAATTGGCAACTATATTCGGTGATTCAACTAAAACATTATTAATGTCTAATGTTAGATTTTTGTGTTGTCTGTGTTCTTTATTAGTTGTTTGTTTAATAATATTCCACATGGTTTTCGTTTTATTTGATGATTGACTCATTTGCCTTCTAAAGTAATTTTTCTTTGAAATATGTACACATTTTTTTTGCACTTTTGCATATTTTTTTATGGTATTCAGTTAAAATTTCGTTTTGCGATTGATTTACTAGGATCTTCAGAACTCTTTTGTGCTTGCATAATCGCTTTAGTCCAATAGTTAGCCATGTCTTAGTTTTTTTATTCTTTAGTAGTATTACACGTTTCGGAATGTATATGTTTAGAAGGTCGTGAAGTGTTTTTTCAAAACTATTATAGTTCTCATTTATATTTTTATGTTGACATATAATTTTCTGCCAGTCTATGTTTTTTAACGCCTCTTTAAATAGTTTCATATTATGTATGCTAAATATTCTTTTACTACTTAGCCAGGTTTTGACTTTTGTTTTTATGTTTGGTACTTGGTAGCTATACAAAATGCTTTTATGATCTGATAAGCCATGTTCTTCAATCGCTACAGAGCTTCTAATCAAGGAATTGGAGAAGATAAGGTCGATGCAGGTAGAGGTTTTATTTGTGACTCTTGTTGGCTCTTTTACTTTAAGGGTTAGATTGGCTGATAACATCGAGTCAATTAATTTTTGGGATGTGCTTGAGTTGATTAGAGTGTTTATATTGAAGTCACCTCCAATGATTATGTGTTTCTTTTGGTCTTTTAATTTTAATTTATGAAGGATATTACTAAATGTTTCAAAAAATATGTCAATATCCCTATCAGGCCTATATATATTAATCAAAATTACATCATAAGTAGGTATCTCTATAGCACAGCATTCAATTATACACTCTTTTGACAATTCAGAAATATCAGTCCTTTCTATGTAATTTATGTGTTCCTGTAGCAGGATGGCTACTCCGCCGCCTTGACTCTCGCGTCGGTTGAAACTTGAAGCAAAATTATATCCACTGATTGTAACTACATTTTGCTGGTGTTCCATTCTCCATGTTTCCGATAGGCATAATATCTGAATATTTTTATTACTTAGGAATGATTCAATGACATGTGTTTTATTTTTTAGACTTTGGAGGTTTTGAAACAGGATTTTAAGTTCGCAGTATTCATTTTCGGCGAAAGTTATGGTTACTAATTGTAGTGATGTCTTGTTGGCATCTTTGGTCTGGCGTTTCTTGTATGGAATGATTTTGACTCTCGACAAAGCTGCTGTCAATTTGTGATTCTTTGTGCGGTTTTTTGTTGGGTTTTTGATAATAGCGTGGTGACCTTGTTGACGGGCCTTAAGGAGATTTTCTCTTAGTTTCGCTCTAGTTTCCAATGAATTCCGGTCCAGGTACTCGGTGATAGATAATCCAGTTCCTCTAAAGAAGTGCCTGTTCTCGAGTAGAAATTTGGTAACTTTTTTACTCAATAATTCTATAACTATCGGCCTCTTGGTATGGTTCTTGTTGCCGATCCTAGATAGTTCTTCTATGTAACTGACGAGATTCACGTTCAATATTTCTTGGAAGACATTTGTGACACGATCGTATAGTTCGTTTTCGGTTTCCCAGTAGTGGTGACTCAGTCCATGCAAGACAATTTTTTTGGTTGCAATCTTCAGTTCGTTGTTTCGTGGGGTTTAAATTTGGAGAGCAGTTTGCTTTAGCCATGGATTTTTTCAACTCTTGCATCTCTTCTTGTAACTTTTATATTCAGTTTCGATTTTATGGATGGTGTCATTTATTTGTTGTATGCTTAATTTCTGATTATTTAGTTCGGAATGTAAAGCACTTGTTTTCCGTAATATATCGTTCTTTAAGTTGTTTATTGCACCATTTACCTCAACAACTATGAACGCCTTCAGCTCTGTAATTAGTGGTAATTTATTGGCGTTAAGTTTTCTATCCAAAAGTAGCTCAAATTGGTGGAGATTGATGCTGAATTCTGGCGGGGACAAGTTTTTTTTGCTGAGAAGTATCACCGACTTTGAAATCTTGCTCTTGTTCAGGCGTCAAAGAGGCTCGTAAGTTAGGTTCATTGCCCAAGAAACGCTCTAAATGGTTTTGTTGTTCTTTTGCAGTAGACTGCGTATCTCCGGATTGTATAGGTACCTTGGAGCATACATAACTGGAGTACCCTTTCAGTAGCTTACCCCTCTGTTGAAAACCTTGCACAATGTGCAAAAAATTATACAAACACAGTTTCACAATCGATTAATGGTCATTCATACAATCGCCTCGCAAGAGACAACACCTATCATAAAAATGCACGCGCATATGCTGTAAGCACGTGTAATAAACATTCAAACACTTCGAGTTTAGAAAAAATGGTATAACATTCCATTTGTAAGTAATTTTAGTATTTTCGTATTGCTTTAATTTTATTTTGTGAAAATATTTTCATGACACGTCAAATTAAATGATTATGTAATCGATTTACAATTATTTCTTGTATACGTCATGACACTCCCCACGAGACTCCGTTTTCATGTTTTGTAAGAAATAACTCAATGGCATTTGAAAAAGAGTCTATAAGGCTTAGGTATTCTCAAAAAGTTGGCACCGCTGATTCAATTTTGCATTTTTTCAAAAATATTGCGATTTTGCATTTTTTAAATCAGGATCGCTAAAACTCTATTAAAGTAACCGTGGTCATGCGGAGGGAAGCTATTTATTTCATAATTTTGGAAGATACAGGCGTTTGAAATTATGGAGTTGACAGGTGAATGCCCTCGATGTCAGGTGAAAGACATATTGTAACCAGGTTATCGACAATAGGCACAGGTTAGCGACACATTGGTAAAAATTAATATGAAACTTTTTGCAGGTTAACGTCAGTGAGAGCAGGTTAGTAGTTTAACCCGTCAATCGACCGCCACCCAGTTCGGCCTGTCAGCTCAAAACCCCATAGTGCCCAGGGTACAGGGTACAGGCTTCTGGAAATGCTGCATGGGGCGTTTCTGGACTTTAGGCGTTTAGTAGTGGAATTCATAAACTCAGTATGAATCGGGAGGCTCGGGTTCTTCTGGATCTTTGCTACTTCTCGTAACAGGGTGACATTCCGATGTAAGTCCGGTGGAGCGATCTTTGACAGTGACCCCCAGGGTTCCACAGGAGACTCGACGGGGGTCTACGTTGGCGTGACAAAAAAATGGGGGTGCACAATTCGTAAGTGGGGGTCCACGAAAATGTATCTGGTTTCGATAGTGAAGAACGAAAACAGATATTATTTTTTGTGTTATTTTTATAACCTGGATGACTGATAAATACATGACAGCTTTATTACGCTGCTCCCCGATTAAAATTTCGGTAAATTAAACTGACATTTTATTAAAATTACACCATTTGCCTCCAAAACTTTTCGACTGCAAGTCTGCAACAGAGATCGCGAGCATCTCCAGACTTAGGTAATCTTCACATTTTTTGCCGAGTTTTGAGAATATGGTAGAAATGTGTTGTAGGGGATCTACCAGAACCAGTTAACTTTTGAAAGTGGTCTATGAGAAAATAAAGTTTGCGAACCCTTGGTCTAGAGTGATGCCGAGGTATTTATGGAAGAAGTTGTGTCTCATTGTAGTTCCCTGTAAATTGACCCAACTCCTGCGTGGCGCACCGGTTATGCAGGTGAAAACAGCGCGCCTCTGTCTTACTTGTGCTGGGTGTAAGTCGCCATATTCGACAGTAACTGGCCAGTAGCTCCTTATTGCCTGATAACATACCTTCCAGGTTTTTGAAATCACAGACATATATCGTCGGCGTAGATAAAGTTCCCGGCAGCGGTATATCAGGGAGGTCGTGGATATACAGGTTGAACAGGGCGCCACCGCGGATCCTTGAGGCAGACCGTTACTTAGCATTCTGGTATTGCTGACCTTTGAGCCCAACTGTACGCTAAAACGCCACTGGGAGAGCATGTTGGATAACAGCTTTGCGATGGTCGGGTTAGGCACAGTCGATAGCAGTTTCCAGAGCAACCCTTCTCTCCATACAGTGTCTGCGGTGAGGTCCACAAGCACCGCACCGGACTTTAGTTTTTCATTTGACAGGTATTCGACATGCAGGTGATGGACAAAATGACAGTTATATCAACATTGCAAACAAAGTATTTCGTTTTTGTATTGCATATCCATGCACATAAAAGCAAACCACTATTTACGCCCTATAACTTAATGTCGTTGCATTCGTTCACATAACAACCAAAATATGGATGGCAGAATAACGATTAGTATTAGTAGCAGTACTTACCCATTACAAACTCCCGCTCGCGTAATGTTTATGTTCGTAATTTTTGCAACGGGAACAATAAAGACCTGTTACTCTAACATGTGTTAGCTGGTGACTGGAGGTCTCGATTCATGCCAGGTGGGGCACGCGAGATGAAGTAGTACCCACACCCACACAGCGATCGCGTTTGACGTATGACAGATAAGCGACATAAACTGCGGTGGACAAACTTTAAAGGCAAATAACTCTAAACAAAAGACATATAATTATTCCAAACTATAATTTTAAATATTGATACTATATCGAAATGAAATATGGTACTTAAATTAAGTTACGTACATAATAAATACATTTTATTTAACACGAAACTTGACTCCGCGGCATTGGGACACCGCCGGTGAACGACAAACAGCAGTTACAAACTGAGTTTGTGGTTACTTAATACATCGAATTGATTTCGTAGCAACTGGCCTCTGTTCAAAAAGTGTCTTTCAACATATATTGATAATTCAATCGTAAAAATGACGCACAATAAAAAAAAAGTTCGAACATAAACTTGATGACAGGTGGCGGTGCCACTTTTTTGAGAATAACCCATAATAACATTAGCATTGATTAATCAAAATTAGTTTTATTTACGCACTCCCTACGGGACTCGGTTTTCATGCTTTGTAAAAATTAACCTAATTGCAATAGAGTTAATAATAATATTTGCAAGGATTATGCAAAATGACGATCCACGAGACTCGCAAGTAGAGATGAGGGTAGTGTCGATAATCAATAATTATCGACAAAAAGTATGATTCACTAAGAACCTGCAAAAATTGCCGAGTGAACACAATTTATTAGAAAAAAAGTATAGGTACTTTGCACTTTTCCGAGACCCAGAATTAAAAAAAAACGGACCGCCTCATTCAGCAGGCAAGCAAATTGGGTGCCTGCGCGTAAAAGTTCCATGTGTTCAAGACATTTTGATGCATCTCAGTATCGAATTCAGCCGAGTAAAAATGTGAAGAAAGTAGAAGCACGGACTCACAGTCTCTATCTATCTGACCATGACACAGCTCAAACTTTGACTTTTAATGTTAAAAAGAGTCATTCGTTTATAACTTGGGTCGAGTCTAAAAGAGACTACTGCAAAGACAATATGCGTAAGTTCAGACAGTGCCTGGCCGCTATGTCATTTTCTGATGTATTAAAAGCAAATGACTTACGGGATGCCTTCACACTATTTTATGATTTAGTATGCCTTTTCTTTAACCTCTGCTTCCCGATGATAAAGGTAAAAGTGACTAACCGACGCAAGAATGTAAACTGGTTAACTAAGGGGATCAAAAAATCTTGTCACGTAAAACGCAAGTTGTATATAATGTGTAGAAATAAAAGTAATAATAATAGCCTAAGTAAAGTTCGTTTTAAAAAATACAGTCAAATATTAAGAAAATGTATACATAAATCTCAGCAGTTTCGTAATAATCAGTACATTCAGTCTAACAAAAATAAGTGCAAAGCAACATGGAACTTAATTAATCCCGGTTATAATGATCATTGTAATAGTATTAATTCATTGACATATAATAATGCAACTTATAATAATCCCCAGGACATATGTAATTTGTTTAATGACTTTTTTATTGACATTGTTAATAATCATGTTTCGCTTAATAGTTCACTTAACAATTTAAATTGCCGATCCAATCATGTTCACTCTATGTTTTTGAGACCCATTGAGGACAATGAAGTGCTTAAACTGATTATGTCATTAAAAAACAGCAAGTCCTGTGGCCATGACGATATATCAACAATGTTACTTAAAAGTAACGCTGTATACTTATACCACCCAATGGCTCATTTAATTAATCTCTCATTCAGTCAGGGTGTTTTTCCAAAACAACTAAAGCTTTCGATCGTAAAACCGTTGTTCAAAAAAGGCGACCGGAAAGACCCGAATAACTACAGGCCCATTACTCTGGTCCCTGTGATGTCGAAGGTTTTTGAGAAGGCTATGTTTGCGAGAATAATTGATTATTTGACGTTACATAAAATCATACTGCCAGAGCAGTTTGGTTTTCGTAAGGGGTGCTCAACTGAACTGGCCTGTTTTGATTTTATTAAGGATGTAACAGAAGCCATCAATGCAAAATTACCAGTGATGTCAATTTTCCTTGACATGAGTAAAGCCTTTGACTGTGTCAACCACACGAAACTACTTTCAAAGCTTGAATCTTACGGTGTTAGAGGTAACGTTCTTGATTGGATGAGGAGCTATTTAGCCAACCGAGAACAATGCACAGAAATCTATAGAGTGGCCATACAGGGGAAAAATCTTGTAAGGGAAAATTATAGGTCACAGTACCGTGTCAATCAGTCAGGGGTGCCACAAGGAAGTAATTTAGGACCTTTGTTGTTCTTACTATATATAAACGACCTTCCCCAAGCAACATCGCAAAAATGTTTACTTTTTGCAGATGACACAACCTTAATAGTAAAGGAAACTGTTAAAAATATGTATGAATCAGATATCAATAAAGCATTAGCAGACGTCAGTACATGGACTGATCATAATAATCTTAATATAAATATTGATAAAACCTCTTTCATACAATTTCATTCATATAAATCGAATCCAATAGACCTGATTGTTAATCTCAACAATACCCCCATTAGTGAGACCCATATTGCAAAGTTCTTGGGTTTATTTATTGACAAACATTTAAATTGGAAATATCATATTGACTCGGTCTGTTCTAAATTAGCGAGCTTCGTTTTCGCCTTAAGAAGACTGAAAAATTCTGTGTCTACCCAGGCCGCACTAACTGCTTACCACGGTTATGTGTCGTCTACTCTTAATTACGGACTCTTGCTGTGGGGTAATTCTGTAGATATTCAGAGGGCATTTTTAATACAGAAAAAATGTTTACGTGCAGTAGGTAATGCTAAGTTTGACGATAGTTGTAGGCCACTCTTCCAAAAGTTCAAAGTTCTCCCCTTGGCTTCAATGTACATCTTAAGGGCATGCGTGTTTGCTGAAACCCATCCCAATTATTTCAAGAAGCATGACGAAATGTTCACAAGAGAACTGCGAGCCCAGTATAAAAATTTGCTATATCGGCCAACTTGCAGATCCGATATCTATAAGAAAAATGCTTATAATATGTGTATTGTTTTATTTAATAAACTCCCTAATGACCTAAGAATCTTGCATGGTAAAGTATTCAAGACAAGGCTGACCAAATGGCTGCAAGATCATTGTTTTTATAGTGTTAATGACTTTTTAAATTGTAATGATAAGTAAATGATTAGGTATTATATTTTTTTTTCTTCAGTGGCTTGGTTTTTATTCTTAACGTCTGTTTATTTTGTAAATTTTATTTTGATGTTTAATTCTTAATTAATTGACATAATGTTTATAATTGTAGTATTGAATCTGTATGACATATTTTAATATTATTTACACTGACATATTGTTTAATTGGATTATTTAATGTATGATTATTGTTAGTAATTGAATGCCAAAAAAAAAAAAAACAAATATTTTGCATGTTGAATTTTAATGTCGACTGAATACTGGTTCTGCAACTATTTTACTTAAGATCCTATTGTACCGTATTCCAGCAAATAAATATTTCTATTTCTATTCCTAAAAGGTGAAAATTAATTGGTTTTGCCGTACCTACTTTATTTTTATGTGAAATTTATTTTGTCGTAGCGGACACGCCTTTAGACAACGGTGCAGCGGCAGAAAATACCGAACATCTAAAACGCATTAAATATATGTAGAGGCTCTCTACAAATTTGTACCATTTGGCGTCGAGAACGTCCGTGGGGCCTCAGTGCGCAAAAGTTATTTGCGGAAATCGCGAAACGTCTGGTCGACGTAATTGGTGACCGAAGAGCTGGCAGTTTTCTCGCGCAACGCATCAGCAACAATTCAGCGAGGAAATCGCGCCAGCATCCACGGTACAATGCCTCGAGAACCTTTTTTAGATTTAACTTAGTTTTCATTTAATATAATTTATGTTAGTTATCATCTTGTAACTATACTTATACTTTAGAAATAAATGAAAAGTTTTCGGAATTAATTGAATGAGAAACGTGTATGTCGGGTCCACCTAATTTCCCATAACCCGGGCAAGCTGGTTTTTAACGGTCCAGGCAAAAAACCAGTCATAAGCGGGAAACTTCTTGTAATATAATACTAGGTACTCGCTACTTTAAATATACAATGTATATAGTTAATTGTTTTTTTTTTAATACAGATAATTCGAACACGTCATTTCTTTTTTGCGTAATTGTATTTTATAGCCTAACAATTATTTCAGTAATCAATTGAGTCTCAATAATCCATACTAATATAACAAATGCGAAAGTGTATGTGTTTGTTTGTTTGTCCGTCTTTCACGGCAAAACGGAGCGACGAATAGACGTTATTTTTTAAGTGGAGATAGTTGAAGGGATGGAGAGTGACATAGGATAGTTTTTATCCCCGAAATCATCACCTAAAGGGGTGAAAGAGTCGCTGGCAGAAGCTAGTATATAATAAAATTATATACGTTTGTGTAAATATCGATAGAATTATCGAAATTAGTTATCGAATCAAACCTCGCCCTACAGGTTTAGCCGTTCACATTGGCATTTACGTATTCTTAACCCGTGTTTCCACTAAGTTTTTCCATGTGTGATAGTTTGTGTGCATCAAAATGAGAATGTGTTTTCCTTTTTCATAAAGTGTGCGTGTGTAAATAAACAGATCGTTTTAGTGAGTGATCTTTTGCATGTGTTATTTCTTCACCCCCCCGCAAAATTCGGCAGATTATTTTGTACTCAAATACAAATATAAGGCTACTCCAGTTATGTATGCTCTATGTGGTATACCTATACAGAAAAGTACAGTCGGCAATAAAAGCTTGTACCAAAAATGAAATTTTTGTCAGAAACTTATATCATTTATAGTTGTGGATAAGACATCCGTCACTCTTACACTCGCATACTTGTCAGAACGAGACGGACTTATCGACGGCGACAAGTGATAATGTAAACCACGCTACGCCCGCAGGAGTACACATACACTGTGGTACCTTACTGCTTTCACCCTTTCGTCAGTATCGTATGTCAGTCACACATGGCATTAAGGCGGCTCGGTTTGAAGATATGCCAGCCTAATAAGTACACATTCGCTCCGCAGGTTTGTGGAGAGTGGGGCCACTTTAGAGCTCTGTGTCCCTGTGCAGTCGCAAGAAGCAAGAAGAGCTATAGGCTACAGCGGTTATCTGTATGCTTGCTGGCCATGGCCACTGTATAAAACAAGTGCGTGTCGGGCCACGCGCAGGGTAAGGTTCCGTAGTTGCCCGTCTGTCACAGAATGCGGACTTAAAGGGGGCTTTTGGGGTTTTTATTATAGCTTACCCTCGTAATCTCGTGAATAATCGTGAATTACTCTAACAAAAATTAGGGCTTTAAGTCCCATTATCTCACAAACGCATAACCGAGTTGAAAAATAGTTTTATAAAACCCATAATGTTTTTGAACAAGCTATCCAACGATACCCCACACTATAGGTTTAACGAGAAAAAAAATACATCCCCAATTAACAAGTAGGGGAGGTACTCTAAAATATTTTTTTTTCAGCGTTTTATTCTACTGTTTTGTCGGCGTGATTGGTTTGTACAGGGCGTCCCAAACTTATGGGACATGAAGGGGAAGTACCTTAAATATCGTAGATAGTGTATTTTTCTGAAAGAAGACTTTATGTTATTTTTAAAAATTAGTAATTCTGCATTCAAAGTTTTTCAAAAAATTACGTGCTTCTTCTGGGAATCGAACCGACTTAAATGTGAAAAAAAAATCACCCCTATTTTTACAATGACAATGGAAAGAATAGCTAAAAAATAATAAATCTTCTAAAGAAGATTACTGTGTCACTAAAGTGACACAGTATTTTAAAAGAAAAGAACAACGTGAAATTAATCATTTTAATCAAATTAAAAACATACATGAAACTGCCGAAGTCAATTATGTAGGTAGTTCTTGTCTTACACAAATCGCCAATCTTTTAATAAGGCCGCTGCCTGTTGATTTTCTTATCATTTTATGGTGAATACTCGATATGACCTGGCATAATCAATGCTATCTATGGAATAATAATATCGCTACTTTTCGTACGTCGTCGTCGGCAATAAATATTTTTCTGGAAATATGACTTGAACATTTTACATTGTTCCTTTCTTTTAAAATACTGTGTTACTAAAGAAGAGTTATTATTTTGTAGCTATTCTTTCCATTGGCATTGTAAAAGTAGGGGTGATTTTTTTTTCACATTTAAGTCGGTTCGATTTCCAGACAAAGCAAGTAATTTTTCGAAAAACTTTGAATGCAGGATTACTAACATTCAAAAATAACATAAGGTCTTCTTTCAGCAAAATACCCTATCTACGATATTTAAGGTACTTCCCCTTCATATCCCATAAGTTTGGGACGCCCTGTATACCCACGCCGAATTGCAGTTTTCTAGTTGTAAGAGTTACTGAGCTAAGCCGAAGACTGACAGACACACTGACAGACGGACGGACATGGCGAAACTATAAGGGTTCCTTGTTGACTACGGAACCCTAAAAACCGGGCAAGTGCGAGTCTGACTCGCGCGCCGAGTGTTCCGTAAAAACTTTCATACACTATTTTGCATTATTTTGAACAAATTTAGTTTTTTACTGGTTTAAAATGTCCAACTTAAGCTCTTTCCCCCACCTTCCCTGACCTATATATATACCCCACTTGCCCTATTTACTAAAATTTGATTTCCCCTACCTTCCCTCTTAGACGTAATTTTAGATAGGTATAAAAAATCGGTACACTACATAAATACGAAAAAATAAATTCCGATAGTCGAAATCACGAATTTCATAATACCGATTTACATAATTCAGAATGTTTTAAAACTCCTAATATAAGTATTCCGATTCTTCATAAATCCGATTTTCATAAATCAGAAATTTCAAAAAGTCTAACGGTTACAACTCCGATTATCAAAATTCCTAATTTCAAGACCCCGAATAATCAGAAGTCCGACGGAATAATAATCCGAAACATCAAAAATCCGAATTCCGATTATTAAAATACCGATTTTCAAAAATCCGAATATCATTACACCGACCAATTATAAACCCGAATAAACAAAAATCCGAAAAATCTGAATTACGAATTCCTGTTACTAATAATTATCAAATTAATCATTTAAACAACGCCCAACGTCTAAGATCACTCCCGCAGCTAACACACACGAATTAAGTACCTAAGATCCGCATTTTAAACGGCTGGAGTGGAGAAACTGAATAGCAAATCACATGAATACACAATTAATCGACATCATACATAAGGAGCAAGTTAACTATTTATGGGAAGATGGGTAGATGGAAAACGAATTACAAGCATTTCCTATACAGAATATTGTGAGAAAATTGTGTACAACATCATGTGTATTATCCTCGTAAATATATAATAAAAAGAAGATTAAGAATAAGAAGATTATAAAAAAAATAGAATGTTGGGCGTATAAAGGCAGACTTACACGCCAATTATTTTAACCTAACCTAACCGCCAGCGGGTCGACGTCACCCCGCTTCGCGGGGTGCCTATTTCCGCTCTAAGGGACACAAGCTAACCCTAACCTAACCTACTAATAATACCATTGTTACGACTGTTAGTTGTTTTTTTTTACTGCGAGGGGCTTCGGAGAAAAGGCAGAACCCTATTCTCTACGGTAAATAAAAATCATATTTTCGGATTTAAATATTTCCCGTGTAGTTACACGCGATAAGACCGCCTGTTGTCTACCGTTGTTTATGTTTAATTTATCTCTATTTTTCTATTTTATTTTTACTATGTCTGGTGAACAATAAAGAATATTTGTATTGTAGTTTCAAAAATCCGAATTTCATAATTCCTAAGAAATAAAATAGAAGATCCAACGAGCTTCGCAAGCGAAGTTCGATCGATATTATATGAGTAAGCTTCATTCGAAGATATAACACACATGTAGTCCTTTAATCTACCAGGCAACCTTTCGCAAGTTTAAAGTACGCAGTAAAAACCATAGCTCAAACAGTTTTATCCCCACCTTTACCCCTACCCTACTTGGGGACCTCGGCTTGCCACCATTTCTCATTCTTTTTAGAGACAAAACTTTCCTAGGGGTATAGGGGCGGGTGGGAAGTTATATATCTTCGAATGAAGCTTACTCATATAATATCGATCGAACTTCGCTTGCGAAGCTCGTTTGATCATCTATTATATTTCGAAGCTTCATTCGTCAGATATAACACACATGTAGATGTTTAGAGTTGAAAGTTTTGCTGCCCTTTGTAATTGTAAAACATCATAATCATGAAATGCAATAATTATGTTTTGACAACAATCTTAGATACTCCCAATTATTAATCAAAGAGTACAGTTGTAACTTCACATAATTCTACCTATACAAAAGGCAGATTGATCTGGCACAATGATCTTCGTCGATTAATTGACGATGGTAGAAACGAGCCAAAGTTTTCGATGTTCTCGACCAGCCTGCTGCCTTCCGGATAGCATCTAAAGAAATGCCTGACCGGTGTGCAGCTGACGTGGCGGCGTGGCGCGTGCTGTGAGCGCTGAACGCCGCCATGTCTTTACCGCTTTCGCCAAGCACTCGCGTCATGCACCCCGGCTAATGGATTGAGCAGATGCATTTTTATGGGGACTTTTGAAAGTCAACAAAATATGTTGTGAGCTTTTTCAGTCCTAAAACATCATTATAACAGTCACCGGGCAAATATTTCTATTAGGTATCTTCAAAATATGGAAGGCACAAAATCGGTTGTAGACGACCTACACCTGAAGTCTTAACTATATCATCAAAAATTACTTTAATACAATTTGGGCATGACTTAATATTATTCCACTTAATAAGTGACAGTGTTTGTACCCTGTGGGCAGGACATATTGCTAACAAAATCGCCAGATTCTTTGTTAGTTTTTCCAATGAAATTTCTCTATTAGGGTACCATGTTGTTATATGATTTAATACCACTTGAGGATCCCAGGTATGGCTATATTTAGGAGTTACGGGCTTTAATTTGTAAACACCTTTCGGTAATCCTTTACTTTGGTCATCTGAGCTGATACTACTCCCCCGTAGGAGCGAGGGTGCTGACCTATGATTATTTAATGAGCCATACGACGATCCTTTATTAAATTCGTGCGTTAGAAATAAAATAACAGCAGAAATGAAGCCCTTATAGAAATTGAGTATCTATATTATCTATGCTAAATTTCCAGCACAACTTGTATTTAACACACGTTGTACTGTTGTAAAGTGTTGTTTGAAATTGACGTTAACATGAGATTAGATACTTTTACTAATCTCAACAAAAGCGGAAACCACGGTTGGGATGGCCATTAGGGAAATACTACTATTCCTGTGGCGTTGTCATTTATAATCTTATGTAAACACTTTAGTACGAGTGCGAGTGGTGGAAACGCTTAAAAATATTTATTATAAATACCAGCTAATAGTGAATGCGACGACGGTAAGAGCGTCCGAGTCTGGCTTCCACGAAATATATATTTCACATTTGGCAGAGGTACGAGAAGCAAAGAGGTCAATTTCGGGCACACCAAAGTGTTTACTTATTCTTTCAAAGGCTGCAATACTTAAATTTCATTAAATATCAGGATTTAGCCTTCTGGATTCTCTGTCTGCTTCTACATTATTCTTAGTGTTAATGTAAGAATCGAATAACCATATGTCTCGTTCTTCACCCCACTGCCAAATAGATCTAGGTAAGCTATTTAAGTGGGGAAACTGGATGTCTCCCATTCGATTAATATAGCTTATCGCGGTAGTGTTGTCGATGCGGAACAACAGAGCACAGTTTGATTTATTTCGCGCAAAACATTTTAATCCTAAGAGCGAGCAAGCTCTAAGTAATTAATATGGAATGCTAATTCTTGCTCTTCCCATGCTCCGTTTGCACACACTCCGTCACAAACTGTACCTCATCCTGATCGGGACGGATCTATAGATATTTCTGCATCGAATTTCGTGATTCCAAAATGACAAGACGTTACAAATAATATTATTAGTCCACCAAAATAAGTCAGGTAAAATTTCGCGAGGAAGTTTTACTTTTGATCATAGACATCGTATTCCTGAATAGCTCGGAATTTATATCTTTCTAACAACTTCGTGTACAACCAGCTGTATCTAGCTGTCGGGCATGCAGTGGTAAGAACTCTTAAAAAGTGCGCATACCCTGCATAAGAAGGGATATAGACATGATAATTGAATTGTAAACAAAACCTAAGAATTTACAGCATTGTTGGTAATTTTGGGATTGTATCGAGCTTTTGGTATAGTTTACCACAAATCGTAGGCACTCGAAAAACCGGAGAGTCTCCCTCCCATTATGTTTACATTCGTTAAGGTACCTTCCAATACACAAAATGCCACCCCGGTATATAATAGAAGTTAGGCCTTGTTTTTAGGTAAGTTACGACTTCTTTCATAATTTTGGTGAAGGTTCTAGGCGCCACGGAAAGTCCATAGACTAATAGGGAACAAAACTCGTAAGTAACATTGTTATGCTCGAATCTTGTCAATGGTAGCCATAAACCCGTTTTCAGGGATTAATTTAGAAGCAGTTCTAGTCTTCCATTTTAAAATGGGACTTAGTTACAAATTTATTGAGCCCTTTCAGATTCAGTATGAATCTATAGCCACCATTCGATTTAGGAGTCAGAAAATCTTTGATAGAAACTGATCATTAGTCTGTTGGCATCCAGTGATGCTTTCACTGAATGCCTAGGTTAATTAAGTTCTGTACAGCTAAGCTCGTTTCATCATGCTCTTGGCATGTGAAAGTATTTACAGGTTTGACAGATTGCGTAACATGTCCTAAAAAGGAATTGGAAAGCCATTCTGTATACAGTCTAATAAATAAAGTACGATTATTCGTTACATTAAGCCAACACTTATAAAAAGCTTTAAGGCGACCGGCATGTACCTGCGTTACTGCCGCGGCGTCGCAAGTGGCTTGTTGTAGGCTGCTCGCGGCCGTATGATGGTCGACGCTGTCGGCCTACTTTTCAGTAGATTTGGAAGCTTTAATTTTCTCTGAGAGTTTGCTTCCAAAGAGAGTATCATCTCTCTCAACGTATTGTATGACTTAAGGAATACTTCGTCTAGTCCAGGAATGACTAGTTTTATCTAAAATCCGACTTCATTTAGATAGGATTTTTATCGTTAGTACCTATACCGACTCCCAATTGCTGTTGAGATAATTCGATTTTCTTGTCACGGCCTCTTTGGATGTCTGTAACTGCCGCCGAAATTACGGCGTTTAAGGACGGCGCCCATAATAATTTGCAATTTACAGGTACTCTTATAAGAGTTTATCTTTACTCTTTTTATCAATACCTTTGTGTAATATAGGTAGCCACCTTTGCGCTAAATTGGGATGAATTTTCTCCCCATATTTTGGGACATCATCAGTGGCGTCCCCTAGAGCGGTTAGTAACTCGGCATCTATTACAGGGGTCGTTTTGTCATCACAGGCCTCCACGGGAGGTGCATTTTCTTCATTTGAACGTGGGAGTGAAGTTTCCACTGCCTCATACACTTGTTCGTGGTTTATAAATTAAAATATAATATTTTGATTTTTCTAATTGAGGGTAGATATGAAATGCATTGTAAAACCACTCGTCAGGAATTTTAATGCATATATGTATCTAATGCCCCGCATCGCGAACACGGGATATACTAATCTCGATTAATGGTTGTAGAAATTGCTATCGTGTTGACTCACGGTCAACCGCCAAGCACGAGATACCTTCGTGACGACTCTCGGTCGCCTCCCAGGTTTAGTTACAAGACGTGGGCTCACGACCCGCGCGGTATTAAATGCATTTATTAGCGATTAATATTGTTAGAAATTGCTATCGTGTTGACTCACGGTCAACCTTCAAGCATGAGATACTTTCGTCACGACTCTCGGTCGCCCCCCAGGTTTAGTTACAAGGCATGGGCTTGCGATTAATATTGTTAGAAATTGCTATCGTGTTGACTCACGGTCAACCCCCAAGCATGAGATACCTTCGTGACGACTCTCGGTCGCCCCCCAGGTTTAGAATTACCAGGCGTGGGCTCACGGCCCGCGCGGTATGAAATGCATTTCTTAGCGATTAATATTGTTAGAAATTGCTATCGTGTTGACTCACGGACAACCCCCAAGCATGAGATACCTTCGTGACGACTCTCGGTCGCCCCCCAGGTTTAGAATTACCAGGCGTGGGCTCACGGCCCGCGCGGTATGAAATGCATTTCTTAGCGATTAATATTGTTAGAAATTGCTATCGTGTTGACTCACGGACAACCCCCAAGCATGAGATACCTTCGTGACGACTCTCGGTCGCCCCCCAGGTTTAGAATTACAAGGCGTGGGCTCACGGCCCGTGCGGTATTAAATGCATTTATTAGAGGCACCACAATAGTTGAAACTAATTGCACTTACCTGATTTATCTTCGGAACCTGATGAATCAGATAGCACCGCACTGTCATAACTCGTTTATAGTTCTTTGTTGCAATTTCCGTATATTAGCAGAATAATACTCTATTTTTTCCTGTGCACTGCGTTTAGGCATGATTAAATATTTTGAATTATTTTTTAATAGAATTAGTTCGTGCGTTCGTTGCCTCGCAAGAATAAAGAATGAGAAATGGTGGCAAGCCGAGGTCCCCAAGTAGGGTAGGGGTAAAGGTGGGGATAAAACTGTTTGAGCTATGGTTTTTACTGCGTACTTTAAACTTGCGAAATGTTGCCTGGTAGATTAAAGGACTACATGTGTGTTATATCTGAAGAATGAAGCTTCGAAATATAATTCCGAATATTGAAAACACGAAGTTCATTATCCCGAATATCAGATATCCGAATTAGTAATGAAATTTCGGAAATTTGATAATCGGAGTACTGTTTTTCGGGCTAATGACACTTCGCGCTTCTGATTGTTCGGAGTTATAAAAATCGGAAAAACAAACTATCGACATTATGAAATTCGGTAAAATGAAATTCGTGTTTTTTAGTAATCGTAATTATAAGTCTTAGGAATTATGAATTTCGGAGTTTTGTAAATCGGAATTAGCAAATTCGGAATTAAATATTTCGGAGTATTTGGGTGTTCCCATAAAAAATATATATTTAAATTTTTCATGTTCCATACACGTGGATTAACTTTTTTTAAACTATTCCAAATTTCAAATGGTTATAGCATTAGTAATTCCTGAGATATTTAACATTGTGACAGACAGACGGACTAAGTCGCACCGTAAGGGTTCCGCCGTTTTTACCTTATTGGTCCGGAACCCTAAAAATACTCCACGAGATCGTCAGTTTGCCCTTTGTCCGCAGTGCCCCATCTTGTCCGACTGCGACGCGTCCCTGCTGCGCGTGCTGGGGCGCGCCGTGCGCAGCATCCACTTCCTCGAGGGCACCACGATATTTCAGGAGGACGACGTCATCCCGTACCTCTACTTCGTGTACACGGGCCAGCTGCATCTGAGGACTTATGACTGGGTGCAGCAGGTGTCAACCGTCACCAAACTTACTATTGGAAGGTATGGACGATTTGAACAAAATGGCATAAACATTTATTTCCTTTAACTTCTCCCATTCGGAGCGCCCGATCATGTAACGGAGAGAAAGATGGCTTGATGAAGATCTGATAAGAATGTGTAACGATGTCAAATTAAGTCTCACAAATTATTTTTTGAGTTAGGTACTAGGATTTATGGATGGCCTGCGTTTTTGGGATTACGATTGCATTTTTTTATAGATACATCTGTGTACAGTATCTTGCAGCGCTCGTAAATGTGAGACGGTTCGTGTTGGACAGTCTAGTAATTGACCACGACTGACGTTAGGATCACTAGGGTCAGGTAAGTTCAATGGGTATTCAAAGAATGATGCTTTCGTGCTTCTTAAGTCATTAAGTTTTTCGTTAGTCCAAGTTGTTACAGAAATCACTAAACAGGCTTAAAGATGTTAGAGATTTTTTTTTGATAGAGTGGTCTATATCGATGTGTACCTGTACCTGTGTCAGCATGGTGGGCAACCTGGACGACGTGCAGTCGACGCGCGTGTCGTCGTGGCTGGTGGCGGCCGGCGACGTGCACCTGCTGCAGATGGACTCCGCCGCCTTCCACAACATCGTGCGAGACTGCGACTTCCCCGTCGTATACGAGCACATGGCCAAGTACCGGGGCGATGGAGAGGTGTCTAGACTACTACACTTTTTAATGCTAGATACCTACTCGTAACTTTCTTTTAAAATTTTAAAAGCCAAGTTGCTCATTCTCTTGAAAATGCCGTGCTCACTCATCACCCGCTCTGGCTCTGACTTCAGTGGTCGCCTACATTTTGGGAGCAAATAATTTGGTAAGCATATTATTTTATCGTCAGCTGGCATTCCGGGTCTTGAAAAAATTGACCATGTAAACTTTAGAACATACGCCATTTTGGCAAAACAGAAATAGCAGTCCCTTGCCTTTAGGCCTTTGGCCGGCTAGAGGACATTGATGATAAGGGTATTGGAATCCGCTGTATGTGTTGTAGTTGTTCATTAATGGCGACGTGACGAGCAGCTGGCACCGGACGAAGCACCGCGCGGCGGAGAGCATCAAGAACCTCGCCATCAAGAGCAGTATCGTGCAGGTAGTGTGCTGGCAGTTGGAACCTAGTTAGGGCAATTCAAACACTAGTCAAAGACTGCCGTAAGTACCATAATGAGACTGCTGTGCTGTAGATGTTTTCTGTACCATGTGTTTCTTTATGGCACGTAGAACTCTGTTCCTGTTCATGTTTAGAAAATAAAATGTTGAGTTACAATACAAGCGCCGGGGTTTGGGTTAGTTTTTTTGTATACATTTTTTATCTTGGGGGTTTTTTGGATTAGTAAAATATTTTTTTGTGTAATAAAACACAATTAGGACCTATGGCCTCCAATTATATTCTACGAACCTATGTTCGTAACACACTTTTTACTCCTTAGGACCTGTTGAATACCTACGTTGATATAATTATTTTGATTCCCTTTGTATAGTCGAATTTTCAAACTACGTTTGTTTAATTTATATAACACCGCTACCTTGTTTCATAATCCTTAAATGTCCACAGATATACCTGATAATAATATCCCTGATGTGCGTGTATACGGATATGTACAACGCTGGCTTCCAAACCAACTCAGTGGCCATTATAGCTGCACTATACGTTTTGGACATTGCCTTCTTGGTCAAGATTGTACTGCACTTCGCTGAACCAGATCTGGTCAGAATACCCACGGTGGATCAGGAAAAGGCTAAGGAGAGGTGCGTATAGTTAAGATACTGCGTTATTCTGTACTAGAGGTCTCACAAAAGAGCGCAGTGCATTAGAAATGTTACCTAAATAAAAGTGGCCGGTGTATATATAATATTATACAGGATAGTCGAAAGATAGCTGAACAGTGCCATTATATCGTCGTAGCACTTAATTGTAATTACTTACTATTCCTGATTCTATGAGGTTTAAATATCTGTTTTCGGTTCATTTTAGACACGTGTGCATGGTGTTTGTCCCTTAGGTATATCACGAGCAACGAGTTCAAGTACGACATAGCGTCGAGTTTGCCCATCGAGCTGTTCTGCCTGCTGAGCAGCGACCCGTGGCTTGTACTGTCCTTTCTGCGCCTCAACAGGATGCTGAGAGTTGTACGTTTGTCGTAACAGTATCTGTAGTACATGTGGCCCAGCACATCAAATACGAACAGTTTTCCACGTTACTTTCGATGATTGCAGAGAACTGTGTACAAATACCTCCAGCGCTACCAGAAGCGGGCGACTGAGAACCTGGCGTTCAGCACGGCGGCGCTGGCTATGTGGTTCACGGTGTTCATCCACTGCTGCACGTGTATGTGGTACTTCATTGGGCTGCGGGTGGACAAGACTGAGCCGCGACGCTCTTGGTTCTACGACGGTCAGTCAGCATTCAGTGCTAAAGATTATGTAGCCGGGACATGCACTCCGCAATCTCCGCATGTAGAGGAAAGAACCTTAGAGCAGAGCTCCTACCTAACTAGGTCATGGTATTGAAAGTAGTTAGCTTTACGTCTAGATTGTCCATTTAAGAGGAAGTGTTCTCATTGCGACTACGTAACAACACAAGCAGCAGTACTATCATTCAGCTCTGATAAACTGAAAGTGAAAAACATGTATCTTAGCTTAGGATTGACTAGTTCGAAAGGGGTAATTTGTGTTACAGTAGGAGTGGAGCGCTTATTCGAGGGGTCATTGATTTCGGTAATCAGCACATAAGTTTTTCCCCGGGCTATACGGACTTTTCACAATTCAGTGTGCAGACTAATGTGCAGATAGTTACCTTGGTTATTGCTTCTAGTCTCTCTCTCGTCGCTTTCGCTTTCGAGTCAAGTTGCATGCGGCGCAGTTTCAGTTTTAGTTTACGCGTTTTACAGATGACGGCAAAGAGATTTGCAGCCACCAATATATCTGCAGCGTTTACTTCGTGTTGACGACCTTCGCGCACAACGGGGTCGCGGACATCATGCCAAAGACGGAGATTGAGGTAAATTCTCTAAACGCTAAGTACTTAGGTAGCGTCTTCAACAGCCGGATCCGGCAAGATTGGCGATTGTGCCATAGTAGGTACTTTGGTCACATAGCTTGCAGAGACTCTATACTTATTTGGAGAGGCTTCTGGTGACTGTAAAGATTGAAGAAGCCCAACTCGATGGTGTGATCTGATATTCGACCAGCTGGATATTTTTCTGAGTAGGTACCACTTCCTGTTGGAACAAGTGGACAGCCAAATAAAAAAAAATGACCGGGTTGCACTCATCAGAAGTTTTCACTTCAAAAGCGAGACAGGGGTACGATCCCTACGATCCTCAGCAGTGATGGACTGGCTGGACGGATGGTGAAAATAAGTTAAAGATGCGGGCCTTCTGACCTGTTGATATAAGTGGTGGTGATATTCTGGAGCAAAAGAGCTTGCTTTGTCAAAGTCAATAAGGAGGATTTCCTATTATGTTTTTTTGGAAAAACTTAGTGCCTTATCGACATCGCCGCAGTAGGACCAAATATGTCTACATTCTTCACAGGTGCTGTACGTGTCGGCGCTGCTGATTGTGTCCACGATGGTGTACGTGATGTACGTAGGCGAGTTCTCCAACATCGTGCACTACGCCTCCTTCCGCGCCTTCAGCTACTACTCCAAGTACCTAGAACTGCAGGTAACTGCCAACTGCTTTACTTGCCACGCAAGTTTAAATGATATTCAATATGGAACTCTCAGTCATGTGGCTGCCTTACACTTGTCATCATTTGCATGTACACTACATAGTTTACAATTCTAAGTAATCCAATAGGTACCAATGGCATGCCCTCCGTAGACCTCAATTCTGGCATTATCCTACAGCTCTTGAAGCAATAGGTCACCCTTCAGTCGTTCACTCTTGACAGAGTGATCGTGGTTTCGGTCTCCGGTCTATCAGTGCTCCTCCACTTGTTACGGTCTTCAGCATCACGGGCACACTGGACTATGGTGGATTGTGACGCAGCTATAATAAAGTTCCGTTCAACGCGTAGGATGATCGCTTTCCCTCAACCCGTCTCTGGACAACGTGTCCAAGCTCCAAGTCCTAAACTAAATTATAGGTCCGCTTAACTGTCCACGATCCTGTGACGTATCCTCTCCTTCCTGCCTGTCGTAAAACGCGCTGTCGTAAAAAAAGCTCCCACAAACCCCTAGGCAACCCGAGCTATAGACGTAAGTAGGTCTATAGCTCCGGGTTGCCAGACACACGTCTGGCGCCACGCCACTGATAGTCATGCTCTTTTATCTACGCTAACAACGAAGCAGAAACACAAACTGTATGCTACCTCGTGGTCTGTACTATGCCAATGTTCCACGTGAATTTAGGATTTCCTGAACAACAACCGCGTGTCGCCAGTGCTGATCGCGCTGGTGAACAAATACGCCGTCCTGCTCTGGCGAGAGGCGCGCGGGGAGCAACTTCCAGAGTTCTTAGTCACAGCGCCGCTCTGTCTCAAGCTCAAGGTCATGTCTCAGGCGTATAAGGATGTAGGAGCAAAGGTAACGGAAGACCCACCTTTTTTTCTGTAGCATCAGAACCCTATATGTAGCATTGCTTAGTTATGGAGCGGGCAATTTGTATCATATTCAATATGTGCTTTCTGATGATGATGACTTTTCCGCAGCACCCTGTGTTCAAATCCTGCGAGCCCGCGCTGATCCGGCAAATCGTCGGCTATCTCCGGCGGTACTATTACGACGAAAGTAAGCCTTTAGCCTATTTAGGTACCTAGATTATTTCACTGCGGATAGTGATCACTGATCATCCATCAGAGCCGTGTGAAGGTGGTTTTCCACCGGTGAGGCGAGGCGGGGTGTTGAGGGGCGAGAATTGAAATTAGTATGGGACTTACTACCTATTTCCACAGCGCGTGCGCCGTGCCAGTTATAAAATGCCTTTTTATAAAAGAGCGGAATTAAACTTCCCTGGAGAAAAGTATTTGAAGTAAAAGATGCTGATTTTGGCGTGTCCTGTACGTAACGTAAAATAGGTGTTATATATAATTTATAATGACATATAAACGCCAGAACCGAACATTCGTAACATTTGAACGGCTCGCTGAAATGCAGTTTCTTATAGAAATCGAATAAGTTTTGTGTCAAGTAAAATTATTGCATATAAAATTATGGCAAATAAAGTTTATGGCATATGAATGATTCGGGCATACAACATTATGGAATATAATAATATGTCAAATGAATATTATGGAAAATGACACGTTATGGAATATAAAATTCGGGCAAATGAAATTCGGGGAAACGATAGATAACAATAGGTTTAACGAGAAAAAAAAATACATCACCAATTTACATGTAGGGAGGTACCCAAAAAAAATTTTTTTTCAGGATTTTATTCTACTGTTTTGTCGGCGTGATTGGTTTATATACCCACGCCGAATTGCAGTTTTCTAGTTGTAAGGATTACTGAGCTAAGCCGAAGACGGACAGATAGACAGACGGACGGACATGGCGAAACTATAAGGGTTCCTTCATGACTACGGAATGCTAAAAATTGAATTCCTATTTGGTTATATTGCTGCTGAAACGCTTGGCTAAAGCTTGCTCCCTTCACAGACATGTACGTGGTGAAACAGAACGAGATCACGAACTCGATGTATTTGGTGCACACTGGTGAGGTTCAAGAGATCAGTGAGAGCTATGATGAGGACGAGGGTATTGAGGGCGTGAACCGAAAGGTGTACAGCGAGGGAGAATACTTTGGCGTGGTAAGCTTTAAATGACCAGCACGGCTATCATAAGACGGCGCGCGAGCTCTCTCGATTTTTCTCGGACTATCCGTCTCTCTCCTATTAGAAAACTTAGAAAGAGAGGTATAGTGTGTGTAAAAATCGAGCGAGCTCGCGCGCAGTCTTGTGGTAGCCGTGCAGGTGTTATATAGGGTACACTACAGTATACACTAACCTACTGTAAACATATTTTTTAAACAGCCGATATTTGACAGCCCGTCATCCCGGTACAATAAACGTCAATGATGACATAAATTGTACTAGGATGTCATAGCATTTTCTCCATACTTTATAGGGTACTACTCCCAATCCAAAGTAACGAACTCTTTTCTTTTCAGGAGCAGGGACTGGTTCGAGACAAGCCATTCCGTTATTCTTACCGAACCACAATCAAATCCCAAATTCTAACGCTACTCTTAGACGATTGGGAATTTCTCTTGAAGCACTTCCCGGACAGCAAGGCAATATTAGAAAACTATAATTGGACTGATTCAGATGACGATGGTGATGATGATGAACTATCGCTTAGTGACGACGGATCCGCGCCTAGTGACAGCCCCTGGTTAGACCCGTTTAAGACTCTAGGTAACCCGGGTGGTTCGGAAACCGGATTTCTAGATAACAACTTGGGCGCGGATGGGCCACCCGATTTGCCACCAGGTACACCGCAGGTACTTCATCCCAGCGAACCACCAGATGAGGCAAGAAAAACCGCGCCACTGATTGAATTGAAACGCAGCTCTCATCCAGGGGCTAGAAGTCGGTCCCCGACTGATGATATGGACGAAAGTGTCCTGGCTGATGATGGAGAAGCAACAGCAAGTCCAGAAGCTCATACAAAACCTTCAAAAGTTTCATTTTTAATAGCTTCATCTGAAAGGCAATCTGAGCAATTGGAAGCGACCAATAAGGCCGAGATAGAAGCTCCTCTTCTACCCGCTAGCAGCTCCACTGAACTCTTTGAACGCATACGACAATCGGCAGTAGCCGTTGAGAACAGGGTCATTGATAAATTGACAAACGGAAATGATGATGCTCCGCAGTCGTCACGGATAACTGAAGAATCTGAAATCGTTACTGAAGCCGTACCGCATTATAGCGTCGAAGAATACCTAGCTCATAAGTTCAAGATGCGAGATTCGTACGCATATAGTTTCCAGAGGGCAGATTATGATAAACTGGATACTGATGTTCGGATGAGCACAAGTAAACAAACGCGAGTGAAATACGTAGACAGGACCCTGAGTCCGGGGCGAGAGGACTTCAGGCACTTGCAACTAGCAGAGTCCATGTCACGAGTTCCTTCAAGTCAAGCTCCGGGCTTGGCGATTTTGGATCTTGAGAAACCTTTTGGTGATCACACTCCTCCACGTGATTCGTCCTTCGAAGAACCTTTGGCGTCATCAAATTTAGATGAACTGCAGAGAAAAACTTCAACGTCTACAGTGGTTCCGCTTGATCCTTCAATATTGAAACGTGTTGCATCACCCGAACAAGTGACACAGCTTCCAGGAGAGACTGAGGCAAGAAGTGCGGAGACACAACGGCCGTGGGACACTCCAAGTGCAAAAGCACTTGATATGAGGCATGTTGATTTTGACAGTGACAGAGTTGCTCAATTAACTACAGGGACTGCGCCCTCTGAAGTTCCCGCGCTACTTTCGTCTTCTTCTACATTAGATCAAGATCAGTCTAGCTCCTCACTAGCAATGGCCAAAAAGAAACCCTTTAAGACTCATGCACCGGAACAGACAGCAGACATTACTTTGACACCAAATGAACATAATGATATTCGGAGACAGTTGACCAAGGTACCTATAGCAAAGCACTCGAGAGAGGCACAGCGGACTGGTCCAGATGTAGTGACAGATTTCGATAGTGATGTGGCAGCTCGTATGTCTATAGCGCCTGAACCTACTGAGCTCCTGGCGCTACCGACGTCGTCTTCTACAGTTGGGGAAGACTCAGCACAATCAATAGACATGAAGGAACCCGCGACAAAGCAACCTCGTATGACGGAACCAAGACCCAAGACACAAATTCTAGACGAAATGGTCGATTATGATAGCGATGTCGCTGCTCGTATATCTAACAAGGGGTCTGGTTCTACTCCGGTCGATGCTAAACGTCCTCCTCCGTCTTCGTCTGAACTATCCATTCTGCTCGAGCAGTCGACGGAAGAACCACCCGCGCCCCCCAGTTCCCCCGCGCTGCTCGCGCTACCACCAATACCCGAACCACCTATCACCGAACCCCTTGTTTCTGCCGGGTACATACCATCATTAGAACATACACAACTATTAGAAGAAACATCGTACCATAGCGTATTGGGACCACGGGAAGATCAGGCCACAGATCTTGCAGCATTGCTATCAACCGAAGTGTTACCTGGTTTTGAAAGACCGACCACATCTAAGGTTACGCCACAGCAGCCTGGCCAATCATCTGGTTCTGAAGAGATGCAGTCATCTGAGAAGGACTCTAGTGTAAAGTCAGACGCTGAAATACTGGAAGCTGACCGCGCGTCGCCCAACGACTACAGCAAGTTAGTAAATAATAAATCTGATGATAAGAAACAAAAGGAGAAAAAAGATTGAATAGAACTTCCCGGCCTTTGCAGTAAAGTCCTATCGTTTATTAAATTGTGACATGACTGAGCATAAACGATGAGCTGATGATGATGAACAGTAACGAATGTTAGTCAATTTTCGCGTACGGGGCAATTGAGTTCCTTGTCTTTTATTGTATGTAATAACTAAGTTGTGCTTTGTGCTCTTACCGGTGAGTTTCAGTTTTCCAGATGAAGGGCAGACAGGGATTACCAATTTTATAAGGTAGGAAAAGTTCTCAAACATGCAATGAAAAATTGACGTTGTGTTCTTCATAATGGACTTCGAAGTGTCACGTTTCGGGCGGAGCGAGACGAGAGATCCGTATTGGCATTTCATACAAAATTTGTGCCACAGGATCACGGCGTTCGGCCATGAAAATTAATGTTTGATTTCTTGTTTTTTTTAAAATTTATTTCATTGCATGTTTTAGAAAAGCAATATACATACCTCGGCGTGAAAAGGGGTTGCCAGCCTCATAACTATCCGACCTCACTACACTCGGCCGGCAACCCCTTACTTACCGGCCTCTGTAGTAATGTACTACTGTTTATGTTTCTAATGATCGTATGTACAATTTTTTCGTCGCACTTAAAATATTTATTACACTAGTAATTATTACCTGTATGAGTTTAACCATTGAAATTAGTACTATAATAAATAGTTTCGTAATTTTTTATTCTTTCACTTTATGTAAGTTCGGATTAAAATACTTGTATCCAGGGCACCAAAAAATAAACAAATGACAGTTCGTGTGACGTCACCGGCGCGGCGCGGTGCGGTGCGGAGGACGCGGGGGGCACGAACGTCAAGTCAAATTTCACAATTTGTACTTGTTTCGTCACAAATATTAATTTACACCCAAATTTGTGAACCGTTTAGTTTAGTAGTGGAATAGTGAGTTTATGTAACTGCCAAGAAACGTTTAAGTGTTCGATTTCAGCCTTTCAAATTAAAGGTGAGAAAGATATTCTTTTAATTAGTTCATGTTTATTGTCCGTGTCTATAAAGTTTGTTTAAATTGCTATTTTAGGTGGTGACGGGCCTGTCTCGTGGGCGATCATAGATTTAATCGTTAGGAGTCCATAGCTATTAAAATAGTTGAATGAAGTATTCATTAAAAACCGGGGCGTACGGCCGTGCATACTCGCGCATGACGATATCTTTCCGACAATTCTGCTTGTAGGTTGATGATCACAATGTTATTCACCAAAGATACGTATGACAATCCTATTGTTCCCATTAAATGCTATAGAGTTATCGTATAAGAATGTGCGTAATAAGACGTGGGTAAGTACATGCTACCTGTTACTTTCACTGGAAGTTGACCTAAGTTTTGTTTACACTTTCGCTTCGGCACTGTGACATAAGATTGCTAATCTTAATCACAGCGTGACCTATCAAGTTATCATGTGTTGGCTTGGTGTTATCTGTTAATGCAGGATATGCAAGTCAGTTAGTGATTTTTCAAGTGGATTACAAAGTGGCGAATGAAATGACGACCTTGAGATTGAATGCAGTCATCAGCAAATGTAGCTATGTGGGAGAGGTGCTCAAAATAATATCAACAAGGTCTTATTTCCTAATTCTAAAGCTTCTGGGTTGAGCTAAAGCAAAGGGACAAAATAAAACACTTAAAAAAAATCATCTGAGTGATGGTATGACATATGACACCTATTTTTTATGGACGCATAGCAGGATGTGCAAGTCGCAAAACGTGCAGTGGAGCAGATCGCAAAATGTGCAGATCGCAAAAAGTGCAGATCGCAAAATGTGCAATTCGTAAAATGTGCAGATCGCAAAATGTGCAAATTGTGACATGTGCATGTCGCAAAATGTGCAAATCACACTATACTCGTACACGCGGGTCCGATCCGCCGTCGACATGTACTGGCAATCCGATGGATTGTCTTTAAGAGCTAAATCTCCTAAATCTGAGTACGACAGATTCTATGTAATCTAGGTAAGTACAAAAGTCCAGGTCATTATCTAATAAGAGGAAGTAAAGGTTCCGGTTCTGGCCCTTCGCCGGCCGCCGCCGCGGCACGCTCGCTGCGCTCGCTCGGCTCGCGCGCTGTAGGGTCGCAGTTCACCTAACACTCCTCCTCGCTTCGCTCGTCGTTGTACCTAAACCAACCTGCCTTAGAGTCTCTCTGAAACTGCTATGAACTAGTATAAATAAAGATCTGCTTGCACATTTTGCGATCTGCCCATTGTGAGATCTGCACATTTTGCAATCTGCCCATTATGAGATCTGCACATTTTGCAATCTGCCCATTATGAGATCTGCACATTTTGCAGTCACCAGTCATTGTGAGATCTGCACATTTTGCGATTTGCTCATTTTACGTAGCCTGCACATTTTGCGACTTGCACAATCAGCTACTACACGTTTTTTATGACTATTTTGTACAGAATACGTTAAAATAAGCGTTTTGTTTGAAACTTTTTCTCTGAAATCAAAAATGGCCGAGATATTTGACCCGAAATTTGGGAAAAATCTGTGGTTTGTAAAAATTTTGATGGATGTGTCATTATTGCTCGCTACGCTTGCTCGGCTCGCGCATAAAATAACTATATGTTAAGCGTCCGCGACTTTGTATGCGTGGACCCAAGATAAAAACTATCCTATTGCATGAAAACTATCTTCATGCAAAATTTCATCAAAACTGGTTAAGCCATTCAAGCTTGATTGAGTAATAAACATCCAAACATCTAAACTTTCGCATTTATAATGTTATGTTATAGTATTCATTTAAGTTCTTGTGGTTTTTTTATGCACAAGATTAAATTAAAATATGTATAAGCTCTAAACTAACTACCTAATAAAAGAGAAGAAAAAGTAAAATTACATCCCACTCTGTATTGTGCCCGAATCAAAGGTCCCCAAAATGCTTGCTTCCCTGAACAGCAATTGAGAAACGTGGGAGGAGCCATTACCCAGGGTGGGGATCAAGACCCCTCTCCCTCAAATGTTCATACCAAAAGCCTCACTGCCCAGGCAGAGTACTTTGTGTCTTTGAGCTTAGAGGCATTTTCAGCCGCCAAACCAGCTGACTTAATTGTGTGCCTTAGATGGGACGCTGCAAATGTGTAACAAGTGGCATCCCATAGAAGGCACCACCCTCTCTGTCAAAGAACCAACTTTAAATATTAATGATAAAAAACTTTTTAACAAAAAAATTAAACCACCGAAAAACACTGAAAAGCAAAAAATTATAAACCTTTCTTATTTAGTTTAATAACTAAGTTCTTAAATGAATCTAAGTGTACCTAAGTAATTTTGAGTCCGCGCCAAACAATCATATAAAATATTAAATCTTTTTTATTAACCTTAATAACTGAATCTAGGTGTACCTAAGGTACACTTAGATTCATTTAAGAACTTAGTAATGAAACTAAATAATAACCGTTTATTTTTTGCTTTTCAGTTTTTTTTTTTAGCTGTTTTTTTTTAAGTTCTTATTTTTCAATTTTCTGTAGCTTTCTTTAGTTAATTACTAATTACTTACATGCAATATTTGTGATTTCTCTCTGCATATGTGGTCATACATTTCAATAAGTAAGTGAACAATCAATCATCCCCTGTTTTCCTACCCTTAGGGTTGGATTTTTTATTAAAAATTCATGTGGGACCAACTTCTAATAAATAAAGAATTATCAAAATCGGACTACCCTCTAAAAAGTTATGCGTGTTCATACATAAAAAAAAAACGCGTTGACTTGAGAATCTCCTTTTATTTTGTTGTCGGTTAAAAATAATAAATTAGCCTATATACGTCCCACTGCCGGGCATAGGCCTCCTCTCATGGATGAGAGGGAACGGGCAGTAATAGAATGTCAATTCACACATAGTTACATGTTGATATAGAATTTATTTGCTGGCAGAACTAAAAAATTATCTATCTGACTTGTAAGTTTCATCTATATTCATATGTGTATGTAGACACACTGGCACCATCCCACCTCCAACGGACTACTTCTAAAGCGGGTGCAGCGGCGGAAAATGCCGAAAATCTGAAACGCATTAAATATAGTGGCCTCGGCAGAGAGTACAACTTTGTACCTTTTGGCGTCGAGACCCTCGGTCCATGGGGTCCCAGTGCGCAAAAGTTATTTGCGGAAATCGCGAAACGTCTGGTTGAATGTTATAGTTAACATCTTGTATATACCTTATTAATACAATATAGTCTGTGTATTAATATATATTGTTATATTTATATTCAATAGTTATATAATATTATATTGTATTGTATTAATCTACAATATCACATTTAGTCGATCTTTTATACCCACATTTATGCTAGCAGTGGCGCTGGAACATATATTTCACGTGCTCTGCCTACCCCTTTTGGGAATAAAGGTGTGAATGTATGTATGTATTGTATTTTAGTATATTACCCATCCTATCTTTAGACTTGTTAAATATTTTTTGTTCAAATTCAGTGGCACTGCCCACATTTTATCTGCTTTGCCTTAAGGCGCCGTAGGTTCATGGTCTTCTCTCCCTCTCACTGAGCATAAGCGTGAGCGAGATGGAAGTGCGTGCTCGGAAGCTCGGAAATCATGTTTTTTAATTTTATTTTTTTTGCCGTTTAAATAAATAAAAAAGCAAACACTGATTTCTCTCAAACACGATATTGCCGATTTTAGAAGCCATTTTAATATTTTTAGCTTTTGTGTATAATTTGTAAGAAATATTTTACGTGTGTGTATTTTACCCTTTTAGACCTACGTTCGTGATTTTTTTCAATCGAGCGAAAATTGCTTAATCATGTTTCTTCTGGATTTTTGCAATGACAATCGATTTTTTTATGTACCAATAGTAGAAGGGGATGCCCCCTATCCATACCATATCTACCATATCTCTAATACAGCTGAGACCAGCTGAGGGTTCTTCATAAGATAGTTAAGACCTTCGATTTTTGACATCAAATGAAGCGGCCCACCAAGTTGAATATTTTTTGTAAAGGCGGTATAGATATATCTCTAATAGTTTGGTTGGGCTCTTGTGTTTTCTAATCAGGGTCACCAGGTACTCCAGATCTTCGATTATCCTAGTTTTTATAGTTTTCCCTTTATGTGGCCATTGAACCCTAACTCTGTACCAAATTTCAGCTCTCTGAGTTTATGGGAAGTACTAGTTCTATTTTGATGATCATGAGTCATGAGTGAGTGTCATTGAATGCGAAACTTTGCTTTCTCTTAACTTCGGAACTAAATGATTCGGAATTGAAATTTTGGATTTTAAGTATGTGATTATAGCTTACTGGATGACGAAAATTTCTACGTTCTGGTCTTATCCAGAGGTTCTCAAATAGGGGCCTGAAAATGCGGCGAAATAGTTCCAGTAAAGGATGGTACGGCAGTATTTGCTTCGCGCTCGACTTGGCCACACTGCCGTGCCCCCAGATAAGTGTGATCTTGACTGCATTGCGACACGTACTAAAGAGTTTCATGCAATTTAGTTTGTATATGTGAGCGTGAGCGTGTGATTTATTTGGCATGTAACACTCCGTCTAGCATAGAAGTGTAGCGCCGCAAAATGCCCCCTTGAATTGGGTGCCATTGCCATTATGCGGGGTTGGCGGCGGGGTGTCACAACGATGCCAGGCAGCCGTTTAGTTCGAACAAGCGCATACCGGGTGTTAGGCACGTGTTTGGGTACAAATTTGTACGCATTCTATGGTTTTTTCGTTGGCTGATTATCATGCTATTCCTTTACTGATAACATTGTTAACGCTAGCATAGTTTGTCCGCACCGCAGAACAGATGAATCATAAAAATCTTTGTTTTTACTAAACGTGACCGGCAAAGCTAAGGCCCGGTCTAGACGCCATCGCCAGCGGGCAGCAGACGTTCATAGATTAAACTCGATCGAATGTATGTATGTATCGGCGGCCGATCGGATAATCCGCCAGATCACGAAATTCCTTAGGCATATCGTGAAACGCCGCCATTTCATGATATGCCTAAAAGTTGACCAGGCTTATCACGATGTGCCTGATAGTAGTTACTTGTTCTATGTGATAAACAATGCGATGGCGGTACGGCGTTTTAGAAGCTTACATTACGTAGCGTTACCAATTATAATAGTAACACCAGTGAATGTATGGAAATACAAAAAAAATCAAACAGATGTACCTACAATGTGTTGTTTTAACCGTCCTAGAGCCGAAGTCCACTTAAAGTATCTAAATTCTAAAAGCTAATCATTCGTGAAAAACAAATATTAGTTAGGTTTATAGTAATAAAAGCTAATTAAGATAAGGGAAGAAAAATCTTGTATGGCGCGCGGAGCGAAGTTCATTCACCCGGTTAGAGTTCGTACCTATCTGCATAAGATGGCGGCTAGCGGACACTGCGGTCACTCGGCTGGATGATTTAAATTAATATTAATGCAAAAAAAACAATATTAATACATTAAAAAAACCTTTTTTTAAGTTCTTTGTAAAGTATATAGGCGGAGAGCTACCTAGCGACCAAATCGGTCATGTGGCTTCACCTGTATTGAAACTCCGTTATCTACTTCCCTGAGCAACCTTTTCCAATAATCTTCGTGCTGGCAGGCCGCGGGCGGTGAGTGCTGGTGTAGTGGGGTGGGGGAAAAACGGATAAAGAATGTGGGCTCAGCGACTTTCATTTTTTTTTAAACAGTTGCTCTGTACTCCTTGTGCACCCAAAAAAAATCGATCGGGTGGTGGGAAGGGGTTGCCAGCGTTAATTAAAAATACCAAAATAATGCTCACTATATTGGCTTTTGCACCTGCTGCTCTGTCTGCTTTTGCTGTGCAGCACTCACCGCCCGCGGCCTGCCAGCACGAAGATTATTGGAAAAGGTTGCTCAGGGAAGTAGATAACGGAGTTTCAATACAGCTGAAGCCACATGACCGATTTGGTCGCTAGCTCTTAGACCCATACATTAATAGGGCTTCGGCTATAAGAGGGTAAAAAAATCATCGCACATAAGTGGTTCGCCGTTTGTACCTTTTGTATTTTGTGATCATAATTATGGTAAAAAAAACATAATGAAATGGAGAATCATAGAGAAAATAAACCAGTCAAGTGCGAGTCTGACTAGCGCACCGAGGGTTCCGTACAAACTAACAATTAACTCAAGGTAAACTAAATTTCCCCATAATTTGTTAAATTACTTATTAACCTAACCTAACCCAAAACAACAGAATTCAATTTCAAACAACGAATAACTTTTACACCAAGACTATCGAACTACTAAGACAATTGAATCGCGATCTTTTTTTGACCTGCTATTGAAACATATCCGTCTCAACCCCATTAATTCTAGAAAAATCTTAACAGCGCGAAGTAGGAATGGGGGTCCCAGCCATGGCATTTTTGGTACTAACGTGCAAGTGCAAACAGCTTAGTATGTGTTGGTGTTTAAGCGATTATTGTTTATCACGTGAACCGATCTCGAGTATTGGTACTATATGGTATTATTTTTTACATTTTTTTACAGAAATTTTACCAATGTTGAAAAAAACGAAAAAATATTTCAAAAAGTGCAACTCAAGCCCTTTGAAATGATACCCCACTTGACCTAATAGTAGAATATTTTGCCCCCTCCTAATATTCGTAATTTTTCATAGAAAATTAAAATGTTTATTAAAATTTTTCATTGTCCATGCACGTGGATAACTCTCATTTATAACCATTCCAAATTTCAAATTGATAGCTGAAGTAGTTCGTGAGATATTTCACTTTGTGACAGACAGACAGACAGGCAGACGGACGGAGTCGCACCATAAGTGTTCCTTTTTCTTTTTTTTCGGAACCCTAAAAACATACAGAAGCCAATTCATTTGATACTGTTCAATGAAATAATTTCTAGGGAAATGTAAAACAAATATCAAAGTAAAATATAATTTCAGACTAGATGGTTTCGCGACTGAGATTTATGGAATAATCGATACTGTCTCTGCGGCGCTACCACGAACTTCGAAAGTCGAAGTTCGGGTATTTCCATCTCTATCGCACTCCCTGACTCGAGTGGCAGGGATGCATGTATTACGAACTTCGACTTTCGAAGTTCGTGGTAGCGCCGCTGGTGTTACTGATAACACTGTTACCGGTAACTTGAGAGACCATTTAATGTAAAATGTTAAATACTGAGTTTATTCTTAGGAAAGTTATAAATGTTGATTTATCACATTAATATTAGACAGTAAATACAATGGAAATCAAAAGTTTTCGTTACATTTCCCATAAAATTACTTGATTTCTGGTATAAAAACTATCTGTCTTTCCCCGGGACTCAAATATTATCCAAAACGGTTCAGCGGTTCAAGTGTGAAGAGGTAACAGACAGACAGATACACACTTTCGCATTTATAATATTAGTATAGATTCGTTTAGTTGTATTAGTTTTATAATATTAGTATGGATATGCTGGAGGGTAGGTAGCTTTTATTCCGATCTCTATTACCTAGGTATATATCATCATCATCATCATATTAGCCGAAATGCATCCACTGCTCGATATAGGCCTCCCCCAAAGAGTGCCACAATGACTGGTCCCGCATCCAGAGGACTCCCGCGACCTTTACCAAATCATCAGTCGCTGTGGGGGGTCTACACACACACACACGAACACTACTATATAGCGTGAACGGCGCGTTTTCAGTGTGTTTTGAACGCACGCCTACATTACGTCTGATTTGAGTGTAATTAGCTAGTTTATGATTTAAAGTTTGTTATCGCAGAGCCGATGACTAATGCGTGTGGTATCAAATGCCTGCTTATCTTACAAAAAACCCGATTGTATGGTGACATTCAGCGAAAACTGTGGTGATTTGATGTAGTGCTGGCTTTTATTTGGAATTATTGAAAGGTAAACATGGCAACGTTCAGTGTAAGTGTTTATTTGGAATAGTTGTACCGTTAAACTTGATTATCAAATGTTACTAGAAATGCTCTGTCATATTATTTTAATATGGAAACGACTATTTTAATGATTTTTGTTACAAATATCAAAAACACAGAAAAAAGTCAATGCGGTGTAGGTACGGTGGAGACCGCAAATCGAACCCGCCAAGTACGTAGGCGACCAGAGCAATTAATTTTTTCCTTGTATCTGTGGTTCAATAGGACATTATTGTCGAAGCAAGGGAAGTAGGCAATTGCTGGCTGAGTATTAATTTTAAACAGACGACCTTGGCAGTCCGTTTACTTTAATAGCATGAACGTAGAATACTCTGGACAGGCTATGGTAATAATAATACCACGTGCGAGCGAGCTGGTAGCATACAAATCTCGATAAGTGTGACAGAAAAGGAAATATCATTCATTGTCCTTGTCATAGTTCCCCTTTTTTTTTGTTTGCCACAACTGATTTAGTATGAAGTTGTCGCACACAAACCATTACCCGTCCAAATTTAGTAGGTTGTTTATGGCAAGTCATCAGCCATTTTAAGGAGAGTTCTTAATTTAGCTGCATAAGAGCTTTTCCGTCCCTCACTGTGATAACATGTACAGCCCGTCCATAGTATTCTAGGTTCATGTTTGATACGGAGCCAGAAGGCGTAGCACGGTTGCCATTTTATCACTTATCGCTGTGGATAAGACATCCGTCACGTTCTGACAAGTATGCGAGTGGGAGAGTGACGGATGTGTTATCCACAACGATAAGTGATAAAATGGCACCCGTGCTACGCCTACAGCTTAGAGCATAAGGGAGCCAGCAATTGCCCTAAATGCTGAGCGCTTTTCTAAGAAACAAGTTTTCTAAAAATGTTGAGGCATGCTCTTCTTCTTGCCGCTTCATGAAATTGTCGTACGCCTTATGATATTTGTCTTTTGGCTTTGCGGCGAACAAATCATCACTAACTGAGCTTGCAGCTTCTTTTAAATCTGGAATAATTTTCACGTAAATTTATAAAAATAAAAACTATTTGTAAAAACAGAATAATGATTTTTATTAAAACATTTGAAGTTTATTTTTCTTACGAAAACGCCATAAGTTATTTGAGACAACTAAATAGTCGTGATAAGTCACAGCCAGCATGCCTTATTTATATGGCCGTTTTAACGTTTTAAGTTTGTAGCTCAACAAATAATGGAATTTGTATACAACATCGCTGTCGAGCAAAATCGAGCCGGCAAGGTTTTTAATTTTTGACTTACCGTAAACTATGCTGAACATTTTTAGAAATATTAGATTATTGTCGAAGCAAGGGAAGTGGGCAACTGCTGGCCGAGTATTAATTTTAAACGAACGACCGTGGAGTCCTTTTAATTTAATACGAAGCCAACAATGGCTCTTCCAGCTGAGACAAATATAGTGCTTTTCTCAAAAATTGTGCAAGAAAACAAAAATGTACTTTCTGAAAATGATGAGGCATGCCCTTTCGATATTTGTCTTTTGCTTTGCAACTTACATTTAGGTAACAAATAATCAGTAACTGAGCTTGCAGCTTCTTTTAAATCTGGAATCATTGAAGAGTAATTTTTCTCTATATTTTCCGTAAAAACAATTAGCCACTGTATATTAACACAGAATAATTTTAGCATTTCCGCCTTTTTTTTTATAAGTTGGAAGTGTGTTTTTCTTCCGAAATTCGCCATAAGTTATATGAGACAACTAAAAAGTCGCGATAAGTCACAGCTACTGATCTTCCGTTTTGGCTGTTTAGGACCTTTGCCTTTTATTTATATGGCCGTTTTGACTTTTTAAAAAGTTTGTACAGTCACCAGCAATAAGATCTGCCACAACATAGCACGCATAAATATCTGACACGACTCTATGTCTAATGCCATAAGGACGTGTCAGATATTTTTGCCGGCTTCGTTTCGGCAGATAATGATGCCGGTGACTGTACCACGACAAATAAGGGAATTTGTATGCAACATGGTAGTCGAGCAAAATCGAGCCGGCACGGTTTTTTATTTTTGACTAACCATAAACATATGCACTTCACGTCCTGATTAATAAAGTCGACTTTCCCAATGCTTTTTGAAAAAAAAATTTTTTTCCGTCACGCCTGGCCATAATTTTACAAATACCGCCTGCTCGCGCGGAAAGTCCTCCTGGCCACGTAAAATTAAGTACTCACCTCTGGCGGCAATAAACAAGTCTTAGATAGCATGTCTTTGAAACCCGAGGTGAGCACCTAGCGTGTTTCCTGGCCCTGATGTCCCCATCCATATTAATATTATAAATGCGAAAGGGCGTCTATCTGTCTGTCTGTTACCTCTTCAAGCTTAAACCGCTGAACCGATTGAGACCGATGAAATTTGGTATGGTGATAGTTTGAATCTCAAGGACGGTGAAATGGGGTTGAAAGTTTGTATGGGTTATAAATAAGCCCCACACGGACGGAGTCGCGGGCACATGTGAACTGTGGGACAAGGTAGCAAGGCTGGTAATGACTACGTATTGTAACATCTGACTGAAAACCGCTAGGGTGAGGTATGAATATGTTTGAGGAAATAAATTACCGAGAGATAAGAGGCCAATCCTCGAATCCGACTCGGCTGGGCGGCGTTCAACGTCTACGTACTACGTCTTTTCGTCCAATATCCCGCAGTCTCAAGACGAGTCTTTGACAAGTGTGTGTTGCCAGTGATGACATATGACACCGAAACGTGGTTGCTTACTATGGGCCTCATAAGAAGACTCAAAGTCACCCAAGGCAATGGAGCGGGCTATAGTATATAGTTTCTCTGCGTGATCGCATCAGAAATGAGGTTATCCGCAGTAGAACCAAGGAAACCGATATAGCCCTCCGTATCGCTAAACTTAAGTGGCAGTAGGCGGGGCACATTGCACATAGAAGCGATGGCCGTTGGCGCGGAAATGTTCTCGAGTGGCGACCACGTACCAGAAGGCACAGCGCATAAGGCAGACTGATGACCTGGTAAAGGCGGGAGTCCGCTGGATGCGGATGGCGCGCGTCCGGTCATCGTGGCACTCTTTGGGGGAGGCCTATGCCTAACAGTGGACGTCTTTCGGCTGATATGATGATGATGATGATGATAATGATGAATAAATTACCTATGAGTATGTCTTATGATTCATTTGACATTGAACAAGTTGTCCTCTAATATCCCTATTGTCCCACAGCTAACAAGATGGCGGAGGTGGGGTTCCCGGGGCAGCACACGACCACGACCACGGTCACGTCCAGCACGACCGTGCAGACCAACATCCGGTTCGACCCGCTCTACGTCCGGACGGTGCCCGGGATACTTAAAATTATTCAAGTTGTGAGTATATTTACAAGTTTCAAATTATGTTACCTATCTTACACACTAAAAATTGTTTCCGAAATGTATCGATTGTCCTAAAAGCCGTTGTGCTCAGCACCCATGATTCTGAAGCATTATTCTAAAACCAACCTAACCTAATCGGTTCTGCGCAATGAGTTAAGAAAATTAAAAACCTTCACACCTTCAAATTAAGGGTGAGTTTCAGCATGGACCTTTGATACTCCATGATAAGCTGTGGTAATTATAATACCACATCCGAGCGAGATGGTCGCATACAAATCTCAATAACTAAGTGTGACAGAATGGGAAATATCATTCGTTGGGTCCTTGTTATACTTACACTTTTTTTTGTTTGCCGCAACTGATTTAGTATGAGGTTGCGGCAAACAAACCATTACCCGCCCTCATCAAGTACTTTATGGTAAGCGATCAGGCATTTTGTGCCACGTGTAGCTTGTCCTGAATATCACGTGTGCGAGGCAGTGAGCGAGTAACAACTGCCCCAATAGGAAGCGATGCGCAAGTGCGCCTAGCAATGCTATTGGTCAATTTTTAAACGGCTTCAAAAAAAGGAGGAGGTTCTCAATTCAATTTTTTTTTTCAATGTTTGTTACCTCAAAACTCTGTAATTTATAAGCCGATTCATATATTTTTTTTGTTTGTATGTATATGCTTCAAGGTTTGTCCCATTAAAGAAAAAAACCAGTTGGTTAATGGGATCCATGAGGAATTGAATGCACGCGTGTAGTGATTTTGGTATTTTATTTTCTATGATAACTCGTGTAGGTATTTACACCCGGAAATCATAAATTTGGTGGAGTGGAATTGATGATGAAGACAGATGACTTATGGAATAATTCAATTATGTACTTAAAAGTATGTACAAAAAGACGTCACAGATAAGATGTCGGTGAAATAGCAACTAATGAAGTGCCAAAGGTGATCCTTGTGGAATCGACGGAAGGCCTCAAATATTATCGGCCCACATACAGCGATTCAGTTTTTTTCTTTAATAATCAACGCATTTGCTCTCGGTAATCAGTTCATGTGGTCAATTGGAAAATAAATGTGGAAATGTTCTCGTGGCTTGGCGGAGTACTAAATTGAATTAGGTTAAAACTTTGTTTTTAAAGTAATTTATGTCCTCTCATCGCCTCGCAATCTCGCACCGCTCTGGTGAATAATCAACCTAAACGTCGAGAAAATTCGTTACTGGATTAGGTATTCCAAGTATTCCAACCAGCGACCTTCTTGCAAACGCGATCGGCCGCACTCGACAGCCTCAACAGGCTATCGGGAAAGCGTTTCTCGGTTTGACGAATCTTTCAGCCAATTTATACATATTACGCTTTAAGGAATAATTATATGCATCTGTTGTTGAAAAAATACAGGCTTTTATTTAACTTGCTCTGCCTGTTCATTTGTTTCGACTAGTGTGCACACAGCACTATTTCCACCAAACGGCCCGCAACGGATCGGAACCAAAATAATTTTATAGTCTTTAAACGATACTGAATCATGTATGTACTGTTTTTATTAAGTCTATTACATTACGAAGCTGCGCACAACAGCTTGACCGCGGGCGTCTTCCGCGACATGTGATCGTAAACGAAAGTATGCCGCGACACGCGATCGGCTCCGTTCGCTTGCGATCGGCCACCGCGTTCGCTTGTCGTCGTGTGCGATCGGAACCTTTCGGTTGTCGATCGAAACTACATATTTGACTGGGTGCGGATACGTTCGCAAGCAACCGTTCGGTGCCGATCGTATGCGTCGACACGCTGCCGGACACGATCGGTTGTCGCCGCATCCGTGCGTATTCTTTTCGAATTTGATCCGATGCGGGCCGTTTGGTGGAAATAGTGCTTCAGGTGTGATTCCGTGCATCCCGGCCGGGGACCGATTTTTGACATTCGAGCGCTCGAACAGCACAGCACAAAAATTATGAAATGCTATTTTGTAATAGTGATAGAAAATTTAAAAACGAGTGGTGTTGACCACTCTTATTCAATTCTATTGGTAGAAAGTAAGTGCCGGCCATTTTGAAACTACAAACGTATTTACTTTGAATTGATTTTCGAGCGCTCGAAAGTCAAAAATCGGTCCCCTGATCGCGCGTGGCTGCGATTGGCCTCGATGCACGGAATTACGCCTTTATGTCGATAACGTGTACTTATTTCGTAAACCCGCTTATGCACTATGATACAGCATTAGGTAAGGTGATAATCAAAAACCAGCAAACAGAAACACAAGTACGTAATACTAATATTTATTTAGTGAACGAAAGTGGATAGTAAGTCATATAAAATGTAACTAACCTATATAATGTAAAATGACGTGTATAATTTTATCAATCTCAACTCGAACATTAGATTTTTTGGCAGTTGTTGAATTTTAAATCTACGGTGTTAAATCGGAATAGCCCAAACATGTAAGCAAGTGTTTTTCTTGCACTAATACTACTAAAATAAACTAACACTGATAGAAATATAGGCTTGTAGGAAATTACAGATCTAACTTGGATTTTAATCCATGCCTAATACTAGTATCATAAATGCGTAAGTATGTCTGTACGTTAGCTCTTCACGCTTAAACCGCCGAACCGGTTGAGAAGAAAGGTATACATATAGTTTGAGTCCCGGGAAGGACATAGGATAGTTTTTATCCCGGAAATCATCCATTAAGGGGGTGAATGGGGAGGGGGGCGGTGTGCAAGTTTGTATGGAGCTACGATATAAACGTGTTCCACGCGGACGGGTCGCGGGTAGCAGCCAATTATAAGTTGCTCAATGGCCTAGGCTTATTGTCCACCAAACAAAATATTACAAAGCACAAAATAATGATATTATCGCTTTTTCTTATCGTATTTCGACGTCAAAAATATGTAGGTATTATTTTGCCGTAGGTATTTAGTATGCAAAATACTAATAAGGTGCAAAAATGAAATGAAATATGATTGCCGTCGACTGTACACGAATACCAATATGTACATACTATTAGCTTCTGCCTACGACTCTGTCCGCGTGAACACGTTTACTTATCTCGTAAAGCTACATACAAACTGAAAGTTTTTCCCTCCATTTCACCCCCTTAGGGTGTGAAGTCGAGGATAAAAACTATCCTACGTCCTTCCCCGGGACTCAAACTATCTCTATACCAAATTTCATCTCAATCGGTTCAGCGGTTTCAGCGTGAAGAGGCAACAGACACACATGTACTCTTAGCACTTTCGCATTTACAATATGTGTTACAGATGGATTTTGTTATGCAATACACTCAAGGTTGTGGTATATAGGTACAGCTGACATGTCAAATTAATTACTTGGCTTAGTCTATTATTAATAAATGCAGGTCCTTCGACACTGGCGACGTCGTGTGGTCTGAAACAAAATAGATAACTTAAATAAATATTAAGGGACAATCTTACAACTTCGAGGTTTTACTATATAAAAATACCTTCCTAAAGCTACTTTATCACTTCATTCCTCGTCGATCACTCTTGGATTATTATTTTATAATTTTCACTGGACGATAATGCCCGACAATACAGGTGAAGAAACATAAAACATACAACGGTTTTGAAGTCGGTTAAAACATAAAACGCTTCTGTCTAAACACTAAACTTTTCCTTATTAACTTTCATAAATATAAAACCCAATTTACGTACAATAGTTTTAACATTCGATTATCCTTTGTAGGTCACTTTGATATTGTTTAAATTGTTAAACAGGAACCATTGCACGCATTGTTTCCTATCTAGACCCACACGACTATGCTATGTAAGTAATACTACATTACTTACAATGCTTTGTGTTACTTGCAATGGAATTGTTCAATAAGTAACTAAACTAATCGAACGAGCGAGCTCAGCGAACTAATACTTCTTCGTTTCAGCTTGGGCCAAAACTATTTCGTATGTCCGGCTCTACAGGTCGCATTTGTCGAAAATTTGTGATCAGCTTGGATAAGTAGGTAGGTATGTAGATATGTTTGCCGATTCAACTCATGGTTTTTTTTTTACCCCCGACTCAAAGCGAGGGGTGTTTATAAGTTTAACGTGTCTGTGTATCTGTCTGTGGTATCTTAGCTCCCAAACAGATAGACCGATTTGAATGCGGTTTGTTTCGTGTCATAGATAATTTTATCCCGAGTGTTCTTAGCCCTGTTTCATGACAATCTGTTCAGCGGTTTTTAAGATACTGGACTTTGAAATGAA
Source organism: Epinotia demarniana (assembly GCA_945867215.1). Lineage (NCBI taxonomy): Eukaryota > Metazoa > Arthropoda > Insecta > Lepidoptera > Tortricidae > Epinotia > Epinotia demarniana. Next base: position 325,087 of record OX244264.1, read on the forward strand.
AATGTGGAAGGTTTTTCAACTTTCCTAAGTTCTACAAATTGTTATATCTATTTAACGAGATAACATAATTGTTCAAATTCAAAGACCAACTCTACATAAAGTGCAATTTACACATGCAAGAAATTGCATACATGATTCATTCCATTGCACGTTACGGGGGTATACTGAGTTCAATTAAAGTTGCGTGCAATTTGCGTGGCGATGTAGGGTAAATCGCCAATAACTGGCCACCCTTCAATAACTCATACTAAAAATTAACTCTGTTCCCCTACAAACAGAATTCTATTTAATATAACATGGCCATTTATTGAAGGGTGGCCCGTAATTAAAACCTTATACTACAAATAAATTCTATTATAGAGTTCATTTTTAGTATGAGGTGGCCAGTTATTGGAGATTTACCCTTCCTAAGTATTTTTTTTTCTTTTCTAAGTGTAACAAAGAAATACCGTTTACATGGCTTTTCGTTACACGGTGGACTTAATTCAATGTATGCGAATGGAGTCCTTAAATTAAGGTAAGGTGGGGTACTGGTACTATGAACCGGGTTGTAGGGAGGGTTAAGAGAAGCATTATCCCTCGACTGCTTTATCGAGACTATTTTTACAAGCTTTTATTTAAATAACTGGTAGTGTATGTATGTAAGAATGTTTGTTCGGGTGGAATCTTGCAACTCAATTTTGAAGCAGATGTCTACAACCGATTGAGCTGAAATTTTGGGTTTAAATTTTGCTTGGATCAATATTACGGTGCCATCGAGCCAAAAAAATAATAATTATGGTACAATCGAGCCAATCTAATGATCGAGACAGAAGGTGGCCATGGGAATTCAGGATTTAACCGACGTAACCCCGTTGAGTTTGGGCTCGTTAGAATCGTCTCAACGAGTATTTGATGACAGAAATGTACAGTTGGCAATAAAAGCTTGTCACAGAATGAAAATTTTGATAGAAACTTATTTCGTCAAATGGTTTCATTTCTGAGATGTCTCGGTGACACGAGAAAGTATAATTGAAAGTATTTTACCTCACATCTTCATGGCAGTGGACGTGGCCGCGGCAATGACACTGCCAGCCTCCACGTTCCCGAAGAACGACATGGCGGCGGCGGCCAGGCTGCCGGCCGCCACCCCCGTGGCCACGAAGCCCAGCTTGGCCAGCAGCCACAGCCCCTTGCCCGTGTACACCACCAAACCTGCTACGCATTGCACAATGCAGGCTCCACAACAGTTGCCCATTTTAGTGAGGGATCAAAACTTGTGTGTATCAAAAGTGTGTATATTGCGTGGTCGAAACTCGCCGGTCTGTGAAAGATTAACTAATGTAGCGACGATTTATAACTCGACGAACAGATTGTGATGACGATCGCAGAATACCCCGGGCACAGACTAGAGACTCTGAAATAGGCCACAGATACGATCAAGGTGTACACACAACACCGTTATCGCTCCATTGCAGCGCTCACGCGCGACGCCAACACGCCTTTAGCCGTTTATCGATGCATTTGTTTGCGATCTTTGTCAACGTTGTCAACCTACTAATTTAAGTTTACCAATACATACGTTCAAAGTTAAAATACATGTAAAGTTAGGTAGGTTGTACTATGAAATGTATTTAGTTAACTTAAGATACATATTTTCTTGTGTGAATTTAACATAGATAACCTCCTATAGATAGAGCCTATAGGGCGACGTGCGGTCACCACGCATATATGTTCTAGCACTGATAACCCCCCGCTACCCCGCGCCATATTGTCAGTTGCGACCAGGTACGCGATCTATACGTGCGTCAAATAACCAACAAATTAAAATTGTTTATGCGCTGAAAAAATGAGTTATTGCTGTGTGAAGTGGTGTGGGAAAAACTCCCGAACGTCTAATTTTACAACCGATGAAATAACATTTCACAGGTAAGTTAAATTTATCACATAAATGTAAATTTCATTCTGTCACGCGGAGTTCATTTTACACTGGTCTATAAGAAGTAGTGAAGTATGCATGTCCCTTTTCATCAAATGGAAATGGCAATATACTGTTCCTTTCTCACGAAAGCACGTGACACTCTAGTGATGGGCTAGTGAATGTTTTCGAATTTTACCGATTCAGATTCATTTAAGGAAACACGATTGTTTAATATGAAATTTCACTAAAATTATATGTATATCCATTGTCAAAATTATTTTGTTAGAAATCATAGATAATGTATACGATGTACTAAAGAGGTTTAAACTGCACCAAGAAGGCAGCAACCATCTTACAAGCTATGAGGTAGAGAGAGACGTAGTAAATTACTATCTCGCGCTATTTTATAGCTTCCATAGACTTCTTCTCTGGAAGCTATAAAATAGAGCGAACTATAATAGTAGTACATACAGCACGTCTATCATGCGGCTGCGACATACTCCCGATTTTTCTCGCACCTCTTGTTCTAAGTGTTCTAATAAGAAAGAGACGGATAGTGCGAGAAAATTCGAGAAAGCTCGCCGTCGCATGATAGCCGTGCTGGAATTTCTTTGTTGGTTTAAGTAGTTTTATTTTATTTATTGGGTAATTTAGAGTATTGTAGAATAATGCGAGTATGTAGTGTCGAAGTTTAGCTATTGCTAAAAAAGTAGAATGAATTAGAATTTAATAATGAATACATTTTTTTTTTATAAATAAATATAAGGGGACTATCTTACACAATATCGACCTAGTCCCATAGTAAGCTCAGTAAGGCTAGTGTTATGGGTACTAGACGACGATATATATAATAGATATAAATACTTCAATACATAGAAAATATCCATGACTCAGAAACAAATATTCGTTCTCATCACACAAATTTTTGCCTTACCGGGATTCGAACCCAGGACCTCTTGCTTCGTAGGCAGGGTCACTACCAACTAGGCTAAAGCGGTCGTCAAACATTGGTCGAGAGCAATTAGGTTAGGACTAGTGTTACGAGATGGACCTCATGCTGGACTTCGACGACGTGTGAGGGATCTTGGAGGTGGTTCGAGAGCAATTAGGTTAGGACTAGTGTTACGAGGTGGACCTTATGCTGGACTTCGACGACGCGTGAGGGATCTTGGAGGTGGTTAGTGATGGAGTCATGGCATTTGGGTTTTTCGAATCGTCTTCGAGAGCAATTAGGTGAGGACTAGTGTTACGAGATGGACTTCATGCTGGACTTCGACGACGTGTGAGGGATCTTGGAGGTGGTTAGTACTGGAGCCATGGCATTTGGGTTTTTTCTAATAGTGATGAGGATTCACATCATCACATAATATCAACCAAATAATTTTATCACATTGAATAAATATATGTTCTTTTTTATGACATCGTTTTTATTTGTCTTCCTTTTCAAGCTATACCAATCTCAAAATATCATACATCAGCCTAGCTAGCACATTCGCACTCGTCCTTTCCTAGTAAGTATATAAATACAAACGGAACGAAGGCTTCTTGTCCTGTATAAACACGATAATGCAGTGAATGTTGTAAAATACCTAGAAATAATTATTCTATATGACTAAACTCGATATGATTAACATACTTTTTTATGTTATTGGTGATCTAAATAATCGACGAACGAAACATGATAATAATGTAAAAGTGACAGCCGTTCAAAAATTTTAACCTTGGCAACAGGAACCTACGCCGTGTAAAATATTCTACTTACAATTATTTGCGGCACCGCTAAAAACCGTTAACGACCAACGCACCCCATCACTACGCTTCGGGCGCCATGACGTGACAAAGCGCGCTATTTTCGAAACAGCCAATCGCAGCGCCGTTACCGACCTCCCCGCAACCCGTACTTACCGCCAACTGTGGTGACCTTTGCATAGAACTAAATCGCTTATAGGCTCTATCTATAGGAGGTTATCTGTGGAATTTAAATACGCACACATACCTTCGCTCATCATAAACTTGTTAACTAAGTACTTTAATTCTCATGTACGTGAATGGTTAATATTATTATGAGAAAGAAAATTGCTTTAAACCTATGTGGAGCAAAATACAATGGTCGCACCATAGTTTTCAGCTTGTATTTCGAAGCCTAGTGATGGAACAGCAGCCGGTGCCACATTGCATTCAACTTCGATCGGTCTGTAATCGTTAGTCGGTGCAACCCGATAAAGCAATATTAAGTTTGATAAGCATCGACACAAATGTTTTTTAGATATTTTTCCTGAATATTGAAACAGTTTATTATTTATTTTTGTAAACGACTGTCCAGTGATTGACCCTAGTCTCACCTGGGTAAGCGACGACCGAGCCTAAGATGAAGCTCACCGGTTCAGTAATAGCATATTCACTCTTGTTTTGAAGCACCTAGATAAGTAGTGCTCAGGAAATCCAGATGAAGGGTGCGAATTCCATTCCTTAGCAGTTTGCATTAGGAAAGACGAGGCATATCGCTTCGTGCGAATAAATGGTACGTTCACAACATAAGGATGCATTCGCTCTTACGCCTGGTCGTTGGGTGGTCGGAAGGTGGAATTAAGGTGTGCAGTTCCTGCGAACACTTTCCAAAATGTATCCGATATATCTACAACTTAGAAAAGTTGAAAAACCCCCGACATTTTCATTTCAAAGTCCAATATCTGAAAAACGGCGAAACAGATTTTCATGAAACATGGCTAAGAAGCCAAATGAGTAGAAAATGAGTGTTCTTAGACTCGAGATCACATCAGCTTTCGAATAAAAAAAACCACATTCAAATCGGTCCATCTCCGTTTGAGAGCTACGATAGGTACCTCTCTTTCCGTCGGAGGCTAAAAACATCGATAGGCAAGCTACTCGCTCGGTGTTCGACTGTGTATATTATAATATACACTGCTGTATTATATGGAAACTGTGTTGTTTGACTGCAGGTGTGCAGCTTGCTGGGCTTCATCTGCGTGCAGGCCGCGCGGTACCAGTACCGCGGCTACGGGTCCTACTACTCCTGGATATCCATGATCGCCTTCTGGTATGTTGATGCATCTCCGGGTACAGTCCGCACCGTATAGTTAGTAGCAACAAAAGTAGCCAAATATATAGTAACACTTTATTGCACTAGTTTGCATGCTACGTCATGAGTATAATGATTGTTGCCACTTCGAACTAAATGCTGAAGAGTCCTTACTCCTCCAGAGGAGCGTATTTTGCAACGCAACTATTAGTATTTATTAAATGTATGTATGTATGTATGTAAGCACTTTATTGTACACAATAACAGGTTAAGGAATATACATGTCACACAATAGATCAAAGTACAAAGGCGAACTTATCCCTATAAGGGATCTCTTCCAGCTAACCTTTGAGCAATTGAGAGGAAGGTAGGTAGAACGAGATAGGCAAACTTATACCGTGTACAAAAACAGAGAAAATAAAGCAAATCCTAATTAGTATTAATTCTAGACAAATAAAAACATGCCAATACATATATAAATATACAATATAAAATATAATACACACTAACATATGTTACATATATATCGCAAATATACAATAAATAAATAAATACTATATTCAACCAATTCACAAGTCATTGGAAAGCCACAACTTCTTCAAATTCATCTTAAGTGACGCAACAGACTGCGACTGTCTCAGCGACAAAGGCAACTCATTCCACAATTTAACAGCGCGCGCAGTAAAAGATCTGGAGTATGTTCGCGTCTTTCTAGACGGTACAGCAAGAGTAAGGTTAGTACTCGACCGCAAGCGGTGGCCACTGCCGTCTGCCATATAACTAAACCGCTCAGAAAGGTAAGGAGGGGAAGTAGGGCTGAACAGTGTATTGAAAAGTAATGACAGGATATGCACATCCCTGCGCCGGCGAATCGGTAACCATCGAAGCTTAGAGCGGAATTCAGAGATATGATCATACTTGCGTAGACCAAATACATATCTGATACATACATTTTGTAGACGCTCCAGCTTATCAAGTAGCTCCTCGTTGAGGTCCAGAAACGCAATATCGCCATAGTCCAGAAGAGGAAGCAAAAGAGATTGAGTAAGGGTCAACTTGGTACGAAGAGGAAGGAAATTCTGGAGACGTCTTAGGGAGTGAAGGGATCTAAAGATCCTCTGACTCACCTCAGCTATATGGGGTGACCAAGAAAGCGTCTGGTCCATGGTGATACCCAAATTCAATTTGGGTATCACCATGAGGATACCCAATTTCAATTAAAAACCTGATAACGTATTTAAATAATAATAATTTCTTTAGTTAAGGCTACAAATAAAGCCTAATTTTTGTTTGGAATTTGTATCCGCATAAAAGGCGTCTCCTTTTATATTTCACGAGCTTCCCTTGGGTCCAGGTTCACCGGCATCCTGCTGGGCCTGTACTTGTTCCACCTGGTGGAGAAGTTCTACAAGATCCCGTGGCTGAAGCTGGAGTTCGGGTTCTGCGCGGTGTGGGCGCTGGCCTACCTGCTGGGCGCCAGCCTGGTCATCTCCGTGTACAGCAACCCCGGCTACGCGGCGGCTGGGGTGAGTCCACGTCGTGTTATGTGCGCCTGGTACTCGACCAGAGATATCAAAAGTGTCAATAGCAGAGTAGCTAAGGGCCAATATCCACCGGATATTCTGTGCGAACATGTGTTTTCATCTGTTTCAAACACAGCTTCAAGTCACTGGTAGATATTCACTCTTAGTCAGGCTACTCGTATTAATGGAACCTAAAACGCTTGGCTTTGGGTAGTTCTACAAAGACTATGACAACCCTGGGTAAGTACTGTGACCTTGTGCGGTGCCCTGTTACTCTCTACACTGTGCGTTAAATAACTTATATAGAAGTTATTTACTTGGTCAGTCGACTATGACGTCACTACTACACCGGTGCGTATCGCTGCTCATACGATAGATAGATTCATATTTTGCGTCTTCGTATTTTGAGCAGTTGTGTCCCTTGAAAGGTGCATATCCCAGTTTAAAGCAAGGCGCCATGTAGGTATTGTGTATTGACGAGCACGTTTGTTGCAGTTCTTCGGGTACGCGGCGATGTTCGCGTACGCGATCGACGCGTACCTGAAGTTCCGCGCCGCGCAGGCGGGCGGGCTCGCGCAGGGCTCGCGCGTCGTGTCGCAGCAGGTCACCTCCGCCACCACGCCGCCCCGGCAAGGCTACTAGTCATCTACTCATGGGACCCTGGTACCTTTCGCGCACACTCCAACCCAACACACCATACAAACCCAATGATTATATCACATAGATTGGTCGACGAAGAACACTTCGTATACACCTTCAAGAGTGGACTACATGGCGAGCTAGCCAGCTACTGCGTCATGTGATCCTGGTACCTTTCACGCAGACTCCAAATTGATCACACCACACAACCTTGTCATAACGTGGATATTAAGCGGCCTTTATACCTTGATAAATGCACTACTGGGAGAGGGGAGACAAACCATCTATATTCTATAATCAATGAGTGTGGGTGCAGTTAGTGCAATGCAAATTAGATTGGTCGACGGAGAAAACACCGTACGCTACGCCTTCAAGAGAGGGATACATGGCGAGCTAGTCAGCTCTAGCGTCATGTTAGCCTGGTGCTTTCACGCAGTCTTTAAGCAAATTATATCAGTTAAGCGAGCTAGTCCGCTCTTACTGCGTCATGTAGCCCTGGTACTTTTCACGCAAATAGTATTAGACCCCACACCTAAACAGTGCTCTGCCACATTGTTATTCACACATTATTCATTTCAGGTGTAACAAAGGAAGGTGAGATAGAATTGAACTTTCATACTATCAACGATATTTAGTCATATGGATTTCAGTTCTATCCGAGCCTAGCCGATGACCTTAATAAAGCATATTTGAAAGAAATCTCATAAAAGCTTTCATGACATGGCGATGTAGCAACATTTACTAGTTACTTTTCCGGTGTTCTATTTATTACCAGGTATCAAGGTCCTTAAAAACGTATACATACACATTTTTTAGTGTATTTCTTTATAAGTTAGATAATTTAAATCAAGTTATAAATCAAAAGAACCAGACTGTGTTTACTAAATAAAGTAATTCGTAGTTTATGCGACTGATCCATAATGAGACACTACTACTGCCAACACTCGTGTGATCCTATTATGAAACTCGTATTTTAAGGCCTAATTATGTACAGTTGCATACACTACTTTATCTACACACATATCATAAGTAGTAGTAAGTAACAGCAAACAACCAACAATAAAGTGACAACAGCAATGGCGGCAATTCGATCATCCGTCATGACGAATGTTTTTTTTTTAAATCATAGACAAACGAATGAAGTCCCTATACTCATATCACTAGAGATCAAATGTCGTACGGTTTGTATTAAAAAACGTACTGAATTGACGTTTCGTATCGATAACTGTTTTAATATCTATGGATACTAGAATAGAGACCCACTTGAGTTTTGACAGCTGTTCCAAATTTAAACTCATAACGATACAAATTTATCAAAAATCTGTACTGCAATGACATTACAGCACAGATTTTACCTACTACCACAGACAAGAAAGTTCTCATAGTAAAATCGGTTGTAGTAATGCTGGTCATTTCCTACGGTTTCTGAACACATTTTAGAGCACTAATGATATGTGCGTAGATAATAGTACATTACGTAACTAGGGCGGTGAATTCGTCAATGCCCCAGATCGCAGTTGTTTGTGGCCCGAACCGAAGGTGAGGGTCATAAATATGCGCTCTGGGGCTTTACGAATTACAGCCCGTGTTGCGTACAAAATTTTACGTCTTCATCTGGCCACAATGCGAGTTTTCCCGTACGCGCAGCGTGCAGTAAAACTCGCATTATGGCCAGGTGTGACGTAAAATATATAATGAATTATTATCGAATTTATGGAAGATTCTTTGGCAAAAAAGCATTTTATGCATTAGACTTCCATAGTCGGATTAGACGCACGAATTATCTACTAAGAGAACACCTATATACATGTATACATATTTACTATTTAGTTATTTTTAATAAGAACAAAATAATGTACTTACTGTATTTTTAATGTTTTGTATTATTTAAGTGACTAATTTAATTACCAAAGAGTAATAAAACAGGGGTACGGCTCAAAATTCGAACGATAATGACATCAATGTCTCTTTTCAATATTTTTGGAAGTTTTTTTTATATAAAATATCCGCTCAACGTAAGATGCAATGGGGTAATTCCAAACTACTCGCTGTGGGGTAATACCGGACACGATATATTTCTAACGTGAGTGATTCAAGTATCAACTCACAACCTAGCTGACAAAGAATACATCGATGTTTTAAATGAAAGTGTACCATTACAAGTAATTATTTATTAAATAAATTACATTTTCAATGCATGCTTTCAGAATACCCTTCGGATTTTTATGAAATTATCCTAATGCATCTTAAATATATATTTTATATTTGTAATTTACGTATATTTTTAATAAAACTTTCCATGTAATTCAAGATATAAGCAATATTTTTATGCACAATTTATTCTAGTAATCAATTCGCAATAAATATTTAAAAAGTAGGTACTAGTATTACAAAAATGGCCGTAAAAATATGACAACACGTCATCGGTATATAAATATGATTAAAAATAACCTAAGTCACTTATAACAACGAACTAACCAATTTGTACCTGCTTTATTAGGCGCTTTTGGTTGCTTTAAAAAAGAACAGTTTTTGTTGGTGGTATATACGAAATAAAATAAAACCAGCAGGGGAATAAATATTACTTGTCGTATGTTGCTACTGTTGCTTGCTGGTATCAAATATGATTCTAATAAAGCGAGGTCATTTAAAAGCACAATATAACCACGCAATCGTCTCCGTTCGAGTGCGTCACGTTCCCTGTGACGCACTCGAACCTGCCTATGCCCTGTGGTTCTTCTATATAAGTCAATAAATTGCACTTTAATCATGTAAGGACTAATGTATAATATTATACCCAATAATAAAATGTAAAGTCAGTGGCGCAATCCCGTCTGCGAGATTTTTCTGTCAAAAGATGACAGAACGGTACCCGTGACCTTTAGTCAAGATCTTCTTGAATGAATACGGAGAGCTTATTGCGTAATATATAGTACATTGTGATACAAGTGAGGTATGTTGATAATTACATCAGAGGCGAAATTATTCACGCGAACCGCAGGTGAGCGTGATAAGGAAGCCGAGGATGTAATTATCAAAGCTCACGCGTATCATACGACGTTTTTCAACACATTTTGCGAGGAAAATATCATTTTCATAAGATGAAAATGTTTAAGGCCTGCCAAATTTTCTTTACATTGAGTAAATCATTAAGATGACTACAGGTTTTTACTCACAATTGCACATCGCCAAGAATTTCCAGTGGCGTCCATTCTATTTATCACTTTTCTAGTCACCACGAGTCAACATTGTTGATAATAACCAAACACACATAAACAAATCACAAATATTTGTGAAATAACCTATAATGGCGGCAACAGTTTTTTTTCGTGAAGTTTGCGCAGTGCGGGCACAGAAATCTCTAAACAGCCAATACAAAATAAAATAATATTTTGGTTTTATAATGTTATAATAATAATATATTATTTATTGCACCACAACATAAGAAAAACATATTACAAGAGTACATAACGTTAAATAAAGGTAACAATAGGCGGTCTTATCGCTTTAGAGCGATCTCTGTATTAATTCATGTAAAATGTTACTGAAAGTGAATAGTTTTACTGAATTAAACGTTTCTATATCATATGCAAAAAGAAATAGCCAATTAATTAACAAAAAGGATTTAATTTGTTTAGTCGAGTAAGTATCCATTTGCCGAGAATTAAAAAAAAGCTATACAGTCTGTACAACCCGGTTAATTTAAGAATGCACCATGTTCATGCATATATCATGCTGCAAGGTGCCAACGTGACTTCATCGGGATATAACCATAACACACAAGTGTTGTAATGTTATGAAACACGCGTGTTTAATATCCAGGATTATGAGCCTAAAAGCGACACAATAAGAGCACAATGTACGCACAGTATATTTTTTGACCTGATTTGGTGACAGCTTATTTTTATTAGCTCATCGTATGAAGAAACACGTTACAAATGCCAGACAAAAACTCCCGAAAGGCTAGCTATTATAGTTTTTGCAGAAATGCAAATTAAAGTTTTTTTCGGAATTTGGGAATCAGCAATAAAAAAAATATATTTCTTAAACTACGTTTATTATTTTATATATTGTATTACAATTTAAAAGCTTTAACCTCAGGCTAAATCAAGAACCCATCGTGAACAGGGGTGGGCTTCAGAATTTCACGTTAATGGCGAAATTGTCAACATTTTATTAATTTTTTTGTGGCTTAAGTTTTCACTATTTGCAATTTTTTCTAGTCTCAAACTGTAGCCACATATATGGACTACTAACACAAAAAAAGTCAATTGCAAATCTTGTGGACTTTCGGAGATATAAATTTATTAAAGTTTCCGGAAAATCCGGAATTGTACCAACCTTTACGTGTGTATAGTATATTTGCAACAGATTCTTCCAATGATAGGTAATTTGTAATGCGGGAAGGAGTCCACCCTCGTAAGGCTTGCTAAAACCCCGCATTAATACAAACTACCTGGAGGAAGCGGGGGTGAGGCACTATGGAGCCGTTCAAGACTCATAGTGCCACTTTGCCTCAGCAGGGGTTGATCTATCCTGCTGAGGGATGTCTCTCCGAACCCCAATCGGAAGACTTAGAGCAATGGGGTTGTGAGGGCGCCAACCCTCATGCTGGTCAGCGACAGGCAAGTGATGCTATGGATATCGCCATAGCCGGCACCTCTTCCGCTTCGGAGATTACCGCAAATAGGCTAGAAGTAAATGAGAGTGAAAGAGCATTACAGGGTGGCACTGAGACACACAAGAATCTGATAAATTACTTCTAGCCTATTTGCGGTAACCTCCGAAGCGGAAGCGGTGCCGGCTATGGCGATATCACTTGCCTGTCGCTGACCAGCATGAGGGTTGGCGCCCTCACACCCCCCTTGCTCTAAGTCTTCCGATCGGGGTTCGGAGAGACATCCCTCAGCAGGATAGGTCAACCCCTGCTTAGGCAAAGTGGCACTATGAGTCTTGAACGGCTCCATAGTGCCTCACCCCCGCTTCCTCCAGGTGGTTTGTATTAATGCGGGGTTTTAGCAAGCCTTACGAGGGTGAACTCCTTCCCGCATTACAAATTACCTATCATTGGAAGAATCTGTTGCAAATATGCTATACACACGTAAAGGTTGGTACAATTCCGGATTTTCCGGAATTTTCCGGAAACTTTAATAAATTTGTATCTCCGAAAGTTCGCAAGATTTGCAATTGACTTTTTTTGTGTTAGTAGTCCATATATGTGGCTACAGTTTGGGACTAGAAAAATTGCAAATGGTGAAAACTTAAGTCACAAAAAAATTAATAAAATTTTGACAATTTCGCGATTAACGTGAAATTCTGAAGCCCACGCCTGTTCACGATCGGTTCTTAATTTAGCCTGAGGTTAAAGCTTTTAAATTGTAATACAATATCTAAAATAATAAACGTAGTTTAAGAAATATTTTTTTTTATTGCTGATACCCAAATTCCGAAAAAAAACTTTAAATTACATTTTTGCAAAAACTATAATAGCTAGCCTTTCGGGAGTTTTTGTCTGGCATTTGTAACGTGTTTCTTCATACGATGAGCTAATAAAAATAAGCTGTCACAAAATCAGGTCAAAAAATATACTGTGGTACGTTACGAGCAATTGTGTTGAAAATAAATTTAAATAATTAAATAATGTCGCGACACATCATTATGTACCCTCATGTAATAAATATTTAACGCAATCAGCTCTCCGTTACATTCAGATACATGAAGTGAGAGTGGGACGGGTAACTGACATTTTGTAGCGAGTTTATCTGCCTATAGAGAGATGAACAAAAATGTAACCGACATTTTGAAGTTAATATTTTCGTGAAGTTTTGTTATTGTCATGATGGTTTAGAATATTTTTAACTTATTACTAATAGCTTGTTTTTATGGACTTTTGAACTGTTAATCTAATAACTTGTATTTTAAAGCATTTTTTAATATATTCTAGATTTAAGACCTACTTACCACCGCAATCGTCCCAGTATTGTGCCTTATGTTACAGGATAAAATATCAATAATATAAACACAATTGTTTATAAAACTTTTTAAAAGATCTTTTCATATTTGTAGTAAAAATATTTCTATATGGTGCATGCGCCGTGCATTCATTACATTAGGGTAATTCCGAATTGAAATGGCATGAAAAACAACATGGGAGGCCTATGTCCAGCAGTTGACGTCTGTCGGCTGATATGATAATTACAAACAACAGAGCAATTCTACCACCATTATGTGGGGTTATTGTCAGACTTATAGACTCGCCTCATTGTACGAAATTGCCCCATTTTCGGAATGACCCCTGTGCACGGTGCATAATTATGTTCTGAGACATATTTAAAGCATCTACTTAATTAGTAATCACCGGCACTAAACGGTATCAGACCTGTTTAAACACGTTGCAAATAATATTCAGTATTTACACTATTATCCATGTAGAAATAAAATCATAATGTTAATTCGTTTGTTTTATTTCTCGTTTCTTTAATACCTCATGATGGCTAACAAAAGCACGGCCAGCGGGAAGCGAAAACTGATAAGTGATTATAATTGATTCTCCATATACTGTTCCTGCTGGGGGCGCTTTGTTTCACCTGTTTTTTTAAGTCCTATTATTGGAATTCCGAGAATGTTCTTCATAAAATTTTACGCCATAATAATCGTTAGTCCTAATCATTCTTATTCCTGACGATCGTAACTCATAATTACTCGAAATCATAATGACAATAACCATACATTTCTCATATCCTAATATTTATTTTCATAATTTTTTCATCATAACAGTCACTTGTCCGTTTCATTTATATTCATTTTTTACTCCTAAAATTGTTTTTCATAATATTTTTCATCATAAATGTTACTTGGCGTTAACGAAGTAAATAAACGTGTTTGTTCTTGTCACAAGGCACAAGGCTCTAGCTAGACGCTAAGCAAGCCGCCTGTCTGTTCGGACGTAGCCTAAAAGGCAGATCCGTGTAGGTACAGTCGAGTACAAAGATATGTATACGCCTGAAAGTTACAAAATTATGTATGCATTTAAAGTTGTAGCCATATTTGATTACTATAATATATGCCCAAATAAGGTGACAGTGATATGCCAGCGAGAACGTTCTCATTTTCGAGAATTCCTTTCCAGAGAAATTTCCGGGAATTTTCAATCGTTCTCGAGAACGTTTCTCCGCGGAAAAAATTAGAAGGTTTAAAAGTAGATTTGTTTTTAGGTTATTACATTTATACTTACTTATATAATGATAACAAATGAGTTTTAAAATCTAAAAAGGTCTTTATCTGCGGTGCAACATTCACAGAGATTTCGGCAATTACATTGTATGCTAACTTCTTTATTTTTTATTTAAAGGGTTAGACATCAATGTATTCACGTTTAGCGTGGCATTTTTCGATTAGTTCGGTCTAAGTATAGAGTAGACAAAGACAATAGGGCATGCACCGTATACGATAAGGGTCACTTATTAACATGGTGGTGGGAGAAGCAGGTAAGCACCTAGATTGACGATAGATCAGTATCTATTAAATATGGTAATTGGCTTAAGGCCAAGAAGTAATGTAGGGAGCCATAAACAAGAAACTTCTTGTCTTCATTTCGTGATATTAACGCATACATTTCAGAGCATGGTTGAGAAAATAGTATTTTCGAAAACAGATACCTAGTCATTTTTTGAATTTAACTAAACCGCCCCAACATTCAACCAAATATCTTCAAATGACGTCATGCATAAAATGAAAGAGACAATTATATATATCTGATATGAACCTTTTGATTGACGTGTATACATAAAATTGTAACAGTATCTGCAGTCATATAAATCTGCATCAATACGTGCACATTATTGTTTACTTGTTAGTGTATAGATAAATTTGGAACATTGGGCGTAAACTCGGTAGTGTCACCTTATTTGAGCATATATTATAGTAACCAAATATGGCTACAAATTAAAATGGATACATCATTTTGTAACTTTCAGGCGTATACATATCTTTGTACTCGACTGTACGAGGACGAGTGAAGCGAGGAGGAGTGTTAGTTGTACCGCGACCCTAAGCGCGCGAGCCGAGCGAACGAAGCGAGCGTGCCGCGGTAGCGGCCGGCGAAGCGCCAGATCCGATTTTTTTTTATTTGCTCAGCGAAAGCATTTTTCATTAGGAAAACAAAATTAGGAGTTGAAGTATGTTCTTAGTTATTATATTAGGACTAACAAAATTATGATGCATGTCCATTCCATTATGAAGAAAACTGTTATGATTAACAAAATTATGACTTCAAAAAAATTCTTAGTACTGACATTATGACGAAAAATTTTAGGACAACTGATCATTATGACTTCCGATGATAGTTACAGAAATTTAGGAACAAAAAAGTTAGGACGAATAAGTTAGGACTAGCGATGATCATGACTACAATACGTTAGTATAATAAAGTATAGGATAACGAATTTTATGGCAGCCAATATGGACCCGTTACTGCTACGTCTGAACTGTAAATTCCTAGTATTATTATTAGGTATGTAAAGGTTAGTAAGTAAGTTAATATATCAAATTGTTATTCTTTGGTTTACTATTACCACTTCTTTTACTGACACAAGCATAATGTAAGGCTTAAAAGGAGGCTCCAACCTTTGACTTGTATAACACTACATATGTTTAAACCAAATAAATATTTTCATTTTCATAGGCATACTACCTAACTTGAGTATATTACATGTTGGCCGAATTGCATCAAAGTACTCCATTCAAAAAGCAACTCTACCCAAGAAGGGAAGAAGATTCTAATTCCAACTGTAAAAAGCTGGCCACATTAAATAATTTCAACCATATATGGATGCTAGCAGTTCCAGTGGAGTCACGTACGCGTTGCCGGCCCTTTTATAGTTCCCCATGTCCGTCTGTCCGTCTTCGCTCAGTAACCCTTACTACTAGAAAACTGTAATTGCTGGAGAGATGTTCCCAGCAACCCTGAACTAAAATAATTGTACACTGCTCTCGAAACTATTGAGGCAACATTCTTTCAAAAGAAGATAGGTACAATTTCTTTCAAGTAAGTACTAACTCAGTACGATTTTTTCACACGCTCGGAAATATTAACCCATTCAATATTGAAGACGCGAATTCACGTCCCATGCATGTGTAATCGTAATGCCGAGGACGTGATTTCGCGGGGTCTCTATTGTTTCCCATAAAATTTAAAATCCGATTTTTTCAGTCCATAACGTTTTCCACCATAATTCTTTCTAGTCATATTGTCAAAAGTCATAAAATTTAACAATATACATTGGAGTTCCGAATTTTGCAGGTCATCATTATTTTTAGTCATAAAATTGGTTAGCCATAACGTTCAATGTCCCGGTGGTATGCAATTACATAATGTTACAGGCAATAATCTAGTTTGTAATAATTATTGTAAGGTATTTTTTCGCAAGTCATAATGATTGGTAGTCATCTGATTAGTTAGTTCATTCAATTTCACGGTGGTGTCACTCTTCATAATGTTAAAGCCCATAAACACACTCCCAGAAAAATAATAAAATACATGTTTTTTTTACTAACGAACGTTACTGAACGCGTTCTTCCAGACTGCTTTATAACATACCCACATCCCCATTCATTATAATTAATCTGGGTACTTTGGCAAAAATAAAGAGTGATACGATTGAAAGATATTTATGCCGCTCACTGTCTTGTTTAGTGGTCAGAATACGTTAAAATAAGTATGTTTCTTTTGTAACTTTTTTCTCTAAAGTCAAAAATGGCCGAAATATTTGACCCAAAAGTTAGGAAAAATATGTACTTGTCAACATTTCGATGAATGTTGTGTCATTATTGGTTCTGGCGCTTCGCCGGCCGCTGCCGCGGCACGCTCGCTTCGCTCGCTCGGCTCGCGCGCTTAGGGTCACGGTACAACTAACACTCCTCCTCGCTTCGCTCGTCGTCGTACCTACACCGACCTGCCTTAGAAGTCCAATATCTTGGCCATTTTTAATTTCAGAGAAAAAGTTTCTAATAGAACATGCTTATTTAAACGTATTCTTTACGAAAAAGTCATAAACCCTTCGCGCAGTAGTACCTAGTACCCCTTTCAAATGTATGTCTAGAAATGTTTCAGAGTAATTATCTATATGACGACGTAATTCACTTTAGGCATTAAAACGATATGAATAGCAATCATTAGTACGTTGAAATATATGCCTTAGAATATTTATAAATAATTATCGATAGACCTTTGATCGTTATGGACATCAATTTCTGACTTTTGTGATTATAATGCTTAATATTATGGGTCATTAATGTTAGAACTACAAAACGTTATACTTAACAAAGATTATGACTACTGATGTTTATGTCTATAAATTATATGGATATCAATTTCTGACTATCGAAATTCGGAACAATAAGTTTATGGGAAACAAAGGGACCCCGATTTCGCGTCCTCGAGTTATTTGCTAGAAAAAAACTGTACTTAAATGCTGATACCAAATTGTTACTTAATTCATGAAGGATAATATTATACTGTTGCTGGTTTGTGGATTCAGTGCATTTGTAATTTTCATAATTCTTGTCTCGGATGCCCGAATTCGCGTCCCATCTATATGTAATCGTAATGCCGAGGATGCGATTTCGCGACCTTGAAATGGGTTAACCTAATGCCGCGGATGCGAAATCGCGTCCGTAAAATGTTAACGTAATGCCGCGGACGCGAATTCGCGTCCATGTAATGTTAACGTAATGCCGCGGACGCGAATTCGCGTCGTCGCGTGGAAGGCGGCGGCAGTGCCGAAAACGCGAATTTGCGTCCGTGAGAACGTAATGCCGCGGACGCGAATTCGCGTCCTTGAAATGGGTTAACCTAATGCCGCGGACGCGAACTCGTGTCCATGAAATGGTAACGTAATGCCGCAGATGCGAATTCGCGTCGTCGCGTGGAAGGCGGCGGCACTGCGTGATGAGTAAAAATATGAGGCGTCGGCAACGAATGGGTTAAAGTAGAGAGTGGGGTTGCTAGGGAGCATGACGTACCTTAAACTGTCATTATAGCATTAATTCATTCCGAAGCCAGCACCACAACAACGACTCGAAAGGGTCGTAAAATAAGACATTCATTTGATATCGTAAATATTGTTTATTCTGGATGCTTATATGATTAATACACGTGTTAGTATGTTATTTATAACATATATTAATAATTTATAAATGCATATAAAACGCGTTACTTTACATTACAGCTTCAAGCGTTTGATGTCTTCCATTTTGAAATCCGTTCTGAAAAACAAAAACACGTCATTAATTTAGGTAATAGTATATTGCTTCCGAGAGGCCGGGAAGGGGTTGCCAGCCGAGTAGGTACATATACCCAGCGAAGCGTAGCGAGGTCGGATAATTATGAGGCTGGCAACTCACTTTCACGCCGAGGTATGTATAGTGCTTTTCTCAAACATACAATGAAATAAATAAAAAAGAAAACTCCATGAAATCAAACATGAATTTTCATGACTGAATGCCGTGATCCTGTGCCACAAATTGTGGAATGGAAATTAAAAAATACAATTCCACTAACGTACGCCGCGCCGCCCGCCCACGCGGTACAAGCTTGGCTTACCTTCTCGCGAGCAGGTCCTTCTGTCTCCGGGGCGGCAGCCTGGCCGGCGTGGGCGCGGGCTGCGGTCTGTCCTGCGCGAGCAGCGCGGCGGCCTGCGCGAGGCGCGCGCACCGCTCGCGCGCGCCGCACGCCGCGCCGCCCGCCCACGCGGTACAAGCTTGGCTTACCTTCTCGCGAGCAGGTCCTTCTGTCTCCGGGGCGGCAGCCTGGCCGGCGTGGGCGCGGGCTGCGGTCTGTCCTGCGCGAGCAGCGCGGCGGCCTGCGCGAGGCGCGCGCACCGCTCGCGCGCGCCGCACGCCGCGCCGCCCGCCCACGCGGTACAAGCTTGGCTTACCTTCTCGCGAGCAGGTCCTTCTGTCTCCGGGGCGGCAGCCTGGCCGGCGTGGGCGCGGGCTGCGGTCTGTCCTGCGCGAGCAGCGCGGCGGCCTGCGCGAGGCGCGCGCACCGCTCGCGCGCGCCGCACGCCGCGCCGCCCGCCCACGCGGTACAAGCTTGGCTTACCTTCTCGCGAGCAGGTCCTTCTGTCTCCGGGGCGGCAGCCTGGCCGGCGTGGGCGCGGGCTGCGGTCTGTCCTGCGCGAGCAGCGCGGCGGCCTGCGCGAGGCGCGCGCACCGCTCGCGCGCGCCGCACGCCGCGCCGCCCGCCCACGCGGTACAAGCTTGGCTTACCTTCTCGCGAGCAGGTCCTTCTGTCTCCGGGGCGGCAGCCTGGCCGGCGTGGGCGCGGGCTGCGGTCTGTCCTGCGCGAGCAGCGCGGCGGCCTGCGCGAGGCGCGCGCACCGCTCGCGCGCGCCGCACGCCGCGCCGCCCGCCCACGCGGTACAAGCTTGGCTTACCTTCTCGCGAGCAGGTCCTTCTGTCTCCGGGGCGGCAGCCTGGCCGGCGTGGGCGCGGGCTGCGGTCTGTCCTGCGCGAGCAGCGCGGCGGCCTGCGCGAGGCGCGCGCACCGCTCGCGCGCGCCGCACGCCGCGCCGCCCGCCCACGCGGTACAAGCTTGGCTTACCTTCTCGCGAGCAGGTCCTTCTGTCTCCGGGGCGGCAGCCTGGCCGGCGTGGGCGCGGGCTGCGGTCTGTCCTGCGCGAGCAGCGCGGCGGCCTGCGCGAGGCGCGCGCACCGCTCGCGCGCGCCGCACGCCGCGCCGCCCGCCCACGCGGTACAAGCTTGGCTTACCTTCTCGCGAGCAGGTCCTTCTGTCTCCGGGGCGGCAGCCTGGCCGGCGTGGGCGCGGGCTGCGGTCTGTCCTGCGCGAGCAGCGCGGCGGCCTGCGCGAGGCGCGCGCACCGCTCGCGCGCGCCGCACGCCGCGCCGCCCGCCCACGCGGTACAAGCTTGGCTTACCTTCTCGCGAGCAGGTCCTTCTGTCTCCGGGGCGGCAGCCTGGCCGGCGTGGGCGCGGGCTGCGGTCTGTCCTGCGCGAGCAGCGCGGCGGCCTGCGCGAGGCGCGCGCACCGCTCGCGCGCGCCGCACGCCGCGCCGCCCGCCCACGCGGTACAAGCTTGGCTTACCTTCTCGCGAGCAGGTCCTTCTGTCTCCGGGGCGGCAGCCTGGCCGGCGTGGGCGCGGGCTGCGGTCTGTCCTGCGCGAGCAGCGCGGCGGCCTGCGCGAGGCGCGCGCACCGCTCGCGCGCGCCGCACGCCGCGCCGCCCGCCCACGCGGTACAAGCTTGGCTTACCTTCTCGCGAGCAGGTCCTTCTGCCTCCGGGGCGGCAGCCTGGCCGGCGTGGGCGCGGGCTGCGGTCTGTCCTGCGCGAGCAGCGCGGCGGCCTGCGCGAGGCGCGCGCACCGCTCGCGCGCGCCGCACGCCGCGCCGCCCGCCCACGCGGTACAAGCTTGGCTTACCTTCTCGCGAGCAGGTCCTTCTGCCTCCGGGGCGGCAGCCTGGCCGGCGTGGGCGCGGGCTGCGGTCTGTCCTGCGCGAGCAGCGCGGCGGCCTGCGCGAGGCGCGCGCACCGCTCGCGCGCGCCGCACGCCGCGCCGCCCGCCCACGCGGTACAAGCTTGGCTTACCTTCTCGCGAGCAGGTCCTTCTGTCTCCGGGGCGGCAGCCTGGCCGGCGTGGGCGCGGGCTGCGGTCTGTCCTGCGCGAGCAGCGCGGCGGCCTGCGCGAGGCGCGCGCACCGCTCGCGCGCGCCGCACGCCGCGCCGCCCGCCCACGCGGTACAAGCTTGGCTTACCTTCTCGCGAGCAGGTCCTTCTGTCTCCGGGGCGGCAGCCTGGCCGGCGTGGGCGCGGGCTGCGGTCTGTCCTGCGCGAGCAGCGCGGCGGCCTGCGCGAGGCGCGCGCACCGCTCGCGCGCGCCGCACGCCGCGCCGCCCGCCCACGCGGTACAAGCTTGGCTTACCTTCTCGCGAGCAGGTCCTTCTGCCTCCGGGGCGGCAGCCTGGCCGGCGTGGGCGCGGGCTGCGGTCTGTCCTGCGCGAGCAGCGCGGCGGCCTGCGCGAGGCGCGCGCACCGCTCGCGCGCGCCGCACGCCGCGCCGCCCGCCCACGCGGTACAAGCTTGGCTTACCTTCTCGCGAGCAGGTCCTTCTGTCTCCGGGGCGGCAGCCTGGCCGGCGTGGGCGCGGGCTGCGGTCTGTCCTGCGCGAGCAGCGCGGCGGCCTGCGCGAGGCGCGCGCACCGCTCGCGCGCGCCGCACGCCGCGCCGCCCGCCCACGCGGTACAAGCTTGGCTTACCTTCTCGCGAGCAGGTCCTTCTGTCTCCGGGGCGGCAGCCTGGCCGGCGTGGGCGCGGGCTGCGGTCTGTCCTGCGCGAGCAGCGCGGCGGCCTGCGCGAGGCGCGCGCACCGCTCGCGCGCGCCGCACGCCGCGCCGCCCGCCCACGCGGTACAAGCTTGGCTTACCTTCTCGCGAGCAGGTCCTTCTGTCTCCGGGGCGGCAGCCTGGCCGGCGTGGGCGCGGGCTGCGGTCTGTCCTGCGCGAGCAGCGCGGCGGCCTGCGCGAGGCGCGCGCACCGCTCGCGCGCGCCGCACGCCGCGCCGCCCGCCCACGCGGTACAAGCTTGGCTTACCTTCTCGCGAGCAGGTCCTTCTGCCTCCGGGGCGGCAGCCTGGCCGGCGTGGGCGCGGGCTGCGGTCTGTCCTGCGCGAGCAGCGCGGCGGCCTGCGCGAGGCGCGCGCACCGCTCGCGCGCGCCGCACGCCGCGCCGCCCGCCCACGCGGTACAAGCTTGGCTTACCTTCTCGCGAGCAGGTCCTTCTGTCTCCGGGGCGGCAGCCTGGCCGGCGTGGGCGCGGGCTGCGGTCTGTCCTGCGCGAGCAGCGCGGCGGCCTGCGCGAGGCGCGCGCACCGCTCGCGCGCGCCGCACGCCGCGCCGCCCGCCCACGCGGTACAAGCTTGGCTTACCTTCTCGCGAGCAGGTCCTTCTGTCTCCGGGGCGGCAGCCTGGCCGGCGTGGGCGCGGGCTGCGGTCTGTCCTGCGCGAGCAGCGCGGCGGCCTGCGCGAGGCGCGCGCACCGCTCGCGCGCGCCGCACGCCGCGCCGCCCGCCCACGCGGTACAAGCTTGGCTTACCTTCTCGCGAGCAGGTCCTTCTGTCTCCGGGGCGGCAGCCTGGCCGGCGTGGGCGCGGGCTGCGGTCTGTCCTGCGCGAGCAGCGCGGCGGCCTGCGCGAGGCGCGCGCACCGCTCGCGCGCGCCGCACGCCGCGCCGCCCGCCCACGCGGTACAAGCTTGGCTTACCTTCTCGCGAGCAGGTCCTTCTGTCTCCGGGGCGGCAGCCTGGCCGGCGTGGGCGCGGGCTGCGGTCTGTCCTGCGCGAGCAGCGCGGCGGCCTGCGCGAGGCGCGCGCACCGCTCGCGCGCGCCGCACGCCGCGCCGCCCGCCCACGCGGTACAAGCTTGGCTTACCTTCTCGCGAGCAGGTCCTTCTGCCTCCGGGGCGGCAGCCTGGCCGGCGTGGGCGCGGGCTGCGGTCTGTCCTGCGCGAGCAGCGCGGCGGCCTGCGCGAGGCGCGCGCACCGCTCGCGCGCGCCGCACGCCGCGCCGCCCGCCCACGCGGTACAAGCTTGGCTTACCTTCTCGCGAGCAGGTCCTTCTGTCTCCGGGGCGGCAGCCTGGCCGGCGTGGGCGCGGGCTGCGGTCTGTCCTGCGCGAGCAGCGCGGCGGCCTGCGCGAGGCGCGCGCACCGCTCGCGCGCGCCGCACGCCGCGCCGCCCGCCCACGCGGTACAAGCTTGGCTTACCTTCTCGCGAGCAGGTCCTTCTGTCTCCGGGGCGGCAGCCTGGCCGGCGTGGGCGCGGGCTGCGGTCTGTCCTGCGCGAGCAGCGCGGCGGCCTGCGCGAGGCGCGCGCACCGCTCGCGCGCGCCGCACGCCGCGCCGCCCGCCCACGCGGTACAAGCTTGGCTTACCTTCTCGCGAGCAGGTCCTTCTGTCTCCGGGGCGGCAGCCTGGCCGGCGTGGGCGCGGGCTGCGGTCTGTCCTGCGCGAGCAGCGCGGCGGCCTGCGCGAGGCGCGCGCACCGCTCGCGCGCGCCGCACGCCGCGCCGCCCGCCCACGCCGCCAGCCGCCGCGCGCGCCGCTCCACCACCAGTCCGCCCGACTAACGAAACATCTCAGGGTTAGAGCCTGTCCAGATGACACGATTTACGCGCGAATCCACTCGAGCGCCTCATGTTTTATTGAGTCCAGATGCCGCGTTTTACGCGCGTTTCTACAGGGGAGGGACGTCGGCAAAAAAAATATATTTCGTATCGAATTTATCGCGCTTCATTTTGAACCAAATACGTCCACTCGCCACGGACTCGCGCATACTATTGAACGCTCCAATAGCGCCAGTGTATGTCGACTTGCGCGGCGCTCGCGCGTAAATCGAGCGAGTCGTGAGTCCGGCACATTGCACGCGTTTTACGCGCGAGTTTTGAAACGCGCACGAGCATCTGGACGAGATGCAGTAGCTCTAGGCTCTAGTGCCTCGGGCGAGTGCCCCGCAAAACGCTTCGTCTGTACAGGGTCTTAGTCCACTACACCAGTGCGCTTTCCGTTCAAGAAGGGCATGCGTCATAGAGCTGTCACAATTAGTCTAGTAAGAATAAGTGTGACAGCAATATCACGCATGCTTTGATAACGTCGTGTGGACTTAGCTAAGGATCTTCGCGTCGAAACGTCCCTATTCACCTTTTCAACATCCGCATTTTCATTATTTTTATGAAAGCTAACTACCCTCATTCCCTTCAAAAGTGCTACTAATCAGGGACTGAATAACCCCTAAATAGCGCTAGAATTTTTATTCCGTTATGACGTCATCATACTCTTAGTAAGGTAGAACAACTAATATGATACATATAATCTCAGTATAAAACATATACCGAATTTCAGTAATAAAACATACCGAATTTAGCTCAATGAAAACGTAATTAAGTATAACTACAATACCTGTTTTTAAAGTAACATTTACAATTTCTAAAGTATTATTTACATACAAAATATTAAAGATGTATGTAGAAACTACTTGATTCGGTAGTACCTAACACGAAATAGGAGCCAGACGAAAAATATAATGAACGTTAGTTCGTGAGTCCATTAATTGCAATTATAAGGGACACTTATACCAAAATATAAACTTATTTCTTATTTAATCCATTGTCAAGGAACTCGACAAAGCACTGTTCAAATTTTATTTTCAAATGGACTTTCCTTTCTCCTTCAATTCCCTTAAGAAGTCGGAGCGAGTACCTTACGTCAACAAGCAGTTCGCGCACACCGCACAGCTGTTTTCGGCCGACCGACAGTTTCGAGCGTTGTGTTGCTATTAGTTAAGCCGTTAAAAAATTTAAATTTGATTTTTTTGGTATGATTT
This sequence comes from Epinotia demarniana, assembly GCA_945867215.1. Classification (NCBI taxonomy): domain Eukaryota; kingdom Metazoa; phylum Arthropoda; class Insecta; order Lepidoptera; family Tortricidae; genus Epinotia; species Epinotia demarniana. Next base: position 349,581 of record OX244264.1, read on the forward strand.
AATGATAGACATATCGAATTAATTATACAAATGTATAATTTAAATAAAAATAAATTCTTACACATATACATATGACAGTTTAGTGAATTGACAACTTAATACTACTCTGAATAACACTATTAATTAAAGTAAACTAAAAACTAATCTTTTAAATATAACATAAGAATTGCCGAACAGATCTGCGTTCATACATTTTTCATTATACAGTTTACATGCGCGCTTAATATATGAATGCTGTGCGTGTTTAGTTCTGCTGCTTGCAATACTAAATAAGGCCTTCTTGCGACAACTACGTTCTAATCTACGGGGAACATGAAAACCTATATTACGTAATAGTTCAGGGGCATCAACTAGATTATTCATAATCTTAAACAGAAATAGTAAATCGTTACAGGAGCGTCTCAGAGAAAGGGGTTGGAGATGGTGTCTGGCAGAAGATGAGGCGTAACCTTCATAGTTATCTCCTGTTCGGAATTCCATTGTCTTAACAAACTTCTTCTGGAGTCTTTCAATTCTGACTTCGTGTACACTATAGCAGGGGTTCCACACTGCGGAGGCAAATTCCAAGCGACTTCGGACATAGCTATTATAAAGTAGTCTGTAAGTAAGAGGTCTTTTAAAGGGTTTCGCAACACGAAGAATGAAACCTAGCTGCCTATACGACTTATTTAAGATTTGATCAATATGAGAGTTAAATGTCAATTCAGCGTCAATGATCACACCTAGGTCGCGTATACTTTGTTGACGTGCTAGAGTACCACCACACAAGCTATAATTATATTATATGGGATCTTTCTTTCGCGTAAATGTTATTACTGCGCACTTATCGCTATTTAAAAATAAATTGTTTGTAGTACAGTAATTTTCAAACTTAAATAAATCGTCTTGCAATAGAGCACAGTCTGCTTGTGTTTTAATTACTCTGAATATTTTTGTGTCGTCGGCGTATAGAAGAGCTTTCGATTCAGTGAGACACTCTGTAATGTCATTAATGTATAGGATAAATAATAAAGGTCCCAAATGGGACCCTTGTGGGACCCCTGAGGTAACATATTTGGAGCCAGAAGAGAAGCCTCCGAGTACGACAGTTTGAGACCTTTTTTCTATATAAGACTTGATCCACCGGAAAAGGTCGCCATGCACACCGAGGCTCCAAAGTTTCAGCAAAAGCGTGTTGTAGGAAATTTTGTCAAATGCCTTAGCGAAATCTGTGTAAACTGCGTCGACTTGGTGTCGATTATCCACTTCACGTATCGGCTTCACGTATGATCTCACTAAAAGACAAGAGATTACTTTCTACGCTTCGACCCTTGTAGAACCCATGCTGATTGGGGTTGATATGACGACGAACGACATACGAAAGCTGGTCAGTAATTATTTTTTCCAATATTTTTCCGAATTGACATAATTTAGAAATAGGTCTATATTTTTCGATATCTTGACTTACAGGACCCTTAGGGATAGGTGTAATCCAAGCCTTTTTCCAGATTTGCGGGACATGCCCCTCCCTCATAGATAATAAAAATATCTTGGTGATAGGATAAACTAATGCATTAGCACATTTACTGATTAGTACAGGATGTATTCCATCAGGCCCAGCACCCTTGTTTATGTCAATAGATTTCAAATATTTGAGAACAATTTGATTAGTCAAAGTAATTGAACCGATGTTGAAAACTGATTGTGTTGGCGGTTCCAAATAGTTAACATCTAGAGGTGGTAAAGAAGAGTGTTCGAAAACAGATTGGAAATGATCACTAAACATTTTGCAAATGTCTGTTCCGTCTGAGGATGAGACACCCTTATAATACATAGTTTGTGGTATACCGCCATTGGACCTAGTAGACTTAATAAATTTCCAAAAATATTTAGGATGTGATTTTATTTTATCCTCTGAAAACTCTATATACCTGTTGTAGCATTTTCTTTCAGTTACTTCTGCTCTTTTTCTTAATTTTTTGAAACTTTCATAATCTAGGGGGTTTCCATAACATTTCCAAAGTTTATGGTATTTTCTTTTTTCTTTTAAAATTTTTCTTAATGGTTTGCTGTGCCATATAGGATATTTGTTTGAGTAACGGGACTGACTAAAATAGGGAGCAGGCACGTGAAAACTTATCCATAATGGTTTGAAGCTCGCACTGCGATGTGGCAACAAAGGCTGCGTCGTCAGCTAACAGCAAATTGTCAACGAATAAATCGTCTCGCTTTTGCTTTGACTTTAGGAGAGAAACATTGTGAAGCTTTCCGTCAGCCCTTGTATGGAGATGGATACCCTGTTGGTCGTCACCGAAAGCAGTTTTTAGCAGTAACGAGAAAAATATACCATACAGGGTAGGCGCCAGTACGCAGCCCTGCCGAACACCTCGGCGCATGAAGAACGGGTCAGACACGGTACCATCGATTACCACTGCACCCGGCATACCCTCGTGAAAGGACTTTATAATACCCATGAGTTTAGGTGGGCATCCAATATGTTCTAATATGGAATAAAGCCCTTCCCTGCTGACGGTGTCGAAGGCCTTGTTCAGATCAACGAACGCAACAATCAGAGTCGTTTTCTGCTCTCTACACTTTTCCTGTATTTATCGAAGTGTAAAAATCATATCCGTTGTGGAACGCTGAGCACGGAATCCACATTGACTTTCGGGATACACGCGATCGGCAAGTAGCTGTATCCTTGACAATACTACACGACCGAATAACTTGCACACGATACTAAGGAGGGAAATGACGCTTTAATTGTTGCAATCGCCGCGGTCTCCCTTCCCCTTGTACAGCGTGACGATATTAGCATCGCGCATATCCTGTGGAAATTTACCTTCCTCCCAGCATTTCCACAACTGACTGTGCAGAATTGGACCCACACACTCGAGCTTTATGATGTCAGCTTGAGTTCCATCGCTGCCTGGACTCTTTCCGCGTTTAAGCTGTTTTACAGCATTGTGACATTTCTCTATAGAGGGTGGAGACTCTAGTTCGACCCAAGTTGCTAATTTAGGCGTATGCTCTAAGGCCTCTGAGTCAATAGCAGTTGGGTTCGAATAGAGTTCGGTGTAATGTTGCACCCATCGTCCGAGTTGACGGCAACTATCAGTTATTATAGTACCATCCGCTTCTTTAAGAGGGGCTGTCTTTTTAGGCACAGGACCTAGAACCTGTTTGATGCCTGAATAAACACCGCTGAAGTTACCAACGTCCGCGCACTTCTGAATATTGGTGCACACATTCGTCCAGTACATATTTGCATATCGCCGTGCATTACGCTGAAGAGTTGACGTGGCGTTTTTAAGTTTTTCCCGCGTTTCCGGAGTAGACTTCATACGGTGTTTCAATGCCGCTTCGCGTTTGGAGTCGAGCAAAGGTTTTAACTGCTCCAAGTTTTCAGCGAACCAATCTTGGGTCTTAGTTTCCTGGTAACCAAAAACTGTGCCAGCAATGTCCGTTAGCAAGAACTTGACGCTCCTCCACATGTCGTCAGCGTATGCATTCTCACTCCAGGTTGACTGCGCGTTTTTTACCAACTCCCTAAATTCATTAACTATCTCGTCATTCCTGGACTTCCTGGTATTAAGAACGTTCACTTTCTTCTTACCAGGAGGTCTGGACGAATGGATCTTTTTCTGAGTGAAGGCAATGCGCGCCATCACCAAGGAGTGATAAGTGCCACATTGTGCACTGTGAAAAGTTCTAGTGTAGAGTGTCTCACGAAGGTCATTCTTTCTAGCAGATGCCAATGTCCAGAGCGAGGGTGTTTCCAAGAAACCTGGCGACATAATTTGCCCTTAAAGTATTGGTGACGCACATTTGGTTTCTAGAACAAAACTCTAGTTAGCAAACGTTGACCATTTTCCTTTTTTTACCGATACCATGTTCACCAATACAGTCAGGCTACGCAATACGGTATTGGCCGACTCTGGCATTAAAATCTCCCAGTATATATAAGCGGTCCGAAGATTTAACCCTACGCACTGTTTCATGGAGCTGATCGTAAAACTGGTCTTTGGCCTCGTCCGATGATGTTAGTGTTGGAGCGTACGCGGATATCGCTGTAATGTAACCGCTGTTTGTCAAAATCAAAATCAAATCAAATCATTTATTTCGAGTAACATAAGACTCATAATGCATTGTTTCATAAAATCCATACAAATACAAATGCTAGAATTAAAAAAGAAAATAATAATTAAAGACTGAATACAATGTCAAACAAAATAAAATAAATAGGATAAAATATAATCAAATAAAATGTCACATAAATAAAATACGCGCACGCTACGCGGCGAAGCCGACATGGGTGAAGTGTCCTCTCCACAGACACTGCATCGCCTGGGACGCACTTGAAGATACACAGGGTTGCCCAAGACCTGTGCCTCTCTCTCGACCTCACCGACTGGATCCGCGGGAACGACAAGTCGATACGCGCGGAGTCGGGTCAGTTGCAGGTGCATGACGGCTGGCACCGAGCAGGATTTGTTTCAAGTTTCCCTTCTCTGTAGCTATCTCTTCCGTTCATCAGTAGGAGGACCGCGTGCAGGCGAGACAGACTGGGGCACTGAGATCTTATTTTTACTTGCATCGAGTAATCATTTTTTTCACTTTTGTATGGAGCGTTGGCTGACTGGGGCGACATGCTCCATACAAATGTAAAAAAAAATCACGTCAAATCTTTTTTTTCCTTTAGTTTTTTCTTATCAGAACACGATACCTGTTATGCCCTTGATGTGAACCCCCCATTTATGTTACACCGTGTATAGGCGACGAACAAAACCGACAGAGGGGACTTAGGACGTAAGTTATAGCTTCCATTTTTTTTGTTGAACGTTCGACTTTATTGCAAACGCATAAAACTTGGTATTGCTTTGGAATTCAACGACTTGTTTATCAATAGTTTACTCGCTAAGACTTTCGGGTTGATCCAAAAAAAGTACAAATACTTCAAGGATTCTAAGCACACCAATCTTAAATTAAAATCATAATTATGTAGGTAACGACATCATAAAAAAGTATCTAATACCGACTCCTGAGATTTATGTTCCGCGACTTTATTGTCATTTGAACTAACAAAATTAATTATTTAAAACTATTAAATTACAATGAGTTTGCACAAATTTCGAAGAACTTACTAAAAGAAATAAATCCCATCTTTTTTCTTGTTTTTTTGTTGGTAGTTACGCAGTTTTTGACTGAACATTTAGACATAACTGACAACCAACAAGTCTCACGGTTGAAACCAGACTAAACGCAAAAGAGCCGGCCGATACGATCGGCCGGTTCTTTTGGACGGCCATTATTTTTGGCTGATGGTGTATTTGGTTCTATATACTAAATCAATGGTTACTGCAAATTATTCTTACCTTGTTGAACTACATCAACCATGTACCTCCTATACCCTTAAATTACGGTACCGTTATCCGATACCGAAATAATTACGGTATACTTTGACTCGGTAAAGTAAATCTTAGGGTATCTTTTGTTTTAGTACCTTTATTTTAAAATTAAAACGGTATACTTTGAAGCAGAAGCAAAATAGTTCACTATCGTATTACTCGTTCGAGTACCTACCTTTATTTTAAAATGATAACGGTATACTTTGAAGCAGTAGTAAAATAGTCGTAATACCGATTTGTTAAAATAGCTTTCTTTTAAAATGATTACTGTATGCTTTGGATAGGTAGAGTAGGCAGAGTAATGTTGCAAGTGTCGTTTTGATTCAGTACCTTTAATAGGCATGATGACAGTAATTGAAAATCACTAAAATATGGTATTTTCTTAGTGAAATTTTAATCATAGAATTCGAAAAATGCTCATTTTTTTTATAAAGTAAGAGATTATTATTTATTTTGATAAAAAAAACTGAAAATTACGGACGCCCGCCATGATATGTTAAACACCAATCATAGCGCATGATGTCACGTTTGCATAAACAAATACCCATAACGGCCTTTACCACAGATTACAGAGAAAACTTACGTTCTGAACGAATAGTAAGACGGGGATAGAACCATGTTATCTGTCAGATCTTCATACGTCATTGTCCCGTTTTCTCGCTCGCACGGCAGCGCAAGACTTGTAAACTTTTTAATTTATGTTCATTCAATGAGCAATTGAGCGATCTAGGTAGCAAACGGCAAAGGTCTGCGTTCTGTTTATACAAACATGACGTCACTCGGGACGCCCTGACACTGACAAGCGTTTTAGCGCCAATTAGAAATTTAAAAACTAAAGTGCATTTTTTTCCGACTTAACTATTATATTCTCTTGAAAAATCTTATTCGTTGTACATAATAAATGTTTCTAAACATTATAGAACAGTTTTTCAAAATGTGTCATCATGCCTATTGTAACTGATCTTCAAGGTCAGGAGTAAAGGTACGGTTTAAAACTGTATACTATGCAATACCTTTATTAAGTACGTCAAAAAAGATTTCGTCATAACTCCTCTCCTTTTTAGGGTTCCGTAGCCAAATGGCAAAAAACGGAACCCTTATAGATTCGTCATGTCTGTCTGTCTGTCTGTCCGTCAGTATGTCACAGGCATTTTACTCTAAAACCATAAGGTGTATTTGAATAAAAAAAATGAGGATAGGGTGTGTTTTGTTAACCGCTACATAGTTTTGTAATGAAATTACTAAAAAAGATTTTTTTTAGGGGTGCACCCCATACATAAAACTGAAAGTCAAAAATTATTTTTTCATTGCAAGCCCACGTGTGGTACATCAATCGACGGGCCTTTCAAAATAAATATAAGGTTTCTAAGCAATTTTTTGGATTAAGTGAATAGAGTCGGAAATAATCGCCCCGAAAGTGACTAAAATTGTGTCCCCCCCCCTCTAATTTTTGAACCGTGTATTTTAAAATTATGAAAAAAATCATGCTCATAGGGATTATAAAATTCTACTAGTGAAATTTGTTTTCAACAAGATCGGTTCAAAGGTTTTCGAGATATTTATATAAAACTGCGTTGCTTAAAGAAAAGGACGTAAGTGCCATAAGTTTTCAGTAACGATATGACCTTCAAACTCAAACTCAAACTCAAACTCAAAATTATATTTATTCAAGTAGGCCCAGTAACAAGCACTTTCAAATCGTCAGGTAGAAACATAATCTTAAGCTAATTACTTCGAGTAATTTATTAAACATAAAAAGTAACATTTAAATGAAATATTTAAAATTTTATATAAAAAAATACTAGTCTAGAATGTTTCTAGAAAGACAATCTAATGTCAAAAAATAAATAAAACGAGAATAATTAATTAAAAACACAATGTCAAATTTTTCCAAACGGAATAAATAAATTATAAATCCAGTCAAAATTAGTCCCAAGAAGTTTTATCATTCATGTAGTCTTGTGCGCTATAATAAGCTTTAGAAATAAGTTTACGTTTCACATAGTTTTTGAATTTATTAATAGATAACTCAGTTACGTTTCCAGGAAGTTTGTTATAAAACCTCTTCTTCATGTCAGACCCATCATACCCCTAGCAATACCCCTGGGTGTAGGGTGGGACTGAACCATACCACCGTAGTGCTGTGCACTATATTATGCTTTATAATATCTATCCCAAAAGTCTAATTACCGTTATCAGTATCACGCAGTGTAGTTGAAAAAGTTAGACTACCGTTATCTGTACGAGTAGGTAACCTTTGATTTAGTATATAGAACTAGATGCACAATGTCAAACAAATATGCCAAGAAATGTGCCCCAGAACATGAACGAAGAATACTCTGGACAGGCTATGGTAATAATAATACCACGTGCGAGCGAGCTGGTAGCATACAAATCTCTATAAGTGTGACAGAAGGGGGAATATCATTCATTGTCATTGTCATAGTTCCACTTTTTTTTTTATTTGCCACAACTGATTTAGTATGAAGTTGTGCCACACAAACCATTACCCGTCCCGTAGTAAGTTGTTTATGACAAGTCATCACCCATTTTAGGACCGGTTCTTAATTTAGCTGCATAAGAGCTTTTCCGTCCCTCACCGTGGCAACACGTACAGCCCGTCCATAGTATTCTAGGTTCATGGCCCCAGAATGACAGCTCTAGCTACATTTCAGTAGTTGCGTATAGCGTTTACTTATAACCTGCATCAAGATATATGTTTCATAAAAAAAGAACTCAGTGTTTTAGACCTTAAGCACCATATTAGCAAATCAACATCAAAAGATTAAATACTTTTTAGTTTATTGTGACATATAATGTGACTTGACTGCTCACGTCAAAACTTTAGCGTTTAGCGAATGAATGGTCGCGTTATAAATTTTATTTATTTCAACAGAAAGCACAAATACATCTGGTTTCTTTATTTTACAAGTGGGGAATAGACAGTTTCAAATATTTGTACAAATATTATATACAAAACAATTGTTGAGATTTCCGTTAGTACATATAGTACAGCTGACAGAGTCCATAAAAAGAAATCATTTTAGTTTCCTTGAAATAGATTCAGTTTGTTAAATAATTGTATTTTTGACCTGCCTTTACTTTAAATACTTTCTTTTTTGCGATGTAATGTAAGCGTACAGTCAAGCAGCGATCAGCTGTCGATTTTATTAAAACGGTCCTGGGTTTTGAACGTCACTCTCATGATCACCCGACATAGCTATAAAACGAGTATTACGAGATATAAGGTCAAAAATGAATGATGATGAAAATTGGCAACAATTAGCGCATTTCCAAATGATGTGTTGGGATTGTATTTGTATCATAGAATTTTATTATAGTTCATTAATGCTATTACCTTTTGCAAGGTCATGTCTGTCTGTCTGTTTGTCTGTCCGTCCGTATGTCACAGGCATTTTACTCGAAAACTATAGGGTGTATTTGAATAAAATTTTGAGGATAGGTGTATTTTCTTAACCGCTACATAGTTATGTAATAAAATTACAAAAAAAGTTTTTTTTAGGCGTGCACTCCATACAAATAAAAAAATAAAATAAAATTGAAACTCTAAAAAAAAAATTGCATGCCCACGTGGCACATCAATCGATAGGCCTTCCAAAATAAATATAAGGTTTTTCAGCAAATTTTTTGATTAAGTGAATAGAGTCGGAGATAATCGCCCCGAAAGTCACTAAAATTGTGTCCTCCTCATCTCTAACTTTTGAACCGTGTATTTCAAAAATATGAAAAAAAATCATGCAAATTGTTTTGAACAAGATCGGTTCAAAGGTTTTCGAGATATTTCTAAAAAACCGCCTTACTTAAAGAAAAGGATGTAAGTGCCATATGAATTTAGTAAGGATACGACCTTTTTAATAGGCACGGAACCCTTGTTGTGCGTGGTCCGACACGCACTTGGCCGCTTTTTTGATGTTTTCTTCGAGCTACGGGTCACATTGATTCGTATGGCCTAAAGATCAATCGTTCCGATTTTCATGCTTTTAACACCGTTTTTCCAGTCCATACTTAGTAATACTAAGTCAATATGTTACTGAGAAACTCCACAAACAAGGTAGACATGGTCTGGCTCCTCATTTGCTGGGGACTTTCATCCCAGCAGCAAACGAGGTTGCTCAAAAGTACCAGGCACCCATAACTTACACAGTACCCGATCGTAGTGGTGCAGTAGCAGACGGTCTTCGGCGCGAGTGGCCAGGACCTGCACGATGTTAGCCAGCAGCTAACTATAGTACCAGGCACCCATATTTCACTAAGAAACTCGACTAACTGGCTAGAAGTCCCTATCAAAATGTTGCTCAAAAGTACCAGGCACCCATAATCCTCACAGTACCTGATCGTAGTGGTGCAGTAGCAGACGGTCTTCGGCGCGAGTGGCCAGGTCCTGCACTATAGAGGCCAGGAGCTGAGTGGACGCGGCCGGCGACAGCTGCGAGCGGCAGGCGTCGGCCAGGCAGTCCAGGGCCGAGGGGAGGGCGTCGGCGTCGTCTTCCATGCCATCTACATATAAACATGTATGTTTCAAGTCTAGTTTCTCTGCAAAGGTTGGTTGGCACTCGTGGTAAAATTATTGCCTAGCACGATTCTTCAGAATAGGTAGCCCAGTGGGCGGTGGGCTCCTTCAGGATGCAATCGGGATAACGCCTATAGTCTGTTTTTTTTAGGATTAGAAATACGGTAAACAAAGAAGCAGTCGTCGTCAACCTTTTCTGCTTGGGACAAATATTAGATGTTACCCGGAAATTCATCCTTGCTGCAAACACACACCAACTTGTAAATGTTCATGGACTCTGTTTCTGTAATGTATTGCTTATGGTGAAGCCAAAACGTTCAGGGGAGAACGAGTCGATCTTTTTAGCAAGCCACTTGGACTTGCTTCTGGTTGGTCCATCGCTGTCCGCATGGCACCACACAGCGAAATATAAAATCTTAATATTAATTAACAAATAGATACTCGTAAAATGATCTCGTAATCTTCACCAATTTGTTGATTACCAAGAAAACAAGAAAAATAACGTAAGATACGATTGACAATTTTGACAATGTTGACAGCGGAAAAAAACGAACCGATCGTTACAAACCTCTTCTTCTTTAGGTTTTTTTATTGTGCAACCTTTCCAGAACTAAACAACGAAATTCAAAATAACAGAGTCAAAAATAAATACATTAAAAATAAATATATTGTTGTAAGTATTACTTAGATATAAATAATGAAAACACTTCTATCATTTTAGGGTAGACAACAATAACGTAAATCTTTTTTAGTGGCTGTTTGAGATATTTTGACAGTTGTGGGGCATAAAGTGCCTTATATAAAAGTGCCTCGTGCTTCGTGCTTTAGCCTTCTTTCTAATGCTAAAAAAACGCACTATACATTGGTGACGTTTCGATATTTTGGAGAGGTACATGTAAGGCACAGCGAAATGACATCTCGCACTTATTGGTGCCAGCCTAACCGAGATTTTTACCTTCCCTTTACAAAAGACCGATATGATACATTTACTAAATGCTTTCAAGGTACGTGGTTGTATTTTCCTGGGAGGGGTCGCCAGAGTTTCCGAGTATACTCAGGGGAATACGACTCCTCGGGTGTCGCTTGCCGTATAATATCAGCCATTTGTCCCGATTTGCAGACATTGGAGTGCACTCTTGCAGAGGTCCGAGAGAGATCTGATCGGTCCATCGTTTGTGATCTGGGGCCTTCTACCCTAAACACAATCATGGTCAACATAACTGAGGACAGGTCGAAGAACTCTTGATCGTCCAAGGCACCGGTGCGGGGACGATGTCCAAAAAGACTCGAATAAACTCCGGGCCGTTGACTGGGCAGAGCCGGCAGGGGACAGGGAAGCCTAGCTATGTTTAGTATCGCGTATGTCAGTCGCTCCTTAAATAAAAGCGAGTGCAACTACAGCGCAACGGAGCGTGAGGCGTTGAGCGTATTATTTTCAGTTGAGAAGTTTCAAGCGTATTTAGGGTCACGAAAATTTACAGTAATTACGGACCATGCGTCATTAAAATGGTTTATGAAACTTGAAAACCCGTCAGGTAGGTTAGCTCGTTGGGGTTGCAGACTGTCTCAATTTGATTTTGATATTGAGCACAGGAAGGGATCGCTTAACGTTGTGCCTGATGCACTGTCTAGGCTTATGACGGTTGACGCAGTAAACGTAACTAATGTGGTAAATGATGAGCCGGATGAATGGTATGACAGAATTAAAAGTGGATGCACAACTCATCCCGCAAATTTTCCAAATTTTTGCATGAAGGAGGGAAAGTTATTTAGACTTAGCCAGTCTAAGTATAACTTATTAAGAGAGTTTGATTGGAAGGAAGTGGTAAGAAAGGGTGACCGTAAAAGAGTTTTGCAGGAAAACCATTGCGAAGCAACTGCAGCTCATTTTGGTGTTTTTAAAACTCATCGCCGGCTGGCGTTAACATACTTTTGGCCGGGAATGTATAAGGATGTGGTCGAGTATGTAAAGGCTTGCGATACCTGTGCAGCCTATAAACACTCCCAAAAACCGACTGCAGGCCTGATGGGACAGCCAAAGGTATGTCATCGCCCATGGCAGGTAGTTAGCATCGATCTGGTGGGCCCACTTCCGCGCTCTCGAAGAGGTTTTACCTTTTTGTTTGTGGTAACATGTTGCTTTTCGAAATTCACACTGCTATTTCCGCTTCGCCGCGCCACAAGCGCTTTGGTGGCGAAGACTTTTGAAGAACACGTCATTTTAACACATGGTGTGCCTGAAACCGTAATCACTGATAACGGAGTGCAATTTACGGGATCAGAGTTTAAGCAGTTGATAAAACGATACAATATACCTAACCTATTTTACGGACCGCGTTATACCGCCCAAGTAAATTTAGTTGAACGGTACAATAAGACAGTGATGATTTCCGTAGCGTCCTACGTAGAGGACAATCACCGAACATGGGATGAAAAACTGCACCAGATTAGGTTTGCGATAAACAGTGCAGTAAACGAGTCCACAGGGTTTTCTCCATTTTTTTTAGTTCACGCTAGAGAACCAGTCATCAACGGGTCCTTTTATAAGGACACCGATCAAAAGTACACCACAGCTGTTCCTAGGGATGAGTACGCAGGTCAATTTGGAATATTGAAAGACATATTTGAGCAGGTTAGGTTACGTTTATTAAAAGCACATGCAATTAACGCAAAATATTACAATTTAAGACGCCGTTCGGCGAAGTTCTCGGTTGGGGACATTGTTTGGAAGCGTACGTATGTACAAAGCGACGCTTCAAAGTTTAGAATGTCAAAACTTGCGCCCAAGTATGAAAAATGCAGGGTTAAAGCGGTTTTGTCTCCTTTAGTTTATGAGCTCGAAAGGATGGATGGTCATCCGATTGGCTCGTGGCATGTTAAAGATTTTAAGTAGGCAGTTGGTGTAGGGTTATAGGTGTGAAGTTGTCCCTGGACGTACGGCCTCGTGTTTGTGAGTGCGTCGCCGTGCCGCCAGGGCCAACAACCACGGACGCCTAGAGTAATATTATCTCTGGACGTACGGCCCCGAGTTCAATACGAGCCGTCGCCGTGCCGCCAGAGTTAACTAATTATTACTGCCAAATGTGAACATCTTAGTTACGGTTATTAATCGCAAGTAGTGTTAAAAATATTTTGGAATATTTAATCACGAATTTTGGAAGGTACGTGGTGAACAGGAGCTACTGTTTTACTACTCATGTGTGTTTAGATGACGAATGAATGATGTAAATGGGAATTTGACTGCGAAGTATGTTAGGTGCGATCAACCTGTGCTCAATACCAGGATCGGATTAATTAATCTTTAATATGACCTTATTCCCCTTTCATCCACGAGAGGAGGCCTGTGTGCACACTAGTGTCACATTTATAGGCTAGTTTATAAATGCTTGCACTATATCCTGTTACGTAATGTCGGTGACGTGTAGTCTCCTGCTTCGCCTCCTTTGATGAGTACCCAAGTGGTACAAATTCTTTTGCGCACTTGCTTTGTCTACGTGTGGTCAGGTGCCTGACAAGTGCCTAAATGGTGCTTGTTTTTTTTTTTTAGCTAACATATTTCTCTTTCGGCTGAGACTTGGAGACAAAGAGTTTTTTTTTTTCATTCTTTTATACCCTATGCCCTAAATCTGGGACAGGGATATTTTCTCGGATATGGACTTTTGCCCGGGCAAGCGGAGATTGTGTTGAAGACTGCTGAACATAGGCCCTGGCAGTTTGAGTTAGCTTCTGCAGCACAACTTTAGGTTGTGATGCAAAGGCTAAAGGAATGTTTACCGGTATGAAGGCAAATAGGTTAGTTTAGGTTAACTTTCCCACTTATTCGTGGGTTCGATTGGATCCTTTGTGTTTTTTCTTTTAAATTGTTTTCTTAGTAACCCGACGGGTTGGTTTCTCTTTAGAAAAGAGACTGTGGTAACGTTTTGGGGTAGGTTAGTGATCCCCAGGGGATCAACCTCGGCCTTATGGGCCACATATATATATATATATTTTTTTTTTTTTTTTTTTGGTTGTTTGAAGTTTAGGATAAGTAATTGGTCTTACCATTTCTCTAAATATTGGTTGTTATTTTTTTAAGTTGTTGTGGCAGGTGCGGAAAGTCGCTGAGGACAGCGAGCGGTTCACCTGCGTTGAACCTTTTCATCGGGGGGGGATGTATTGTAACGGCGTAATATTTTAATTTATTGGCATCGTGTAGCACTGCCTCTAAACATCAACACAGCATCTAAAAAGAAGTCTTAAACAGCTTTAATTGTGTTGTAATGAACCTGTGGTCTGTGTTGTCAGCTTAGGGAAAAATCCTATTTTTAAATATAAAATTGAGTTTTTAATGCAACTTGGTAGCAATCAAGATCTAGATAGGTATATAGAATTTTGTTAGTGAACTTACAAATTCCAAGTTTGAAAATGGGGCTAATTCTGAATTAAAGGAAATTACAAAGAATTAGCAATCCCCAATTTAATTTTCATATAAATTAATAGTAGCAGGTTTCAATTAGGTGAGATAAAAAATTAAAAGACAGTATTCAGGATTGGATAATTTATTCCACTGCAATACCAGAGATAAGGCCTGTGGGCCAGTGGGTTTCCCAAGATGTTCATGGGGCCATTTTTGAATTCGCGGCTGACACAGCAGCATCAGGTTTCTGAAGAAATCTTATTTCTGACCCATTGGTGGTCACCATTTTGGGAGCTGATTCCGTACCGGTGTCCTGAAAGGGAGAAGAACCGTGAGTATTAATTGTGATGGATTGAGTGTAATTCCGCGTGGCGCGAAACACGAGGAATTAGGTAGTAATCTGTTCTCTGGTCTTTTCAGGAGAGGAATTCAGCGAGGAGGGAGTTTCGCGATAGGAGGAACTATGAAAGTTATATAGTTCACTATTGGTAAGATAAACTTACCCATTTTGTGAAGGTTTCATGTCGGCGTGTAGTAGGTACCCACCGTTCACTAATTAATCCAATTTAATTATTTTCAGTGAACGGGAAGAAATTGAGAAAGAAGGAGAAGGATTAAGAAAGTGTTTGTTTGTTGGAAATGCTTCTTGTCTAGCAGCTTCGGCATCAGGTCCCTCTAGCGAGACGGAGGAAGCTACCCAGTTTCAAGGTCCGCCTGCTGTCCGGTCGCCTTCCACAGCAGTAAATTCAGGTGTGTTCGCTCCAGTTCGAAACAGGCGTACCAAAAATAAAGATATAATTGTGTAAATAATTATAGTTAGAAATTTTATCCCTGGTGCCAATCCATTGCCATATTAGTATTTAAGAAGTACAGTGTAATAAAGGTGTAACTTACTCATGGTAGAGATTCCAGTCCTTTGGACCTAGTGTTACACGACCCAGCTCTATCCTTAGCACTCGAAATAGGTCAGGATTCATAGATTGAAAGGTTGACTGGTCTCGCCATGACATGCAAATTGGTGTAAGATATATACAGCTTCCGTTACAGTTACGGTGCCTTCCTGTGAAATAAAGAGTATAATAGTATTTGGCAATTGTTTCTTTCATATCCAAAGCTTTCCCAGGGTTTTAGCTTCATTACTGACCTTATTAGTTCTTATTTTTTTCTTGACAATTTTCTGCGACAGTGTTTTGAAGGGGCACATAGCCGGGAGAAAGCACTTGTTACAGTGGCGCCCAACGTGGGCGCGTGTTACACCATGCAAGAGCCACTGTGGGTCGTTGCGGCACAGCAGCAAGTAAGTGAGTTACCAGCGTCAGCGGGGTCGGCGAGCGCCGCAGCCCAGGCGGCCACGTTGTGCTTGAGCGCGGCCGCCACGCCCGCCAGCCCCAGGTCCCGCGCCGCCCGGAACGCGGCCGCCGCCGCCGCCAGGCTCTCCGCGCACGACACCAGCTTGTCCCGCCCGCCGCCGGCGACCAGGGGCGCCGCCAGGGTGCAGGCTTCCGCGGCGAGCCGCATGGACCATTCGGCACCGGACTCTGCCTCGTTCAGGTGTGCCTAGGGACAATATTGAGGATACTGATAAAGGACAAAATTTTTAAAACTTTCAGTACTAGAATGGCCGACAAATGCGGAATGACAGCACTAGATGGGCGCTCTGGTCGTCAGCGCGCCCGCGCCGTCCACGCTGCCCGTCGATATGCAAGGAGGATGATGACATACCACGTATAGCTGAGCCTGGGCGTCCACCTCCTTGTGTCTCGCGACGTCAGCAGCGGGGCCGGGCGGTGGGAAGGGCAGCGGCTCGGGCGGCGGCGCGCGCAGCCAGCTAGGAGGATGATGACATACCACGTATAGCTGAGCCTGGGCGTCCACCTCCTTGTGTCTCGCGACGTCAGCAGCGGGGCCGGGCGGTGGGAAGGGCAGCGGCTCGGGCGGCGGCGCGCGCAGCCAGCTAGGAGGATGATGACATACCACGTATAGCTGAGCCTGGGCGTCCACCTCCTTGTGTCTCGCGACGTCAGCAGCGGCGCCGGGCGGTGGGAAGGGCAGCGGCTCGGGCGGCGGCGCGCGCAGCCAGCTAGGAGGATGATGACATACCACGTATAGCTGAGCCTGGGCGTCCACCTCCTTGTGTCTCGCGACGTCAGCAGCGGGGCCGGGCGGTGGGAAGGGCAGCGGCTCGGGCGGCGGCGCGCGCAGCCAGCTAGGAGGATGATGACATACCACGTATAGCTGAGCCTGGGCGTCCACCTCCTTGTGTCTCGCGACGTCAGCAGCGGGGCCGGGCGGTGGGAAGGGCAGCGGCTCGGGCGGCGGCGCGCGCAGCCAGCTAGGAGGATGATGACATACCACGTATAGCTGAGCCTGGGCGTCCACCTCCTTGTGTCTCGCGACGTCAGCAGCGGGGCCGGGCGGTGGGAAGGGCAGCGGCTCGGGCGGCGGCGCGCGCAGCCAGCTAGGAGGATGATGACATACCACGTATAGCTGAGCCTGGGCGTCCACCTCCTTGTGTCTCGCGACGTCAGCAGCGGGGCCGGGCGGTGGGAAGGGCAGCGGCTCGGGCGGCGGCGCGCGCAGCCAGCGCCTCAGAGCCGCCGCCGCGTCACGCTCCAGCAGCGCGGACACCTCGTTCAGCACCGCGCACGCGCCGTCCACGCTGCCCGTCGATATGCTACGACTGATCCGTTGAAATCAGAAAACATCGTAATTTCAACTGGGATGACGGTTTTAAGATTTCATCTTCGTGGAATCCTATCATAAGTAAATGCCAGCGTCAAAAAACATCATCCGTTATATCACCGGACATTGTTAGTGTTGTGTGTCGGCCGGGTGACAACTCTAGTGTACAAGTGGTTCATAAAGACCAAATGCGGGTAATTCGGAAAACCCGCGCAGCAAGAAGATGTTGATACCCGCACAACGCAGTTGTCCCGTGACCATGGATGTTGCAACACATCCGAAACGTCGGCAGACTTCAGTGAGGTAAATAAATAAGTTAATACGCGATTAAGTCCCGCTTAGTATAAATAAGGCACACGTTCATTTTTTTCAAGTTTCCGGTTATAAAATTTATAGTACATTTGAGATAAGCTTTTATTGCTAACAAGAATAGTCCATTTTGCGGTCGTCAACTACGCGTCAAGACGACTGAAACCGAGTCTTCTGCGCTATTTTCGTGGTTTTTAAACATTAAATACGGTTTTCCAATAATACTTGTTTGCCCAGACTGTTATCCGTCAGTTAGTTCCAGGTTAGTTTCAGGTCAGTCGATTAGGTTTTAGGACGCCACGCGTTGATTGCGGACTTAAGAAATGTAACCTAACGTTGCTAGCCGCGGGACTGTTAGAGATTTGTTGAATTAATTGTAGAATCTGTTTGAAAACCTAGTGGAGATTCAGATATTGGTACTTTGTACGCGCTAAGCGTGAGTGGGACATTTGCGTCGAGTTTGGATCCCGAGAGGAGAGAGGATTCTCGTGGAGTGCGGCGGGCCTCTGCAGGCCTACACGAGGACTCAGCGGGCGACATTAACTTGACCCTTGACTTTAAGTGACTGTTTACTGCTCGTCTTGACGCGAAACGCCGGCACACTTAATAAGTGTTGAACTTTTAGTTAATTTAAGTGGCTAGTTTTTAGGTGGTATTCCATATGACCCACGTATCGTGAGGCGTCAAAGGGAGTTTGGAACATTTGGTAGCAGAGCGTGGTTATTTAAGTATCGATTCACGGCGAAAACCGTATAATTTTAACACGTTATGTCGTCGTGGCAATTTTGAGGTTAGTTTTATAAGTGGAAAAATTGGTGACGTTTGTCGGATTTATTTGAATTGAGATGCAATTGTTAGTAAAAGCGGTTTCGGTTACATTTGCCACAAAATTCGGTGCTTTGCAGCAAAAACAAGTTCTAACAAAGTGTTGTTGAAGTTGGTCAATTACATAATTTGACACTAATTTTAGTGTCGTGGATCCTTGGATTAAGTGTATTTAGTAGTTAACTTGTAGCCTAGGCTAATCACAATATTTGTTAGTATAACATTTGGAAAATCTTGCAGAATTTGGTTAATTATAGCCGGCCAAAACAGACTATTGGGAATTTCAAAATGAAAATAATTGTTTAATGTGTAACTGCTTGTAAGTTCGTGTAACTGATTGATTAAGTGCCAAGCTCTGGTTTAGGAATACAATTACCTTAGAATTGTGTCCATAGTTAGGCGTCTAGGTATTGTGAGCTGTGGGATGAATCTGTTGTGGCCTCAATAACAAAGTTATTGCTAATTAAGTGTTTGTTTGGTAATCAAATGCATTTTTATAATTGGAACACAAAATAGGGTACCATATTAATATTCAGTTGGGAATTCCACGGGATTAATTATTTAGTATTAAATTTAACACTTGGAATTTATTTTTACGAAATTGAATTGGCATCAGCACATCAGGCTGCAAAACATGCTGAGCTGCGTTGGTTGGCGTCTGCAGCCGCCCTGATCGACAGGGCTGATCGAGAAGAGGCATTGTTGTCTCGGTACGTACAAATACCAGAGCGCCATAAGACTTGGCTTGAAGGCCTGCCTCGGAGGTTGCGCAGGTATACGCAGACTATAACCAGTCCAGAGCGACGGGAAACCCGCAGTCACCCATAACCCGTGGTTGGCAGCACATTTGCCCACTATACACATGCCGGTCTTCTGGGGAGATCTGGACCATTGGACCAGTTTCATCGATCTATTCGCCAGCTTGGTCCATGCCCGGACGGACCTTTTAGCGGCACTGATGTCGGCCAACCACGCTCTGCTACCACAAATGTTCAAAACGCCCTCAGGGGGTCGTTTGATGCATCGCGATATGTCATATGGAATACCACCTAAAGACTAACCTAAATTTACTAAAAGTTCAACACTTACCGTGTGCCGGCGAATTACTGAATTCACTGAATTACTGAATTACAAAATACCAATATCTGAACCTCCAACTAGGTTTAAAAACTACTACGTTTTTACAAAAATTAAGTAAAATATACAAAATTCATAAGTACTGTAATATATGATTGTATTTTCGTCGAGGAAATACGCCTCTGTTTTGGATCGTCGATTAAAACGGTGTCTCAAACAGACTTACTTCACTCAGTGTTGCCTGAATGCTAAATTGGGTTTCCGCTCGGTTCTAAAATAAACCATCCCGGCATTTATAGGTCGTAGTATTTGATGATTTGTCGCTACTCGGTCTCCTTTCAGCGTTTCAGGCTCCTGCATAATTTATTTGTTCAAATGGTACACGCCAACGTTTGACGTTTGGGTGATCGGCATGGACAATTCGATACTGGCAACTCTGTTTTTTTTCTTTCCGCCTGGAAGCCGACATCCCGTGGATTAATTAATTTCTTTATTTTTCCGTACGTATATTCCTCGTAATTCGTGTTGGATTCTGCTGGGCAATCACAAGTTAATTGGATTCATTAATGTTTTAGGTCTGGCACAGCGCGGGACGGGAGAAAAGTGATGTCAAAAGGTGCACATGGTGGGCACCTCACCCTATAACCTTACTTCGGGTAAGCTGCGGTTCATACCAGGCGATTTCCCTAGTAAATCGAAAAGATTACTCGTTGAACTCTGTGTCCGCGTGGAGCAATATTATAGTGTGGTTGTATTGTGGTATTTCAGCTCACCCTGGTCAACTAACGGTGACATCGCTGTAACGCGGCCGAAGCCGCTCCAGGAGTTGACATTTGTCAGCTCTCGCCGCCCAGTGGGACAATTATCCTCCAACAGGTAAGCTCTCAATCCGATAGTAGGCCCTACATAGTGATAGTAATCGTACTTTTACCAAATTGGACCCAGCCCTCCGCCACTGGGAACGATCGAATATTCTATTGAGGCCCCGCTCTCGACTGTTTCAAAACCTGTAACCCCTTAAGCTACCGGATGTAAGAAATCACCGTCCCCTGAATCATATACTTATACGAACGGCATCCTTACAGGAGGTGTGTGGTCAGGGCCGATAGTGGGCCAGCCTCCACTGAGCAGCAGGTGCCCCGCTAGCTGCGACGGAGCCTTCCCGGAGAGACTCAGCTAAGCCCGACCCAATTATATTACGTTTCGAAAGCGGCAGGCGGTTCGGTTTCCCCCTTGAATCTAGCCAAGACCGAATGTTACCCTACGAATGAACCTAGCGAGCCGACAGGCTTAGGAGATCTAGCTTATAGAGTTATTTACCTTACTAACCAATCCTAGAATAATATCTTAGTGCTAAGTACCCCTTGAGGTGCATTTTGTAATAAACAGATGTTGTGAGCTCCCTTGTTTTCTTCTACATCCAAGTGAAAATTTAAACATTACAGTACAAAACATAAAACAATTATAAAATCCTAACCTAGGGTGCCGCCGGCAGCGAGGCGAAGCCTAAGCCACCGGTGGTCAGGGCGACAGAGAGAGGAACCTCCTGACTATCTGCGCAGTGTCCAGGAGTACCTACCGATACCGACGCTGCAATCGGGTCAATGCAAATGGGAGTCTAATCGATATTGTTGTTTATTAATGTCTTTAAAGATAATTTAGAAATCGTAAAATAGATCTTTAGAAACATTAAAGCTAGTTGTTCATAAATCTTTAGTCTTTATGCATTCAGTGCAATTGATGCGAGTCTATCTTTGTGGTACGAGAGGACGGAGTGAGGTTGTCTGTGGTAAAGTTTTCCGGCTGTCAAAAAAAATCGCAGAGGCTTCATTTTATTTGCAAGATGTCGTGAACGGAGGAGGGTACATTTTTTGGAAAGCGCTTCGGCCTAGTGCCATATTTGATTAATTTAGAATCACAATGCAGTTTTAATCTCAACGCATCTCGCGACCTAATGCTGCGATGACACAATGGACATCTTGGTGAGTACAATGCGAATCTCGCCGATTAAATGGTGGAAATATTTGTTGCATTCGGGCATAGGTTATAATGATATGACATTCTTTGTTTCAGACATAACTTTGAATGACGTAAGGAGATATACCTGGTCGGCGGAAAACCACCTAGGCTTGCTTTTACTCATTGCCAGGTACTTTAACAGTTCAGTGTTTGTTGCGGATAGTGTGATAAAAGTAGAGGATCGTTTGTGCTGAATCTGAACTTTAATGTGATTTGCAGCGACTGCGTGCTGGCCGCTCCGTGGGACTGCTCTGCGGAGATTGCTTCACGCATAGGCAATTTTGGAGTCTGGCGCCGGAAGCTGTACCCGGGTCACATGTGGCGACGGTTCTCCATCTGCGGATACCGTCACGAGCAGGACTTCTTGGGAGGTCCTGGGTGGAAGCAGTGGACTACGGCGGCGCTGTGACGCGTGTACAACGCGTTCCACCAGGTGATTTCGTTCCCTACCTTATGAACCACGTTTTGGTATAAAACCATGTGTTTGCAAATAAAGTTATAATCTTAGTATTAATATCGCAGCCTCATACAAACCAAGCACTACAACTATGCCTACTCCCTAATTAATTAAACTTAAATACCAAGACTTCGTCCTCGGTCAGACAATTTAAAATCTAAATCTCTTTAAGAGGTAGCCACGCCCTAGCTCTAAGCCTTAGTTAAGATTTAGTGGCTTGTTCTACTTGTATACATGTGTTTTAATGGCAATAAATCTACTTGTCAAATAATCTTTCTTTGTTCATATTTCTGACCAGTGTAAAATAGGTATCCTGTCTAATCTCTTTTGCATTTAGGAGAATAAATTATAAATGCATGGCGCCCTTCTATATCAGCACACATCCATAACCGTATGCCCAAAGCGCACCCACCTCTGTGAAGTTATCTACCTGTCTGACTAGCCCGGTGCAAGTAATCAAGTGTGGACGCCTCTCCGAGCGCGAAAAGTATCCTTCACACCAAGGTAAACGATAGCCGTCCTACAACATCATCAGAAACGGTTTATCACATTACACGATAGGGACAGAAACATTACTATTTTATGGGTTGTTTCATTACACCTATCGTTACATGGCGACCCAGCTAGTGCGGCTTTGTATTGCACTCACTGTGCTGCACTCAACTATGGTCAAGTGTAAGACCCGTCCTTCAATGAAACCTTGGTATACGTTTCCAACTTACCGTCTTCAAAACGCGACCCTTCGGCCGTCTTGGACGCCTCACGATACAGTGGGTCAAATAAACAACTAGTTAAAATTACGTAATCCTAAATTGACAAAAGTGATAACTTACTGACGGCCGTAACTACAACGTTACTAACTTACTTACGGTGCCGGCGTTTTCGCTTCAAGACGGGCCGTTCAGTCATAAAGTAGTCAAGTCAAATGTCGAGTACCAGTTATCGTCGAAGGCTCCTCGTGTAGGCCCGCAGAGGCCGCCGCACGCTACGAGAATCTTCACTGCCGCGCGCGCTCCAACTTCGAAACCAATATCACACTCGCGCCT
Organism: Epinotia demarniana; assembly: GCA_945867215.1. Classification (NCBI taxonomy): domain Eukaryota; kingdom Metazoa; phylum Arthropoda; class Insecta; order Lepidoptera; family Tortricidae; genus Epinotia; species Epinotia demarniana. Next base: position 372,310 of record OX244264.1, read on the forward strand.
AGCGCGGACAAGTATTAAGAACTCTGAACCCAGATTAGGTTTTCCAACAGATACTACCAATTATATCAACTCCGCTCACGCAGCCTGTATCCGTATGCTGTCCAAATCGTGAGCTTATATATTACAAGACCGGGTGCCAACGCGTGGCATTCCATTCCCGGTTATTCTATCCAGCTGTCACTTTTACTTTTTAATAATCCGCCGGTGTTGCCGTGGGAATAATACTAGGGCTCTTCTCACGGGCCCGAGCATACCGGATGATCTTCCTGGCGATGAAGAACACGTCGTCCACGAGGCTGGAGCCCGCGGCCCCCACTTGCGGCGCCGCCAGTTTTAGCGCCTTGCCCACGCTCTCTTCCAAGAAGAATCTGTCATACACACGATACAATATCATTTATTCAAATATCAACATGGATCATCATTCATAGTAAATACATGTTACAGATTATGTACGAGTATATTTTCCAGCGAACGAAAACCCATAAAATGCGAGCTCCTTACAAATTTCTACTCAAACACGTGCCTATATCTTTAAGATCTGTATTGAACTACCTGTGATACACAATAAATTACATTCTGATTCTATAACCCGGTACGGCATGTTGAACTAAACGGCTGCCTGGCATCGTTTTGACAGCCCCCCCCCCCCCCATTTTGCGGCGCTATTTAGACTTCTATGGTTTTTTCATTCGCTAATATAAATTTGCTTATTCATATTGAACATGTTTACCGATGATTAACCTTTGCATGATTGAATTATAACGTTTTTCTTGTATTCTCCATTGATTTTTCCACCCCTGTAATGTAACCATCTATGTTTACAAATAAATTAGTATGACTATAAAGGGAAATACTCTTTGGTTACTGTATACGAAATATAAGAACACTTATAAAGTCCTCCTCAAGACCCCAGGAGTTGAAAGACCCCAAAAAATTACTTCTTTATAACTATAAGAGAAGCATATCTTTGCAGCTCGGCTTAAAACAACAGGTTACTGGTTAAGGGTGAGAATCCAAAAGAACTGTGGAAAGTAACGGAGCGGTTTACAAGGGATAAAGTCCACATATAGGAAGATACTCGTATGTACCTCTCCAAAGCCAGATAGTGTCCCAATAAGTCTTGCGCGGTCCGCGTCAGGTCACACTCGGCGATGATCTTCTCGGTGGCGGCTATACACGCCTTCTTGGTTTCCTCGTCCACCGTCGACGCGTCCGCCTGTCCGGAGGATTACAATATGAGCTAAGAATGACCTAGAAAGTAGCCCAGTGTCTACGTGACTTGTTTTTGTTGTTATGTCCTCTTGCTCCTGCCAGGAGATCAGAGTTTTAGATTATACTGCTGAGCATCCAACGGTCGATGTAATTTAAATTAACCAGATCCATAATGAAGAACACCATGTATAATGAGATTGTACGTCTCACCTCAGCGCGGCGCCTCACGAACGTGAAGTACAGCTGCACGGTGGAGTGCGCGAGCGCAAGCTCGGCGAGCATGGGCTCGGCGTGCAGCGCGGAGCGCCGCGCGCCGGACAAGCGCGCTGCCACTAGCTCGTGGTACACCCGCCGAGCGCCCGCGCAGATCTGAGGACGACATATTACATAGCTGATGGGGATCCGGTCAGACGACAGAAGCATCGGCCTTCTCTACTTACTATGTGAGACTACAAGAGGCGAACGTTTTAGCGTGTTGGCCCCAGAACGTACGGCAAATCGTTTTGTCAGATGATAACTGTCAAGTGAAAAAGAGGCTTTGGTTGTGACAATACAATGTAACGAAGCCTTTTGACCTTAGAGCATGCTCTAAGCTTTTGGCAGGTTATTAAAAATTTGGCTCATATATATATAGTTGTTTAGTATTTAAGCCTAGATATTAGTTCTGCGGACTGTAGCGCCGCTCGCGCCGGCCGCGTTCGGGAGTCCTCGGCAACGGTCGGCTGCGCGTCGCGCGGCGCCGTCGGGACTCGGGGACTTTGCCTGTCGTCGCGATAGAAATCGGTTGTGTCCTAGCCGCGTACGGAAGCGATATCTGAGGCAAAGCTAACGGTATATTGTGAATAAGTTTTGATAGAAGATCAAACGAGCTTCGCAAGCGAAGTTCGATCGATATTATATGAGTAAGCTTCATTCGAAGATATAACACACATGTAGTCCTTTAATCTACCAGGCAACATTTCGCAAGTTTAAAGTACGCAGTAAAAACCATAGCTCAAACAGTTTTATCCCCACCTTTACCCCTACCCTACTTAGGGACCTCGGCTTGCCACCATTTCTCATTCTTTTTAGAGACAAAACTTTCCTAGGGGTATAGGGGCGGGCGGGAAGTTATATCTTCGAATGAAGCTTACTCATATAATATCGATCGAACTTCGCTTGCGAAGCTCGTTTGATCTTCTATTATATTTCGAAGCTTCATTCTTCAGATATAACACACATGTAGATGTTTAGAGTTGAAAGTTTTGCTGCCCTTTGTAATTGTAAAACATCATAATCATGAAATGCAATAATTATGTTTTGACAACAATCTTAGATACTCCCAATTATTAATCAAAGAGTACAATTGTAACTTCACATAATTCTACCTATACAAAAGGTAGATTGATCTGGCACAATGACCTTCGTCGATTAATTGACGATGGTAGAAACGAGCCAAAGTTTTCGATGTTCTCGACCAGCCTGCTGCCTTCCGGATAGCATCTAAAGAAATGCCTGACCGGTGTGCAGCTGACGTGGCGGCGTGGCGCGTGCTGTGAGCGCTGAACGCCACCATGTCTTTACCGCTTTCGCCAAGCACTCGCGTAATGCACCCCGGCTAATGGATTGAGCAGATGCATTTTTATGGGGACTTTTGAAAGTCAACAAAATATGTTGTGAGCTTTTTCAGTCCTAAAGCATCATTATAACAGTCACCGGGCAAATATTTCTATTAGGTATCTTCAAAATATGGAAGGCACAAAATCGGTTGTAGACGACCTACACCTGAAGTCTTAACTATATCATCAAAAATTACTTTAATACAATTTGGGCATGACTTAATATTATTCCACTTAATAAGTGACAGTGTCTGTACCCTGTGGGCAGGACATATTGCTAACAAAATCGCCAGATTCTTTGTAAGTTTTTCCAATGAAATTTCTCTATTAGGGTACCATGTTGTTATATGATTTAATACCACTTGAGGATCCCAGGTATGGCTATATTTAGGAGTTACGGGCTTTAATTTGTAAACACCTTTCGGTAATCCTTTACTTTGGTCATCTGAGCTGATACTACTCCCCCGTAGGAGCGAGGGTGCTGACCTATGATTATTTAATGAGCCATACGACGATCCTTTATTAAATTCGTGCGTTAGAAATAAAATAACAGCAGAAATGAAGCCCTTATAGAAATTGAATATCTATATTATCTATGCTAAATTTCCAGCACAACTTGTATTTAACACACGTTGTACTGTTGTAAAGTGTTGTTTGAAATTGACGCTAACATGAGATTAGATACTTTTACTAATCTCAACAAAAGCGGAAACCACGGTTGGGATGGCCATTAGGGAAATACTACTATTCCTGTGGCGTTGTCATTTATAATCTTATGTAAACACTTTAGTACGAGTGCGACTGGTGGAAATGCTTAAAAATATTTATTATAAATACCAGCTAATAGTGAATGCGACGACGGTAAGAGCGTCCGAGTCTGGCTTCCACGAAATATATATTTCACATTTGGCAGAGGTACGAGAAGCAAAGAGGTCAATTTCGGGCACACCAAAGTGTTTACTTATTCTTTCAAAGGCTGCAATACTTAAATTTCATTAAATATCAGGATTTAGCCTTCTGGATTCTCTGTCTGCTTCTACATTATTCTTAGTGTTAATGTACGAATCGAATAACCATATGTCTCGTTCTTCACCCCACTGCCAAATAGATCTAGGTAAGCTATTTAAGTGGGGAAACTGGATGTCTCCCATTCGATTAATATAGCTTATCGCGGTAGTGTTGTCGATGCGGAACAACAGAGCACAGTTTGATTTATTTCGCGCAAAACATTTTAATCCTAAGAGCGAGCAAGCTCTAAGTAATTAATATGGAATGCTAATTCTTGCTCTTCCCATGCTCCGTTTGCACACACTCCGTCACAAACTGTACCTCATCCTGATCGGGACGGATCTATAGCTATTTCTGCATCGAATTTCGTGATTCCAAAATGGCAAGACGTTACAAATAATATTATTAGTCCACCAAAATAAGTCAGGTAAAATTTCGCGAGGAAGTTTTACTTTTGATCATAGACATCGTATTCCTGAATAGCTCGGAATTTATATCTTTCTAACAACTTCGTGTACAACCAGCTGTATCTAGCTGTCGGGCATGCAGTGGTCATCATTATATTTAAGATTCAAAATCTTGTCGGTGGAGCAATTTCCATTCCTCTCTGTTCTCAGCTATTGTTTTGACCTCTTGATACGACGCGCCGTTTACTTTTTCTTTTATTTGGTCCATAAAAGATCTTCTTGGTCTCCCTCTCTTCCTCTTTCCCTCTATCTTCCCTTCTACTATGGTTTTCATAAAATCATCGTGTCGTAACAAGTGGCCCAACATCCTGCCTCTCCTGTTCTCAATGGTCTTCAACAACGTTCTTTTCTCTTTCACTCTCTCAAGCACCTCCTCATTCGTCTTCTTATCCTTCCAACTAATCCTCTCCATTCGCCTCCAGCACCACATTTCGAAGGCCTCCAATCGTTCTCTGTCACGCTGTGTCATTGTCCACGTTTCACTTCCATACAACGCTATGCTCCAGATGTACACTTTTATAAGCCTCTTCCGAATATGGCCTGCTATTCTGGCTTTGAGCAGGCTCTTCTTGGCATTGAAAGCCTGCTTCGCCATGGCTATCCTCGCGATAATGTCTGGTGTACATCTGGAGTTATTAGTGATTATGCTTCCCAGATATTTAAATTTGTCGACTTGCTCTATTGTCCTGTTATTTAAAGTGATTGGTCTATAATTTGAGTGCCTTTTTGAGGTTACTAGCATTTTTGTTTTATTAATGTTTATTTTAAGTCCAAAATCTTCAAAAATTGCATTCATATCTATAACTAATTCTTCTAACTGATTTGATGACTCTGCAAAAGCCGCAATGTCATCAGCAAAACGAATAAATTGAATTTTTTTCCCATTGAAATGAACCCCCCTTTTCCGGACTCTATTAATTTTCTAATGGCACACTCTATGAACACATTAAAGATAAGAGGCGAAAGTGGACAACCCTGCCGAACTCCTTGCCGTATCTTCGCCTTTCTAGCTTCTTCTCCTATTTCAATTAAAGTTCTTTGATTTCTGTAGAGTTCAAAAATAATTCTTCGGTCTCTATAATCTAATCCAGCTTCCTTCAAGATTGACATCATATTTTTCCAATTAATTTTGTCAAATGCTTTTTCTAAGTCTATAAATGCTATGTGTGTGTCCTGGTCTAAATCCATTCTTCTGTCAGTAATCATTCTTAAGGCTAATATTGCTTCTCTCGTCCCTTTGTTTTGTCTGAATCCATATTGGTCAGGTCCTAGATAGTTTTCAGTTAGCGGTCTAATTCTATTCTGTATAATTTTGAGTAATATTTTACTGGCTTGTGATATTAAACTTAGTGTTCTGTGTTCTTCACATTTTAAAGTGTTCGCCTTTTTAGGTAAAGTAACTATTTTAGAAGTGTAAAAATCAGTAGGGACGTGACCGATATTATACATTTTAGTAACTAATTCATAAATTTCATCTTTAAGTATATCACAGTTTGCGTATTTTATGAACTCTACGTAAATCTTGTCATTACCAGCAGCTTTTCCAGTTTGTAAACTAGAAAGGGCTTTTTCAAATTCACTTCTGATTATTTCTGGACCAGCATCATCTACTTCCACTAATTCTTCCTTTTCTATGTCGTTGCTAGCTAAGCCTTCACCGTCATATAACTTCTCCAAATATCTTTGCCACCGATCTGCAACATCCTTGCTATCTAGCAAAATGTTACCCTGTTCATCTAGGATAGCAGCACTTTTTGTCTGACTCTTTTTTCCTAATTGACGGATGATATGGTAAGCTTGATTCATATTCCCCTTCTTAATTAAGGATTCTATGCTATCGCATGTTTTAACTATTTCTTCTTCCCTGGCTTCTCTACACAATGTGGTTATTCTATTTGTCAACTGCTTATACTTATTCACACTTTCGATACTATTTGCAGATACTATGCAGTGGTAAGAACTCTTAAAAAGTGCGCATACCCTGCATAAGAAGGGATATAGACATGATAATTGAATTGTAAACAAAACCTAAGAATTTACAGCATTGTTGGTAATTTTGGGATTGTATCGAGCTTTTGGTATAGTTTACCACAAATCGTAGGCACTCGAGAAACCGGAGAGTCTCCCTCCCATTATGTTTACATTCGTTAAGGTCCCTTCCAATACACAAAATGCCACCCCGGTATATAATAGAAGTTAGGCCTTGTTTTTAGGTAAGTTACGACTTCTTTCATAATTCTGGTGAAGGTTCTAGGCGCCACGGAAAGTCCATAGACTAATAGGGAACAAAACTCGTAAGTAACATTGTTATGCTCGAATCTTGTCAATGGTAGCCATAAACCCGTCATTAGGGATTAATTTAGAAGCAGTTCTAGTCTTCCATTTTAAAATGGGACTTAGTTACAAATTTATTGAGCCCTTTCAGATTCAGTATGAATCTATAGCCACCATTCGATTTAGGAGTCAGAAAATCTTTGATAGAAACTGATCATTAGTCTGTTGGCATCCAGTGATGCTTTCACTGAATGCCTAGGTTAATTAAGTTCTGTACAGCTAAGCTCGTTTCATCATGCTCTTGGCATGTGAAAGTATTTACAGGTTTGACAGATTGCGTAACATGTCCTAAAAAGGAATTGGAAAGCCATTCTGTATACCGTCTAATAAATAAAGTACGATTATTCGTTACATTAAAAGCCAACACTTATAAAAAGCTTTAAGGCGACCGGCATGTACCTGCGTTACTGCCGCGGCGTCGCAAGTGGCTTGTTGTAGGCTGCTCGCGGCCGTATGATGGTCGACGCTGTCGGCCTACTTTTCAGTAGATTTGGAAGCTTTAATTTTCTCTGAGAGTTTGCTTCCAAAGAGAGTATCATCTCTCTCAACGTATTGTATGACTTAAGGAATACTTCGTCTAGTCCAGGAATGACTAGTTTTATCTAAAATCCGACTTCAATTAGATAGGATTTTTATCGTTAGTACCTATACCGACTCCCAATTGCTGTTGAGATGATTCGATTTTCTTGTCACGGCCTCTTTGGATGTCTGTAACTGCCGCCGAAATTACGGCGTTTAAGGACGGCGCCCATAATAATTTGCAATTTACAGGTACTCTTATAAGAGTTTATCTTTACTCTTTTTATCAATACCTTTGTGTAATATAGGTAGCCACCTTTGCGCTAAATTGGGATGAATTTTCTCCCCATATTTTGGGACATCATCAGTGGCGTCCCCTAGAGCGGTTAGTAACTCGGCATCTATTACAGGGGTCGTTTTGTCATCACAGGCCTCCACGGGAGGTGCATTTTCTTCATTTGAACGTGGGAGTGAAGTTTCCACTGCCTCATACACTTGTTCGTGGTTTATAAATTAAAATATAATATTTTGATTTTTCTAATTGAGGGTAGATATGAAATGCATTGTAAAACCACTCGTCAGGAATTTTAATGCATATATGTATCTAGTGCCCCGCATCGCGAACACGGGATATACTAATCTCGATTAATGGTTGTAGAAATTGCTATCGTGTTGACTCACGGTCAACCGCCAAGCACGAGATACCTTCGTGACGACTCTCGGTCGCCTCCCAGGTTTAATTACAAGACGTGGGCTCACGGCCCGCGCGGTATTAAATGCATTTATTAGCGATTAATATTGTTAGAAATTGCTATCGTGTTGACTCACGGTCAACCTTCAAGCATGAGATACTTTCGTCACGACTCTCGGTCGCCCCCCAGGTTTAGTTACAAGGCATGGGCTTGCGATTAATATTGTTAGAAATTGCTATCGTGTTGACTCACGGTCAACCCCCAAGCATGAGATACCTTCGTGACGACTCTCGGTCGCCCCCCAGGTTTAGAATTACCAGGCGTGGGCTCACGGCCCGCGCGGTATGAAATGCATTTCTTAGCGATTAATATTGTTAGAAATTGCTATCGTGTTGACTCACGGACAACCCCCAAGCATGAGATACCTTCGTGACGACTCTCGGTCGCCCCCCAGGTTTAGAATTACCAGGCGTGGGCTCACGGCCCGCGCGGTATGAAATGCATTTCTTAGCGATTAATATTGTTAGAAATTGCTATCGTGTTGACTCACGGACAACCCCCAAGCATGAGATACCTTCGTGACGACTCTCGGTCGCCCCCCAGGTTTAGAATTACAAGGCGTGGGCTCACGGCCCGTGCGGTATTAAATGCATTTATTAGAGGCACCACAATGTAGAACTATTTATTGAAACTAATTGCACTTACCTGATTTATCTTCGGAACCTGATGAATCAGATAGCACCGCACTGTCATAACTCGTTTATAGTTCTTTGTTGCAATTTCCGTATATTAGCAGAATAATACTCTATTTTTTCCTGTGCACTGCGTTTAGGCATGATTAAATATTTTGAATTATTTTTTAATAGAATTAGTTCGTGCGTTCGTTGCCTCGCAAGAATAAAGAATGAGAAATGGTTTTTTTTTTTTTTTTTTTTTTTTTTTTTTTTTTTTTTTTTTTTTTTTTTTTTGAACCTGACTGTTGCTATAATAGGACGGACCCAATATAGCGGTCGAACTGCGTGGTTGGAGGGTGGCCTGGGGAAAATCCAGGGGAAGCCTCCGGCACGACCACGCGGGGAAGTTTGTACACTGGAATACTCTAAGAGTTTGCGCTCCAGTGAGATTGGTTGAACGGTATCAACCGAATCTGGGGTGTGAGTGGTATCGAACTACTGGGAGTTTTATCGCTGGTTCGCTAAAACCTAGCCTAGCTGAGAAGAGTCCAGCAAGAAACTCAGCTAGGCCCGACTTGCGTCGGACTGACTCTACCCGGTATGCGGCGGTACCGGGACGAAAGCGGACTGTATGTGTCTGTGTTGTCTCGCGGTGGACGTCCCCGCCGGCGGGAACGCTGAAGTGTACGCGATGTGTTGGACGCCGAAAGCGCAGCGTTCCATCTTTCGATGGACGCTGTGATTTCGTCGTCCGGGTCCGTGAGTGTGTGCCTAGGACGCCGGACCGTGCGGCCCCTAATCAGTGAGCGCCGAGTAACGACAGAGGGGGGAGGGATGGGGACGTAGTCAGCAGCCTTCCTAACTAACGGATTCCTATGGTGGGGAGCGTTATCAAAATAACGTCTGGCAGCCTGCTTAAAGAAACCATACATGGTGCTAATCTCCATGTCGTGGTGCAGGCTGAGGTTCGATTGGTACCACGGGGCACCAGTCGCCCTTCGGAGAAAACGATTCTGAATGACCTGAAGCGGCTTGAGCGATGACATAGGCACGTGAGCGAATGCTACACTGGACGAACACAAGTCTTGTAGAGTGTCAGCTTATTCCTAAGTGACATTTTACTAAACTTGTTGATCATCGGCCCTAGCCTTCCTAGCACGAACAACGCGCGGTTGCGTACCCTACGGATGTGGCTACGGAAAGTCAGTCTCCTGTCGAGGGTCACTCCAAGATATTTGGCCTCGTTGACCCAGGGGATGGGTCGGTCAAACATCTGGATCGGAGCCACCCGCCTTTCTGTACTAATGCAGTCCGACGGATGAAAGACTATTGCAGTGCTTTTCTCCGGGTTGACTTCGATACGCCAAAGATTAAACCAACGACCTAGGTCGGAGATTGCCTCTTGGAGGTATCGCCGGATAGTAGCGTACTTACAATGAGTCGCGGTGTCATCCGCAAACAACCCCAGTTGCACCTTAGGGTGCCTGGGAATGTCGTTTGTGAATAACGAGTAGAGAGTGGGAGAGAGCACGGAGCCTTGCGGGACTCCGGCCCGGATGGGGTGTGGGTCCGAATACGTTCCCTCCAGTCGGTATCGAAAGCTTCGGTCACTGAGAAAATCTCGTATTGTGAGTACGAGTCTGTCCGGCATTCCGAGCTGGTATAACTTGTATACAAGCCCGTTATGCCAGACCTTGTCGAAGGCTTTCGCTACGTCGAGAAAGATCGCACCGGTCTTGAGCCCCTGGAATCGAGAGAAACCATCCAACACGTGCTCCGTGACGCGGTGCACCTGTTGGACGCATGAGTGTCCGGATCTAAAACCGAACTGCTCATCGATGAGGAGGTTATTCTCAGCCGTAAATCTGAGAATTCTCGTGAGAAGGATCCGCTCATATAGCTTTCCAAGGGAGCTAAGTAAGCTGATCGGCCTATAAGAGGCAGGCGAGGTCCGGGGTTTGCCGGGCTTCGCTATCCCTATGACCGTTGCACATTTCCACGCGGCTGGAAAGTGAGCATTGGTCAGTGCGGCATTGAAGATGCCGACCAAAAGGAGGAGGAGGGTTTCGGGGAGAAGTTTCAGGATGCGATTGGATAGACCATCCGCACCCGGAGCCTTCCTAATACGGAGACGCCTGACAAGGTCACTGACTTCCTTAACCGACACCGGTAAAATGGGTGAAGTTACGGGGAGACGCGATCTCCTGTCCACCTCGGAATCGACCCTACTAATGTGGGCTTCGTCGGTGTTGAGGAGGTTGGGCGAACATTGGGACTCTAAACTACTCGCAAGGCATTCGGCTTTCTCACTGTCCTCGAACGCGGGGGTTGAGTGATCCGGTCGATCCAAGGGAGGGATGGTCCAACAGGCATCGGATTTGAGAGATCTCGCTAGTTTCCAGTAAGCCAGGTGACTAGGCGTTATCTCCCCCATCAGATCCCTGAACGAGTTCTCCCGAAATTCGGCAATTCTCTGTTTGGACTCGTTAGACAAGTCCCTCAGGATTTGCCGATTTTCGGCAGAAGGGTGATTTGAATAGGTACGTATGGCGCGATTTTTCCTTGTCACCAACTCTCTCAGTTCCGTAGGTAGAGGTCGGTTTTGGATGTCCTCCGCCGACACCTCCCTTGAGGCTTCGCTTCGAACAGCGTTGAGGTAGTTGGTGAAAGAATCGATCGCTTGGTCTGTCTGTTCGGTTGTAGTTATATTGTCTGGGATATCTCTAAGCAGGGGGGAGTCCGTCTGTAGGAGACCTGATTGTACCTTGTCCCAGTCCACGAGTGTCCTGGTTCGAGGAGTACTATTGGGGTGAGGGCCTAGTCTCAAGAGGACTGGCCTATGATCCGAGTCTAGTTCGTGTAGCACTTCTATAGAACGCAGAGTTAACGCTACGTTCTTTAGTAGAGCTATGTCGAGTATGTCAGGTCGGTGGTCTACGTTATGAGGGAAGTGAGTCGGCTCTAAGGGAGCGAGGAGATCGAAAGGGAGGCTATCGATCAAAAGGTGATGAAGCCGATTGCCGTTGGGATTGGATGCTACGCATCCCCAGCTGATATGCTTACTATTTAGGTCCCCGGCCACGATGACCGAAGGACCTAGGGAGGCTAAAGAGTTGAGGTCAGTCAGAAGTAAGTCTCGTTGAGGTGAAAGGTAGGTTGACGCAATCGATATCGGGGGGTGCCCCTCCATCGAGATGCGACAGACCGACACTTCCATATTAGTCAGGGGCGGTGGATTGAGACTTATGCAATGTAAGTTACGTTTGTAGAAAATGAGCGTGCCCCCGAATGGCCTACCATCTTGCCTATCATCTCTAATCTGAACGTATCCAGGGACGCGAAAGGCTCTAATGCCGGGACGATAAAAGGTCTCTTGGACCAGAAGTAAATCTACTGAGTGATCGCGAAGGAAGTTCATCACCTGGTCCTTCATACCCCTTAGACCATTGGAATTATAAATGCCAATGGTAATCGAAGCAGGTTTAAGCTTCTGGGATGTACTATCCATACTAATAGGCACCGTTAACCTGGCTGCCGCTTGGTGCGGCGAGATAGCGAGTAGCTGATGCGAATATGTGGGTAGACAGGCCGCTCGCCACCTCCGGTGGGAGTACCTGTACTAACTGCATAAACGCATAGAGTGGGTCCATAGCGGGCCGGCCCGCTTGACTGGCGGCGGGTCCCCATACAGAGGGGCCCGCCTGGGATTGGGGTGCAGAAGGCACCGGGCGGGGACCTACGGCCGCTGAAGGCGGCGGGTTCCTAGGGGCTCCTAACCCTACGGCCGGAAGGGCGGGGAAGTTTTGCGGAGTGCTATGGGGAGCACCCCGGCCCGCGCTTTGCTTGCGCCCAGAGGGAGGCGAGGACTTCGACTTTGCCCCGGTGTCGCGACTCTTTGGGCGGCAAGGGCATCCCCCATAATTGGCAGTATGCCCATGGGGGAGCTTGCGACCCAAACAGTTGCAGCACCGTATGCCGTTCGGGTCCTTGCAGCCTTTTGGGCGCTCGCAATCGCGAGTCGCGTGATCCCCAGCGCACTTGACGCAACGGGGGGGAGAGTGGCAGCCGCGGGCGCCGTGGCCAAACCGCTGGCAGTTGTGGCACTGTGAGAGGTGGGTCCTCTTTTTGGGAGTCTCCACTCTCACCGCCATTTTAAGGACCTCCTTAAGGGAGTGGACGGCTTTGCGCTGGTTCGGGTCGGTGACTATTAGTACGATATCGTACTTCCCTACTTGCTTATTGTAGAGGCGATGAACCTCCCTGACGGCGATCCCCTTGCGTTTGAGGTCCGCGGCTACCTCGTCCTCCGGGATATCCTTGTGGATTCCCCGGAGGACGGCCCTGTAGCCTTTCTCCTCGACGGTCAGCCTCCGTTTGTAGGCCATCGACAGCTCGTCGAAGAGACGGGTCAGAGCACGGTAGTCCTCGGGTCCCTGGACCGTGATGCGCATCCCTTCCAAGGGCGGTTTCAAAATCTCCGAACCGACCACCCGAAGTCGATCAGGACACATGAATCCGGCTTGTCCGGGTTGCCTACCGGAGTTGGCTTGCTGGGGGCCGAAGACCCGCCGTCCGCTGCCAGAATGGCACTACTGGCCTGAGGGGCCTGCGCAGAGGGCGCCTGGACGGCGGGAGTCCGAAGGGCTTTCTTCGCCGGCGAATCGGCCCTAGGAGACTTCGGCAGCGCACGTTTGCCCTTGCGGCTGCTGCCTACTGTGGTCCAGACTGTCGTGTCCATGGTCATTTCCTCGTTAGAGTAGAGGAGGTCGCGAGTCTGTTCGTCGGTCAGTCTGGTCGTGGAGAGACACCGAAGGAGGGGGTGGGGGGGAGAGCTGGAGCGTGAGACAGTGCGTTCCTCTCGCATGGAGGGTCGCCTCTGGAGGGAGCGAGAACGCGATTGTCTCACGCTTAAATCCGCTTCGGGGGGGGCCTGAAGGGCCGGAGGGCTGGCTGGGGCAGACGCGGCTGCCTTGGCGAGTTTACTTTTGCCCTTACTGGGCGTTTTGGCCTTAGGGGCCTGGGTAGGGGGCGAAGGGGTCGCTGCTGCCGCCGACGGCGGTGGCGGCGGCGGTCCCATGGTGGCCTTAGGGTGAATGAAATAGAAATGGTGGCAAGCCGAGGTCCCTAAGTAGGGTAGGGGTAAAGGTGGGGATAAAACTGTTTGAGCTATGGTTTTTACTGCGTACTTTAAACTTGCGAAATGTTGCCTGGTAGATTAAAGGACTACATGTGTGTTATATCTGAAGAATGAAGCTTCGAAATATAATTCTATACGGCACGGTTGTGTATAAGTTTACGGAAAGGAGAATCGCCAATTTTGGATAGTGTCGGCGTGGATGCTCTCTGCGGGCGCTGGCCCCCCTTGGACTCCAGGGACCTACGGAGGCGCTCAGCAAACCCACAGACAAACATACACACACAACACCACACAAAACATACCACACGTGCTGGAGACGCCTGGTAGCGTCTAGAAGTACTGCAACCGGTAAGCATTAATATTAAGTTAGGAATATTTATCAAAGACGGTGAATCGCCGTATTTGTTCTCATTGGCTCAGAGCGTCCGGTTGGAGCCATCCATGGGCCCGTGGCTTTCGTTCTTGGCCGGTGAGAAACAAATTTTGGTAGCTAAGAGCGTGGTTCTTACGTAATAACGTAAAATCTCTGGGTAATTATTAGTACTAATCGTTCAATATACGGTCATTGTAAGGGTTAATTTGTAGATTGCGAGCATTTACGGGTATTTACGACATCGAATGTTTACGATTTCGCAACTATAATTACGTATTTGGTTAGTAGTTAATCATTTAATTCACGGAAAAGTTAAGTTATAAAAATACGTAATTGTAGGTAGCTTGCGAACGTTTTAGTCGAGAACATTCCAGACTCGTAAATAATTTAGCTTAGAGTTAAGCGGTTCATAAGAATAAGTGTGGTATTATATTGTACGGTTGGTGATAAGTGTTGTGGTATTTGTTTTCGAGAGTTTACGCGTGATAATTTAGGGGTCCGTGAGTCAAACATTTATTCACCCAATATAATATCATCACTTTCGGAAAACATTGAGTGTTAATGTGTGTTAGTGTATTGTTCAATACTCACTAGAGAGTACGGGAGGAATTGTTAATTCAAGAAATTGGAACTTGAAATTGTAAAGAACGGAACCTCGTAAGTAATTGCGTAACGGAATTGGGTTAATAGTGCATTTCAAGTATCATTCTAAATATTGTGTTACTGATTGGTTATTCTATTTGATTTTCTTGTATAAGGTATATTTGTGTGACTAGTTATTTGTACTACGGAACCTACGAAAAAAAAGGGGATTGCACTTGACGGAGTGCCTATTTATTTCTTACGGATTATTTTGTTGAATAGGTTGTTGAAATTGTAATTTGACGGTGTAAAAGGGCAATTGAATTGGTACCATGGCCCCATCGATGACTAAGACGCTCGCTGCGAAAATTGAAGCAGAACTGAGATGGTTCAGTTTAGTAGCTGCTATGGTAGGGAGGTCCGATCGAGAGGAGGTATTACTGGCGCGCTCGGCACAAGTGGACGCGAGGTATGAAACAGTATTGGAACGACACTCGGAGTATATGGCCCTCGCTGGCGAGCCAGGATCAGACGTGGATGAGGCGGCGCGGGCCGCCGTCGAGAGTAGTGTGGACCAGTGCGGTGAAATGCTGTCGAGCATCGTGCAGGCGGCATTGGTCATTGAAAAGACACGGAAGGGAGAGGTACGGGTGTCGAGCACTAGTGCCGGCGCGGGCATAATGGCCCCCCTCCCCCCTGTCAACGTACCAGAATTCACGGGGGATTACGCGGACTGGTCCAGGTTTAGGGATATTTTTAAGAGTGTAATACATACTCGTACGGATCTGTCCCCTGCGTACAAGTTGGCACAGCTGTTGGGCCGCCTACAGGGGGAGCCACACGACATAATAGCTCACTTGGAGATTGCAGACTCCAGTTATGAAACGGCGTGGGGCTTGTTAGTCGATAGGTATGATAATAGGCGACTCATCATTGACGGGCTTATAGAAAAGGTATTTGAGATCCCAAAGGTCACTTCGGTTAACGACATAAGGTCCAAAATACTAAATCCAGTAACGGTGGCGGTAAACGCGTTAGCGCGGCTGAACGTCTCACTGGGGGACAATAGGTATATTATCGTAAATCGGGTTTTGCGTAAGTTGCCTACTGATGTGGTTGCACGTTTTGAACGGGCGCATGGGGGTGAGTCAGCGGACCACCTTCCCTCATATGAGGATTTACGGGCGTTCTTGGAGGGCGAGTGTAGGAGGGCGGATTGCCAGGGGGCAACCACGTCGCGCCCCCCCCTCACCCCCCGCCGCGATAGTGGGCCTAAACTGGTCGAGCCTCGCCGGCGGGACAGGAAATTTAATATGGTTAAATCAGAGGTGTGCCCCTTTTGTCGGGGGGACGGACACGACATTACCGCCTGTACGGAATTCAAGGCACAGCGGGTGCACAGGCGTAGAGGGGTGGTAAAACAAAGGAATTTGTGTTACTGCTGTTTAGGCGCACACCAGGTGCGTGAGTGCGGTCAGACCACAAATTGTCGGACCTGCGGGGGGGCCCATCATGCGCTCCTCTGCCTAGCCAAGAATGGGGAGGTACTATGGGGCCTCGTCAGGAGGTCGTTCTCTCCCTCCTAGGCAAGCATCGGGTGGACGATCACCCCCCCCCCTGCGGGGGGAGAGGGTCACCCAACGGTACGGGACATCGCCGAACGCCGCCATTATGACCGGTTCCAGGATAGCATGAACGGGCGCCCGGGGGTCCCGGAGGCACCCAGGGGTGGAGGCCACGCCCGAGGGTCGGGTAGGGGCCCGGAGGTAAGTCGGGAGGGGGCCGGTTACGCGACTTACTCGCACGGGATGGGGGACTCGCTGTCGCCCCCGAGTAGTCGTTTCTCCCCTCCCCTCGCAGAGCGCCCACGCTTGGTAGCGCTTCCGCCTCCGGCAGGACGGTTGCCGGTGGGGTACTTCCGGCCGGCGCGCATAGCTCAGTCGGGTCGAGGGGAATATGACCCTGGCTGGGACCCATAAGTGGGACAGGGGCACTCATACCCCCCTTCAGGATTGGGGGGTGGTGGCCCCCGCTAGGATACGGTCGCCTGTCCATCCACAACGGCCCCCCAGCCAGCCACGGTATTATTACCGACAGCTAGGGTTACGGTCTGGGGTACGGATGGCCATTCAGTGCAAGTCAGGGCACTTTTGGATTCTGGAGCACAACGTTGTATAGTGTCCAGTCGACTGGTGGACAGGCTAAATCTTAGATTAGAGCCATCACGGGATGGCGCAGTAGGCATAGGTGGCAACCGGGTGCCTCACCTCAGGGGTCAGATTACTCTCCAGTTCGAGATGGGTGACTCGACTTCGATCACTCGAGTGAATGCCACGGCTATTGTTTTAGACGAAGTGGTAGGGGTCCTCCCCCAGATACGGTTACCGCCGGCGGTAAGAGGGTTAGCCAACGGGTTGCAGTTGGCCGATCCCCACTTTGAGATTCCTGGACGGGTGGACGTCTTGCTTGGGAGTGACGTCCTCGGGAAGCTGCTACGGAGCGGCAAGCGGGAGCTGCAACGGGACGGATTGGTGGCCGTACATACCGCAGGAGGGTACGCAATATTGGGCCCAGTACGGGAACCACAGGAGTCACTGGATGATAGTCTCGCTTATTACGGTAGCGTACTGTCGGAGGTCCTGCAGAGGTTCTGGGCGACGGAAGAGCCACCTTCAGCTCCTAGGATTAGCTTGTTAGATGAGGAGTGCGAGACCTTCTACCAATATAACACGGTTCGCCTCCCGTCGGGCAGATTTATGACACGGTTGCCATTTCTATCGAACCGACCTCCACTGGGGAGCTCTCGCAGTACAGCAGAGAAACGGATGAATCAATGTCTGCACGCGGGTCCTAAGATGACTAGGGACATTGCAGACATTTTAACGGACTTCAGGAGACACCAGGTTGTCTTCGTTACGGACGTGAGGATGATGTTCCGTCAAACAGAGATCCATCCGGACGACTAGTACGGTACGCGAAATGAATGCACCTTCGATAACTCACAAGGTCGCGATGTTTTTGTTAACATTTAGACTATAATGAGTACTACTAGAAGTTAAAAATTCTAGTGAAATTTGACGTTGCTTTAGGTATTATATAGCGTTTTCTTAGCGACCCTTGTAAATCCAAGGATAAATTATACAAGTGGTATTTTTCTTCAATGGAGTACCGCATTTTAGTATTATAATCTCCCATTTAATTTTCTAAAACTTTCGTCAAGCGCTAACGTCAGTATAATCCGACCCAAATAAAATGTATATATTTCCTCTAAAAGATTATACAAGTGGGTTCGGATTACTGGATACTATTAAAAACTATCAAAGTTAACCAGAGTTTGAATTAATAACATATTTATCAACAGCTTAATTTTATACAAACAGTTTAATGTCGAAATCCACCTAATTACTTAAAAATAAATCTCAAAAAAATTCAAGTCGACGCATATAATCCAGCTTTATCATAGTACTCTATTGATAAAAAATCTAAGTAATTCATCAATAGCTCCTCGTTTTATTCACTTATCAATTATTTTTCAAATTTGAACTCACGACGATCTGCGCGCGAGTCTAGTGCGCCGACGGCGAGAACGTCAAGACCAATCACAGCACGCCGTTGCTTGTTTCCTACGCGGGAGCTCTGTGCTGACAACCGGACATCGACAGTTCATTTGCATTTGCAAAATGAAATATGACAATGCGCGTTTAAAGTTTACTTTGAAAAATAATGTGTTTAATTTGTAATCAAGTCTTGAACTTTGACATTGTAGTGGTTAAGGAGAGAGGCATTGCGCGTCTAATAAAATTACGAATAGTCTGTATATGTTATGCAGTTATAGTAAGCTAACTAAATCAATACTTAATTAATGTGTAGTACTCCATTACTGAATGGATCAGCTCACTTGAAAAATGTTATCTTTTACCGAGTTTAGCTATTGTTATATTTTACTGTACAAAAACCTCCATGGTAAAGCTAGAAGTAAAACTAAACTAAACTACCTCCATAGTAAAAAAAAACAATATATAATGACTCCTGTATTCTGCCTGCATCACACTGGCGTGGCCTGGCCCCGGCGGACAATAGTAAACTTGTCCGCCGCTGTCAAATTTTATATTGTCCGCCACCGCAGGCCACGCCAGTGTGTTGCAGGCCGTAAACATACAGATTGTACAGAAACACTCCACTGACAAGCTGTGATGATTGTAATGATTACGAATAGTCTATATAGTTAGTAATAAACTAACAATAATTCATAATGTTGTAAATATTGCAAAAATATGGCACGATAACATCGTCTCATAAATAAGTACCAAAACCCTAATCCGCTCACATAAGAATTATGGGACATATTTATGAGTAAGTTGTATGCAACTATATTTTTACACTTGACTGTACTCCAGTGTTAAGTGGAGCTCACATGAAAAAATATATAGTACGGCGGAAATTGGCCAATATTGATAAAATTCGTGGGCACGTCTTCTATATACCTAACACTGGTATTGATGTGTTCCTTGTTGTCTCCAAAGTACGAATATACCGGTTTTAGTTACGGGAAAAGCTAAAAGTGGCGCTGGAACATACGTTTCATGTGCTCTGCCTACCCCTTTTGGGAATAAAGGCGTGAATGTATGTATGTATGTATGTATGTAGTTACGGGAAAGGGACCGGACATAGTTGTGACGTCACAAAGATGGTGGCCGACGGTCATCGATTTTTGTTCAAATCTCGGGTTCTATTGCTTCGTGTGAGGTGTCATTTGAAAGCATATTAAACGTACTATAATTGTTTTCTTGAACTGTACAACGTACAACAAACCGTTTGAAAAAAAAAATGGATTTTTTCACCTTAGACGTTTGCTCACTTACCATCATAATTCAAGAAAGAGATACTTTAGCGTGATGAATGTCATTATAAAAAATATCAAGCATTTTATTAGCTTTCAAAAAATATGCAATTTGTTGTCATTCAATAATAATTACATATTATGGCCAATTCCGTAAATCAAGTCCGCGGCAACCAACGTATGGTTGAAATACTTTGAAAGTTAATTTTTGGTGTTCCCAAATAAAAGGTAAAATAGGTAAATTTTGTGTTTAACTGTATATTTGTACGCGTAGATTAGTTTTTATAATCGGCGAAATGAGCTATTTCAAATAAATCTATCAATCAATATCATTTATTTGCCGGAATACAGTAGATACTTGTATAAATAATACAGATGTCGATAAGATTTCACAGCACAGTGTATTCAGCCCATATGCAGGGATGCAAATGTCTTGAGTTTCATTACATAGGTGTAAATAATCAATTACACCTAGGAACAAGTTATCAGCCAGATGAGCACGATTTATTTTGTCATTATGTTTCAATAAAAAGGCATTTACATTCATAACTTCGTTGACTGTGGGCCGCAAGCTTCCGCCAAAATACAGCCCGACAACTAGAACCCAAATTGTCGACATGGCCATTGGAGACATTTGGAAGTGGTGATTTCTTTCATTAAAAAAAAACATTTACTTCATACTAGTTTGATCTATATGTGGTTAGTACAGTACAGAGAAGCTTAAATACTATGTTAGAATTATAAACTAAGAGTCCGGATTATATTATATGTTACCTACATAGTTGTGGCAGGCTATTCGCAATACCAAGCAGAGCGAGCAATTAACTCTACTTGGCTCTGCCCACAGCCACCTCTACCCAATATTTGGTGAGCGGGCAGTCTAGGCGCTCAGCCAACACCCTTAGGAGGCCATTGCTGCTGCCGCGTACTCGCCTTAGCAGCGATCCGATTCTTTTCCGCCTAATGGCAAAAAAGTCATCAGTAGTCGCCTGCGCGAACATTCCGAATGCACTGCAGTGCCTCGGCAGCCTCAATAGCATCCTAAGGATGTTGGTGTTGTTATAGGCCCTCTGCGGGAATCCTACCCACAGACTGCACGTGTAGAACGTCTGACAGTAAGCTCTGAAAAGCGTCAGCTTGACTTCGTTACTACAACGTGCAAATCTGCGGGCAAGCATATTGCCCCTTACAGCCATCGCTCTTCTTTCTCTTTCTATATCTAGGTCATCGCTCAGGTCTGCCGTGAGCATTTGACCTAGATATTTCACTTTATTTACCACTTTTAAGGGTATACCACACAGCCTGATCTCAGGAACCGTCCTCAAATTATATTTTGGAGCTTTGAACACGACAAGCTCACTTTTAGCCGCGTTATATCTGAGACCATGCTGCTCAGCATACCCCTCACACTTCTTCAGAAGCTGTCTAATTGCGTTGATGGCCCCAGCAGCACCATATCGTCTGCGTAGCTTATATTGTTGAAGCTTACACAGCTTACATTAACCTTTCTAGCAACAGCTTTAGGTTAACACATTTTTTTGAACGGCGAGGCTCGCGAGGCCGCAGACCGGGCTCCACGTAGGGCCGAAGGCCCGAAGCGTCCCTCCAAAGCACGCTCTCGGATACTTTACTCCTGAGTGCAAGGACAAGCGAATCTGAGCGTGTGCGTGGGTCCCTCCAGAGCGTGCTCTTCACGCGAGCCCGAAGGCCGAAGACCCGAAGGACAAGCTCACGCGGATATTATACTACTTCCAAGTGTATTACAAGCGAACCCGAGGGCTGAAGGCCCGAACCGTACACGCCCGCGTGGACACTTTATTACTTCTAAGTGTCTTAAAAGCGAATCTGACGGCCGAAGGCCCGAAGGAGAGCGGCATAGCACGCGAGGCGGCAGGCTGAGCTCTGCGTAGGGCCGAGGGCCGAAGCGTCGCTTCAGAGTAGGCTTTCCACGCAAGCCAGAGGGCTAAAGGCTCGAAGAGCAGGCTCACGCGGACACTTTATTACTCCTAAGTATCTTACAAGCGAATCTGAGGGCCGAACTCCCGAAGCGTCCCTTCAGAGTGCGCTCTCTACGTGAGTCCGAGAGCCAAAAGCCCGAAGCGTCCCTCCATAGTGCGTTCTCGAATACTCTACTCCTGAATGTGTTACAAGCGAACCTGAGGACCAAAGGGGTGGCACGCGAGGCGGCAGGCCGAGCTCTCCGTAGGGACGAAGGTGTGTAGCGTCCCTTCAGGGTACGCTCTCTGACTTTTGTTTGGATGTTTGTTACTCAACCACACTTAAATGGCTCAACTGATTTGGATGAATTTTTGCACGAAGATAGTTCATAGCCTGGATTAAAATAAGGGATAGTTTTTATCCTGGGTCCACGCAGACCTAGTCGCGGGCGGAAGCTTGTTGTCTAATAAAGCTGCTGGCGTTGATTGTTTTATTATATATTTTCAACTAGCGACCCGCCCCGGCTTTGCACGAGTACTATGTCATACATTTAAACCTTCCTCTTGAATCACTCTATCTATTATAAAAACCGCATCAAAATCCGTTGCGTAGTTCTAATGATTTAAGCACACATAGGGACAGACAGCAGGCAGCGACTTTGTTTTCTACTATGTAGTGATGTAATAATTTTACATCACTCGGGCGTCGGGCGTAAAGTGGCGATTAACAATCTCTCTTGACAGCCAAAAGAAGACGTACATTTGTGTAAGGGGGTCACCCCCATACACAATTTTACGTCTTCTAAGAGAAGAAAAGAACGCTTCAGAGCTGTCGCCTTGCCTTCGGCTTGGGCTACAAGGTTCCTGAGGTGGCCTTTATTTTACTGCTTTAGGTGCGTATCATGACCGCCTGACTCGTATAATTACTCATAAAACAAAACAAGAGCTTCTAAAGGCACCACGTGACGACAGCGATATATTGTTGGAAAGCCTATAAAATTACCTATCTTTCTCATCATATCTTTAATTGCGCTAATGTTATTATTTACTGAGTTACAAGCGTTTTTATCAGTACTCATGCAAACGCCCACGGTAAAACAGTCATATTTTGTCAAATATTTAAAAAGATTTTGATGATACGTCATAGGGCTCGAATAAACAATTATCGAACGTTTAATATGCTTTCAAATGACACCTCACACGAACCGATCAGTAAAATAGAACCCGAGATTGGAACATGAATCGATGACCGTCGGCCGCCATCTTTATGACGTCACAGCTATGTCCGTCCCCTCTCCCTCAACTAAAACCGGCAGATTCGTACTCTGGAGACAACGAGGAACACATCTATACCAGTTTTAGGTATATAGAGGTGATCCTCTCACGAAAATCGTGAAGGAGACGACTTTTTGCGATATTGCCACCGCACTAATACTGTTTATACTGAAAAATAATTTGTGCTGTGATGATAGTGGTAGCCCTATGCTTAAAAAACCGCAAATCGATGTACAGTTTAGCCGTTTGGCACACGCATACTATAGGTCAAAACATTTTTTCTACCTGCAGTTCCTAAAAAAGTTCCCTTGGGGTGGGAGTGCCGAGACATTTTTCTTCGGTTCTAAAAATATACCACATCATTACATTTTAGCCATATATTTTTTAATTAAACAAAAATAATTTTCGAAACATACCAAGTTTGGGCTCCTCCAGATACGATATGGCTGATTTTATTAAATTCAATATACCACAAATGATACGTGATATCCTCATATCTAACCTCACAAAAGCAATTTCGAAAATAATTGCATTAAGTATTTTTATTTTTATTTTTCAATATTACCAAGTGACACAGTTCTACTTCAATACCTATTTTACGTGACTTATGGAACTGTACTGCAGATACGGTACATATTAATCATAAAATGATACGTAGTATCCATATATCCAACGGGAAATACCTCTTTAACCCTTTAACTGCGCCTTTTCATCAGTTGGTATAGTTCGTTTAGTTTTTGTCACAAAATATCAAGGTTGGACTCTTTCAGATACGATATACCCAAGTAATTAGGTTAGATATCAAGATACAACGTATCACAAATGATCCGTTATATCTTGATATCCCCAAGAAAGGAATTTTGAAAATAATTTAATTAAGTATTTTTTTTGAATTTACTACGTAACGTACGCTAGGAAGCTCTAAACGTCATTTTTTTATATGAAAAACGACAGTTGAATTGTCCTAACGCGCGTTCGAAACATTACGTGATTACCCCTCGTATCTCTAGCCGACCCACGGCCCGCTTTCTTACAGTCGGTTATAACGGGTTTCTTTGATTTCGGTTAAAACCGGTTTTGCATTCCCTACTCTCAATCAACTGAGCTATCGGAACAATCCACCTCGGTCACCTTTTTTATCAATCAGTTCATTCTTACAAGGCCTTAGGGAGGCGTGTACCGACACCGACATCTGCCTAGATGCGAAATGATCTGCCTAGCAGCGATTTGTATGTTATCCATTTAGTTTTGTTATTATATTTGGTAATGTTGGCCTTAAATATGATAAAAGAGAATGTTTCGCCTTAATATGATCCAACGTGAATGTAAACGTAACACGCAAAACTAAAAGAAAACGTGACGTATGCAAGAAATGTGCATAGAAATTCTACATTTTCAATAACTCCTGATTTTTGTATTAAGAGCGTAGTCGGTCTGCGACAAAATTGAGAAATAGGTATTTGTACAAACTATTGCCGTCGCGTTGCGCCCAAGCGATTCCCCGTAATGTGCGATAGGGACAACTGCAGCTCAGACCGATTTTCACTACAAAATCTTGACCAGATCGATGCTTTGTATTCCCCTGTTTTCTCCGCCAAACCTGCGCCGATTCAATTATGTTTGGTGTCGAAATTTAGAAGAAGAGCAGATCTATGTTTCTATTATTTTATTTTAACGTAAAATCTTTTCATATTTGTCTGGTAGTCATCTAAATATGACAGTAAAAATGGGGTATTTTTTAGGTTTTCGAAAATTCGTATCTGTTTTGGTAATTATTTTTTTGGAAAAAGTAAATGACAGGGGCATACATACAGTAGACCTAGATTTTATAAAAAAAAACGAGTCCTCTAGAGGGATAAACCAGGAAGGAAATAGGGGAATACGTTTGTATGGAAAAATGCTGCTAGGATACCCTCTTAATGATTAAAAAAAGTCCTCTTCCACACCGATGAAAAACTAGTTTTATGATGGTTATTGGTAATTCAATAATTTAATGTTAGGCCCTAATCGGAATTTGAAAGATTCTTTGAAATCGAATGAGTAGGTAAGGTACCTATTTTCGGAGATTACCCCCTACCTGCTGCCTAATTTAACTGCCTACTACTACTATTAGACAGATAACTAATAACCCTGTGATTATACTTTCTGTACTTACTTCATATTAGTAACATCAAGGGCCCGTTTCATGAAGCAACAAGTTAGAAATTACAGGGGGAAGTCTCATTTCAATGCCTTTTGGTAGAAAGAGACTTCCGCTTGTAATTTGTAACTTTTTGCTTCATGAAACGGTCCCCAGATCATTATGACATCGAGACCTGGAAAACCTCTAGCAAATAAGTAAAATAACTCTGTCTACAAATAAAATTAAAGTTAAAGAATGTTTAATACTAATAACCCTATATAACTTTCTTTACCTATTATTGGTTAAATAAAATAGATAATTATGTCATTTAAACCGAAAAACAACTACTTAGTAACTAACTATAAAGTAAAATCAAGTACTTAAAGTTTGTACCTACAAGTTTGAGCGTACGCTCGGCCTTGGCGAGGTACTCGGCCGGCAGCACGCTGCACACGAATCGCCCGAGTTGCGCGCGAAAGATTTAAATTACGGACAATAACTGATAAGCTAATACAATTTAGAGCTATTGACGAATCCGTTAGAATTTGTGTTTATATATTCTTCGATAGAACTAAAATGAATTACACCGACTTGAGAATTTATTAGATTTCTTTTATGGTAAGGAGAATGGTTTCAAGATATTATTCCTCAATAAAAAAAATACTATTGATAAATATGTTAGAAATTAATGGAGCCATTTTTATTAATACTCTTGAATACACTTTAGTAGCTACTAGTCACTTGAATATTCTTTTAGGAGATTTATAATATTTTAAATCATTTCCAGTTTTGCTGACGTAATCTCTTGACAATACTATTAGAAAACGATATGTAAGGTTTGAATAATCAAATGCGATGCATTATAGGAAAAAACAATAACTTGTATAATCTTTGCAAAGTATTACAAGTGTTCCTTACAAAAAAGTAAATTATTCGAAAACCAAAATCAAAAACTGCTAGAAATTATTTTTCGCTGTTAGTACTTAATGTACTCTCGCTGATAACAAAAAAAAATCAAACTTGGGACTTATGTTAGTTTGACGACAAATTACAGTGTTCGCGTACCGTACTAGACCGTCGGTTCCAGCTGATATTGTGGCGAGAGAGCCCAGAAGAGCCGATGGTCACGTACGAGCTCAACACCAATACCTACGGATTAAAGTCCAGCCCTTACGTAGCGATGCGTACGCTACGAGAACTGGCGGACCAGGAACGGCTGCGCTTTCCTCGCGCGGCTGCAGTCATTGATAGGGACGTATATGTAGACGATATTTGCACGGGCGCGGATAGTGTTGAGCAGGCGCTCGTCTTACGGGATGAATTGGTGGCGCTTATGGCCTCCGGTGGATACGAGCTTAGGAAGTGGCTGTCGAACTGCCCAGGGGTCCTAGCGGGATTGCCAGCTGAGCACCAGCAAGACCCACACTGCTTTGAGGATCCGGATAACCCTCATGCACTGGCGATTTTGGGGGTCCAGTATCGACCGGGTCATGATGTCTTCACCTACAGCTGTGAAGCCGAATTGCTGTCGAAGACCTGGACCAAGCGTTTGGTCCTTTCGACCATCGCGCGAACGTTCGATCCAAACGGTTGGATTGCGCCGGTTACGTTCATGGCGAAATGCTTCATGCAGAAGCTCTGGTTGGCCCTATTAGGTTGGGATGATCAGCTCACGGAAGAGCTTTTACGGGAGTGGTCCTCATTTGCGACTACGCTGCCACATATTACGGAGATTGAAATCCCGCGCAAACTACTCCCGCAGGCGGGAGCCAGGGTAAACCTGCACGGTTTCTGCGACGCGTCGGAGAAGGGGTACGCTGCCGCTGTCTACCTGAGAACAGGGGAGACGGCTGGTTTGGGCATCGTACGCTTGGTCATGGCCAAGAGCAAGGTTGCGCCTGTAAGGACCCGTTGGACTATACCGAAGATGGAATTGGCGGGTGCAGCGCTCCTGATGCGGCTCTTGAACCATGTAGTGCAAAATTTGCGTGGTACGGTGGACTTGAATGACACGGTTTATGCATGGACTGACAGCAGGATAGTATTGTGCTGGCTGCAGACTTCGGTCCACACGCTCAAGGTTTTTGTGGCCAACCGGGTGTCACAAATAAACGCCTCGGAGACTCCTCTGGTCTGGAGACATGTTCCAGGCGAGTTCAATCCGGCTGACTGCGCCTCTCGCGGCTGTCTGGCGCCTGCCTTGGTTGAGCACTCTCTTTGGTGGGGTCCGCATTGGTTGGAGTTGCCACATACGGAGTGGCCATTTAATGAGTGCGGCCGGCATTTATTACCCCCAGACCTAGGTTTGCGAGTCAACTTAACCACGGTGGTTGAGGCTACGGCGGCCCAGTCTCTCTTAGAACGGTATAGCTCGTTGGGGAAGCTACTAAGGGTGACTGGTTGGATATGGCGGTTTATTTTCAACTGTCGTAAGTCTGCTGCGCAGCGGAACATGTCGCGCGTTCTGGGACCTGAAGAGCAGCAACGGGCTCTCTTGCATTGGGTGAAGGTCGTCCAGGCAGCTGAGTTTGAGGATGAAATTAACATCCTGCGGACGGGCGCTGGCAGGTTGAAGGGAGGCATCGTCCGCCTTAACCCGTTCTTGGATGAGCACGGACTGCTCCGGGTGGGAGGCCGATTACGGAATGCTGACCTGCCGTACTCGGCACGACATCCTTTGGTGCTCCCTAAGAAGGGATCTTTGGTGGAGTTATTGGTATGGGACCGCCACATCAGGAATTCACACGCGGGCTGCAACGCCCTTCTGGCCATTTTGCAGCGTGAATTCTGGATCCTGTCGGCACGGAGGTTAATACGGAGCGTTGTGTTTCGGTGCTTGCCTTGTTACCGACTCAAGGCAGCCATAACGCAACCACAGATGGGGGATCTTCCTCCCGACCGAGTTACGGAAGCTCGGCCGTTCAAGGGTGTAGGTACAGATTTCGCGGGGCCTTTTATCGTCAAGACTTCACGCCTTCGTAATGCGAAATCGGTTAAGGCGTACCTTTGCGTCTTCGTGTGTCTAGCGACCAAGGCCGTTCATTTGGAGCTCGTGGCCGATCTCTCTACGGAAGCCTTTTTGGCAGCATTGGATCGATTCGTGTCGCGAAGGGGACTACCTGCACTGATTCGTTCGGACTGTGGTACCAACTTCAAGGGCGCGGACCGCTCCTTACGGGAAATTGTATCGTTTTTAGGCCAAAATGAGCGGGAGATTGGCACGAGCCTCGCCAGTCGGGGCATTTCATGGTATTTCAGCCCCCCCGGATGCCCCCACTGGGGTGGCATTTTTGAGGCAGTAGTTAAGTCGGCCAAAACGCATTTGTATAGGGTCATCGGCTCAACGATCCTCACATTTGAGGAGCTGGCTACGGTGTTTTGCAAGGTTGAGGCGGTTTTAAATTCCCGACCTCTTTGCCCGTTGAGCGCTGACCCGAATGATCTTGAGGCCCTTACGCCAGGCCATTTTCTGATTGGCCAACCACTTAACGCATTGCCGGAATATCCTTATACGGACGTAAGGTTGTACCGGTTGTCACGGTATCAAATGTTGCAGCAAATGACTCAAGGGTTTTGGAAACGGTGGTCGCTTGAGTATTTGCACATTCTGCAGCAACGCGTTAAGTGGACGGACAGGACGACCCCTCCCTGCGTTGGAGACCTCGTACTGGTTAAGGATGCTAACCTATCGCCTTTGTGTTGGCGACGGGGGCGCATCGTTAACTTGATTACAGGCAAGGATGGGTCTCCCCGGATCGCAGATGTGCAGGTGAGGGATTCGATCCTTAGACGGGCGGTTTCTACATTGTCCCGCCTACCGGGGTTTGAGCGGACCGACGACGGGTCGGTCCGGGGCGGGTGATTGTTTAGTATTTAAGCCTAGATATTAGTTCTGCAGACTGTAGCGCCGCTCGCGCCGGCCGCGTTCGGGAGTCCTCGGCAACGGTCGGCTGCGCGTCGCTCGGCGCCGTCGGGACTCGGGGACTTTGCCTGTCGTCGCGATAGAAATCGGTTGTGTCCTAGCCGCGTACGGAAGCGATATCTGAGGCAAAGCTAACGGTATATTGTGAATAAGTTTTGATTCTATACGGCACGGTTGTGTATAAGTTTACGGAAAGGAGAATCGCCAATTTTGGATAGTGTCGGCGTGGATGCTCTCTGCGGGCGCTGGCCCCCCTTGGACTCCAGGGACCTACGGAGGCGCTCAGCAAACCCACAGACAAACATACACACACAACACCACACAAAACATACCACACGTGCTGGAGACGCCTGGTAGCGTCTAGAAGTACTGCAACCGGTAAGCATTAATATTAAGTTAGGAATATTTATCAAAGACGGTGAATCGCCGTATTTGTTCTCATTGGCTCAGAGCGTCCGGTTGGAGCCATCCATGGGCCCGTGGCTTTCGTTCTTGGCCGGTGAGAAACAATAGTATTGATTGGTTTATGATTTGATTTTTGGCGGATGAATTATTTAATGGGTTGATCGTATGGACGTATGAACCTATCATTGATTTGGTAAAGTATTGTAAAGTATTACTAGTTGATTAATGGACTGATGAGTTAATATTTTTTTCGTTCATACAGCTATATTTCTTAACCATTTCTAGGACCGTATAAGTACCCAGAACCAGCTCAAGTCACAAAGGGAGTCATAGAAAGGCTAAAAGAATAAGAAGGGGAAAGAGAATGGAGGTAAGCAACTGGATGTAGACAGGAAACGATGATGATAGGAGGTATGGATCACAAAATAACCAGGTATCTGCTGAAACTGGGTAAGAGCAATCTGAGAATGTTGACAGGTACAGTCAGCATCAAAAGCAGGGATCCAAACCCGTTTTTTGCAAAAACCTCGAAATATCCACATATCTACAACTAGTTTATACTTCATACGTAGGACTCGTCGTTGTGTTTTGAAGTACCGACTGCGTATTATTAGATTGCCCAATTAGAAATGAAATAATTTACAAAGAACGAAAAAATAACGTTTTCGTTCCCTTACAAAAATATCGGTTTCTGAGCCCTGATCAAAAGTAACTGGGCAAACGAAGACGTCAGGTCTTTATTAAAAGGGAATAAGAGCTTTTGAAGACGTCAATTGCGCAGTTACCTTTAAGAAAGAAAGAAAGAAAACATTTATTCGTAGCAAAAATACAAACTGTGGA
The DNA here is from genome assembly GCA_945867215.1 of Epinotia demarniana. Lineage (NCBI taxonomy): Eukaryota > Metazoa > Arthropoda > Insecta > Lepidoptera > Tortricidae > Epinotia > Epinotia demarniana. The sequence continues at coordinate 402,247 of OX244264.1, forward strand.
CACATACGCACATACACATGTATGATGACGGGTGTTGTATAGGCACTGACCTTGGGCTGTATGAGCCGCAGCGCGCGCGGCAGGCGCGCGGGCGCGGCGGGCGCGGCCAGCAGGCGCGCGCGCTCCAGGCCGCCGCCGCCCGCCTCCAGCAGCCGCGTGAACGACTACCGGCTGGTATGATGACGCCGGCTGGTATGATGACGGGTGTTGTATAGGCACTGACCTTGGGCTGTATGAGCCGCAGCGCGCGCGGCAGGCGCGCGGGCGCGGCGGGCGCGGCCAGCAGGCGCGCGCGCTCCAGGCCGCCGCCGCCCGCCTCCAGCAGCCGCGTGAACGACTACCGGCTGGTATGATGACGGGTGTTGTATAGGCACTGACCTTGGGCTGTATGAGCCGCAGCGCGCGCGGCAGGCGCGCGGGCGCGGCGGGCGCGGCCAGCAGGCGCGCGCGCTCCAGGCCGCCGCCGCCCGCCTCCAGCAGCCGCGTGAACGACTACCGGCTGGTATGATGACGGGTGTTGTATAGGCACTGACCTTGGGCTGTATGAGCCGCAGCGCGCGCGGCAGGCGCGCGGGCGCGGCGGGCGCGGCCAGCAGGCGCGCGCGCTCCAGGCCGCCGCCGCCCGCCTCCAGCAGCCGCGTGAACGACTACCGGCTGGTATGATGACGGGTGTTGTATAGGCACTGACCTTGGGCTGTATGAGCCGCAGCGCGCGCGGCAGGCGCGCGGGCGCGGCGGGCGCGGCCAGCAGGCGCGCGCGCTCCAGGCCGCCGCCGCCCGCCTCCAGCAGCCGCGTGAACGACTACCGGCTGGTATGATGACGGGTGTTGTATAGGCACTGACCTTGGGCTGTATGAGCCGCAGCGCGCGCGGCAGGCGCGCGGGCGCGGCGGGCGCGGCCAGCAGGCGCGCGCGCTCCAGGCCGCCGCCGCCCGCCTCCAGCAGCCGCGTGAACGACTACCGGCTGGTATGATGACGGGTGTTGTATAGGCACTGACCTTGGGCTGTATGAGCCGCAGCGCGCGCGGCAGGCGCGCGGGCGCGGCGGGCGCGGCCAGCAGGCGCGCGCGCTCCAGGCCGCCGCCGCCCGCCTCCAGCAGCCGCGTGAACGACTACCGGCTGGTATGATGACGGGTGTTGTATAGGCACTGACCTTGGGCTGTATGAGCCGCAGCGCGCGCGGCAGGCGCGCGGGCGCGGCGGGCGCGGCCAGCAGGCGCGCGCGCTCCAGGCCGCCGCCGCCCGCCTCCAGCAGCCGCGTGAACGACTACCGGCTGGTATGATGACGGGTGTTGTATAGGCACTGACCTTGGGCTGTATGAGCCGCAGCGCGCGCGGCAGGCGCGCGGGCGCGGCGGGCGCGGCCAGCAGGCGCGCGCGCTCCAGGCCGCCGCCGCCCGCCTCCAGCAGCCGCGTGAACGACTACCGGCTGGTATGATGACGGGTGTTGTATAGGCACTGACCTTGGGCTGTATGAGCCGCAGCGCGCGCGGCAGGCGCGCGGGCGCGGCGGGCGCGGCCAGCAGGCGCGCGCGCTCCAGGCCGCCGCCGCCCGCCTCCAGCAGCCGCGTGAACGACTACCGGCTGGTATGATGACGGGTGTTGTATAGGCACTGACCTTGGGCTGTATGAGCCGCAGCGCGCGCGGCAGGCGCGCGGGCGCGGCGGGCGCGGCCAGCAGGCGCGCGCGCTCCAGGCCGCCGCCGCCCGCCTCCAGCAGCCGCGTGAACGACTACCGGCTGGTATGATGACGGGTGTTGTATAGGCACTGACCTTGGGCTGTATGAGCCGCAGCGCGCGCGGCAGGCGCGCGGGCGCGGCGGGCGCGGCCAGCAGGCGCGCGCGCTCCAGGCCGCCGCCGCCCGCCTCCAGCAGCCGCGTGAACGACTACCGGCTGGTATGATGACGGGTGTTGTATAGGCACTGACCTTGGGCTGTATGAGCCGCAGCGCGCGCGGCAGGCGCGCGGGCGCGGCGGGCGCGGCCAGCAGGCGCGCGCGCTCCAGGCCGCCGCCGCCCGCCTCCAGCAGCCGCGTGAACGACTACCGGCTGGTATGATGACGGGTGTTGTATAGGCACTGACCTTGGGCTGTATGAGCCGCAGCGCGCGCGGCAGGCGCGCGGGCGCGGCGGGCGCGGCCAGCAGGCGCGCGCGCTCCAGGCCGCCGCCGCCCGCCTCCAGCAGCCGCGTGAACGACTACCGGCTGGTATGATGACGGGTGTTGTATAGGCACTGACCTTGGGCTGTATGAGCCGCAGCGCGCGCGGCAGGCGCGCGGGCGCGGCGGGCGCGGCCAGCAGGCGCGCGCGCTCCAGGCCGCCGCCGCCCGCCTCCAGCAGCCGCGTGAACGACTACCGGCTGGTATGATGACGGGTGTTGTATAGGCACTGACCTTGGGCTGTATGAGCCGCAGCGCGCGCGGCAGGCGCGCGGGCGCGGCGGGCGCGGCCAGCAGGCGCGCGCGCTCCAGGCCGCCGCCGCCCGCCTCCAGCAGCCGCGTGAACGACTACCGGCTGGTATGATGACGGGTGTTGTATAGGCACTGACCTTGGGCTGTATGAGCCGCAGCGCGCGCGGCAGGCGCGCGGGCGCGGCGGGCGCGGCCAGCAGGCGCGCGCGCTCCAGGCCGCCGCCGCCCGCCTCCAGCAGCCGCGTGAACGACTACCGGCTGGTATGATGACGGGTGTTGTATAGGCACTGACCTTGGGCTGTATGAGCCGCAGCGCGCGCGGCAGGCGCGCGGGCGCGGCGGGCGCGGCCAGCAGGCGCGCGCGCTCCAGGCCGCCGCCGCCCGCCTCCAGCAGCCGCGTGAACGACTACCGGCTGGTATGATGACGGGTGTTGTATAGGCACTGACCTTGGGCTGTATGAGCCGCAGCGCGCGCGGCAGGCGCGCGGGCGCGGCGGGCGCGGCCAGCAGGCGCGCGCGCTCCAGGCCGCCGCCGCCCGCCTCCAGCAGCCGCGTGAACGACTACCGGCTGGTATGATGACGGGTGTTGTATAGGCACTGACCTTGGGCTGTATGAGCCGCAGCGCGCGCGGCAGGCGCGCGGGCGCGGCGGGCGCGGCCAGCAGGCGCGCGCGCTCCAGGCCGCCGCCGCCCGCCTCCAGCAGCCGCGTGAACGACTACCGGCTGGTATGATGACGGGTGTTGTATAGGCACTGACCTTGGGCTGTATGAGCCGCAGCGCGCGCGGCAGGCGCGCGGGCGCGGCGGGCGCGGCCAGCAGGCGCGCGCGCTCCAGGCCGCCGCCGCCCGCCTCCAGCAGCCGCGTGAACGACTACCGGCTGGTATGATGACGGGTGTTGTATAGGCACTGACCTTGGGCTGTATGAGCCGCAGCGCGCGCGGCAGGCGCGCGGGCGCGGCGGGCGCGGCCAGCAGGCGCGCGCGCTCCAGGCCGCCGCCGCCCGCCTCCAGCAGCCGCGTGAACGACTACCGGCTGGTATGATGACGGGTGTTGTATAGGCACTGACCTTGGGCTGTATGAGCCGCAGCGCGCGCGGCAGGCGCGCGGGCGCGGCGGGCGCGGCCAGCAGGCGCGCGCGCTCCAGGCCGCCGCCGCCCGCCTCCAGCAGCCGCGTGAACGACTACCGGCTGGTATGATGACGGGTGTTGTATAGGCACTGACCTTGGGCTGTATGAGCCGCAGCGCGCGCGGCAGGCGCGCGGGCGCGGCGGGCGCGGCCAGCAGGCGCGCGCGCTCCAGGCCGCCGCCGCCCGCCTCCAGCAGCCGCGTGAACGACTACCGGCTGGTATGATGACGGGTGTTGTATAGGCACTGACCTTGGGCTGTATGAGCCGCAGCGCGCGCGGCAGGCGCGCGGGCGCGGCGGGCGCGGCCAGCAGGCGCGCGCGCTCCAGGCCGCCGCCGCCCGCCTCCAGCAGCCGCGTGAACGACTACCGGCTGGTATGATGACGGGTGTTGTATAGGCACTGACCTTGGGCTGTATGAGCCGCAGCGCGCGCGGCAGGCGCGCGGGCGCGGCGGGCGCGGCCAGCAGGCGCGCGCGCTCCAGGCCGCCGCCGCCCGCCTCCAGCAGCCGCGTGAACGACTACCGGCTGGTATGATGACGGGTGTTGTATAGGCACTGACCTTGGGCTGTATGAGCCGCAGCGCGCGCGGCAGGCGCGCGGGCGCGGCGGGCGCGGCCAGCAGGCGCGCGCGCTCCAGGCCGCCGCCGCCCGCCTCCAGCAGCCGCGTGAACGACTACCGGCTGGTATGATGACGGGTGTTGTATAGGCACTGACCTTGGGCTGTATGAGCCGCAGCGCGCGCGGCAGGCGCGCGGGCGCGGCGGGCGCGGCCAGCAGGCGCGCGCGCTCCAGGCCGCCGCCGCCCGCCTCCAGCAGCCGCGTGAACGACTACCGGCTGGTATGATGACGGGTGTTGTATAGGCACTGACCTTGGGCTGTATGAGCCGCAGCGCGCGCGGCAGGCGCGCGGGCGCGGCGGGCGCGGCCAGCAGGCGCGCGCGCTCCAGGCCGCCGCCGCCCGCCTCCAGCAGCCGCGTGAACGACTACCGGCTGGTATGATGACGGGTGTTGTATAGGCACTGACCTTGGGCTGTATGAGCCGCAGCGCGCGCGGCAGGCGCGCGGGCGCGGCGGGCGCGGCCAGCAGGCGCGCGCGCTCCAGGCCGCCGCCGCCCGCCTCCAGCAGCCGCGTGAACGACTACCGGCTGGTATGATGACGGGTGTTGTATAGGCACTGACCTTGGGCTGTATGAGCCGCAGCGCGCGCGGCAGGCGCGCGGGCGCGGCGGGCGCGGCCAGCAGGCGCGCGCGCTCCAGGCCGCCGCCGCCCGCCTCCAGCAGCCGCGTGAACGACTACCGGCTGGTATGATGACGGGTGTTGTATAGGCACTGACCTTGGGCTGTATGAGCCGCAGCGCGCGCGGCAGGCGCGCGGGCGCGGCGGGCGCGGCCAGCAGGCGCGCGCGCTCCAGGCCGCCGCCGCCCGCCTCCAGCAGCCGCGTGAACGACTACCGGCTGGTATGATGACGGGTGTTGTATAGGCACTGACCTTGGGCTGTATGAGCCGCAGCGCGCGCGGCAGGCGCGCGGGCGCGGCGGGCGCGGCCAGCAGGCGCGCGCGCTCCAGGCCGCCGCCGCCCGCCTCCAGCAGCCGCGTGAACGACTACCGGCTGGTATGATGACGGGTGTTGTATAGGCACTGACCTTGGGCTGTATGAGCCGCAGCGCGCGCGGCAGGCGCGCGGGCGCGGCGGGCGCGGCCAGCAGGCGCGCGCGCTCCAGGCCGCCGCCGCCCGCCTCCAGCAGCCGCGTGAACGACTACCGGCTGGTATGATGACGGGTGTTGTATAGGCACTGACCTTGGGCTGTATGAGCCGCAGCGCGCGCGGCAGGCGCGCGGGCGCGGCGGGCGCGGCCAGCAGGCGCGCGCGCTCCAGGCCGCCGCCGCCCGCCTCCAGCAGCCGCGTGAACGACTACCGGCTGGTATGATGACGGGTGTTGTATAGGCACTGACCTTGGGCTGTATGAGCCGCAGCGCGCGCGGCAGGCGCGCGGGCGCGGCGGGCGCGGCCAGCAGGCGCGCGCGCTCCAGGCCGCCGCCGCCCGCCTCCAGCAGCCGCGTGAACGACTACCGGCTGGTATGATGACGGGTGTTGTATAGGCACTGACCTTGGGCTGTATGAGCCGCAGCGCGCGCGGCAGGCGCGCGGGCGCGGCGGGCGCGGCCAGCAGGCGCGCGCGCTCCAGGCCGCCGCCGCCCGCCTCCAGCAGCCGCGTGAACGACTACCGGCTGGTATGATGACGGGTGTTGTATAGGCACTGACCTTGGGCTGTATGAGCCGCAGCGCGCGCGGCAGGCGCGCGGGCGCGGCGGGCGCGGCCAGCAGGCGCGCGCGCTCCAGGCCGCCGCCGCCCGCCTCCAGCAGCCGCGTGAACGACTACCGGCTGGTATGATGACGGGTGTTGTATAGGCACTGACCTTGGGCTGTATGAGCCGCAGCGCGCGCGGCAGGCGCGCGGGCGCGGCGGGCGCGGCCAGCAGGCGCGCGCGCTCCAGGCCGCCGCCGCCCGCCTCCAGCAGCCGCGTGAACGACTACCGGCTGGTATGATGACGGGTGTTGTATAGGCACTGACCTTGGGCTGTATGAGCCGCAGCGCGCGCGGCAGGCGCGCGGGCGCGGCGGGCGCGGCCAGCAGGCGCGCGCGCTCCAGGCCGCCGCCGCCCGCCTCCAGCAGCCGCGTGAACGACTACCGGCTGGTATGATGACGGGTGTTGTATAGGCACTGACCTTGGGCTGTATGAGCCGCAGCGCGCGCGGCAGGCGCGCGGGCGCGGCGGGCGCGGCCAGCAGGCGCGCGCGCTCCAGGCCGCCGCCGCCCGCCTCCAGCAGCCGCGTGAACGACTACCGGCTGGTATGATGACGGGTGTTGTATAGGCACTGACCTTGGGCTGTATGAGCCGCAGCGCGCGCGGCAGGCGCGCGGGCGCGGCGGGCGCGGCCAGCAGGCGCGCGCGCTCCAGGCCGCCGCCGCCCGCCTCCAGCAGCCGCGTGAACGACTACCGGCTGGTATGATGACGGGTGTTGTATAGGCACTGACCTTGGGCTGTATGAGCCGCAGCGCGCGCGGCAGGCGCGCGGGCGCGGCGGGCGCGGCCAGCAGGCGCGCGCGCTCCAGGCCGCCGCCGCCCGCCTCCAGCAGCCGCGTGAACGACTACCGGCTGGTATGATGACGGGTGTTGTATAGGCACTGACCTTGGGCTGTATGAGCCGCAGCGCGCGCGGCAGGCGCGCGGGCGCGGCGGGCGCGGCCAGCAGGCGCGCGCGCTCCAGGCCGCCGCCGCCCGCCTCCAGCAGCCGCGTGAACGACTACCGGCTGGTATGATGACGGGTGTTGTATAGGCACTGACCTTGGGCTGTATGAGCCGCAGCGCGCGCGGCAGGCGCGCGGGCGCGGCGGGCGCGGCCAGCAGGCGCGCGCGCTCCAGGCCGCCGCCGCCCGCCTCCAGCAGCCGCGTGAACGACTACCGGCTGGTATGATGACGGGTGTTGTATAGGCACTGACCTTGGGCTGTATGAGCCGCAGCGCGCGCGGCAGGCGCGCGGGCGCGGCGGGCGCGGCCAGCAGGCGCGCGCGCTCCAGGCCGCCGCCGCCCGCCTCCAGCAGCCGCGTGAACGACTACCGGCTGGTATGATGACGGGTGTTGTATAGGCACTGACCTTGGGCTGTATGAGCCGCAGCGCGCGCGGCAGGCGCGCGGGCGCGGCGGGCGCGGCCAGCAGGCGCGCGCGCTCCAGGCCGCCGCCGCCCGCCTCCAGCAGCCGCGTGAACGACTACCGGCTGGTATGATGACGGGTGTTGTATAGGCACTGACCTTGGGCTGTATGAGCCGCAGCGCGCGCGGCAGGCGCGCGGGCGCGGCGGGCGCGGCCAGCAGGCGCGCGCGCTCCAGGCCGCCGCCGCCCGCCTCCAGCAGCCGCGTGAACGACTACCGGCTGGTATGATGACGGGTGTTGTATAGGCACTGACCTTGGGCTGTATGAGCCGCAGCGCGCGCGGCAGGCGCGCGGGCGCGGCGGGCGCGGCCAGCAGGCGCGCGCGCTCCAGGCCGCCGCCGCCCGCCTCCAGCAGCCGCGTGAACGACTACCGGCTGGTATGATGACGGGTGTTGTATAGGCACTGACCTTGGGCTGTATGAGCCGCAGCGCGCGCGGCAGGCGCGCGGGCGCGGCGGGCGCGGCCAGCAGGCGCGCGCGCTCCAGGCCGCCGCCGCCCGCCTCCAGCAGCCGCGTGAACGACTACCGGCTGGTATGATGACGGGTGTTGTATAGGCACTGACCTTGGGCTGTATGAGCCGCAGCGCGCGCGGCAGGCGCGCGGGCGCGGCGGGCGCGGCCAGCAGGCGCGCGCGCTCCAGGCCGCCGCCGCCCGCCTCCAGCAGCCGCGTGAACGACTACCGGCTGGTATGATGACGGGTGTTGTATAGGCACTGACCTTGGGCTGTATGAGCCGCAGCGCGCGCGGCAGGCGCGCGGGCGCGGCGGGCGCGGCCAGCAGGCGCGCGCGCTCCAGGCCGCCGCCGCCCGCCTCCAGCAGCCGCGTGAACGACTACCGGCTGGTATGATGACGGGTGTTGTATAGGCACTGACCTTGGGCTGTATGAGCCGCAGCGCGCGCGGCAGGCGCGCGGGCGCGGCGGGCGCGGCCAGCAGGCGCGCGCGCTCCAGGCCGCCGCCGCCCGCCTCCAGCAGCCGCGTGAACGACTACCGGCTGGTATGATGACGGGTGTTGTATAGGCACTGACCTTGGGCTGTATGAGCCGCAGCGCGCGCGGCAGGCGCGCGGGCGCGGCGGGCGCGGCCAGCAGGCGCGCGCGCTCCAGGCCGCCGCCGCCCGCCTCCAGCAGCCGCGTGAACGACTACCGGCTGGTATGATGACGGGTGTTGTATAGGCACTGACCTTGGGCTGTATGAGCCGCAGCGCGCGCGGCAGGCGCGCGGGCGCGGCGGGCGCGGCCAGCAGGCGCGCGCGCTCCAGGCCGCCGCCGCCCGCCTCCAGCAGCCGCGTGAACGACTACCGGCTGGTATGATGACGGGTGTTGTATAGGCACTGACCTTGGGCTGTATGAGCCGCAGCGCGCGCGGCAGGCGCGCGGGCGCGGCGGGCGCGGCCAGCAGGCGCGCGCGCTCCAGGCCGCCGCCGCCCGCCTCCAGCAGCCGCGTGAACGCGTCCGCGAACACGGCCGCGGGAGAGGCCGGCTCGGGGACCGCGCAGGCGCGCCGGATGGCTGCCTCCGTCTGGCGATGTTGAAAATTCAGATCAAGTGCAAGTCTAGGAGCGGCCGCAAGTTACGGCCATTAAAACTGCTAATAGTAGCCAGCGCGGGCCACTCCCCCAGCTTGTGTTCGGCCGCGGCCTGTCAAGCGTCCGATGGTATACAAAAAGTGTGAAAGAACTGGTCGATACGATTACGAGGTTATTTGCCAGCCTCTATCTTCTCAAATATAGGTACCTCCTTATGGATAGGTGCATGATACCCATAACGATGCATGAAAATGCATGAAACTTTAGGTCTATAACTGTATTACTCACATAGCTTCTCTAGTTTGTTTCTCAATAATAAATAAATAAAAATTAACAAACTGCGATAAAAGTACCAGGAACGCAAGAACAATAGGAACGGTGAGCAGCTCGGCGACGGTCATCCCTATGTTCCAATCCAGACGAGTACATACCTTGTTGGCGAGGTACTTGGCAAGCAAGTCCACACCCTCGTCCGCGCGGCCGATCTGTGGGAACAGCTTGAAAAGACGCTCGACCGCCGCTTCGTCGTCCTTACGAGCTGCTTCCTCGAACCTGGACAGGTTTCACTGATGAAAGAGACGTACACTCGCCTGCGTTCGCAGTGTTCCACCTTTAGCGCGATAATAGGCTGTTATATAATGTTTAAAAACATTTATTTATTACAACGAATAAGATTTTTCTAGGGAAAACAACATCCATTTTAGTTTCTAAATTTAAAACTGGCGCTAAAACGCTTGTCAGTGTCATGGCGTCCCGAGTGACGTCACGTTTGTATAAACCACGAACGTATATACATACTGGACTTTGCCATTCAAAAACGTTTTGAAACCAGAAAAAAAATACCTTGAATGACATCACGTCTTTCTGTCATCTCTTTCTAGTTTTGTAATGTGTTGCAATAACTTGAAACACAAACAATGCGACATTTTTATAAAGACGTGCTCTACGCTTATACTGTTATATTTCATTTTAATGAAATTAAAATGTGTTGACTTTTATATATATCACTAAAAAAATGGTAGGTATGCTTGTACTGCTTGTTCTGGCAATACTAATGAAAAAATATGGCTGTTATGTCACAACAGATTTTACCATGTCGAAAGTTTCTTTCGTGAAATACCTAAACCCTTTGCTACGATTTAATCGCAAAATGGTTATTGTCTTGTATAATGACGCTCTGAGGAAATACTTGGAGACCCCATTCAGCCATTAAATTTTACAGGTTATTGGCCATTTTACGAAAATATCGGCGGTTCTACTAGCAATCAATTTGAATCTAAAATCAGAGTAAAACTTGTTAGATTCTATGCAAATAACGCTCAAATATGTTTATTATTTCGATCTTGAGTAAGTGTGTATTGTTCATTTGTAAGTAAACACTTACATTATAAGGTGATAAAAAATGTGTAATTTTATTAATAGGGTGACCATTCCGTTCCCGTGCGTGGTATTTCTTCGTATTGAAATTGAGCCCGGGTCCATGCTGAGCACACGACACACTTACTTGCGCACGAGCTGGTCGCGCAGCGTGTTGGCGGCGGCGGTCATGGCGGCGCGCGGGTCGTGCGCGGTACGTGCGCGCGCCGCCGCTACCGAGCCCGGGTCCATGCTGAGCACACGACACACTTACTTGCGCACGAGCTGGTCGCGCAGCGTGTTGGCGGCGGCGGTCATGGCGGCGCGCGGGTCGTGCGCGGTACGTGCGCGCGCCGCCGCTACCGAGCCCGGGTCCATGCTGAGGAAGCGCGCCACGTGCGCCGCGCCTGCCACACACATAGATACATCGACGAACTCCGTGTACGTTAACACAAACGGAGAACAAATACAACTTCGCGATAAACTAGCTATACAGCTACTGTCACTAGCTAGTTACTTAGTAAAAAAATATTTACGTAAATCGGGCTCTTTGATTAGCTACCCCGCTTGACTATATTTTTCTCACATGTTGACCCTCTTTTAATCTCTCAGAGACAATTACTTTCGCAGCGATGCAGCTCATACTTGAAGATTTATTCACCGCAAATATACTTCGACCAGATTCTACAAGAACTATTGTGCCGTTTATGCCCAAATAAACATTAAAACACTATGAAATAATTGAAAATACTCAAAGTATTTAGACGATCCGTACGACTGGGATGAGCGGTGTATTCGAAGAGGCTTATGCTCAGCAGTGGGCAATCACAGGCTGTTAATGATAATGATGATGATTCGGAACCGTGCGCTGACTGACCTGTCTCGTAGTCGTGTGCCTTGATGGCGGCCTCGACCCCCGCGCTGCAGAGCTGCAGATCGATTAGGTCGTGCACGCGCCGCTGGCACTCAGCCACTCGGGACTAGAATAGTTTCATAGGTACTCGAATTAGTTACGAATGTGAAGGATTGTAGACAAAGGGGTAGAAGCTTAGGGGAAGGTGGATGAACGGCGTGACACTATATGCCCAGGGTGGATGTGATTGTGAGTGATAGGGACCTCCCTATGGAAGAAAAAAGCATGCTGCGCCAACCCCTAATGGAGAGCAAATGACGATAAGCGACAGCAAAGAAATTTTCCACATCACTCAAATTGAATTAGTGTAATAGGAAACATAAGCTTCAATACCAAATAAAATGAAAATGAGATTGAGAGAAAAATCAAAAACACCTGGAACATGTTTTGGAGTTTAAAAGAGACCTTAAAGAGTGACCTGCCCGTTCAGCTCAAAAAGAAAGCGGTTTGGCCGAATTTCATAAAAAACATTTTACATCACACCACACACACATTTTTAAAAATTATATCTTCCATAACCTTACTCCATTCGTTTCCGAACGCATCCTTTCCGTTACCTCTGCGGAAGTTGGCATTAACTCTTCCGGTACATTAGTGTTGTTCCTGATACGGCAATTGCTCTAATATAGGGCAATTCAGGTATCGTCGGACCTAAAACACGGCATACGGCAGCAGATCCATTATCGTATCATAATACACGGCAATTTCACGACGCTGCAGCTAGCGATAGATTCGCCATCCAGTGCCACGGACCGTCTGCTAAATTGCTTCGTATGTAATGCGCCTAACACGAGACGCGTTCATCCGCCATAAGATAAAGCGAGAAAACCAAGGTTCATCAACCTGTCTCGCTCTATTAGCGTACTTCCCGCGGGGTGAGGCGAACTGCCATGCTGGGTCGTGTGGTCACTGCTTGACGCGGCGCAAGTGTTGCCGCGTTTCAATTGCCAAATCAGAAGGAATTTGGCGATTTTTTTTTTGGGGGGGGGGTGTCCCCGTGGAGCTTATTTATCAAATATACAGAACACGGCAATTATTTGAGGTTTTCTCTTAATAACAAAGATATATCTGTCTGCTAGTGAATTAAAAATATTGATTTTGAACAATCAGCAGCTACAGCAATCGGTCTATACAAGAAACTGCCACACAACTTGAAGTTACTCACTAATGCAAACATGCATGCAAATAAACTTAAAATAATTTTGTTGGAACAATGCTTGTATTAAGTAAAAGAATTTATGAAAAATGTGTGATCTAACTATTAAATGGGACTACGATAAGCTAGTAGAGTACCTAAAACAGTTTTAAATTTTATATTGAACTCGTATTTCAAATATTTATAATGTCATATTAATGTTACTGATATTAAGATTAAGACTGAAATTGTAGCAAACTTTTATTATGTAGTGTCCCATTTTTAATGTATTTTAATTTATTTGACTGTGTTCTGTTATGTATTAGGAAATTTATTGTGGTTTTTGTCTTTAAGTGAGTTCGAACAAAATCTAGTATTGTTAAATGAATATTGATTGTAATGAAATTGATTATAAACTTTTGCTACAATAAGTTGATAATGATGGTGGTTTAGAAGAAATTTATGAAAAAAGAAATCGATCGATTATGAAATTTATCGAATCCCGGTAAGGGCAAACATTTATGTGATGAGCATGAATATTTGTTTCTGAGTCATGGATATTTTCTATGTATTTAAGTATTTATATCTATTATATATATCGTCGTCTAGTACCCATAACACAAGCCTTTACTGAGCTTACTATGGGACTAGGTCGATTTGTGTAAGATTGTCCCCTTATATTTATTATTATTATTATTTATTTTATTATTATATTTGGTATAATGTAGTTTACCAGTGACAAAAGATATATATGCTAATTAAATATACTATGTTACTACATTGTAATAATTTATAAATTCCACAGTGCCTCAGAAATGTACTGTAATGCTGTGTGTTTTTTGTAAGAAATAATCAAATACTCACCCTAGCCAAGTCCAGCTGCCGCACTTTAGCACTGACATCTGTAGCCAGCATAGCGGTCTTATCCACCATGTCCGCTGCCACCTGTGTGTCTGCCTTCACCTCGCCAAGCTTGGCATAAGCGTGGCTTGCGGTCCGCAGCCGGCCCTCCAGCGCGCAGGCCTTTGACATCACGGTGGTCAGCGCTTCATCCACCTCCGTCTGTATTATAACATGGGAATTGGTATTTTATTATTTACAATAACTCAGAAATTAAAAAGTTTTAATTTCAAGTGCATGAGGTGGAAAACTATGGAAAACTCGAAATATAAAGTATAAACTATAAATAAAAGGTGTGATCATACTAAGGATTATCATGAGAATCAGCTTAGCATCAGAGTTTGATACTATTTCATATTTCTAAGGTGGAATTTACATGAATCTAAATGGTCTTTATGTATTAGAAACGTATGTGCAAGTCATACATGCGTATTTGATGCTATAATTACAAAAGTACTAAATTTGCGTTACAAGATAAACTGTAGCAGGAACTTACTTCTTCCTGATCGATTTCATTGAGCGCTTTCTTTAAGCCCTCTTCACTGGACACGTCATATTTCTCTAAAAGTAGAGCTAAAGACATCTTGACGAAATTAACGCCGGAATATTCAGAAAACAACGAAAATGTTTTGTTGACGACACGAAGCTAGTTTTTGGCTTCACAGTAATGACAGTTGGTTGACACTTGCTTGATTTGATTTAATAGCCTTAGCCAGTGATAGCCAGCTGTCATTGCAGACAGCAGACAGCTGTTGATGACAGCTGACATTTGCAATTATTGCCATGATTTGTTTCGTTTGTCTTATAATATAAGATGTGGTTAAATGTAGATCTACATCTGCACCTTGACTGTCTTGAGACATAAGCCGTATGTTTTGATTGACCTTATTGCAATTAAAATATCAGTATATATATCAGTTCAATTAAAATATTGAACAAATTTAAAGGCTATTTTTCTAGCTAATTGGAATTGAAAAGAGAACTGGCAAGCTTCGATTACGAGGAACGTTTAAAAACCCATGTCAATTATGTGTAGAGGTTTTTTTATATATTTAATTATCTTCATTGTATTAACCGCAAAAAAACAAGCCATTTTACAAAAATACATTCAAGTACTATTTGCAAATAATTGAATCACCAGACAGTATCGATGGTTGACACAATAAAGTGTACCTTATCTTCAGAACGCGCTTAAAAAATTGACTATATAGTAGACAAAATTACGATGCCTATCATTTTTTATCAATAGTAAACATAAAAACATCTGTGATTATAAAATCGATGTGCCGTTAACTGTATAAGAGTTTCCATCCACGGAGCGCTCCGTTGTTGTCAGGCGCTCCCTGGAGGTGTGTTTCGTGCCCCGGTGAAGACAATCGTTAAAGGTACGGCCCAGGGCGAGGGCGCCCTGACATTTGCATAATAGCACTGCACAACTGGTTTGGTTTGTAAATAGGTGTTCTGGAGCGGGTTTTGTGTGTTCCAGATTGACTCCGTGTGGGGTTGGGCTTCGCCCCCGCTGCGCCTGCAGCTGGGTAGCTCGCGAGGGCACAAGAGGTGAGTGAACCTTGAATACATGAAACAAATGACATTACGATTACCCTTATTGTACATAATTCTCGTATACATATGTTTGGACGGAAATTCACACACAATAGTTTCATATTAACAATAATAGAGCCATGTAGGTTGTGTTGAAATCATGTTATCAGAACTGGATTAGTGATAAATTGCCTTGAACTGGTTTCTTTATTATTCAGATCATTGTTTTCAACAGTGTACCTATTCAGAAATTCTGCTTCTTGTAACTCCTATCCTACATAGTATAATTCAGTCTGAAGTCTAATGATTTTTAGTGTAGGTGTTAAATGGGTCACCTAAATCCCACTAATGTTTTTCTGAATAAAACATGACCTGATTTTGTAAAAATGCTAACAACTGCTTGGATTTTGCAATTGAGTTCAGAACTATGCTTTTAAAATTTTATTTTAAAGATACTAACTCACTGTTTTACCAAAAAAAAGCAATTAGATTAGTGTGTTTTACATTCTGAAGAATGTTGATCTACATTTATTAAATTGTTTATTTTACATAAGAATATAATAATGAAATAGGTCAGTCTGTGGGGAACTCTAAAAGCCTTTGCTCTACAAAAGGTGGCGTAGAAAATGGTAACCTATCGAAGTTTCGAAAAACACTTGCCCGATTTTCACTTGTCCGAAAACGGTAAACCGAATTCTCATTATCCATATACTTTGTTTACCATGCTTTTGAAATGTCGCTGGTTTGTTTTCCCACATTATCGTTTTCCCGAAACTCAATAACCAGAAGAACGATTGACAACTTTATTATTTGACAACCAATTTGTTAACCAGCTTTTCATAATTCCGATGCTACATAAATCTAAATATCATTTTCCCTAATATAATTTTATTGCTACGATTAAAAAAAAACATTTAGATATGCTAAATATCCTACAGAAGTGCACTTTCTTTCGCTACTAAGCGGGTTAGGTTGGATTTAAAACTGTGACCTTACAAAATAAACAATTGATAGAAAAGGAGATAAGATTAGGTCAAAACATTTAACCCTTTCAGGACGAACGCTGTCAGCGCTTTGCGCACCGCTATGGCGCAGAACTAACAAAAAGCTCGGTAAACCCGATGCGCCGAGCCGGCGTCATGCCGGCCTACGGGTGCGAATCGTGAAATGGATGGGTTGGGACCACTAACCAAACACTTTAAATGATGCATTATTTTTTTAATTTTAATGATACGGTCCTCTGACATAGAAATTATGAAATACATTATAGTGGGTTACCTATCAGATATGTTTAAGAGTAAGAAAAAAAAACCAATTTGATTATTATGTATTATTACAAAATTAACACAGTATTATAATAAAACTAAATACAACAAACATGTTAATAGAAAAATGGAAACCAAGTAAAAATATCACAAAAGTACTTATCTTAAAAATACAATAAAACAAACTCATATCAATAATTATTAAAAATAGTTTCATGATTATTCATTTGTACTAGAGAAAGACGCGATTTATAAGCGCGACATGTGTCAAATTTATGAAATTTACAATAACTGAATTAAAATTGACTCTATAGACTTACCAAGTGGTATCGACGCAGTTATTCCTGGTGAGTTTTCATCAAAGTCCATTCTATTCGGTACCGTACAGCAATCAGGGTCAAACATGGAATGCAGAGACATCGGGTCCGGTGGGCAAGCAGGGTCATTCATGTTGAGCGTGGTCATCGTTGAATCGTAAGGAGAGCCAAGTCGTATAAAATATCAACAAACAAAGAAAAACACAAAACCGAGAGCACGAGAGCACATTACCGAGGTCAAACCAAGACTGTGCAACTCTCTATCATAGTGCAACTAATTTTTCAACACCCCTAGTTGTCCAATTGTTAAGGGAAACAAGGAGAAGTGGCAAAACATAATAAAATGTCTTTTGTTTTACCGCTGCTCTTTGTGACAAAAGGGTCACAGACGCCATAAATCACACAATGACGATACTACCTACTTATGTCCTTATCGGGTTTTTTCACTCCACGCAGGCCACCTGCGTGCTATCAGTAGCAGGATGATGATTGACGATTTATGCTAGTTCATAAAAATTGATAACACAAACCTTTGTTACGTTACGTAGCTGTTATGTTTAATACAACAGCGGCTTATCATCACAATAAGTCGTTAGAACTATCCAAAACCCACTCTAAAGACGTCAACCTGATATATTTTGGCCATAGAATAGTAATAAAATATGTATTTACCTAAAATATATTTATTTATCCACAAACATTGATATGCTTGGTTAAAGCGGCCATAGCATGAAACCATTCTTCCCGACTAAAACGACGTGATTTATGAAAAGTAGCATTACCGCTATGAAAATAAAGCTCCTTATGATTTGGCAATGACAACACTTACGACTCTTTTGAAATGAGTCGTTATGCGTTGTCCACCCGCAAGCCTGAATGACGCCGACCTCGGCGCAAGAGGTTTTAAACCTATTAAACTTAGATATATTTTCTTCAAAATTACTTTTTTCTTACCTATATTATCTACTCTATGTTTTGTTAAATGACTTCAGATATGTTTTCAAGCTATTATATACAGAAAAACGGCAATGAAAGTTTGGGGTAAAATATTACCATATATACAGCTAATTTTGTGTTTTACTCGTATTGAATATTACAGCTCAGTCTGTTAATTATACAAAAAAAAAGAAAAAGCAACCGCACTCAATCAATTTTATGAGATAAATGCAAAAATGTTATGGCGCCGGGCCGACGTCATCAGTACGGCGGGGTTGCAAATGGCATGGCGCCGACGCGGCGTCATGCGCACTGAAAGGGTTAAGCAACTAAGTGCTGCACGAGTTCTAAAAAAGCCCAAAAAGGTGGGCTCAGGGGGCAAGCCCCCCCGCACTAAAAAAACAACAAATGATAGTTTAGAATAGAATGTTTTTATTGTCCACTGTGTAGGTATACATATAGATGATCGGTACAGAAAATGGTATCAACAGCTGCCCTTTGCAGACATACAATATAGTTCTTAAAAACTGCGTCGTCAAAAAAGTCTTTAAGATTGTAGTACACTTTCTCAATCAGCCATTTCTTACATCGTAACAATGGTATTATTTTTAGGTTAGGTTAGGGTTAGCTTGTGCTCGTGGTAAGTAATGCTGCATCCTACGACGCTCCCCTTAACGGCAGGTGAGGGTGACGCCGCTGGAGTTTTAGTGGGTAGGCTCCTCCCCTTCCTCCCCCTTGCGCGGAGGGGGTTACGGGAGGAGAGATCCCCACATCACCCCCCACTATGGCCTTCCCCGGGCCGGGGGGTATGTGTAATGCATTTCTCCAGCGTCAAAAAAAAAAAAAAAAAGGGTTAGCTTGTGCCCCTTAGAGCGGAAATAGGCACCCCGCGAAGCGGGGTGACGTCGACACGCTGGCGGTTAGGTTAGGTTCCATGCTACAATTTTGATCTTTTGATATAGCGGGGTATTAATATTTCGGACTTAATACTTTTCGGTACCAAAAACCAGTTGGCAAATGATCCTTCGGAATTTTAATAAGTGTCTATTCGAATACTAAGCGAAATAAAATTGCAACGAACTAAGAATTGGGAAAATAATAATATGGGAAATGTAATTTCGGGCAAACAAAACTTCGGCCAACTAATAAAAAGGGAAACGTTTTCGGGATTTTAATATTCGTAATTACGATTTTCGAGCTTATGATAGGTAACCGTAGAAAATGTTATGACACAATATTGTTTAGGTATGGCAGGTTAATAAAAATCCAAGTTCTCGACCTTGAAGGACCCAGGCGTTAGCCGCCATCTTGAATTAAAGGTGCCAAAATTAGGTATATTTTAATTAACTTCTCAATTGTTTACTAAATCACAAAAGTGTCTATGAAGGGTTCAAAGAAGACAAAATTGCCTACATTTTTTGCATACATGATTATTCTGTAAGTCTTGTAGGTAAAAAGTTACAAGCGACAGATACAATAATATTTACTAAAAATAATTTAATTACACTTAAGTTTTTGTATCAATTATACGGCGCGTTAAATTCTACGGTCAAACCGCCATCTCAAGGACGTGTCGGCCGATGATAAAAACGCATGAGACATTGCCGTTCCGTTTTCTCTGACTGCGCATCTTCTGGTTTTGCTGACAGCACTGTCTCCACCCCAAAGCAACATATACCTGCTAAAACCCGGTAGAGGCAAAACTGCTGAAAGACAATACTCCACTAATAGTTTTAAATACAAGAAAGCTGGTAACAAAATTCTTTTTCTCCATGCGTTTAGTGGCTGCGATACCACATCGTCTCTTTTCAATCAAGGGAAAATGAAACTTTGTTCCCTTGTTGAAAAAAACGCGCAACTGGACGCCATCATTGGCGTCTACAAAGATAAAGAAGCAAGACCAGAAGAAATCGAAGACGCTGCAGCACGCTTTCTAGTAACTTTGTACGGAGGGGACATGGATAAGGAATCCTTAGAAGATATCCGATATAAACGATTCGTAAAGTCATCAATAAACAAATACGAATACAAATACAAATAGTTTATTTAACAGAAACAGATTTGCATACAAAAAACCATATCCATCAGACTCCAAACTAGGCTGAGCCTGTATCTTGGACGTCTGCGAGAGCGATTAACAATTATTTATTAACTTAAAATTAGAATTCCAGGCAAGTTACAATTACATTATTTAAGAAACAGTAAATTTAATATTGCTTCTTTGCCGCCGACAAAGGACGCTGCACGGTATCATGCGTTTAGGACATACCACCAGGTCCAAAAATGGTACGGAATAAAAAAAAAACCAGAAGACTTTGGCTGGAGATATGACACCAATAGGCTCACTCCAATAACAACGACAGAGAAAGCAGCACCCCAGACGCTTTTAAGTGTAATTTCTTGCCACTGTAAAAAAGGATGCAGCAAAACATGTAGTTGCAGAAAAGCTGGATTAAAATGCTTTGATTCTGTAGTGGTCAGCTGTGTGAAAATGCAGTAGAGATTCAGATAGATAAGGAAGACTGTGATGACGACGAAATTTCATGGTTGGAAACTAAAAATACAGACAACGAAACAGAAAATTTCAGCGACGATAATGAAGAAGGCACCATTAACCAGCCCGGGCCATCAAAAAGAATTAAAAAATGATAGCTATACAATTTTTAAACAAAATTAAAATGATATTAATGATTTTTGTAAATATTATTATTTCCGTCGCTTGTAACTTCTTACCTTTAAGACTTACAGAATAAACATGTATGCAAAAAATGTAAACAATTTTGTCTTCTTTATACCCATAGACACTTTTGTGATTTAGTAAACAATTGAGAAGTGATTTATAATATACCTAATTTTGGCACCTTTAATTCAAGATGGCGGCTAAGGCCTGGGTCCTTCAAGGTCGAGAACTTGGATTTTTATTAGCCTTTCATACCTAAACAATATTGTTTCAAAACATTTTCTACGCCACCTTTTGTAGAGCATAAATACCTACTGACTGGACTAAAATGTCAAGTCCACTAATGTGATTCCATTAGTGTTAGTAGATAGCAGATAGTAAAGTAACTGCCGATTACAACTAATTCACTGTACAACCTCTATTTATTGAAAATAAAAGGTATAGTTAATAATTTTTCAGGTATACACAAAACTATAGCCAGTGACACACAGACAGACAGTGAGTCATTAAGTGTTCATTGAGAACCACTTTGGTATGGCATTCTAAATACCCAATGGCTCCCTGTCTATACTAAAATTCCAACAAATATTGACAGAAAGATGTCAGTTACCACAGAATTTAATGGGAGCCACAGAATGCAGTCCGGCAACGCACTCACAACACCACTGTGTTGCAGGTGTCCATGGGCGGCGGTAATCGCTTACCATCAGGTGATCCGTCTGCTCGTTTGCCTCCTATCACATAAAAAAAAGAATGTAATAATATTACACTCCCTTTCATTGGGCAGTTGTGTAAAAAGTTAACTGACAGTGCATGTCATAGACCAAACCAAACAAAAGATGGTTACAATTGCTATAGCATCGAGTCTTCTAAAACAGTTATCCTTCTAGTTTCTTCCCGGTAGTATCTTATACGACTTGCAGTTTGCTTTAGCACCAAATCCCAAAATTTTATGTGGGCACTAGTTTTACGAAAGTGACTACAATCTGAAAAATAACAAAATTATCTAAAAAAGCTATTGTAACAGTAATATCACCCACCGTAACATTTGTAACACATATGATGTAACTGCAACTAGGCAAATCATGGTCACTTCACTACCTGAATCATAATTGCCGCGTTAAGAAACATTTTTCGACACCAGTTTACATAATGCTCAAGGGTACTTTCTGTTTAAAACGCTGATGAATATGTATAGGTAGTACTTTAAAGGTTGGTTAGCCTCTGTTTTAAGTACAATGTTAATGTTTTACGTGATTTTGTTTTGGAAGAACATGTACACTATAAACTCTCGCGCTTTGTCTGCAACCGTGACCGGTGCAACCCATGTCGAAACGTCAGAAATAAAGGTAAATAAATATCGTGTTACAGGTCGACACATGTAAAAAGAACCCTGGCGGCCATACATTTTATATGGCCGCCAGGGCTCTTTTTACGTGTGTCGACCTGTACACATAGGTCCAAATTTTAATAATTAAAACATCAAATGAAATGAGCTTTGAAAAAAGGTGCGTAAGTAATTATTGTTTCTAAGTCTGATATGGTTGTCTCTTTCGTCACCCACTCTATTAATAATTTATGCCAAATAAATCGCTCTTTAGTACAGTAAATAAACGGGACGTTATTGATAAGGTCATAAGGTTGCAAAGATATTTTAGAACCTCTGGGAACATACATATATTTATGAATTCAACTGTATTGTTGTGTATTTGTTGACGATTCGTATATTTCTTTTAAATTCGACTGTCAATTTACTTGCTAGTGTACAGTGCCAGCCAATAATACTTTTATTTATTTATTTATTTATTTATTTATTTACATTTGGAGAACCAACAGCTACAGAAACACAATGATTATGTAGATAAAACACAAAAAGCCAATTACAGGTTCCCGCCGATAGCATCGAAGTAGGTAAACATTTGTGAGATCACTATCGTTATACTGCATTTGTGGGATTTCCTAACTAGGGGTTACAAAATGTGGAGAGTTATGTTATGATTACACTTAACTCTATATACCAACAACACAAGGGTAGGGACACAGTATAATTAACTAAAATCTTAAAGCTACGCTCATTCAAAATAACTCGTCGTCAATTTACGCCTCACAGCAGGAATATAATGACAAAACCATGGCGGATTTCAGTAATAACCGTGACATATGGCCAGATTTCACTATCGGCCAGTGGAGTGAAGTTTGTAGACTTCAAGCTCACAGTCAAGATCATATTTGTCAGGCAAAAGAACGAATGAGTTTCTTATAATTATCAGGGTTGCTTCAAATCCGAGTGAGTGAGCGCAGGATGGCCGAGACGGAGTAGCCGTGACGTGTCGAGTTTCAGTATTATTATAATATATTCTTTCTTATAATATAAGTAACATCTGCAGGATGGGCGAGGGCGGGTCGCCGGGCGGCGGCGCGCGGCTGTCGCACACCTCGGAGAAGCATCCGCGCGCCGTGCTCGGCGAGCTGTCCGCGCTGCGCCGCCACCGCGAGCTGTGCGACGTGGTGCTGAACGTGGCCAACCGCAAGCTGTTCGCGCACAGGTGAGCACAGGGCGAGTATGCTCGACGAGCTGTCCGCGCTGCGTCGCCTCCGCGAGCTGTGCGGCGTGGTGCTGAACGTGGCCAACCGCAAGCTGTTCGCGCACAGGTGAGCACAGGGCGAGTATGCTCGGCGAGCTGTCCGCGCTGCGCCGCCTCCGCGAGCTGTGCGACGTGGTGCTGAACGTGGCCAACCGCAAGCTGTTCGCGCACAGGTGAGCACAGGGCGAGTATGCTCGACGAGCTGTCCGCGCTGCGTCGCCTCCGCGAGCTGTGCGGCGTGGTGCTGAACGTGGCCAACCGCAAGCTGTTCGCGCACAGGTGAGCACAGGGCGAGTATGCTCGGTGAGCTGTCCGCGCTGCGCCGCCTCCGCGAGCTGTGCGACGTGGTGCTGAACGTGGCCAACCGCAAGCTGTTCGCGCACAGGTGAGCACAGGGCGAGTATGCTCGACGAGCTGTCCGCGCTGCGTTGCCTCCGCGAGCTGTGCGGCGTGGTGCTGAACGTGGCCAACCGCAAGCTGTTCGCGCACAGGTGAGCACAGGGCGAGTATGCTCGGCGAGCTGTCCGCGCTGCGCCGCCTCCGCGAGCTGTGCGACGTGGTGCTGAACGTGGCCAACCGCAAGCTGTTCGCGCACAGGTGAGCACTGGGCGAGTATGCTCGGCGAGCTGTCTGCGCTGCGCCGCCACCGCGAGCTGTTCGACGCGGTGCTGAACGTGGCCAACCGCAAGCTGTTCGCGCACAGGTGAGCACAGGACGAGCATGCTCGGCGAGCTGTCCGCGCTGCACCGCCACCGCGAGCTGTGCGACGTGGTGCTGAACGTGGCCAACCGCAAGCTGTTCGCGCACAGGTGAGCACTGGGCGAGTATGCTCGGCGAGCTGTCTGCGCTGCGCCGCCACCGCGAGCTGTTCGACGCGGTGCTGAACGTGGCCAACCGCAAGCTGTTCGCGCACAGGTGAGCACAGGACGAGCATGCTCGGCGAGCTGTCCGCGCTGCACCGCCACCGCGAGCTGTGCGACGTGGTGCTGAACGTGGCGTATTTTCCTTTAGCCCCTACCTAAAGGAACTCGTTTAGAACCGGGAATTGGTTTAGAACCGCTGACACTCTACAATATAAAACTTTCTTCTGAAATTTCCAATAGGACAATTGACATGAACCACATTCTAACCTTCCATATTGTCAACAGAGTGATCCTGTCAGCATGCAGCCCATACTTCCGCGCGATGTTCACGGGCGAGCTCGCCGAGTCTCGCGCCACGGAAGTCACCATTCGAGACGTGGACGAGCAAGCCATGGAACAACTGGTGGAGTTCTGCTACACCGCGCATATTGTCGTCGAGGAGAGCAATGTCCAGGTATGTGCCACGGAAATCAGTCGAGACGTGGACGAGCAAGCCATGGAACAACCGGTGGAGTTCTGCTACCCCTTGTTTAGAATAGAATAGCATTTATTCAGGTAACAACACATCAATAGTAATAAACACATTAACAAACACATCATCATATTGTGATTCAGGAGAGCTATGTCCGGGTAAGTGCCACGGAAATCAGTAGAGACATGGACGAGCAAGCCATGGAACAACTGGTGGAGTTCTGCTACACCGCGCATATTTTAGTCGAGGAGAGCAATGTCCAGGTATATGCCACGGAAATCACTCGAGACGTGGAAGAAACAAGCCATGGAACAACTGGTGGAGTCCTGCTACACCGCAAATATTGTGGTGGAGGAGAGCAATTTCCAGGTATGTGCCACGGAAATTAGAAACGAAGCAAACCGTGAGCAACTGCGGTAGAAGAGTTCTGCTACACCGCTCTTATCGTTGTTAAGAGGAGTAATGTCCACGTATGTGCCACGGAAATTAGTCAAGACACAAATCAAAGGTGGGAACAGTGACTGCATGCAAAAATACGTAAGTAGTTAAACCTCATTGTCACTAATAGATCGGCACTTTCTTTAGCGGTATAGCAAAGGAACATATTCCTAAAAACGTTTAATGGATTACCGAAAAGTAACACCCGATACCATCAATTTTATAACGAATTACACCACTACTACTCTAACCATAATAAGTAACTCGTGTTTTTTGGAACAAGCTTTTATCGCCAACTGTACTTATTTTGCACTGTCATTAAGAGTCCGCAGTAAGCTCGATTCTACATACAAACGTAGTTACGCTCTCATTTTAAAACTACGAGTAGGATTGTATCGAAACTTTGCATGTTCAATGAAATGAGGTATATCTATGTCTGTAATTAGTTTATGTAGCTTCAGATACCATAATAATAAAAAATACAGTGAATTTAAGTTTTTCATAGAAAACTAGTTTTTGCTGTATTTTGTTTGTTTTATAACCTGGAACCATAAAGTTTCGTCACAATCCAACACGTAGTTTTAAAATGAGAGCGTAACTACGTTTGTATGGGAAGGTGAAATTCGGCCGAGCTTACTGCGGCCTCTTAACTACTTGTCGAAAGGGTGTTCCAATGAGCCTGATGAGCTCAATGATGACAGAATGGGTGCCATTGCCAGTATGTGGGGATGGGGGCGGGGTGCCAACGATGTCAGGCAGCCGTTTAGTCCGAAGCGCATACCGGGTTTTATTTAGGCAGGTGTTTGGGTGGAAATTTGTAAGGAGCTCGCATTCTATGGGTTTTTCGTTCGCTGTTGTAAAATGTTATGCAGGATTCGAAACGGACAGCACATACGAACAAGTTAAATAATAGTTTTTTACGATACAAGTGTCGAAAACAGGAAATTCGCAACGAGTGGTGATAAATTAAAACACGACCGGAGGGAGTGTTTTAAATCGACACGAGTTGCGAATTACCTTTTCGCACGTGTATCGTACAACGTTTTACTGTATATATGGCTCTTTAAAGTTTTGACATATGCACGGAAAGTGCTCTTTTCCGCACTAGTGCGGGAAAGCAGCACCATGTATACTGTAAAAGCTTTTAAAATACTCTTATATCTACGACCCTTTTTAAGAGGCTATGCGACCCCCGTAATACGGTCGTAGACAGCAATTTTCAGGTATACACACAGATAGATACATACGTGCATAGATTCACGGCTTTACTCCCAAAAGGGGTAGGAAAAGCACATGAAACTTATGTTCCAGTCCCACTTTTAGCATAAATGTGGGTATACAAGATCGACAAAATGTGATATCGCAATGATAGGTTGTTAGCCCATCGCCCACAACACACTTCAACCCTGTTCCTTTGGTACGATTCTTACGACACCCATCAGAAGAAGGGGGGTGGTGCTATTCTAACCCGACGTCACACGGGTAGTCCAGGTATGTAGGGTAGGGTCCAGGTATGTCAAGGAAATCGTTTGTCCTCATTCCATACAAACAACCGTCGGCCATTGTACTGAATCGTCTCATTGACACAGTATTATATTGATGAAAGTTAATAATAACTTACTTCATACAATGTTGTTTGTAATTTTATCGGTTACGCATTTAAATTTACATAATGTTGATACAGGGTGTGAATATGGCGCCAATACAAACCGAATTTATTGTGTCAGTTTTCAATGATTACAATTTATGTTTATTTTAGGTGGTCATTTAGTTGTAATAGTTCTGCCATTAAGAGTACTTGTATTAAATTTTGTCAAAACACCATGAGCCCAAGTCTGTTATTTTAACAAGTTTTTTTCGGGTACCTGTTAGTTTGATGTGTGGGACAAATATAAGTATAGTTTGGATGACAATTCAATGTTATGGTCTTATGGTACTATCGAGCGGATCTGATGATGGAGACGGAAGGTGTCCATGGGAATTTAGTATTTAACCTACGTAACCACGTAATAGTTTAGGCTGGTTAAAATCGCCTCAATGAGTAGTTGATGACGGTATACAGAAAAGTACACATGGCAATAAAAGCTTGTACCAACAAACACAAATATAAGTTTATGAAGTGCAACCTTTTTACTACGACGTTTATACAATTTGGCACCATATTCAATCTACAATATCTCGATCTTGCAGGATGGGTGCTCCTGATCAGTTTTTGTTGGTTTGCCACCGGTTTTACGTAAACATTAGAGGTTGCTCTTGTGTTGTTTGTCGGCGGTGTACAGTGCCAAAATATGAATTGATAACATCCTCTCATAAATACTAAAACCTTAATTCGCTGACATAAGAGTTATGGGACATATTTATGAGTAGGTTGTATGCACCCATATTTATACACTTGACTGTACAATACGAGCAACCGGCAATATTTGATTATTTGGGTCTATATCGGGTGGCATAAAATTGTTGGTCCTACTATTTTGTCGCATACCAACTTTATGCCGAATAACGTATGGCATAAACATTGTTGTGCATATTTTTTATTTGC
Source organism: Epinotia demarniana (assembly GCA_945867215.1). NCBI lineage: Eukaryota > Metazoa > Arthropoda > Insecta > Lepidoptera > Tortricidae > Epinotia > Epinotia demarniana. The sequence goes on from OX244264.1 coordinate 428,977, forward strand.
CGAAATTGTTGTTCCTAATATCGATTGTCCTAAATATTTACTGTCTGAATGTGTCGAAGTTTTTTTGTTAGAATGATTGATGTGCATAACTTTGATTTTACGAATTTTTAATGTTCTAAAAATGTTGTGCATACATTTTATTACGCATGTATATCGATTCTGCTTCGCGGGGCCCCTATTTCTGCTCTAAGGGACAAAAGGTAACTAACGAATTTATCTAATGAATCTAAATGCAGGTTGGATCTGGTCAGAATTGCCTATTACTTAAATTACTTATGACCCACCCTCATGTCGACGGAGCCCCGCTTCGCGGGGCCCCTATTTCTGGTCTGAGGGACAAAAGGCAACTAACGAACCTATCTAATTTATCTAAATGAAGGTTGGCTCTGCTGAGAATTGCCTAATACTTCAATAACTTATGACCCGCCCTCATGTTGACGGTGCCCCGCTTCGCGGGGCCCCTATTTCTGCTCTGAGGGACAATAGGCAACTAACGAACCTATCTAATTGATCTAAATGAAGGTTGTTTCTGCTGAGAATTGCCTAATACCTATTTAAATAACCTATGACCCGCCCTCATACCGACGGAGCCCCCTATTTCTGCTCTGAGGGACAAAAGGCAACTAACGAACCTATCTAATTGATCTAAATGAAGGTTTTTTCTGCTGAGAATTGCCTAATACCTATTTAAATAACCTACGACCCGCCCTCATACCAACGGAGCCCCGCTTCGCGGGCCCCCTATTTCTGCTCTAAGGGACAAAAGGCAACTAACGAACCTATCTTATTTATCTAGATGTAGGTCGGGTCTGCTCAGAGTTTAAAAATTGTATAAAATATAGGAAAAAATAGTATAGGTGTTGTAATTTTAACTAATTTAATAATAGGCAATATAATTACTATGACAATGAAAATTAGAACTATTACTTTTTAGGCAATTCGATGTTCCAGTAATCAATATTAAGATAAACATACTTTAGAACTTTTAAATGTGTATGCGCAAAAATGAATAGGCTAAATAAGTAGTATGCCACTCAACATTATGCCAAACATTCTGTGCCAAATTTTTTTAGGTCAATCAATATTATGCGATGCGACAGGCACCCGATCATTTTGATGCAATATTCGCTTCACCCTGTATATTTGTTGCGAATGTTTTAACCTTATTCTGATTAGAAACGGAACGGACGCGCGGCAAGATGCTTACAATACAATCGTTGTGACTTTGTAGTTCCAAATCGATTACGGTTTAAAACTGGTAACCCCAGGAACCGCTGCTCTTCCGCCGACCCATATGTGGGTCAGTATTCAGTATGGATTTGCGAACAAAAAAATTTAGCCTGTTAGGACAATTTTATTATTTTCCGTAGTATCAACTCAAGGTCACAAATAGACGAATGGATATAAGCCCTTTAAAGATATACTTTGCTCCTCCACGTCACGATTTTCGTACGTAACGTGATTTTTCAACCACGCGTATTTAAAAGCCCTGCTAGTTTCATGATTATCATATAATTCAACTTTTTATGACCATCCCCATATTTATTCAAAGCGGTATGATATAGTTACTTAACGATTGTCGGCCTGATGGCGGAATCCATACTTACTAATCACACTGATATTATAAATACATTATAAATGGGAAAGTGTATGTGTGTGTTTTTTTGTTTGTCCATCTTTCACCGCAAAAGGGAGCGATGAATTGACGTGATTTTTGAAGTGGCGATAGTTGAAGGGATGGAGAGTGATAGGAGTGAGTAGTTTTTACCCCCGAAATCATCCCCTAAGCGGATGAAATAGGGGGTAAAAGTTTGTATGGAGCTGCGATATAAACGAGTTAGTCATGAAATAATAATGAACGATGTCTCCAGGCTTTGCTGCCGGCCGCGTGCCTGCTGCAACTGCAAGAGATCCAGGAGGTGTGCTGCGAGTTCCTGAAGCGGCAGCTGGACTGCTCCAACTGTCTGGGCATCCGCGCGTTCGCCGACACGCACTCGTGCCGCGAGCTGCTGCGCATCGCCGACAAGTTCACGCAGCAGAACTTCCCGGAGGTCAGTCACATCCGTTCCACCAGGGATGCAGCATACAGACAAAAAAAGCGTGATTCAGGAGTTTCGGAGTCAAATTCAGTCGTGACTAAGACTAAATGGGGTTATCCGGGTCGCAGGTCTTTTTCGTGTCGCGGGCCAGCACTCCATTAACGACCTCAAGAAAGACAGTGAATTATAGAAGCAGAATGACCTAAAAATAACAAGAAGGGGCGTTTTAAATATTCAGAGCCATTGCTCTGAATATTTTAAACGCGTCATTACGCGTAGTCGCAGTGTCCGAAAGGAAACCGGCTGGCTCGCGGTATTTGAGCTATCAAAGTAGGCATCATCATCATATCAGCCGAAAGACGTCCACTGCTGGACATATGCCTCCCCCAAAGAGTGCCGGAGTGACCGGTCCCGCGTCACCCGCATCCAGCGGACTCACGCAATCTTTACCAGTGCATCAGTCCACCTTGTGGGGGGCCTACCCACGCCAGTAAAGTGGGCATGTGCTACCCGAACTGAGCCATTTTGGACTGAGGAGGAAAATGGTGGGGAGGTGAACAAAAAAAAAATGTCGCCACGTATTCGATTTAGACCAGCATTTCATTATATAGACAACGTAGACACTTTCAGGTCATTCGCGACATTTTAAAAGTAAAGTAAGTATACGTATTTCAAATCATACAACCCAAATGCCTGGAGAGGGCATTGCACAATGATAATTTAGCAAATAAACTTTGTCCCGGTTGTCTCCTCACTAGCACCAGTAACAAAACGACATTAGTATTTTATGTTTGGTTACATTCAGGTGATGGAAAGCGAAGAGTTCCTGCTGCTGCCGGCCGCGCAGCTCATCGACATCGTGTCCTCGGACGAGCTGAACGTCCGCTCTGAAGAACAGACCTTCCAGGCGGTCATGTCCTGGGTCAAGTACAACGTGGCCGAGAGACGGCAGCATTTAGCACAGGTGTGTCGTACATAGACAGTCTCATGTCGCGTCCCAATGAACAACTTAGAAAAGTTGAAACAAATGTAATCTAAAGATGTTAAGAAAAATCAAGCAGATTTTTACAAATATGCCTGTCACTCTTACGATTAAGAGGAAGCCAATGACACCTTATACGTCGAAATCCGTCTACGGTTTAGGGCTGCAGGGCGTGCCAAAGAATAAGACATGCACACATACACTCGAAAAACATAATCCTCTCCTTCGGCAGTCGGTTCTCTCGTTCGGCACCCCTGACATTTAAATTTCAAAGTTATATCCCAAACTCAGCTTCCTTTCTACGGACGCACCTCGCTCTTGAGGTTTTTGAGGAAGCATGATCTATCTAGTCTAGAGATATTTTGGTGTTCAATTGTATTATTCCAGCACTGTACTGACAATTGAATATTCCTAGGTCCTGCAGCACGTCCGCCTCCCGCTCCTGAGCCCCAAGTTCCTCGTTGGCACCGTCTCCTCGGAGCTGCTGATCCGCTCGGACGACGCGTGCCGCGACCTGCTGGACGAGGCCAAGAACTACCTGCTGCTGCCGCAGGAGCGCCCGCTCATGCAGGGGCCCCGCACCAGGCCCAGGAAACCCACCAGGCGAGGTCAGTCCACCTGTTCTAGGGACCAAGACCCTGCTGGCCCAGCGGATATAGGTACGCACCGACATACAGATGCGGAATGTTTCCATAAGTATGAGAAAGGTCTCTGGAATTTTAGGAAACTTTCAAAAGAATTTAAGAAAATAGCCACACCATCTTTGAGAAAATTGGTGAATGTATCTTGATTTTGGGAACGTCGTTGGCACGTCAGTACACGCATTAATAATATTGTATGGGAAGTTTAAAGACGCCGCACATTGAGTCATTCCAAGGCACAAGGTGCGGCGGACGAGTTGTTTCATACATTTTGTATAGCATTGGCACATACCGGACGTTTACTGGCCGCGTCCGACCCACAAGCTGCAGCTGGGGCTCGCGCTCGCTACTAGTGGCTGCGTCTAGTGGCGGCCACTAGTGGCTGTAATGTGTGGACACTCTTGAGGGGCTCATAGCACCCGATGACATTCGATCTGTTACTGTCGGTTTTTTCGTGTTATTTATAGCTTATCGTATTATTATTAACAACGAGGTTCACCTAAATAGTATCCCGTATTTACTTCAAAACTCACAGTTTTCGAGATATATGGAACCAAACTTTGGCAATTTCAAGCCAAAAAAACAGTTTTTGGACGTAAACGTAACTTTTGTGAAAATGAGTTGAAATTAAAAATCTGTCATGGGTTGTTACAAACATCAATAAGTTATATGTAGAGTTCATACACACAAATGCATAAACAACATAGTGATCTTGAAAACAGGGCTTTTTTGGACCTTGTTTGAATAAATCATTAAAAAATATGTTATTTAAAAAAACTAGTGCAAATTTAGATAAGGGATTGAAGAACCGATAAGTGTTTGTGTCCTAAATATATCTATAGTTTTGACGGAGGAATGTCAACTCAAAACTCGTCAAAACTAGCCAAAACGCGCGTGGAGCTCCTTAAGACTTGTTCACCTATCCATTATTAAGCCATTCAACTAGACTTTATTATATAATCGACCTACAAAAAAACTAACACATATTTTTTCCAGGCGAAGTCCTATTCGCGGTCGGTGGCTGGTGTTCCGGCGACGCCATTGCCTCAGTAGAACGCTTCGACCCGCAGACGGCCGAGTGGAAGATGGTAGCGCCCATGTCCAAGCGGCGCTGCGGCGTCGGCGTCGCCGTGCTGCACGACCTGCTGTACGCCGTCGGCGGGCATGACGGGCAGAGCTACCTTAACAGTATTGAGAGATACGACCCTCAGACTAATCAGGTTAGTTTAAGGGATAGATATACTGTTACCGTGGTGCTTGTAGACACGGATGACGACTATTATCATATAATATGTTGTGTCGAGGATTGAAAAAAAAACATCAAACACTTTTTTTTTACTTTCGCAATCCTGGTCACGGCACCAAATTGTCTCGTGTTAGGATGAAAGCAAGAAAAGTAATATGTGTGGCTAAAAAAATAACCTTATTACAAAGAAAAAGAAAATATGTATGTATCATCATCATATCAGCTAAAAGACGTCCACTGCTGGACATAGGCCTCCCCCAAAGAGTGCCAAAGTGCCCGGTTTTGCGCCACGCGCCGTGTAAGCACTTTATTGTCCACAATAACAGGTTAAAGAAAATACATGTCACACAATAGATCAAAGTACAAACACGAAGAAGAACTTATCCCTATAAGGGATCTCTTCCAGCTTAGCTAAGCTAGAAAATAATTATGCCTCAGCAAAATGGTGTCTCAAGAGTCGACGATGAGCCTCCGACGAGACCTAAAAAGTAGCACGAAGTTAAACTTGTTCAAAGGCTGATGAACTGTAACTTCTTTCTGATTAGTACAGACCGACTTGGACTCGAATGAAGGGTACTGTGAGACACAGGACTTGGACGAAAATTAGGGTTGAAATTCGAATTCAAAGATACCTCACACTATGAGTTAAACGAGAAAAGAAAGTACATCCCCACTTTACATGTAGAGAAGGTACCCAAAAAAATCTATTCTACTATTTTGTCGGCGTGGTTGATTTATATACCTACTAGCTTCTGCCCGTGACTTCGTCCGCGTGGAACTCGTTTAATATCGTAGCTCCTTACAAACGTTCGCCCCTTAGACGATGATTCCCGGAATGAGAAGTATCCTATGTATACTCGTATGTTAATCCAGGTTATACATTATATGTACACCAAAATTCATATGAGTCCGTTTAGCCATTTTAGCGTGATTGAGGTCCAAACTTTAGCATTCATAATATTAGTAGGATTTGCAAAAATTCCATGGGCACGACTCGCTTGACAGACTCTAGCAGGCATATTAAGTTTAATGAATAAGGTTTTCGCTACGGTGGTGGTATAATTGTGCTGAAGTTTACCAACAAAGTGAAAATGTAAATCCTACTAATATTATAAATGTGAAAGTTAGGATGGTTGGATGTTAAGATGTTTATATGTTTAGATGTTTGTTACTCAAGGGCCCTTAAACGCCTCAACCGATTTGGATGAAAATTTGCACGAGGATAGTTTATAGCATGGATTAAAACATAGAATAGCTGTGATGTGCGGGTTGAGTCACACACACATATCCCTCTGCCTGAAGGGCGTTCGAGGGTTTCCTAGTTAACTCAGACGGGAAGGAGCCTGGCAGGAGCAGGGGCAAATGAGAACAGCGGTCGCATTAGTATTAAGAAATGGGTCTTGTCGCCCTTTTATTTAACTAGTATCATCTGAAGTCTAGGCGCGGTGCTCTGCCCGCTCGTCTGTTCCCCGCGTCGGCGCCGCGACAGAGCGATGAATGACGTCACATAGCTTTATCTCGGGTTTACGCGAACGACGTCGCGGGCGGAAGCTAGTTATTAAATAAGTGATAAAACTGGCCAAGACCGAGTCGGACTTACGCAGCGGTGAAACGCACGGAGACACAATTGTAACCCAGACTTTTTAAATAGGAGATCGCAGTTATTTCGGCACTTGTATGATAAATAAGTATTGTTGCAGTGGTGCGGAGCGGTGGCGCCGACGTCGTCGTGCCGCACGTCGGTGGGCGTGGCCGTGCTGGAGGGCGCGCTGTACGCGGTGGGCGGGCAGGACGGCGTGCAGTGCCTCAACCACGTCGAGCGGTACGAGCCCAAGGAGAACCGGTGGACCAAGGTCAGTGCCCATTCATTATCTATAAATAAATAAATAATATAATAATAAATAAATATTAGGAGACAATCTTACACAAATCGACCTAGTCCCAAACTAAGCAAAGCTTGTACTATGGGTACTAGACGACGATAAACATACTTATATAGATAAATAAATACTTAAAAATACATAGAAGACATCCATGACTCAGGAACAAATATTCGTGCTCATCACACAAATAAATGCCCTTACCGGGATTCGAACCCAGGACCTCTTGTTTTGTAGGCAGGGTCACTACCAACTAGGCTAAAGCGGTCGTCGAATCTAATCTATATCCTTTAATAATGGTCTTTCATTACATACATTACTTTATGCTGGTTATTTATAGGCAGATCATTACTTTATGTTTGTTCATTCTCTAGTTGGCAAATTAGTGGCGGAATTTTTACCATAAAAAATAGACCGGTGCATCGGTTTATGTGTATTGGGAGCAGTTTACTCCGTCGACTTTTGGGTCTAATAGTGTACCAGTGCTTACAGGTTGGGTTGCATATGTCACTGTTTTGACGTATTTGATGGTCACTTTGTGTTATCTGTCCGACTTTTTGAAATCTTAGAACCGGGATACGAATACTTCTATGAATACGAATTTGAGATCACCGCCGTTTACCCGCTTGTGCTAAGTGTATCCGAAATGGCAAGGGGGACTAGCCTGCCTTGTGCAGGAGAGGACGTGGTGTGTAGTGTAGTGTGTTAATGATGTCCGCGTGTGTGTGTGTGTGCGGGGCGGGCGGCAGGTGGCGGCCATGACGACGCGGCGGCTGGGCGTGGCGGTGGCGGTGCTGGGCGGCGCGCTGTACGCGGTGGGCGGCTCGGACGGCCAGAGCCCGCTCAACACGGTCGAGCGGTACGAGCCCAGGTAACGACAACCACTCCTACTCGTGCCACCTAATTCTAATACCAGTAGTACATTTTTAAACGAGGGGCATATTTCGCTCATGCTTGTGATGACTCGAGTTTGCAATATTCTTACGCCTGTGTTATACATAATAGGGAATATGCATGTGATTCAGAAATGGACAAAAAAAATCATGAGTAATCTTTATTGCTTAGTAAATATACACACATGATTATTTTTACAAATAATCATGTTTCTATTAACAAATTTAATTATTTAAAAGTAGTAATTTTCAAATTCTCTCGCAAATTTCCAAAACGCAACGCTATTGGCGGAGCGAATCGTGACGTCACCGTACACTCGGTGTCTACTGTCAACAGGTCGTTTGTATGATTATTGAAAGTTATTCGCAATGTTTAGCCGTTGTTTATGATAAATAATCAGTGTTTTTTGGGAATTATTAACTGAAAGCAGTGACTCCTTGTGAAAAAAGACTACCTACAATGGCTGGAAGCGGTTTTGTCAAGGCACAGCCGGATAATCTGCCTAAAATTAATGTGTTCATGACGACTAAGTACGTAGGTACCTCGTAGAGGTGTATTTCTTTAATAAGTGTAATAACAAACTAGTACATATCTATATTATATAATCAAAGATATGTAGGTATTAGGTATGTTACATGTTGAGAACATCTTTATGAACATAACAAACTTAGATTGTTTTCGTCAAGAGTTCTAAATAAAACAAATTTGTGTAGGGCACTCAGTAAAAACAAAAAAACTTAGCTAAAACGTTTCGTGATCAAAATCAACACACGTAGTCAACTGTTGATCAACAACAATCATAATATTTGTAACATTAATAACTAAAAAATTGGGACTCAGAATAGTTTTATGAATAAGTACCTATATAATTAAATTTTTAGGTTAGGTTATTGTTTATATTGTTCGCGAGTCGTAATAAAAAAGATTTTAGGTACAAACATTGTGAATTAACGACAATAGTGGACTGTAAATGAGGACGAGAAATACGGGGGTCGCGGGAGAAACATGAATATTGGTATTTGAAGAGTCTAAATGTTTGACGTGTGCTAAAATTAGTAATAGAACAGTGGTTCGTCGGTTATACCTGGTCTGTTGGGCTGTGGAACACAGGATCTTCGGCGTCGCAAGCAGAGCACCGTCGGTTGAAGTCTCCAGTTCACCTGAACCAAGCTTACTTTTAACTCTTACCTCCGGTGTCAGCTACTTAGCCTCAGATTACGTCCAAAAGCCTTCGGCAGCCTCCAAACTCACTTCACTGATGATACACAAACTACTAATAACGCTACAGCTAGTGGTGACCTTAAATTTTACTATTGCGACGGCAGCTACGAAAAGGGTTGTTCTCTGTTCGGAATTCGAAAGCTAACAGACCGATTAACGGTTAGGAGTGGGGGTAATAGTGTGACCAACACAACAGCTAAAACGTCGTCCAATAATTGTGTGTTGCCACAATATAATTAAAATATACCCTAAAATTAACAATAACAAAACTGAACAAACATATTTAATACTCACTTCGAAATGATCTTCACAACAATATAAACTATTCAAGCACGATACATTATCTCTCCTCATCGCCTTACACCGCTTTTTTCTTATATTTGCATCTTTGGGCAGATTGGAAAATATATCACGTCAGGTGCAGTTTTAATGTTATTTTCACACATAGGGGCAATACAATATTTATAATAAGCTTTTGTGTGCTCTTCCGTTACAATACGTTGATCTTACAAGCTTTAATCACTCACTTTTATTAAAACTGTGAATCAAACTCTTCGTTGTTAATTTATTCTAAGTGCACGGTGACGTCACAAAATGAGCGCGCCAAAATGGCGGCGTTTCAATCGTCCGAAAATGATAGTAGTTTTAATTAATTTTTTTAGCTCATTTAATGATAGTGTGAAAGTGTTATATTTTTTTCCGGTTTTATAATTACTTATAGAATCGTTTAAAAATATAAAAAAAATACATGAATATACCCTATTGTGATGATTGTCGCAGAGGGCGAGCCATATACATATCCTTCTGGAGCGAAAGTTTCCAGGCTAACTCAGGGGTAGAAGGGGATGTCCACTACGCAAGATAAAAACACGGATAGTCAATCCGTGTTTTTATCTTGCCTAGTGGACATTACAAAGATGGGTCTTTTATGCCCTTTATTGATAAATAAATCCTTAACTAACACTAGCTCTTAATCGGTGTACTGTGCACCGGCAAGATAAGAGTCCCATAGGAAACTCCGGGAAGGCGACTCGCGGGTCGGACGCGGGTGGCTTGAGGAGCCTCAGCCGCACGCACTCGGTATGCCCAGGCCGCGCTTTGTCCGGGGTCCTCCGGAGGAGCCTCAGCCGCACGCACTCGGTATGCCCAGGCCGCGCTTTGTCCGGGGTCCTCCGGAGGAGCCTCAGCCGCACGCACTCGGTATGCCCAGGCCGCGCTTTGTCCGGGGTCCTCCGGAGGAGCCTCAGCCGCACGCACTCGGTATGCCCAGGCCGCGCTTTGTCCGGGGTCCTCCGGAGGAGCCTCAGCCGCACGCACTCGGTATGCCCAGGCCGCGCTTTGTCCGGGGTCCTCCGGAGGAGCCTCAGCCGCACGCACTCGGTATGCCCAGGCCGCGCTTTGTCCGGGGTCCTCCGGAGGAGCCTCAGCCGCACGCACTCGGTATGCCCAGGCCGCGCTTTGTCCGGGGTCCTCCGGAGGAGCCTCAGCCGCACGCACTCGGTATGCCCAGGCCGCGCTTTGTCCGGGGTCCTCCGGAGGAGCCTCAGCCGCACGCACTCGGTATGCCCAGGCCGCGCTTTGTCCGGGGTCCTCCGGAGGAGCCTCAGCCGCACGCACTCGGTATGCCCAGGCCGCGCTTTGTCCGGGGTCCTCCGGAGGAGCCTCAGCCGCACGCACTCGGTATGCCCAGGCCGCGCTTTGTCCGGGGTCCTCCGGAGGAGCCTCAGCCGCACGCACTCGGTATGCCCAGGCCGCGCTTTGTCCGGGGTCCTCCGGAGGAGCCTCAGCCGCACGCACTCGGTATGCCCAGGCCGCGCTTTGTCCGGGGTCCTCCGGAGGAGCCTCAGCCGCACGCACTCGGTATGCCCAGGCCGCGCTTTGTCCGGGGTCCTCCGGAGGAGCCTCAGCCGCACGCACTCGGTATGCCCAGGCCGCGCTTTGTCCGGGGTCCTCCGGAGGAGCCTCAGCCGCACGCACTCGGTATGCCCAGGCCGCGCTTTGTCCGGGGTCCTCCGGAGGAGCCTCAGCCGCACGCACTCGGTATGCCCAGGCCGCGCTTTGTCCGGGGTCCTCCGGAGGAGCCTCAGCCGCACGCACTCGGTATGCCCAGGCCGCGCTTTGTCCGGGGTCCTCCGGAGGAGCCTCAGCCGCACGCACTCGGTATGCCCAGGCCGCGCTTTGTCCGGGGTCCTCCGGAGGAGCCTCAGCCGCACGCACTCGGTATGCCCAGGCCGCGCTTTGTCCGGGGTCCTCCGGAGGAGCCTCAGCCGCACGCACTCGGTATGCCCAGGCCGCGCTTTGTCCGGGGTCCTCCGGAGGAGCCTCAGCCGCACGCACTCGGTATGCCCAGGCCGCGCTTTGTCCGGGGTCCTCCGGAGGAGCCTCAGCCGCACGCACTCGGTATGCCCAGGCCGCGCTTTGTCCGGGGTCCTCCGGAGGAGCCTCAGCCGCACGCACTCGGTATGCCCAGGCCGCGCTTTGTCCGGGGTCCTCCGGAGGAGCCTCAGCCGCACGCACTCGGTATGCCCAGGCCGCGCTTTGTCCGGGGTCCTCCGGAGGAGCCTCAGCCGCACGCACTCGGTATGCCCAGGCCGCGCTTTGTCCGGGGTCCTCCGGAGGAGCCTCAGCCGCACGCACTCGGTATGCCCAGGCCGCGCTTTGTCCGGGGTCCTCCGGAGGAGCCTCAGCCGCACGCACTCGGTATGCCCAGGCCGCGCTTTGTCCGGGGTCCTCCGGAGGAGCCTCAGCCGCACTTCTGTACTAATGCAGTCCGACGGATGAAAGACTATTGCAGTGCTTTTCTCCGGGTTGAATTCGATACGCCAAAGATTAAACCAACGACCTAGGTCGGAGATTGCCTCTTGGAGGTATCGCCGGATAGTAGCGTACTTACAATGAGTCGTAAAGAGCGCGGTGTCATCCGCAAACAACCCCAGTTGCACCTTAGGGTGCCTGGGAATGTCGTTCGTGAATAACGAGTAGAGAGTGGGAGAGAGCACGGAGCCTTGCGGGACTCCGGCCCGGATGGGGTGTGGGTCCGACTACGTTCCCTTCCAGTCGGTATCGAAAGCTTCGGTCACTGAGAAAATCTCGTATTGTGAGTACGAGTCTGTCCGGCATTCCGAGCTGGTATAAATTGTATACAAGCCCGTTATGCCAGACCTTGTCGAAGGCTTTCGCTACGTCGAGAAAGATCGCACCGGTCTTGAGCCCCTGGAATCGAGAGAAACCATCCAACACGTGCTCCGTGACGCGGTGCACCGGTTGGACGCATGAGTGTCCGGATCTAAAGCCGAACTGCTCATCGATGAGGAGGTTATTCTCAGCCGTAAATCTGAGAATTCTCGTGAGAAGGATCCGCTCATATAGCTTTCCAAGGGAGCTAAGTAAGCTGATCGGCCTGTAAGAGGCAGGCGAGGTCCGGGGTTTACCGGGCTTCGCTATCCCTATGACCGTTGCACATTTCCACGCGGCTGGAAAGTGAGCATTGATCAGCGCGGCATTGAAGATGCCGAACAAAAGGAGGAGGAGGGTTTCGGGGAGAAGTCAATCCGTGTTTTTATCTTGCCTAGTGGACATTACAAAGATGGGTCTTTTATGCCCTTTATTGATAAATAAATCCTTAACTAACACTAGCTCTTAATCGGTGTACTGTGCACCGGCAAGATAAGAGTCCCATAGGAAACTCCGGGAAGGCGACTCGCGGGTCGGACGCGGGTGGCTTGAGGAGCCTCAGCCGCACGCACTCGGTATGCCCAGGCCGCGCTTTGTCCGGGGTCCTCCGGAGGAGCCTCAGCCGCACGCACTCAGTATGCCCAGGCCGCGCTTTGTCCGGGGTCCTCCGGAGGAGCCTCAGCCGCACGCACTCGGTATGCCCAGGCCGCGCTTTGTCCGGGGTCCTCCGGAGGAGCCTCAGCCGCACGCACTCGGTATGCCCAGGCCGCGCTTTGTCCGGGGTCCTCCGGAGGAGCCTCAGCCGCACGCACTCGGTATGCCCAGGCCGCGCTTTGTCCGGGGTCCTCCGGAGGAGCCTCAGCCGCACGCACTCGGTATGCCCAGGCCGCGCCTTGTCCGGGGTCCTCCGGAGGAGCCTCAGCCGCACGCACTCGGTATGCCCAGGCCGCGCTTTGTCCGGGGTCCTCCGGAGGAGCCTCAGCCGCACGCACTCGGTATGCCCAGGCCGCGCTTTGTCCGGGGTCCTCCGGAGGAGCCTCAGCCGCACGCACTCGGTATGCCCAGGCCGCGCTTTGTCCGGGGTCCTCCGGAGGAGCCTCAGCCGCACGCACTCGGTATGCCCAGGCCGCGCTTTGTCCGGGGTCCTCCGGAGGAGCCTCAGCCGCACGCACTCGGTATGCCCAGGCCGCGCTTTGTCCGGGGTCCTCCGGAGGAGCCTCAGCCGCACTTCTGTACTAATGCAGTCCGACGGATGAAAGACTATTGCAGTGCTTTTCTCCGGGTTGAATTCGATACGCCAAAGATTAAACCAACGACCTAGGTCGGAGATTGCCTCTTGGAGGTATCGCCGGATAGTAGCGTACTTACAATGAGTCGTAAAGAGCGCGGTGTCATCCGCAAACAACCCCAGTTGCACCTTAGGGTGCCTGGGAATGTCGTTCGTGAATAACGAGTAGAGAGTGGGAGAGAGCACGGAGCCTTGCGGGACTCCGGCCCGGATGGGGTGTGGGTCCGACTACGTTCCCTCCAGTCGGTATCGAAAGCTTCGGTCACTGAGAAAATCTCGTATTGTGAGTACGAGTCTGTCCGGCATTCCGAGCTGGTATAAATTGTATACAAGCCCGTTATGCCAGACCTTGTCGAAGGCTTTCGCTACGTCGAGAAAGATCGCACCGGTCTTGAGCCCCTGGAATCGAGAGAAACCATCCAACACGTGCTCCGTGACGCGGTGCACCGGTTGGACGCATGAGTGTCCGGATCTAAAGCCGAACTGCTCATCGATGAGGAGGTTATTCTCAGCCGTAAATCTGAGAATTCTCGTGAGAAGGATCCGCTCATATAGCTTTCCAAGGGAGCTAAGTAAGCTGATCGGCCTGTAAGAGGCAGGCGAGGTCCGGGGTTTACCGGGCTTCGCTATCCCTATGACCGTTGCACATTTCCACGCGGCTGGAAAGTGAGCATTGGTCAGCGCGGCATTGAAGATGCCGAACAAAAGGAGGAGGAGGGTTTCGGGGAGAAGTTTCAGGATGCGATTGGATAGACCATCCGCACCCGGAGCCTTCCTAATACGGAGACGCCTGACAAGGTCACTGACTTCCTTAACCGACACCGGTAAAATGGGTGAAGTTACGAGGAGACGCGATCTCCTGTCCACCTCGGAATCGACCCTACTAATGTGGGCTTCGTCGGTGTTGAGGAGGTTGGGCGAACATTGGGACTCTAAACTACTCGCAAGGCATTCGGCTTTCTCACTGTCCTCGAACGCGGGGGTTGAGTGATCCGGTCGATCCAAGGGAGGGATGGTCCAACAGGCATCGGATTTGAGAGATCTCGCTAGTTTCCAGTAAGCCAGGTGACTAGGCGTTATCTCCCCCATCAAATCCCTGAACGAGTTCTCCCGAAATTCGGCAATTCTCTGTTTGGACTCGTTAGACAAGTCCCTCAGGATTTGCCGATTTTCGGCGGAAGGGTGATTTGAATAGGTACGTATGGCGCGATTTTTCCTTGTCACCAACTCTCTCAGTTCCGTAGGTAGAGGTCGGTTTTGGATGTCCTCCGCCGACACCTCCCTTGAGGCTTCGCTTCGAACAGCGTTGAGGTAGTTGGTGAAAGAATCGATCGCTTGGTCTGTCTGTTCGGTTGTAGTATTATTGTCTGGGATATCTCTAAGCAGGGGGGAATCCGTCTGTAGGACACCTGGTTCGAGGAGTACTATTGGGGTGAGGACCTAGTCTCAAGAGGACTGGCCTATGATCCGAGTCTAGTTCGTGTAACACTTCTATAGAACGCAGAGTTAACGCTACGTTCTTTAGTAGTGCTATGTCGAGTATGTCAGGTCGGTGGTCTACGTTATGAGGGAAGTGAGTCGGCTCTACGGGAGCGAGGAGATCGAAAGGGAGGCTATCGATCAAAAGGTGATGAAGCCGATTGCCGTTGGGATTGGATGCTACGCATCCCCAGCTGGTATGCTTACTATTTAGGTCCCCGGCCACGATGACCGAAGGACCTAGGGAGGCTAAAGAGTTGAGGTCAGTCAGAAGTAAGTCTCGTTGAGGTGAAAGGTAGTTTGACGCAATCGATATCGAGGGGTGCCCCTCCATCGAGATGCGACAGAACGACACTTCCATATTAGTCAGGGGCGGTGGATTGAGACTTATGCAATGTAAGTTACGTTTGTAGAAAATGAGCGTGCCCCCGAATGGCCTACCATCTTACCTATCATCTCTAATCTGAACGTATCCAGGGACGCGAAAGGCTCTAATGCCGGGACGATAAAAGGTCTCTTGGACCAGAAGTAAATCTACTGAGTGATCGCGAAGGAAGTTCATCACCTGGCCCTTCATACCCCTTAGACCATTGGCATTATAAATTCCAATGGTAATCGAAGCAGGTTTAAGCTTCTGGGATGTACTATCCATACTAATAGGCACCGTTAACCTGGCTGCCGCTTGGTGTGGTGAGATAGCGAGTAGCTGATGCGAGTATGTGGGTAGACAGGGCGCTCGCCACCTCCGGTGGGAGTACCTGCACTAACTGCATAAGCACATAGAGTGGGTCCATAGCGGGCCCTGCGTGCGCTTCCTTTTATACCGTCGGCCGCCTCTCGCCTTGGGTTTTGCGGGCGGCGGCGGTGCAGCTGGACGGTGTCTTGTGGTCCGCGCGTGGCATGCTGCGCACGCTGCGGCCTGTGTTGCGAGGTTCAACTGTCGCTCTATGTTTTTCATCACATTTGCCAGGAAAAAAAAACATTTTAGATGAAATTAATACAAATCCAGCGACTCGTGATAAAAGCATTACTTAATACACCGCTTTTCACTTCGTGTTACCAACATGAGCTTTTCCAAATATGCCGCCTATTTGTTCGACACGAGTCACTGGTCAGAGTTTAACAATAATCGTCCATTGTTATCATGTTACATTGGTTGTCAGAGCGAACAAGTGGACGCCGGTGGCTTGCATGTCGACGCGGCGCAAGCACCTGGGCTGCGCCGTGTTCGACGGGCAGATCTACGCGGTGGGCGGCCGCGACGACTGCACCGAGCTCTCCTCCGCCGAGAGGTAATGTGTCGTGCTCATGCCTGTTACCTGTCACAAGCACCTGGGCTGCGCCGTGTTCGACGGGCAGATCTACGCGGTGGGCGGCCGCGACGACTGCACCGAGCTCTCCTCCGCCGAGAGGTAATGTGTCGTGCTCATGCCTGTTACCTGTCACAAGCACCTGGGCTGCGCCGTGTTCGACGGGCAGATCTACGCGGTGGGCGGCCGCGACGACTGCACCGAGCTCTCCTCCGCCGAGAGGTAATGTGTCGTGCTCATGCCTGTTACCTGTCACAAGCACCTGGGCTGCGCCGTGTTCGACGGGCAGATCTACGCGGTGGGCGGCCGCGACGACTGCACCGAGCTCTCCTCCGCCGAGAGGTAATGTGTCGTGCTCATGCCTGTTACCTGTCACAAGCACCTGGGCTGCGCCGTGTTCGACGGGCAGATCTACGCGGTGGGCGGCCGCGACGACTGCACCGAGCTCTCCTCCGCCGAGAGGTAATGTGTCGTGCTCATGCCTGTTACCTGTCACAAGCACCTGGGCTGCGCCGTGTTCGACGGGCAGATCTACGCGGTGGGCGGCCGCGACGACTGCACCGAGCTCTCCTCCGCCGAGAGGTAATGTGTCGTGCTCATGCCTGTTACCTGTCACAAGCACCTGGGCTGCGCCGTGTTCGACGGGCAGATCTACGCGGTGGGCGGCCGCGACGACTGCACCGAGCTCTCCTCCGCCGAGAGGTAATGTGTCGTGCTCATGCCTGTTACCTGTCACAAGCACCTGGGCTGCGCCGTGTTCGACGGGCAGATCTACGCGGTGGGCGGCCGCGACGACTGCACCGAGCTCTCCTCCGCCGAGAGGTAATGTGTCGTGCTCATGCCTGTTACCTGTCACAAACTTCATATTCACTTTCTAATTACATTATTGAAAGTCCGTAAATTTTACGTGTTTTTTAACCGTCTTAGAGCCAAAGCGAAGCCCACTTAAAGTATCTGGACACTGATCCTCGCTCTGCTTTTCGCTGGCGCTATGTTGCCCTCTCCGGTCACGCAATACTCCACTCACGCGATAGGTTACGGTAAGGTATTTGCCTTTATTGCCGTTCCTTTGTGGGTTTTTTTCCACGTTACTCGACGAGACCACATATTGATATATTGTATTGGTAAAAGTACGCATGGTTTCGCAAAATTTTCTTTTACTCGGAAGCCCTTAACTTTTTAGGAACAGCTAAAAGGCCAGGCTGTTGAACCCATTATGTTAGGTTTTATAACTATCTTGAAAAGTTTATTGATTCTGAAAAAAAATGTTTTCTATGAAATAAATCCTGCGAATCACACATTCGATAGATCAACTGTCGCTAAAACAAGGTACAGTGAAGGGCAATCCATATCTATGTATTCAGTTAAAATTTCATTACATATTCTGGAGACTGTGTGGTGTATATATATTGGTGGGCTGGAGTGTGTGTAGAACCGTGTGTGAGTGGTGTGGTGTCGCAGGTACGACCCGGCGGCGGACGCGTGGTCGCCCGTGGTGGCGATGACGTCACGGCGCTCGGGCGTGGGGCTGGCCGTCGTCAACGGGCAGCTGTACGCGGTCGGGGGCTTCGACGGGACCGCGTACCTCAAGTCCATCGAGGTTAGTGCACGCACGCAAACACACACGCAGACACGCACACAGACAGACACACAGACAGACACACAGACACATATGTCGCTTTTTATGCTGTAGTGCCTTAAGTAAAATATTCGTCTAAGACCAAGGCAATCGCTCCAACCATACGAGCAACTTAAACTTCATAGAATAAACTCTTTATTTTTACCCGATTGCTCGAAGGAGAGGAGGGTTATGTTTTTCAAGCGCATGTATTTATGTGGCATATTCTTAGGCACGCCCTGCAGCCTAAACCGTTTGACGGATTTCGACATATGAGGTGTCGTTGGATTCCTCTTAATCGTCGGAGGCTATAAAATTTAAGAAACCGCAGTTGGGTTTTTTGAAAAATCTTTTAAATTCACTTGTTTATTTTTTATGTTTCCAACAGCCAAAGTACACAATAAAACTTCATGAAATACGCTTATACTTTTCATTTCCTCGCAATCGAAGTGAAAAGTAGAGTGTACAATTCGTCTATAAAAACCATTTTATACTCGATTTTAGATCCATCCTCGCTTGCAAGTTCGCTCGGAAGGATAAACGTCTTGCGTAAATGGTGCGTTTAATGCATTTGTTGTACAATTTACTATTCCATTCCACAATTTGTGGCACATCATCATGACGTGTAGCCATTAAAATTAAAGTTTGATTTCTTAGTTTTTTGTATTTATTTAATTTCATGTTTTAGAAAAGCACTATACTCGGCGTGAAAACGGGATGCTATCCTCATAACTATCCGTACTCGGTCTATATGTACTCGGCCGGCAACTCCGCACTTCCCGACCTCTGGAGTAATGTACTAATAAATTGCCGGCGTCGCATCCTACTGCATGGCTATCACGAGACGGTTGCGACATACTCTCGATTTTTCTCGCACGTAGACAGTCGGGGCAGGACTCGGCAGCTCGTCCAGAAACGCCAAACGGTCGCGCGCAGCAGGTTGTAGGCCAGCGTGCCGTTGTAGCTGCGCGCGAGCAGCGGCGCGCGCAGCTCCGCCCGCACAGCGCGTTTAGCGTACACAGCTGCAGCAGGAAGCAATTTCACGTCGACTTTTTCCACACTATCTACTGAGAAATACTCCTTCGTTATAGCGGCCGCTATCCCGCAGTCGACATCAGTCACTCCGCTTTTTTCCAGCGAAGAGTCCAGGATTGGCTTCTTCTCAAATGGAAATTTTGGCAAATTGTTTTTGTGCTGATAGTTGGTTCGAACGTCGAGAGTAACGTATGTGAGTAGCGCGGGCGTGGAGAGCGCGCCGCGGGCAGGAGGCCGGCGCCGGCAGCTGCAGCCGCCGCCTGCTCCGGCAGCTGCAGCCGCCGCCTGCTCCGGCAGCTGCAGCCGCCGCCTGCTCCGGCAGCTGCAGCCGCCGCCTGCTCCGGCAGCTGCAGCCGCCGCCTGCTCCGGCAGCTGCAGCCGCCGCCTGCTCCGGCAGCTGCAGCCGCCGCCTGCTCCGGCAGCTGCAGCCGCCGCCTGCTCCGGCAGCTGCAGCCGCCGCCTGCTCCGGCCCGCAGCGACTCCCGCCCGCTCTCGAACACGCACACCTCCGCGTCGTACTTAAGCCGGTCTCCGAACACAATGTGTTCGAGCTCCTATCATTTTCTGTTTCTCCTGGTCGGCCCTATCGATTTACAGTACACGGTACCTCTTGTTCTAAGTATTCTAATAAGAGAGAGACAGATAGTGCGAGAAAAATCGAGAGAGCTCGCGCACCGTCTTGTGATAGCAGTGCTAGTTGGGCGGTGAGCCTCGTTGTATACATACAGAGTGGTCCCCCAGGTGTTCGACCCGGACTCGAACCAGTGGCGGCTGTGCGGCGCCATGAACTACCGGCGCCTCGGCGGCGGCGTCGGCGTCATGCGCGCGCCGCACCACGACAACCACTACATCTGGTCAGTATTGTGAAAGAGTGCATTCCGAAAAAAAACATTATACAGTACATATGGTGCTACTTCCTGCACCAGTACGGAAAAGAGCACTTTCCGTGCATATGTCAAAACTTTAAACACCCATATGTACAGTAAAACGTTGTACGACACACGTGCGAATAGGTAATTCGTTTCGAATTTCCTATTTTCACCACTTGTATCATAAATAACTATTCCGCGTCGGTGATTTTCAAATTGATATTATTCAGGGTCAAGAGTGTGTTTATTAAGCAGAAACGTCCGCCAACGAAATTCCAAATTTTGATCATAGTGGAAAATTTAAAATATACTCATATTTGCCACGAGGGGGATTTGAACCCACAACCTCTGGAATCCAGACGGACGATAACGGGAGATGGACGGATTCTAGAGGTTGTGGGTTCAAATCCCGCTCTTGACCAATATTTTTTCAATTTTCCACTATGATCGAAATTTTACATTATAAAGATTCGGTCCATAATTTGGAGTTGTCAATTTTCCATTTGTGCTGAATGACGGTAAATCTTGTTAACTGAATCACAAAAGAACTCGTCCTACTTGTTACAGGAACCGCAAAGACTCCGTGGTGTGAACCACGCCCGCCTCACTCGTTACTCATTTTATTTTATTTTATTGTTAATAAAAACTATATGATTAATTGACTATTTATAAATAAATGAAATACTTTAGAATAAAAACGATTAATTTTATTTATCACATAACAAGCACGGAAATTTCCAACATTACAATTATACTCGGAAACCTATTTCAAGACCAAAAAAACTACGACAGATATGTCGCTGTCATTAAGTGTCAAAGTCACTTATGTCATTGTCAATCGAACATGTCAGATGTAGCCAACCTTTTTGCATTGATCATCAATTCATACTAAATATTCGTGGATATGGCCAATATTTTCAATATCAAAAAAGTTACATTCAACAATACGCATTATTAAAAAGTAATTGTTTTTTCTACCTGATATCGTTCAAAAACAATTACAATATCCCAAAACAAAAATTACTTGTTAAATATTTTATAAATCTATTCAGATATAAAATGACAGATTGACAATTACTAATCTATGGGGTCATGGCTGGTGGGGTCTACAGTATACATATATGATTTCACCACAGTTTGTCAGTACGACATGTCGAAGTCATAATTGGGTGTGTCGTATAGATGTAACAATCCAACCACATGTGCATCGAATAGCTAAACGCATTGCATAATATTTAAACATTTTACATCTAACGTTGTTCACGAGTTTCACGACCATTGTTTATAAATCGTACCAAATGTTATGAATACCTGAAGTATTACAAGTGCAATAACGGTTTTTCTACCAAAAATCTTCTATGGTTAAATATTTAACAGGGCATCTTGTATTTTTGTAAATAAGTTGAATTAACTTGTTTATTTAAATCGTAGCACTACCAATAAATATTTTTTCTTGGTGCGGCCTTTTAAAAAGTGAAAATATACCACCGTAAACATATTTTATTTCAGTGGCAACCCCCGTTGGTCTTGAATTAGGTTTTCGAGTACAGGTACCTATCATTTAATGTGCAATATGACTTTGCAGCCAACCCTTCCTTACCTAATCAACTGTTTAACAACAAGCAACATAACCTGTTAAATTTTATAGGATATCACTATAGCGAATAAATTTTGTACTTACTTACATGGAAATCAAAAATACTCGTATATATCTCTGTCGCTCGAACTAGCAACAGCGACAGAGATGGAGATACAGGAACGACGTTCGTTTTCGTTTCGCGGTAGGCCCTCTGAATATGCACTGTATGGCTTTGACAATGAAGTCGTGTTCGACCGCTCAGATGTATGTGATGGTGACTGTACTAAGGGATTGAGGGTGCAAATGAGACGCGAATATTTTCAGTCGCTATTTTGTATTCTTGGCTCAGGTTGCTCTAAAAGTAATTTATAGCAGGTATTATACTAATATTTTATAATATAAGTAGCATGGCAGCAGGCCGAGAACGTTGTGCTGAGCAAAAAAAAATTAAAACTGAATTATTTAAGTCCTACGAGACATGTGGCCCTTTCGTAGAGAGAGTAAACCAAGTCAGTCCTAAAATGGCCGCAAGTTCATGGCAGACGGTGCTAAAGTAACAACTTAAGACGTAGGTGTAGTGGGCTTACGGACTCGGTCGGCGTGGAACCAGGGTTGTGGGGAGCATTCATGCGATAAACGTGAGCGGAGAGTGGGACCATAGTAGAAAGAGTGTAAAGTAGGCCAACTTCCACAAACGCACCGCGCGCGGCCTGCATGTGTGCGCCATTAGTATTTACGCGTCGCGCACGCACACTCAAACAAAATCTCGACCCGTTTCTCAGTGCGCCAGTAGAGATTTTGTTTGAGTGTGCATGCGGCAACGCGTAGATACTAATAGCTCACACATACACACGCGGCGCGTTTGTATGAAGTTAACGTACTTTGCACTCCTTGTACTATGGTGGGACGGAACGCAGATCGAGGCAAGCTTATCCGAAATTCAGAAACTGAAAGTTTTCCCCATACATTTTCCCCTCTAACACCACTAAGGGCTGAGGTGGGATTTCTCAGTATTTTAGTGTTTATAATTATGAAATTACACGTCAGATAATCATTATAAAACTAAAATTCATAGAGCCGGGACATTTTTTATGTATAAAATTCAACGTGCCACATTTAATAATACATTTTTATCGTGGTTTGATTGTCTAGTTTGACCCAGCCCAACACTTTACTATACCTAAAAAAACCATTATAGACCAGCGGCTGAACAAAAATGGGTTTTTACATCATTAAAGTTTTTTCTTTTTTGATATGTTGTTGGAGGCATGTTAAGTAATACTCATCTATGACTTAACATAAAAGTTAGAAAATTTCAGGTGGAGCGTTCGGCTATATTGAAATATTTTAGTTTTTGCCAATAACTATGTCAATATTGAATTAGAGTTACAAAAAACTGTAACATATCCAATAACACTTTAATTTATATACAATATTGTGTTTTTAGAAATCTGGAACTTCTGCATTTAGGTGAATATAAAAATGCTAATTATTTTGTAAATAAAGAATTAGAGTAGCTGATATTGCAAAATTACGATACCTATTGTCAATCCATATTGGAAAAAAGTAAGAAATGTAGACAATCGGCTTGTCTAGATATTGATTTCCGGTTAAGCAGTATAGCCAATATTGAATTAAAGTTTGTAAAATTAATAGTAAACGATCATGACAATGATCTCAGTTACCAAACAAAAGTTAAGAAAAATAAACTTACGGCGATACTAAATATTGATACGTAAGTATTCCGCTCGTAAATTAATACATTTGAAAAGCGCGGCATGTAGGCGCGCGCCGCGCTGTGCGCTGTCACAGCAGGCAGCGATCAACGCAACGGTAGAGGAGTGCCCTTGATTGCGTCCTCGATCCATTAAAAAATCCGCAAAGCATGTTTTAAATAAATATCATTGGAAAAATGTTATTTTGTTATACGTATTTCGTTATACATGTCACATAATTAAAAAATATGTTTTGTTACACCTTTAAGTCAGCTGCAGCTGCATAAATACCTACTAACAAATTACCCAAATGTATTTTTTTTGCGACTTAAATGAAATTGTTTTTTGTATATCCAGGATGTAGTGTAATTTCGCCGGTTAGCGACCACCTAATTTAGTGTGCCAGTTTGCAACCACTCGGGTGTATAGGTGAACCGAGAGGATATTTTCTCGTTTTTTAAATAGATTCCTGCTTAATAACAGGTTTTTTAGAGCCTGTTTAAATGTTGTCCTTAAGGTGGTCGTTAACAGGCGTAATGACCTCATAATATGGCGAGGTGAGTCTATCATACATGACGGCGAATAGGAACCAGGATAAACAGAAATAATAAAAATATTTGTGAATGACTTGTAGTTACATTTTAATTACAATAACAGTCAAAATAATAATAATAATTGTAACTTTTTTAAACGTTATAACTAACAACGAACTCTTATTATTCGAAATGTCAAAGAATAAGATTTTCAATTTAAATATTATACATTTTCGACGTTAAGTCCATTATAAAGGAAAAGAAGGAAGGAGAAGATCCTTTATAGGTACTTAATGTTTAATGTTAAAGTCAGTATGGAAGGCTAACACAATAGTACCCACTATTGTGCCCTCGGTTCCCACTATTGTGCTCCGTCCCCGGCGGCGCCCGCTGCCCGCGGTCCCGGCGGCGCGCACGCGCAATCACAGCCACTCTCCACTCATTCGCGCGCTAGGCCTACTCAATGACATTTTACTTAGTGACAGCGACCTAGATATATTTTATAGCTCTGAGTCTAGGCTCTTGACCTCAACCACCAGCTATTTGGAGGCTAGATCTAGACCTAGTTCTATTTTAACATAAGGATGTTTTGTTTTCTTTTTTCTCACACTTCTTTTGCCTATGTGAATTTGATACTAAGTTAATCAGCATGCTTGGTTATTTACTGTAAATGTTGATTGTGTACTTATAATAATAAATAAATAAATAAATAGTAAAAAATATCAAAAAGTGCAATACTTGCTATAATCTATTTGTTTAAACCTAATGACAATTTTAAGTGGGCTTCTGCTACTTTAGATTATTGTGTGCAGCTTTTTTCACAAAACAACTAAAATAATGAACTTTTTTTTCGTTTTATTTTTACAGTGTAATCTCGATTATTCGAAATGCAATAGAATAAAGTCTTCAATTCTATTCTTACAGGTTTCTAGTGGTAAGGGTGACTGAGCTAAAGCCACAGACGGACATACGGACATGTCGAAAATATAAGGGTTCCTTGTTGCCTACGCAAACCTGAAAAGGCTCGTGGCGAATTGTTTTTATTTTTTTACTCAAATTGAAAAAACACCGCATACCTAGTATAAAAAAAGAACTGTGAATATTTTGAATTAAAAAAGAACTATTTTGTGTATTTAAGTATGTTTAAAAATAATGAAGGTACAAAAACTTTTGAAGAGGATAACTTATTGAATAAAGTATGTTTTCTGAAAACCGTTAACTGACCCAGACTCGAGGTTCATAGTAAAATGTAAGAGAAAAAAAAAAAAAGTGGATAGATTCTGCCTAATAAGATTTTTAAAAAAGTTGTTTTAGAAACGATTTGTATGACATATATTATTTTCGGGTTTATATCGGGTGGCATAAAATTGTTGGTCCTACTATTTTGTCGCATACCAACTTTATGCCGAATAATGTATGGCATAAACATTGTTGTGCATATTTTTTATTTGCCGAAATTGTTGTTCCTTATATCGATTGTCCTAAATATTTATCGTGCGAATGTTTATTGTGTCGAAGTTTTTTTTAGAATGATTGATGTGCATAACTTTGATGTTACTAATATTTTATGTTCTAAAAATGTTGTGCATAATCTAAATGCAGGTTGGATCTGGTCAGAATTGCCTATTACTTAAATTACTTATGACCCGCCCTCATGTCGACGGAGCCCCGCTTCGCGGGGCCCCTATTTCTGCTCTGAGGGACAAAAGGCAACTAACGAACCTATCTAATTGATCGAAATGAAGGTTGGATCTGCTGAGAATTGCCTAATACTTGAATAACCTATGACGCGCCCTCATGCCGACGGAGCCCCGCTTCGCGGGGCCCCTACTTCTGCTCTGAGGAACAAAAGGCAACTAACAAACCTATCTTATTTATCTAGATGTAGGTCGAGTCTGCTCAGAGTTTCAAAATAGTATAAAATTTAGGAAAAAAATAATATAGGTAGTTTAGCTAATTTAATAATAGGCAAAATAATTGCTATGACAATGAAAATTAAGACTATTACTTTTTTAGGGAATTCGATGTTCGAGTAATCAATATTAGGATTAACATACTTTAGAACTTTTAAATGTGTATGTGCAAAAATGAATAGGCTAAACAAGTAGTATGCCACTAAACATTATGGCAAACATTCTCGGCCAAAAATTTTTAGGACGATCAACATTATGCGATACGACAGGCACCCATTATTTTCACTTCAATCTGACCACTTCTTTTTCCATACATTTTAGTATACAACTCAGTTCTGGGTCAGCTTCCACATTTTTTTCCCTCAAAATCGAAAGATACTATCTGTTTGAAATATACACATTAATACGCAAACTAGTATTTTCAATAAAATACTGTGTTTTTTTATCCTAGGTGTGCGTTGTCCTTTAAAACTTCGTTATCAAACGTTTCTTTCTGCTTAGTAAACGTTAAATTCTCTCGAATATTCCAAATAGTACGGCGGAAATAGGCCAATATAAATAAGTCACGTGGACACGTCTTCTTTATACCTAAAACTGGTATGGATGTGTTCCTTGTTGTCTCGAGAGTACGAATTTATTGGTTTTAGTTAAGGGAGAGGGGGACAGACATAGCTGTGACGTCACAAAGATGGCGCCTGACGGTCATTGATTTTTGTTCAAATCTCGGGTTCTATTTTTCTGATCGGTTCATGTGAGGTGTCATTTGAAAGCATATTAAATGTTCTATAATTCATTCTTTGAGATCTGTAACGTACATTCAACCGTTTGGAAAATAATTAAAAAAAAATATTTTTTTACCTTAGACGTTCTGCTTTCTTACCATCATAATTCGAGAAAGAGATACTTTAGCGTGATAAATGTCATTATAAAAAATATCAAACATTTTATTAGCTTTCCAATAATATGCAATTTGTGGTCAAAGAATATACTTCTCATTGTTTTGGTATAAGTTATGCTACCTACAAACAATCTACGTAATTTTGTCTTATGACATACTTTTTAAGTTTTCTTTAATAAGCAGAAACGGCCAATTTTAAGTGTTAACCTAAATTGGAATGTTTAATTTAATAGCGTTAGGTCAAGTCAATACGCCGATTATGCTACCAGCACGGCTATCACGCAACGGCACTTATTTTATAGTCTATAATAAATTAAATGCACATAATGGGTAAACAAACAAATGCATGATTTGAAAGGCAAAAGCAGCGCTTGCGCGGCAGTGCGGGTAGGGCGGGGCGAGGTATCGCTCTTTAGGTCGGCTACGATCGGCTCCCGCGCGCCGCCGCCGGCGCGTTGTAGGGCCAGCGCGGCAAGGTTTGCAATACTAAAGGCGAGCAAAACAAAATTCTCCTCAAGAATGTTCTCTACGTGCCAGACCTTGCTACAAACTTACTGTCCGTGAGACAAATCATTAAAAGCGGTGGCCAAGTGAGATTTATTGCAAAAGGCTGTTTAATACTGAATAAAGAGAATGCGATTGTCGCAACAGCAAGCCTGATCAACAATATGTACCGGCTGAACACCACTGAGGATCATAATACAAAAATACAAAATACAAATTATTTATTCTGCAAATAGGCCACAAGGGCACTTTTACATGTCAAACGGTAGTTTACAATAAAAATAATAATCTTACAATAAAAGATTATAATCTAACACAATAATAATTTAAAATTTGCACATTAACGACTGATATAACAACACACTAAATGTCACAAAGTAAATGAAAACAAAACAAAATACGACCATTACATTCGATTAGAATAAGGTCTGTGCATTAACAGAAAGTTAATGATATTAATTCAGTATTCCAGAGATGTATAAGGTCTCTGAGCGTCCAAATACAATCAATAATTATTCAATGTTCGTAGAGATGTATACGGTCTCTAAGCGTCAAAACAAAACAATAAAAAAAAAGGAATATTAATGTAATATTGTCAGTGATGTACATGGTCAATAACAATAAAACGTGTCAAGATCGGAATGATGTCTCTCGTCAATACGATAATAATAAAATAACACTAGTATTTAAGAAGTTGGGTACTATGCCCTTGCAAGCATGAACAGTCCGGACTCCACAAACAGCACCCGATCACGAGTATGACGCATATCTCAGCCATCGCCTCCCTCAACCATATGTTAGGGAAGGTGGCGACCCGATCAACGACGCCACCGTAAGCAAAGCCCTTTAAGCGAGCATGACATATTCAAGCCACCGGACAATGTTAAAAAGCAAAGATTAATAAGCGACTTGCTCGGCGAGAAACAGCATTACGTGCTCTCTTCTTACATAAAATGGAACAATTATTTCAGGTAGGTACTTATAATGTGTATTTAGGTATATTCCTAATAGAATTAGCCTACTACTGGCTTAAAGGCATTTTTGTCGTTTAAGAAATCGTTGACAGTATAATACGCCTTGCTTAGCAAATTACTTTTAACATGAGACTTAAATTGACTGAACGGTAAATTAACAATTTCGGTGGGTATTTTATTATGAAAACGTATGCAGTTCCCCACGAACGACGTGCTAACCTTGCGGAGACGACTGGCCTTCACTGCGATCTTGTTTTTACTTCTGGTGTTGTAGTCGTGGATATCGCTGTTGAGTTTGAACTCGTGAAGGTTTTTTCGCACATACATGATATTCTCAAGAATGTATTGGCATGCTACAGTAAGAATGTTTGCCTCCTTAAATTTGTCCCTGAGAGATTCTCGAGCTTTTAGTTCGTATATGGAGCGTACAGCGCGTTTCTGTAGCACGAATATGGTCTGGATATCAGCTGCTTTCCCCCACAACAGGATTCCGTAGGACATAACACTGTGGAAGTAACTGTAGTACACCAGCCTGGCGGTCTCAACGTTTGTTAACTGTCTTATGCGTCTTACTGCATAGGCTGCCGAACTAAGTTTTCCGGCTAGGGCGGTGATATGTGCCTGCCATTGTAATCATGAATCATGCATATATATCAGCTGTTGACAACAAGGACGCCTGCTTGTGGCATCTGCGCATGGGTCATCTAAACTTCACCGACTTGAACAAAATGAAAGAAGCGACTACAGGTGCACAAATGTCATCGAAGGACCCTGTCGTGTGCATTACGTGCTTGGAAGGGAAACAAACACGTCTGCCGTTTAACAAGGAAGGTTCCCGAGCTACTAAAAAGCTAGAAATCATCCACTCAGACTTGTGTGGCCCCATGGAAACAAAGTCACTGGGAGGTGCAAGATACTTTATGACTTTGATTGACGACTACACGAGGAAAGTTTCCGTTTATTTTTTGAAAAGCAAGTCAGAAGCGCTTGCAAAATTCAAAGAGTTCAAGAATGAAGCCGAAAATCAACTTGAATGTAATATTAAGTGCCTCAGGTCTGACAATGGCACAGAATATGTAAATAAGGACTTCTCAGACTTCCTGAAGAGAGCAGGTATTGTGCACCAAACGACCACGCCCTACACGCCTCAATTAAATGGTCTTGCAGAGAGAATGAATCGCACGCTGATCGAGAGAGCAAAGTGCATGCTCCTGAACGCCCAACTTCCGAAGTTGTACTGGGCTGAAGCAGTGCACGCAGCTGCTTATATCATCTGCAGATCACCGACTCGAGCGTTGTCATACAGAACCCCTTATGAAATGTGGTCAGGCTTAAAACCAGATGTAAGCCATATGAGAACTTTTGGGTGCGAAGCTATGGTTCACCTACCGAAGGAGAAAACAAAGAAGTGGGATGCCAAATCAGAGAAAATGATATTCATTGGTTACTGTGAACATACCAGCGGGTACAGGTTCATCAAACCCGGCTCTAAAATGGCCGTGAAAAGTCGTAATGCTGTCTTCCTAGAATCTACTGTGAAGAGAAATTTCGTTCCGGTTGAGTTAACAAACGAAAATTCAAGTACAATAGATCAGCTAGAAGAAAGTAGTGAAGAAGATACCGCCGAAAACTATGATTCAAGTCAGACTGCCTGTGAGTTGACAACTGAATCTGAACATTCCGAAGGATCAGAATACTCACCAGATACGACTGAAAAAGATGTTAAACCCGAGTCTAACAGAATGACATTAAGGCCAAGAAAGCAAGTGAATGCAGAGCTGTCAGCTAAACCCAGTGGCTATTTATGTTACAACGAAGAGACTAGTTTGACACCGCTGACCTACCAGGAGGCTGTCAACTCAGTAGAAGCTGCAAAATGGAAAGTCTCTATTATTGAAGAACTGGAAGCTCATGACAAAAACGGAACATGGACCTTAGTAGAGAAGCCAGCAAACGTAAAAGTGATCGGCTGCAAATGGGTGTTCCGTCTGAAGGACGAGCCAACCGGTATACGGTACAAGTCGCGCCTTTGTGCTAAGGGGTACGCACAAACCGAAGGTATTGACTATCAGGAGACATTTTCGCCGACAGTCAGGTACGATTCTATTCGATTATTGTTATCCGTAGCTGCTCAACATCATCTGAAAATGATACAGTTCGACGTAAAGACCGCCTTTCTTTACGGAGAGTTGGAAGAGAACATATACATGACTCCCCCTCAAGGGTTAAACGCAGAACCACATCAGGTATGTAAATTAGTTAAATCGCTTTATGGTTTAAAACAGTCGCCCCGCTGTTGGAATGCAAAGTTCGATTCAGTACTTAAGAAATTTAACTTTACTAAATGTAACGCTGATCAATGCGTTTATGTTGGAGAAGTAAATAAAACTAAATGTTATCTCTTGATTTACGTTGATGACGGACTGTTGTTATGTGAAAATGAATCTATTTTGCAAGACATAATCAAAAACCTCGAATTACACTTTGAGCTGAAATCGTGGTGTACACGATTTTGTCGGCTTGCAAATAGGGAAATGTGAGAAATGCATTTTCATTCATCAGACAAAATACATCAACCAGTTATTAAACAAATTTAACATGAGCGATGCCCGCCCTAGCACTGTTCCCGCTGATCCGCATACGAGGCTGGAGAAGGATGAAAGTGAAAGCGTGGAGAACATCCCCTACAGAGAAGCCGTGGGATCACTGATGCACGCCGCAATCGTAAGCAGACCAGACATTATGTTCTCTGTGAGCTTGGTGAGTCGATTCCTTAATTCTTATAATCAAGATCACTGGAACGCTGTCAAGAAAATATTTAAATATCTGAAAGCCACTAAGGACACCACACCACACCAAGCCACACCTTATGGACTCCAAACGTCTGAAATAAATGATTTTTTTTTTTTTTTTAAGGACTTTGGTCTCTGCTATCAATCAGACATGGCAAGCGACTTGGTCGGTTACAGTGACGCTGATTACGCCAATGACCGTGACACCAGACGCTCTGTCACTGGATATGTGTTTATGAAAAATGGTGCAGCTGTCACTTGGGCAAGCCAACGACAACAGACTGTGGCATTGTCCACAACAGAAGCAGAATTTATGGCTGCCTGTGCCGCCACGAAAGAAGCCATCTGGCTTAGACAAATGATGTCTGACATTGGTCAGTTCAATCAAGACTCTGTGTGTTTGAACTTTGATAATCAAAGTGCTATGTGCGTTATTAAAAATGTTGACTATCATAAACGTTGCAAACATATTGATGTTAAGTTTAACTTTGTCAAGGAAAAGTTTTCTGAAAAGGTTATTACTTTGAACTATGTCAGTATTGATAACCAGAGTGCTGATATGTTAACTAAGCCTTTGTCTAAAGACAAGTTTGTTAAGTTCCGACATGAAGTCGGTATGATCTCAAAAGTAGACATACATAACCAAACTTAACTGTTATATGTTTTTTACTACTATAGACAGTTTGTTTGTCAATATGTTTGTACGTCCGTATTTCTTTTTGTATTTGATCGTGTTTAAAGAGGATAGCTCAAATTTGGTAGGAGTGTTAAAATAGTTTAAATATGTGCTATCGACCTCAACCTCCTTACTCTATGTATGAGCTGTGTGTCACCGTTTGACATGTTTAGATATCACATATTTAAACTATTTTAACATAAAGTTCGCGCCATTTTAAATAGATTATACTACTATAATGCAAGCAATTCTCAGAAATTTCTAACTTTTTATAATATGGCTGCATATATTTTTTTATAGTATTAGACTTATCTTTACAGACTAATTCAATATTTGATCTTACAGGACAAAAAATGCATATTACTTTTATAGCATGTATCCTATTCTTCTACATTTTTAACTCTGTCTATTAACTTAAAAAATAAAAGATATTGTTGAGGATTTATAAACTTTAATTCAATATCGACAAATTAATACTGTAATTCTGGTTTGACAAAGAAGCTGCTTAAAAATAATTTTACAAACATAACAACATATAGCGTCATACATATTATAAATGATTAAGCTAAAAAAATTCACTTAAATTCAATATTCACAAACTATAAATAAAAATACATAAATACCTAATTAATACCTAACGCTGGTTCTAACTTTTCATCATATTTAGCAAATATGCTAAAAAATAATATGTGCCATGTCATATAAGTATCACTTTTCCCTCTTTAGAATTATAAAAACTTACAGGGCAAATATCCGGTCCAAGTACTCGTCTACTATATTTGACCAGCTCCAAGCGTATGGTTATCAGCAAGAGTTTGGTTGGATCCTAGTAATAAAACTTGATCGAATTAATCACCTTCCTTTAACTAGTAGAGTAAGCAGTAGATATATAGCTATTCAAAATAACACGCTCACCGCGGCTAGCCAACACAGCACCTTGCACGAGATAAACTACCCGTTGTAAAGTAGCGTAAAGCCAGTAGAGTTTATCTTACGGTAGTTAGTCGTGCAGAATGATCTTTTTTTATTATATACTTAATACCTACGAATTCTTTACAATACTTATTGTGTTGCACATAAAGCCACTATTTAAAACCTGGAAGGTTTAGGCAATAGTTGGCGAGATCGCGCGGTTCGCCCCGCGTTCCTTAAGTTAACTACTTATAATATAATACCTAATTTTATTCTTTATGTACACTTATTAATTTAAACTTAGGTAGTAACTTTTAAGTAGCTTCTTACTTTTCTACACAATCCGTACCCATTCCCTTGAGTGATGTCAAGTAGGTACTTAGTAGGCAGTTAGTGCGAGTCAATGTACCCATCCCCACGCTGTGTTGCCTGATTGGTCTTTTAAAATCGTAGGTTCGTGAAATGTGGAGAACATTTCACGAACCTACAATTGTACATCTGATACGATTGTACGTGATTGAACGGAAATGTTTGCACAATTACTTAAATTATGTAGATAACTAATTCCTGTCTCCCAACTGGTCTACTGGTCCATGGGCGGCGGTGACGTGGCCTTGTCCAGCGTGTCGTCCTCGGCCTCCTCCTCCCCCTCCGCGCCCGCCTCCCCCTCCCCGCCCTCCTCCTCCGCCTCCGCCTCCGCTTCCGCTTCCACCTCCGCCTCCGCCTCGGCTGACGCCTCCGTCGAAGGCGCCGCCGAGAGGCTCGGGTCCACCGCCTCTTTGTTTTCGCCGTGACGCTTCTGCAAAATATAAATATACTTTAAAGAAAATAGATATATTAGACTCGACAAAATAATCTATTTAACCGGACCGGACCGGCCGGCCGGGACATCTGGACATAGGTACAACCGATGTTCGGGCCAAGCTCGTTTACTTCGCTTCACTCCCTCGTTCGATTATACTTGTAACAATAACCTTTCAAGTAGGTACTTACCTACTTAAATAAGAGGTCGCTAGTTGGTAGTAACGACAGAGTTCGCTGATTCTCTATTGGACTGGATGGCCTTTTTTACAGGTAAAGACACAGCCCGAATAAAACAGGCGCGGGTCCGATTCCCGCCTTAGGCTCATTCGATCACGGTTTTTTCATTTGTTTAATATCAAACGATAAACAATCTAAAATAAAGACCGGGTTGCATTTTGGGCGTGCCGGCAGAAGTGAAAACTTGCGAATTGATTTAAAAAAAACATAAAACGTCCCGAACTCATCCGTACTCCTGAGACTCCATAGATTTAATGGATAATAAGTTTCTGTCAAAAAAATCATTTTTGGTACAAGCTTTTATTGCCGACTGTATTTTCTCTATACCGTCATCAACTATACTTACTCATTGAGACGATTCTAACTAGGTCAAACTCAACTGGGTTAGGTACGTTGGTTAAGTACTGAAATCGGTTCTCTAAATCATCTCCGAAAATTTTATGTACGAATATCACATCGCAACCAATTTTTCGCATAATGTCATTTCGCCGAATGATTAAGTGTCAACTTATCAAAAGGTTTAGTTTTATTTCCCTACCTCACGGTTACCAACTGTATGCTTGGACTTTTTTTCATAAAGCCACTTTTCAAAATGCCACCTTTCGAGTAGCAGAATGGGTCAGTTTGACTTATATACATCTCGTGGTATAACACTTACCAGATGTTTTATTTAGTAACTATGTAACGTATTTATAAAGTGAGTAAGCGCAACCGCTCACTTGTTTTTTTGACAATGACGATAGGTACCTGAATTATCGCATCATTGGAGATAAGTATTTACATCATTACTTTTGGACTGTTGCTTGGTGTATAATTGGAATGAAATGTATGTATGTAGGTGTACATGTGTTATTTTTTTAAACAAACACCAGCCAATTATTCTAACCTCACCTAAACCTTACCTAACCGCCAGCGTGTCGACGTCACTCCGCTACGCGGGGTGCCTATTTCCGCTCTAAGGGACACAAGCTAACCCTAACCTAACCTACAAATAACATCAATGTAACGATTGTATGTTATTTTTTAATGCTACCCCCTTTGTGGTTGGCTTCGTCTCCCTATCCCCACTTCTCTCCTTGTATTTTAATAAGAACACGTTGAATAAAAGAATCTGTTGTCATACAAAAATTAGCCATAAGTTAGTTGTCAAGGTGAATCACCGGCGACAAGTTGGTTGGCAAGTGAAATTCGGACATAACAAATTCGGAGAAAAGGCAGAACCCCAAACTATATTTATACCCAACATTTCAGCTCAATCGGTAACCGGGAAGTGGGTCAAATTTAACTTGCAAGATTTGATTACAGACAGACAACGGGACTGTTGAAACTAAATAAAGGCTTGTAAATATAGATAATCGGGTGGAACCTTCTTCTTCTTCTTGATCTTCGGCTTAGGTTTCTCCTCGGGCTCGCAGTACCCGGGCGGGAAGAACCGCGCGCACTCGGCGGCGCCGTCCACCGCGTCCGCGCTCACGTGCGCGGGCCCCAGCGCGCGCAGCGCGGCCGGCGCGCCCGCGGGCACCTCCGCGCCCGGCGAGGCCAGCTCGGGCTCCGCCAGGCCCACGGCTACTTGCAGCACTATGGTCTCGCAGCTGGGGAAACTTCACTTTCATACAGATCCTTCGATCGAAGCGATGTTCTATTGGAGGTCGCATATGTGTCAACTGGCCGTAAGTACCTAACCATTATTACGACACGCCTGTCACGATTTAACCCTTTACCTACAGGTGTTAACCAGAATTGCCAGTAAGGCAACACCGCTGCAGTACGGGTGTCAACTATAGTTGATCGAAGTAATGATCATGTTCAATATTTTTTAAAGACAAAACGAGACCTTGTGTCTTGGTAATAGCGGTAACATTATGCATTGGGATAAGTATAGATGCAAAGAAAAAAATATCAGAATGTTTCGGTAGATGGCTCTGACATAAACATATTTTTAAAATTACCGCATTTTTGCTGTCAACTGGGGTTGACACCCGTACTGCAGGGGTGCAAATAATTGAACTCAATATGGCGGACTATAGTGTTGTTTTAAATTTCATCGACTTGTTGTGCGAGTTCGACGCGGGAGTGTTTCGAGTGTTATTTTTACCGTATTTGGTTCATAAATTGAAATTTAATATGTTACGAAATCATAGAATAATGTTGACGGGCATAGAATCATACCCTTTAGCGGACTTTAAGTTTGCACTAATTGAACATAAACAAAAGAAAATTATTGCTCGATTTTTTCCCATGGTAGATGGTGTACTAAGTTATCGATTTATCGACAACTGTCTCGATAGACGCACATCACTATTTTCCATAACTCGTAAATTGTTTTTATGCAACGTTTTAAGTGCTTGATATTTATGCATTATTTGTATTGTTATCATTCTTTAAGTGTTTATTTTCATTAAATATACTATAAACTAATGTTCTTAAACATAAACTAGTGAAATCCGCGAGTAGTTACTTAAAAATCTTCAATTTCTTAGTGACTAATATATTGGAAGATATCAGAAAAAATAGTGAATTCTATTACTCCAAGTGATTATTTATTGATTAAACACATTATACTTATTGTGCGTGTGAAATTTCAAGTGTGTAGCTGTAATACTTCAAAAGTTACAAGTAAGTGAAATTATGCCTAACCGCTGACTCTCGCCAAAACATGCCCGTATTGAGAGGTGCCGGGGCGATTTAAGGCCCCGTAGGTAAAGGGTTAAATATACCTACTAAGAAACCATTTGTATACGTTCCTATGTATTGTCACTTGCTGAAAATAACCTGACCACGACAGAACTTAACGTATCACTGAACTCTGCAGTGGAAGATTTATACTCGTACCTACACGTTATAGTGAATTGACATTATGTTCTGCGCTATGGAGAAAACACAAACTAAGTAACAGGAGGAGGATTAGGCCCCGATTGTGGAGTCAAAGTTCTATACTATTATGATTATGTTAAATGTGTTTGTTTATCAGTCATCGCCAAAACACGCTTCCAGAATGGTACTTATTTCCTTCTCTGTAAATGGGAACTAACCGATAAAAGATCAAGTTAGTTTTTACTGTTTTTTTTTTTTTACTAGCAGTATTCGTAATAAAATGCTACCTAATAAATCCACAGTTAAATTCACGTATTAAATGTCACGACAGGCGACATCTTTCGAACTCTTCAGTTCATCATTAGGTATATCTGAATAAATGCACTGTGCAATGTTTGAACGACGTGTTTTATGACCTGTTTAAACTTACCTGTGCTATTAAATGTAACGAATTAAGACACAAATGTTAGTGATTTCAGTTTAAGAGCCAAACTTGCCTAAGGTCTGGGAGTTCTGTCTGAGTAAGTTATACAGTTTGAGGTGCATTATGGCTCCTGAGAGTATTAATAACAAAGTAAAATGAAAGACATGTGAGTGATGTCCATGAGGAGTAGATTCTGACAATCAGATAAATTCGATTTTATGAAATAGATACCAAATTTCTACAATAGTTTTACTGAGCAACTACTAAGCCGTGATATAAAACTTACTAGTCTTTCTCCAGCCTGTCTTCATACTGATTGATAGTTTTACATAACAACCGTGGCTCGTCAACGCTCGGGTCGGCGAAGAAGCCGTGCTTCAGCACCCGCGGCGCGTTCTGCGGCAGCGCCGCGGCCGCCAGCACGGCGCGCCGCTGCCACGCGCCGAACATCATGGCCACGTGCGGGGGCTCCGGGGCGGGGAGGGGCTCCACCACCGCTCCTACCATCTGCAAAACAACAGATGCCAACAATACATTCCTGCCATGACTCAAGACCCAAGGATATCATTTAGATCCTCTTGCCCGATCTCAAATTGTTTGCACGCTGCGCGTACAGGAAAACTCGCATTTTGGCCAGGTGAAGACGTAAAATTTTGTACTCAACACGGGCAGTAATTCGTAAAGCCCCAGAGCGCATATTTATGGCATGGCACAAACACCTGCGATCTGGGGCTTTTACGAATTCACCGCCCTAGTTACGTAATGTACTATTACGCTCTTCTAGCTCAGTGGGATTTAAGGAGGAATGGAAGGAAGCAAGTGCACTCACACGCCTACGAACAATTTCATACGCACGGGACACTCAGTATTGCAGCGCTATGCGAACGAAGGAAATTGTACTGGACTGTACCAAACTAGTTCCTTTGGTCAATAGGAAAATCTTAGTGCTGCGTTCATTTTTAGATAAGTGCGCTACGCTAACTTCACTATTTAGCTCCCGGATTACCTTAGGGTCACTGTCACCCGGCACAGGGAACTCATCATCATCATCAGCACCATAGTCATCATCATCTAGTAATTACCTTAGGGAACAGCACGTCCAGCACGGCCGCTCGCTGCTGCCTGTCGGCCGGCACGTACACCCCGGGCAGCCCGTCCAAGCGGAGCTCGTCGCACACCAGCTTCTTCGGACGCTCCTCTTCCTCCAGACCCTCGCCGTACAACACTCGTCGGCAGATCTCTGGAAGATCATGTGTCGATAGGATAGATCAAGATGTGTGTGCCCTAATTTGATGCAATTCTATCGCAACATACGAGTAAGTACCTACTTAGTATGAATTGTAGGAATCACTGGACGTGCCTTTTATTGTTTCCTCATCAACAATTATTTTAATTCTTAGATTGAGCATTGACACAATAATAAACATAACTTGCTACAAAGAATAAGCGCAGCAATGACGATATTGGGAACACGGCGCATCGCCACGAGCTCTGATAACCGTCAAAGCTAGTACAGTACAACAAGGACACGCACGACACTATACCCTGTCCACGATAACGAGCTAGTATAGCGGCCTCTCATTTGCACTTTTGTATGTAGATTAAAAGGACAAAAATCGGCAGTGGGCGTGAACAATGGCACCTTACTGTCAGGCTCGGTTTACATGCCGTCGCTCGGAACATTAATTTTTATATTTTTTAGGTATTCCTTACGATTATTATCTTCCACGACTCAGCGTTTAGTTTAGAAATAGCTTCCTGGAGTAACAAGCCGAGTCCCAAAGTAAGCAGAAGATAGTCCAGTAAACAAGCCGAGTCATAGATTAAGGAAACACCGGAAACAATAGAGAGTGAGCACTATAACGCGTCCGCACCGTACAAGAGCCAGATGTCGACTGAATTTTGACCGCCATGTAAACCCGCCCAATGCACATGCATCGCCCTTATCGCTGACCAATTACGTGCTTTATCAGTTTTCTAGTACTAGCTCGTTATCGTGGACAGGGTATAGGCTAAGGTCTTAAATATGGTTACGTCTCCCATAAGGTGAGTAAGACCAATAATTCTAGGAAACTGACGTATAACATCTCCTTCCTTCTCCGGCGTCTTCTTCAGCAGCAGCGCGAGTGAGGGTCGCTCGGTGAGGGCCGCCACCGCCGCTGGCTCGCCGAGCTCGGGCGCCTCCACCGCCAGCCGCCGCACCTCCATCTTGCCGAGGAGGATGGGGCATTTGTCGGCCACTAGGACTCCTGAGAAAAGTTTTTGTAATCATGAACATGATGAATATTGGTACACAAATATTTTATGGCAAGGTAGATTATGCATCGAACTTAAAATAAAATAGTACTTAATTGATGACGCAATATTATCCTTGCAATCATTACTCATAGAGTACAATGACGACCAATGAAGACGATGAAGATGAATGAAGATGGGTGATTTTACTCATTGCTCGCGTGAGTGATTGACGGTCTCCTCAAAGGGAGATTAGCTTATCAGACACCACCAGTATTTGTGTAAGCGAATTGCGAACGTTTATTGTTTTTATTTGTCATTGCGAATCTTCAGATAAATATTTAATGAGCCGAGTTTAAGTGACTAGCTGGGCTGTCGGTGCGGAGGCGGTACGATATCAGTAACATGTCAGATGAGTCATTACGCACCGATGTCTAGAGACATGCCGAAGACTGCGTCGACGCGGCGCGCGAGCGTGGCCCGTCTCTCCTCCCGCACCGCCGCTCCCGCGCGCTCAGTTTCTATTGGGCTGAGGCCATTTGTCACATCACAGACCACACTAGTGCTATTCACCAAAGGGCTGGAGTGCATCCAACACCTTTCTGAGATGTAGCTGCGCATGTAGCAGCATCAGGCCCACGCAGACGTCCCCGAAGTGCACGTGCCTCACAGACTTGTGCGGCTAACCAAAGGGCTCTAGTGCGCTCGACACTTTTCCGAGATATTTCTGCGCGTGCGGCAGCATTAGCCCCGCGCGGACGTCCCCGAAGTGCACGAGCCTCACAGACTTGTGCGGCTTACCAAAGGGCTCTAGTGCGCTCGACACTTTTCCGAGATATTTCTGCGCGTGCGGCAGCAGCAGCCCCGCGCAGACGTCCCCGAAGTGCACGGGCCTCACAGACTTGTGCCACTTACCAAAGGGCTTTAGTGCGTCCGACAACTTGCTGAGATGTTTCTGCGCGTGCGGCAGCAGCAGCCCGGCGCAGACGTCCCCGAAGTGCACGTGCCTCACTGACTTGTGCCACTTACCAAAGGGCTCTAGTGCGTCCGACACTTTCCTCAGATGTTTCTGCGCGTGCGGCAGCAGCAGGCAGCAGCCCGGCGCAGACGTCCCCGAAGTGCACGTGCCTCACTGACTTGTGCCACTTACCAAAGGGCTCTAGTGCGTCCGACACTTTCCTTAGATGTTTCTGCGCGTGCGGCAGCAGCAGGCAGCAGCCCGGCGCAGACGTCCCCGAAGTGCACGTGCCTCACTGACTTGTGCCACTTACCAAAGGGCTCTAGTGCGTCCGACACTTTCCTCAGATGTTTCTGCGCGTGCGGCAGCAGCAGGCAGCAGCCCGGCGCAGACGTCCCCGAAGTGCACGTGCCTCACTGACTTGTGCCACTTACCAAAGGGCTCTAGTGCGTCCGACACTTTCCTTAGATGTTTCTGCGCGTGCGGCAGCAGCAGCCCCGCGCAGACGTCCCCGAAGTGCGCGTCGACGCGGCGCGCGCGCGTGTCCCGCCTCTCTTCCCGCGCCGCCGCCGCCGCCGCGCTTTCGCGCTCGCGACGCTCGGTGGCCAGCTTCTCTTGGGCTGTGGCCACCTCCTGGTACAACACAGACCGGTATTAGCACACAAATAATTCGACTTCATTCGAAACTATAGGCCTCCCCATATGGCCCAATGCGGTTTGAGATTTTACCCACTCACAGCTTCAAATCTCATCGATTAGTGACTACTGATTGACTCTATTGTCGTCTGTAGATGTATGTAGATTTACTCAAAATATTTTCTTTCAGCGGAATACTAACGGCAGGGGTGGTTCACTCTGTGATTTCGCCGCGCCACTACAAGTTGCCGCTTTGAACGCTATCTCTTTGTGAACTGAGTTGCCCCAAAATATTACACCATATCTAAGGACTGAGGCTACAAGTCCATGATAGGCCATTAATACCGCTTCGCGGTTTACAATTTTGGACAACTTAAACAGTGCATAAGCAGATGTACATATTTTTTTACAGACATGTTCAATGTGATGTTTCCAGTTAAGCTGGCTGTCAATCATTAACCATAAGAATTTTGTTACTTTCACATTGTCTATTTTAGTCCCATTGTAATGTATGTTCATGTCAACTGGTTGCATTCGCTGACGAAAATGCATCAAGTTTGTTTTATTTAAATTAATCAGTAAGTTATTATGACTAAGCCATCTAATTATATTATCTATTACAGTATTTATGTCATTTTCACAGTCATGATTATCATTAAATTGAATAATTGAAGTACTGTCATCAGCGAAAAGCACCATTTGATGATAGATCTCATTGGGCAGGTCGTTTATATACACAAGGAATAAAAGTGGACCAAGTACACTTCCCTGTGGGACTCCAGATTGAATGAGGCACTTTTCGGATACATATTTATGTTCTTGTTTCCTTTTCAGACATATTCTGGATATTTCTGTGTATTGTTGCCTATTGCTTAAATATGATTTTACAAGATTTAATGCCTCGCCTCTAATACCATATCGACTCAATTTATATAAAAGTTTGCCGTGGTCTACGTAGTCAAATGCTTTTGTCATGTCTGTGAACAAAGCGCAAACTGGGTTTCTTTTATTAACATTTTCTAGTACTGTACTAATTAAATCATAAATTGCCATATTAATTGTGATATTCTTTCTAAACCCCTTTTGTTGCTTGCAAAGTAAATTAAATTTATTTAAATACGCATATATCCTGCGGTATATCGCCTTTTCAAATATTTTTGAAATGATAGGAATTATAGCAATTGGACGATAATTATTGAGGTTCTCTTTATCACCTTTTTTAAATAGAGGTTTAATGACAGTTGTTTTAAGTGCATCTGGGAAAATACCTGCATTAATGCAAAGATTAAGTATATGGCTTAAAGGTTTACCCAGAATATCACTAACGAATTTAACAACTAGGGTGCTTATGCAGTCATATCCCACGCTTTTCGTATTTTTTAAGGACCTCATTATTGTTTTGATCTCTTCCGGTGTAGTTAGTGACATAAACATCGATTGTTCGCTATTTTGAATACTCGGTTCAAAAGTATTACAGTGCGCTATGACTTCCTTATGTATAAAATGATCATTAAAAGCCGTAGCTATATCTATAGGATCCGTTAAAGTTTTACCCTTCCGATCATTCATTGTATGAATAGGTTCTCTTGGACCCATTGTCTTACAGTTTTTTATAATATTCCAAACAGCCTTTGGTTTGTTCTCCGAAATTTTTATCTTGTGATTATTTTTGGCTCTTTGTGTCAGTTTTATGATTTTTTTTAAAGTTAGAAAGTAGAATATCTTCGCAGTTTTATTTTATTAGCTAGAGTACGATGTAATCTATACTCCCAAAGCAATTCTCTCTGCTTTTTACCACATAGTTGTATGCCTTTAGATATCCATTCAACATTATTTTTTGTTCTCATTGTCACTAGCTTTACTGGAAAACATAGGTCATAAAGAATGCGAAAAATATCAATGAATGTATTATACGCCTCGTTGGGATCGACGGCTTCATAAACATCAAGAAAAGATAGGCAATTTAAGTGAGATCTGAAATTATTAAGGTTCAAAAGAGAATAATCACGCCTTTCTATTCTCCAAGATTTAAGTGCAATGGATTTGTTTAATATGGGCACCTCCAACAATTGTGATGTGTGATCAGATAGCCCTAGATCGATAACTTGGTTTTTATGCCCTCTTTTCAGATTATGAGCAAAGTTGTCTAGGCAAGATTTGCCAACAGGTCTCGTTGGCTCCCTTATTTCTAAAACTAAGCCGTAGCTACGTAAAAAAAATTCAAATTCTAAAGTCACGTTATTACTTTTTATGATGTCAAAATTAAAATCTCCACATATAATCACTTTATTTTTAATTTTTTTATTAATTAATTTTAGTATAATGTCATACTTTTCGTAAAAAATGCTTAAGTTACTATATCCGGGTATTCTATATAGACATATCAAAACAATATCGTGGCTAGTCAACTCTATGGCACAACATTCTAATACACCAGAAATTGAGTGCTTGGCGATTTCTGGTAGCTCCTTAAATAATAGGCCAGACCTAACTAATATACATGATCCTCCACGCTTTGAGTTTTTTCGGGAATAACATGCTGCCAGGTAGTAGTTTGGCAACACCAGTGACTTTTCATGACCAGCCATCATAAAATGTTCCGTTATACAAATAATGTCAACATAGATTTGTCTCGTTTTTAATTCACTCAAACTAATTGTAAGCATATCGGTTTTATTAATTAAGCCGGCGATATTTTGATGCAAGATGTTCATGTAGTTTTTAGTATTTTGATGGGCATGTTCACTAATGTGGACCGAATTATTCACGAAAAAAATGTCCTTCATCTAAAATATTCCAACCTATATACATTTTAATGTTTTTGAATATATCTTTCATCCCTGAAGTTAATATTTTACCTGACTGTGCCGAGAACATATCGAATGTTAAGTTAAAATTCGAGTCGATGAAATGTGCAGTCTTATTTGTTTTCAAATACTGGTTTAGACAAGTATTGAATAACTCCACTCTATAATTATATAGCGGAGCGCCGCATATATACGTCGGTGTGCAGACAATGATATTAGTGTTAGTTATAGTCTCTAAGGTTGATCTTATTTCTTGCACTAGCGCTACATGATCGTAGCTTTCCTTTATATCGAAGTCTCGCTCGCCAATCAGTAGAACACAGTAGTCGTGGCTCGTATAATCTTTAAGCTTGAGAGGTAAAGCAGTCAATAATTCTCGAATTCCGGCACCAGGAGATGCAAAGTGTATACAGTCATAGTTATCAAAATTCTGTAGCATAGCTGCCCGTATTTTTGTACGAATTTTACCACTGATATTGCTCACAACGCAACATTTATGTGATACTTTTCTAGAGTTTCTGTTGTGATGCTTTTGTGTATCATATATTGTTCCTATGGTATTTGTGTTGGTGTTGCGGGGGTACTGTTGGTAGCTTCCGTTTTTAGGAACATGGATTTCCTTTGAAAGGAACAACTCTTGTTCCAACTTCTTGATGACATCATTCAGAGCGTGTATGTCACGCTGGGCATTAAGTAGTTCGCTTTGTAATTGCTTGATCTTAGAT
The DNA here is from genome assembly GCA_945867215.1 of Epinotia demarniana. NCBI lineage: Eukaryota > Metazoa > Arthropoda > Insecta > Lepidoptera > Tortricidae > Epinotia > Epinotia demarniana. The sequence goes on from OX244264.1 coordinate 472,789, forward strand.
TCCAAACATAATATATTCGCATTTTTCCTCGGACTGCTTGTCGAGGGGTCAACAAGGCAGTTAACAAGGCTGGATGACAAGCTTTTCCGATCTTTCTTTGATGTACGAGGGGTTTTACATATATTTTTCAGGGTACATACCTCTCGAGTTAGTTTTTCTATTTGTCGTACATATTGATTTTTTTCGATGATGGAATTATGTAGTTCTTGTTCAGTGCTTGTCAAATCTAGTTTCAGTTTATCAATTTCTATTTTCAGTGCTGTCACAATGTCGAGATCATATGTTGAAAAATCTAGACTTCTGGAAAGCTCATCTTCAAACAGAAAGGTGGAGGTCTGAGCCGAGTCTGTTTGTATATTAGGAGATTCAATAGAATTTGCTTTTGTCAGATCCCTTTGTGGATACGGTGAGCAGGGCGTAGTGGTCTGAAGCTCCCCCGTGCGTACAGTTGCAGAGGACGTGGTTGTGGTGGGTGTACTCGCCGCGCTCTCAGTGGTCTGAAGCTCCCCCGTGCTTACAGTAGCAGAGGACGTGTTTGTGGTGGGTGTACTCGCCGCACTTTCAATGGTCTGAGGCTCCTCCGTGCGTACAGAAGCAAAGGACGTGCTTGTGGTGGTTGTACTCGCCGCACGGAGAGCGCGATACTTTTTTCTCGTCATTATGTATTGTTCGTCGGGTTTGTGAACGACGCTTGTAAGTTTTTTTGTCAAACTTGTATTTGTGTTTGAATTTGCAGAGCACGGTATACATATCCATGCTTTCTTGCTTTCAATAGTCATGATCTGAAATATCTTTGTTGATTTCTGTGCACACCGTAAATCGTATACTTGTTTACATTTCGAACATTTAAGAAAGTCTTTGTTATGTATTTCCTCATTACATTTAGTACACGAGAGTGCCATCTTGCGGTATAGTCCGGTGTCAGGATATAATACAAGCAACTTCAGGTTACTGGACAGTATTAAGCACACACTATAAGACAGAATAGTTTGGTAAAATGTCGATAGGTGGCGCGCGTATGTAACTAGAGTCTTGTTCGATCTTAGTATTTGTCAGGTAGTAGTTTGCTCATTACGTTTACACTAGATGGTGCTGTATGGCTGGCGGTAGGTTGATGAAACAGCTGGTTTTGTTTACAACTTGTCACTTATTTTAAATTGGGTTAACGGCAATCGAAACTGTTTACTCATAACTTTTGAGTTTTTTACTGTAGTTATGATGATTCTGTCCGTATTTGTTTGTTTAGAGTTATAGTCACTTTACACTACGGCACTCTTTTAGCTTGTCAATGGTTATTTCACGGTCTAATCACGTATTTACTTGCAAATGTTTTATTAGTTTGCTTGCGCATTGATATTTACCGTAGATAACACTCACTGTGCGTAATCGTAGCATCACTTTCACGTTTAGCACGTACTTTCACTAAAATACTGTTCCATGTTATTATAAAAATAATTTAAAATACGTAGCTGATGTTTACCGTGCCAGTGTTGCCAGCCATTAGCCGCTTTAGTCGGTCTATCAGTGGTTTGGTTGCCGCGCGCTGCTACGGAGCGCACGCGTTTGCGCTTTGCATCATCAGTCGACTCGTATATATGCCTAAACCAAATAAAGCTAAAACGTACTGTATCGCAGCATGTTGAATGAATAACTACAAAAAATTGGAACATTCGTTTTTTTCGTTGCCCTCGGGTCGGTCGGAGAAGGTTACCGAAAGGTCAGGAAATGTGTGATTCTGTACTGTTGATATTGCAGGCACTACTTACTAGATACCTATACATCTTATATACCCAAGGTAGCTAAGAGGTAAATTACTACCTACTTAAAGAAGAAGTGCGGAACGTTTCTATATTCTTTTCATCACACTTGCTCGTCAATGGCGTTATTACTTGCGAGCGTACAGAGCAGTTATAGCCGTTTTACCTCCCACGGGCTGTTAAGTTTAGTTTTAAAATATAGAACCCACTCACTCATACTTCACTTCGGACTGATAATGTTTCTAATCAGCCAAGGTGTACCTACCTATTTCATATCTTCAAAAGTTTGCTACAACCAACTTTTAATATGTATAAAACATATGTTTATATTAAATTTGGCTGCAATTTGATGTTTAGTATTTATTACAAATGTATATTTCATCACTTTTGCTCGAATGTATTTATTTTCAAATCGTGGCTGTATACCGAAGGGTCTTTGCCATACACGCCTCACATCAAATTCAACAAAATGGACGACTGACATGTTGTAGTTTTTATTAGGTACAATGTTTATTAATTTCATCTAAAATGTATTTATTTCCTTGCAAATGTGATGAAAAACATTGTGTATAACACAGGCGTTAGAATATTGCAAACTCGAGTCATCAAAAGCCCTCCGCCTTCGGCGTCGGGCTTCTGATAGTCTCTTGTTCGCAATATTCCACTTAAACAATGCCCCTCTTTAAAGAATGTACAGTCAGCGTCATATAGTTAGTAGCAGCCGAGGTAGCCAAATATTTCGGTACACGTCTTTATCACTGTGAGAATAAGGGTGTGTTACGAAATATTTGGCTACTCTGGCTGTTACTAACTATGTGACGCTGACTGTACTATAACATACTTACAAAGATTTTAACGGCTAGGTATTGAAATGTATTATTCTTTTATATAGGTACTCATTTACGTACCTACGAGTAGTAACCTATCAAATAAATCGCGAAGCAAAATATAGGTAAAGACTTGAACCACCAAATGAACATTGAAGTCTATTTTTTTTGTTAAGTAATACATTAGTGAGAGTAAATGAAGAGCCATAATTGCTAAAATTTGTACCTTTAAGGAATTATTCGCACATAATAAGTTATAATTATAAGTAAATATAATTATACCTAATATCATTGGCGTGAAAAAGGCGCAAAGGCTTCGATGGCTCGGTCATTTTGAGCGGATGGGAAGCGAACGGCCGGTCGACCTAGTATTCAGAGCAATGACGCGTAATTTTATGTCGGAGAGGCAACCGGATGGCTCGCGGTATTTGAGCTCCCGTAGTGTTGTGGAACCGCCCTGTGCAACCCGAACTGACCTAACTGTGACCGGTTCGGAAATAGGAAGGGGTGGTAAAAAAAAAATGTCGCGAGGCAACCGATCGAAACGCGGTAGCCTGAAAGTGCGACCGGAGCCGAGTAAGCGAGAGAAGAAAAAAAAATAAAAAATTTGTCAGCTAACGGTTGAAAATTGGCATGCTTGTTCTTCATCACTTACAGACACTGTAAAAAAATGCCATCCCTTCCGGCCGGGCGGTTAGCCGTCAGAGTTGGAAGCCGGAAAAAATGGCGATGGACGAGTACTTAGGAAAAATGCACTTAACATCATTGAAATCGGATGGCATTTGTTTTTCGAGTCTTGTATGATGTGATAAATCATATGCACAAATGCCATCCCTGTCCCATGAAATTTCATCCCGCTGTGGCCACCCTTACAAACGCGAAATTCGTCAAATTGGAATACGCGCAATAAAAAGTTGTACAATCAATTTCCAATGGACAATTTTCACGTGGGGGGCACGGTGCGGAGTCTCTCGTTGCTGAACTATTCACCGGTATTTACGACTTCATAAAGTTTCCTACCTACATTAAATTACGTGTCATTGCTTTCACTATAAATATCGATTGGCGGATGTGGTGAATGCGGATCTGCGCGAGCTCCAGGCTGGCGACTGGCGGGAAGCTGCACAGGAGCGGGATCAGTGTCAACACCCACTTTGGGTCGCTGCGCCAGAGGAGTAAGTAAGTATAAGTAGGTAGTAGCCACGCGTATAATTTAATAGGTCGAGCTGGCGGCAATGCAACCTCTGAGCCTCCGCCTCCGAAAGAGCGCGTTGAATGCAACAGAAAAGAGATGACCACATTTAGGCACGTTCGGCGTTCCTAAACAGAGAATTTGTTAACAGAGAACCTTCTGTACGTAGTACTATTCATTATTCTGTGCTCACGGCAAATAGGTACCAAATTCCGTACCGGTAAACTAGTTGTACGTCGAGTTCAAAATGTATGAGCATTACCAAGGCTTCAAAAATAAATGTACATAGAAATGTAGGTACAGTCAAGTGCAAAAATATGTATCGATAACATCCTCTCATAAATAAGTACCAAAACCTTAATCCGCTGACATAAGAGTTATGGGACATATTTATGAGTAAGTTGTATGCACCCATATTTTTACACTTGACTGTACATATACATCTGAACAGATATTGCTATCAAAAATATGTACACTGTCAACTGTTACGTTAATCTGAGCAAGCCTCTCAATAATATGTCCTTAAGTAACTGCAAACTAATAAATATCTCTAGGTACTAATATTTTTCGAAATAATCTGATCAAGTGAAAGAACAAATATCTAAACAAGAGTTTTTCAAATAGTTAGTTTATTTTAGTTTAAGTATAAACATTAAAACTAAACCATATCTACAGACTATTATTGTACACATTAAGTAGATAAAAATAACATTGATAATTGAAATTTAAATAATAAGTTAATACATAAATACAAATATAGACAACACATACACAACGATACACTAATACACATACAATAACGTAACCAAAAATTATGCCTAGCTCTGTTAACTTTATAGATCTTACTGTTTATGTTATAAACATATTTAGTTGTAAGTTATACATTGCGATGCCCTCAAATTTACCATACTGTAACAACATGATTGCAATAAATACTTGAATACTTGAACATATGGCGGCACAAAAGTATCTGTACAGTCACTCACAGTCGCACAGATCATCAATTTTATTTAAGGTATACTAATTATATTGACGACACACAGGCGGTAAAAATCTGTGATGATTTAGGTACAGCCCGCATAAAAATAATTGATTTCACGGACCAGTCCGCCAGTCACCTTTATTTGCAAAAAAAGGATTTAGGTTATGATATAAACATACAAAAACGAATGTTTATATTTTCAATTTAGCCAAACTATTTTTCATCTTATTCCGATAACCAGATGGAATAAATATGTTACAGGACTGCCGTATACATTGTTCTCCGGAAAGAAGGTTTTGCATTTTTTTAATGGCCTACCTACTTAACTTGAAAACCAAAAGCTTTTTAGATAAGTTTGCCCTAAACTTTGCAAAGTATGTCAAAAATCTTGCGTTCTAGTCTCGTTTGCGCTGTATAAAGCGCAAAAAACAGCTTTCAAAACTGAACACTATTCGTCAGAGTATAAAGCCGTTAAACACTTTTTGCACTTGCATATTCTGCAAATAAAGTATTTTTTTCCACGCGTCCTTTACCGTTTTGCTATTGAGGAATTCGAATAGTTCGAATTTGGACGTTATTCCTAAAGAGATAAAGCTTTGAAAAATATTTGACAATGGCAAAAACAAATTGGTATTTTATTTCATCGTCTCATTCATCAATTTTGCTGAGTTAAGTAAATTCGAATAGTTCGAATTTGGACGTTATTCCTAAAAAATGAATAATTATTTATTTGAAACACACAGCACAACAATCAACTTGCTTAAAAGTAGAGAGAAAGAGAAATGGTACATTGTTCAGGTTAATCTCAAAAAGGAATCCACTCAGCATGTGTCGGGAAAGAGATAAAGCTTTGAAAAATACTTTGGCAAAGGCAAACAAATTGGTATTTTGTTTCGTCGTCTCCTTCATCAATTTTGCTGAGTTAAGTTGAACTATAGCGTACTATTAATAAGGTTGTTATTGGATATATTGGCACGCAGGGGTGGGAGGGGGTAGGAATGGATTTTTTTTGCAAAATTAAAATTAGGTACTTATTCAAGTTTTCACTTCTGCCGGTACTCCCGGAGTGCAACCCGGTCTTTTTTGTTTTATACTTATTATTGCTTGCATTGTACTATGGTCCTCAATTCTCAGTCAGTTCTATTCTGATACAATATTTTACTATAAGCGCAAAATAATTGTTTTTAGAAAATAATCACCGACGTATTTTGATTCTAGGTGTGCGGTGTAATTTAATTTATTTCCTTAAATCTCTTGAAACCATGTCCATAATTCAAAAGCTAAGATCAACGTTACCTACTTATTTATTTTATCAATAGAAATAATGTCGTAAAACGTGAAACGGCTAATAGTACGGTACGCGAACACTATAATTTGTCGTCAAACTAACATAAGTCCCAAGTTTGAATTTTTTTTGTTATCAGCGAGAGTACATTAAGTACTAACAGCGAAAAATATTTTCTAGCAGTTTTTGATTTTGGTTTTCAAATAATTAATTTTTTTGTAAGGAACACTTGTAAAACTTTGCAAAGATTATACAAGTTATAGTTTTTTCCTATAATGCATCGCATTTGATTATTCAAACCTTACATATCGTTTTCTAATAGTTTTGTCAAGAGATTACGTTAGCAAAACCGGAATTGATTTAAAATATTATAAATCTCCTAAAAGAATATTCAAGTGACTAGTGGCTACTAAAGTGTATTCAAAAGTATTTAAAAAAATGGCCCCATTAATTTCTAACATATTTATCAATAGCATATTTTTAAATTAGGAATAATATCTTGAAACCATTCTCCTTACCATAAAAGAAATCTCATAAATTCTCAAGTCGGTGTAATTCATTTTAGTTCTATCGAAGAATATATAAACACAAATTCTAACGGATTCGTCAATAGCTCTAAATTGTATTAGCTTATCAGTTATTATCCGTAATTTAAATCTTTCGCGCGCGACTCGCGCGATTCGTGTGCAGCGTGCTGCCGGCCGAGTACCTCGCCAAGGCCGAGCGTCCGCTCAAACTTGTTGGTACAAACTTTAAGTACTTGATTGTACATTATATTTAGTTACTTAGTAGTTCTTTTCGGTTGAAATGACATAATTATCTATTTTATTTAACCAATAATAGCAAGTAAAGAAAGTTATATAGGGTTATTAGTATTAAACTTTCTTTAACTTTAATTTTATTTGTAGACTGAGAGTTGTTGTACTTATTTACTAGAGGTTTTCCAGGTCCCGATGTCATAATGATCTGGGGCCCGTTTCATGAAGCAACAAGTTACAAATTACAAGCGGAAATCTCTTTCTATCAAAAGGTATTGAAAAGAGACTTCCCCTTGTATTTATAACTTGTTGCTTCATGAAACGGGCCCCTGATGTTACTAATATGAAGTAAGTACGGAAAGTATAAACAGGGTTATTACTTATCTGTCTAAAAGTAGTAGTAGGCAGTTAAATTAGGGTGCAGGTTGGGGGTAATCTCCGAAAATAGGTACCTTACCTACTCATTCGATTTCAAAGAATCTTTCAAAGTCCGATTGGGGCCTAACAATAAATTATTAAATTACCAATAACCCTCAGAAAAGTAGTTTGTCATCGATGTGGAAGAAGACTTTTTTTATTAATTAATACAAAAATCCGGAGTTATTGAAAATGTAGATTTTCGATGCACATTTCTTACATACGTCACGTAAACGCTTTCTTTTAGTTTTGCGTGTTAAGTTTACATTCACGTTGGTTCATATTAAGGCGAAACTTTCTCTTTTATCATATTTAAGGCCAACCTTACCAAATATAATAACAAAATAGTGGAAGCCCCACAAGCCCAATTTCATAAGAAAACCGCAAATCGATGTACAGTTTAGCCGTTTGGCACTCGTATACTAGAGGTCAAAACAATTTTTTTTACCCGCAGTTCCTAAAAAAAAATCCCTTAGATATGAGGATATCACGAATCATTTGTGGTATATTCAATTTTTAAAAAATCAGCCATATCGTGTCTGGAGGAGCCCAAACTTGGTATGTTTCGAAAATTATTTTTGTAAAAATATGACTAAAATGTACTGATGTGGCATATTTTTAGAATTGCCTCGCAAAGCCCTTTCATATGATACTACACACGATAGGTTTCTGAGAAAAAAAAATCCCATACAAAAAGAAAAAGGTTTCGGCACTCCCCCAAACATACCAAGTTTGGGCTCCTCCAGACACGATATGGCTGATTTTTTAAAAATTGCCCACAGCGGCGCTAGAAGTCCTACTGGACCTACCGCCACTTCACTTGGTGATTAAGTCAGAGGCACGCAAATCGCTCTACAGATTAAGAACCCTTGAACTGTGGAGCGACAGTAAGCCAAAGACTAAGCACACAAACATGGAGACTGATGGTTTCTTAGACAGAATAACAAGCATGGGAAGCGACAAAATGCTACCCAAGTTTGTATTCCATAGGAACTACACAACAAAAGTTCCATCCAGGGCTGAATGGGCCGAAGGTCTAGAACCACCGAGGTCTGGTATCGAAGACAGTATATGGTACACGGACGGATCAAAAATGGGATCCGGTACGGGAGCAGGCATTTATGCGAATGACTACAGTAGTAGTGTAAGCATGGGTAACTTGGCAACCGTCTTCCAGGCGGAGACATACGCCATAATTGCCTGTGCACAGGAGAATATAGACAGACAAACCAGAGGGCAGACCATCTATATACTCAGTGACAGTCAAGCGGCGCTTAAGGCACTTACGGCGCCGAAAGTGGAATCTAGACTAGTCTATAATGGCGTCCAGGCACTGAACAAGCTTGGAAAGCACAATAAGGTGCAACTGGTTTGGATTCCAGGGCACGAGGGCTTCATTGGCAACGAAAGAGCGGATGAGCTTGCTAGAGGGGGGTCTACAAACCACTTTGTAGGTCCAGAACCATTTGTGGGACTCTCGCAGGGAACCATAATTTCGGCCTTTAAAGCCTACGCCAAAACCAAACACCAATACGAGTGGAGGAATGAGGCGGGCTTAAGGCACTCAAAGCTCTTCATAGAAGGAGTGGACTCGGGCTGGACTAACAAACTCTGGAAATCCAGTAGGAAGCAGCTCAGAATCATATCTGGGGTGTTCACAGGTCACTTCGGGGTCAAGGATCTCTTGGCCAAGATGGGACTATCAGACAGCTTAGACTGTAGAATGTGTGGCGAGGAGGATGAGACTATGGAACACTTACTGTGTGAATGTCATGCCCTTGCCAGACAAAGAATGAATTACTTTGGTAACGGCTATACGCAACCAAAGGAATTCAAGGCACTTCCGCTGAGCTGCATCATCCGCTATGTGGAAATGATGGAGCGAAGTTGGGAGTAGACGTAAGGAGAGGGCAAATGCACAAAAGATCCCACTGGGTCGAAGTGCATCCGAAAGGGCCCTCATCTAGATAAGATAAGATAAGATGTGTGTGCCAAACGGCTAAACTGTACATCGATTTGCGGTTTTTTTAAGCGTAGGGCTACCACTAAAACTAAATGGATTTAATATGATTACATACAAATTGCTGCTAGGCAGATCATCTCGCATCTAGGCAGATGTCGGTACACGTCTCCCTAAGGCCTTGTAAGAATGAACTGATTGATAAAAAAGGTGACCGAGGTGGATTGTTCCGATAGCTCAGTTGATTGAGAGTACGGAATGCAAAACCGGTTTTAACCGAAATCGAAGAAACCCGTTATAACCGACTGTAAGAAAGCGGGCCGTGGGTCAGCTAGAGATCTGAGGGGTAATAACGTAATGTTTCGAACGTGCGTTAGGACAATTCAGCTGTCCTTTTTCATATAAAAAAATGACATTCACATCTACATAGCGTACGTTACGTAGTATAGTGCGTAATGCGTTACTTGATCGACATAGCGGTCACTCATGGTGGTGGTGGTGGTGGTTGAAATGGTTCAACCTAGCTTGATTGAATAAGTAATTGCATAAGTACGTTGATAGGTACTCTTTAGATCAATGATGCTTATTAATGTATAGTTAATAGACGAAAAAGTCATCATATTAAGATTAATTTATAATTTTAACACTGTAGTGTTTTTTGGATAATCATACTTAATCGATAACAATCTTCTATTACTACACTGGAGTACCACACATTAAACAAGTATTGATGTATTTTAGTGTCACCTATGCAGGTTATTCGTAATCTAATAATCATCACAGCACACTGAAATTATTTTTCAGTATATTCAGTGTTAGTACGGTGGCAATATCGCAAAAAGTCGTCTCCTTCACAATTTTCGTACGGTTGTGTTCCTCGTTGTCTCCAGAGTACGAATCTGCCGGTTTTAGTTGAGAGAGAGGGGACGGACATAGCTGTGACGTCATAAAGATGGCGGCAGACGGTCATCGATTTGTTCCAATCTCGGGTTCTATTTTACTGATCGGTTCGTGTGAGGTGTCATTTGAAAGCATATTGAACTTTATATAATTGTTTATTCGAGCCCTATGACGTACCATCAAAATCTTTTTACAATATATGACTGTTTTACCGTGCGCGTTAGCATGAGTACTGATAAAACACGCTTGTAACTCAATAAATAATAACATTAGCGCAATCAAAGATGTTATGAAAAAGATAGGTAATTTTATATTTTTTCCAACAATATAGATTTTGTTGGTGTACAGGTCGATTCACGAGAGCTGGCATATAGATACGTAGGTACCTACGTATCTTCGTTATTTACAGCGTATGTATAAGAATAACGTAATCGTTTAAAAGTAGCATTACAAACTTGAAAGTAGACACTAGGCATAATTTGTTGTATTGTATTGTTTTAAAATATTCTGATTATGTGTTTCATCCTCGCGAGTGAATTCCAGCCTTTTCAAAAAGTCATAAGTCCCTATACCAACCAACGACGATGTATTCGCCCTTTCTTAAGCTGCCGTGCGAATCTTACGAAGTAAACTATTATACTAATTGCTGTTATACAGGGATAAACATAAACATGAAATCTACGAAAACAACTAAATAATTTGGACTTCATGGCAGTGGCGGAGTAAACTTGTCTGAGGCTCGAGGTAGGTATACTAAATTACCGAAACTCAAGCAGGCCTTACAAAATAATTACGTATTTGAAATAGGTATTAAAGTTTCAATGTTCCGTAAACGTCCTTGTTAAAACTCACTAGTTCTTACCAGGTCAATAATTAGTACTTGGGTACCTATATAAAGTAAGTAGGTAGGGTTACTAATCTGTCATCGTCAGTCGGCAGATAAAAAACCATAAATGTCTATTTGTTTTATTGTTGTCACACCCCACAACGCTGCAGTGAATCGACTTTATTCGCAACGAAGTCATTTTCAATACCTAACTGTGCGCATAAGCAGCGTCCGGCCGTGAGCGCGTGTGCCAACCAACTGGCTGAATGAACCGACCTCGGTTCCCAAAGTGTAGGTATAAATCTTAGTTCCCACGGTTCAGCTAGGTAGCACTGACATGGCGCCTTGAGACACTCTTGTTTTGTTTTCTGAGTAATTATACGAGTCAGACGGTCATGATACGCACCTAAAGCAGTAAAATAAAGGCTACCTCAGGAACCTTGTAGCCCAAGCCGAAGGCGAGGCGAGAGCTCTGAAGCGTTCTTTTCTTTTCTTAGAAGACGTAAAATGTGTGTGGGGGGTGACCCCCTTACACTAATTTACGTCTTCTTTTTGCTCTCAAGTGAGATTGTTAATCTCTGTTAGTGTAGTTAAAACAAAGTCGCTTCCTGCTGTCTGTCCATATGTGTGCTTAAATCTTTAGAACTACGCAACGGATTTTGCGGTTTTTTATAATAGATAGAGTGATTCAAGAGGAAGGTTTACATGTATGACATAGTATCCGTGCAAAGCCGGGGCGGGTCGCTAGTTGAAAATAAATAATAAAACAACCAACGCAAGCAGCTTTATTAGACAACTAGCTTCCTCCCGCGACTTGGTCTGCGTGGGCCCAGGATAAAAACTATCCCTTATTTTAATCCAGGCTATGAACTATCTTCGTGCAAAATTTCATCCAAATAAGTGTGGTTGAGTAACAAACATCCAAACAAAAGTCCGAGAGCGTACCCTGAAGGGACGCTACACACGTTCGTCCCTACGCAGAGCTCGGCCTGCCGCCTCGCGTGCTATGCCTTTGGCCCTCAGGTTCCCTTGTAACACATTCAGGAGTAGAGTATTCGAGAGCGCACTCGAAGAGACGCTTCGGGCCTTTGGCCCTCAGATTCGCTTGTAAGATGCTTAGGAGTAATAAAGTGTCCGCGTGGGCCTGCCTTTCGAGCCTTTAGCCCTCTGGCTTGCGTTGCTTGCGAGAGCCTGCTCTGAAGCGACGCTTCGGCCCTCGCCCCTACGCTACGCAGAGCTCAGCCTGCCGCCTCGCGTGCTATGCCGCTCTCCTTCGGGCCTTCGGCCGTCAGATTCGCTTTTAAGACACTTAGGAGTAATAAAGTGTCCACGTGGGCCCGCCCTTCGGGCCTTTGGCCCTCTGGCTTGCGTGGAGAGCATTCCCAGAAGGTACGCTTCGTACCTTAAGCCCTCGGGTTCACTTGTAATACACTTGGAAGTAGTAAAATATCCGCGTGGGCTCGTCCTTCGGGTCTTCGGCCTTCGGGCTCGTGTGAAGAGCACGCTCTGGAGGGACGCACGCACACGTTCAGATTCGCTTGTCCGTGAACTCAGGAGTAAAGTATCCGAGAGCGCGCTTTGGAGGGACGCTTCGGGCCTTCGGGCCTACGTGGAGCCCGGTCTGCGGCCTCGCGAGCCTCGCCGCTCACGGTTCTGTTCGAACTTGTTGCCTGAAAAACTGCAAGGACTTGCAGTCCCATAGCACAGAATATATATCAGTCGACAAACCATAAATAAAAGGTTAATGTAAGAAATCACCACGTCCAAATGTCTCCAATGGCCATGTCGACAATTTGGGTCCTAGTTGTCGGGCTGTATTTTGGCGAAAGCTCGCGGCCCACAGACAACGCATTTATGAATTTAAAATGGCTTTTTATTGAAACATAATGACAAAATGAATTATGCTCATCTGGCTGATAACTTGCTCCTAGGTGTAATTGATTATTTACACACCTATGTAATGAAACTCAAGACATTTGCGTCACTGCATATGGGCTGAATACACTGTTGTGTTAAATCTTACTGACATTTGTATTATTTATATAAGTATCTACTGTATTCCGGCAAATAAATGATATTGATTGATTTATTTATTTGAAATAACTCATTTAACCGATTATAAAAACTAATCTACGCGTACTAATATACAGTTAAACACAAAATTTATTAATTCGACTACAGTACCTTTCATTTGGGAACACCAAAAATTAACTTTCAAAGTATTTCAAACATACACAGCATGCTGGTTGCCGCGGACTTGCGTTACGGAATTGGCCATAATATGTAATTATTATTGAACTAAAACAAATTGCATATTTTTGGCAAGCTAATAAAATGCTTGATATTTTTTATAATGACTTTAATCATGCTAAAGTATGTCTTTCTCGAATTATGATGTTAAGTAAGCAAACGTCTAAGGTAAAATAATCCATTATTTCAAACGGTTTGTTGTACGTTTTACAGTTGAAGAAAACAATTATAGTACGTTTAATATGCTTTCAAATGACACCTCACACGAAGAAATAGAACCCGAGATTTGAACAAAAATCGATGACCGTCGGCCGCCATCTTTGTTTATTTAATCGTATGGCATATATTATTTTGGCCTTTAAAGTTTGCCACTCTTTAGTACCACCCAGGGGACACGTGCAGGGTTGGGGTGGGTAGCTCCTGCGGACGCGAGTGACAGTTGTCCCCACTTTGTCAAGTGAATGGGCAACTCGCCTGTTAGAAGTTCTTAAGCCGCCCGAAGGCCTCTAACTCGGCTTAACGACTACTGTCATAGACAGCAGCCAGGATCAACTGCTTAACGTTCCTTCCAAAGCACGGAAACGCGCATTTATATTAACCACTCAAACATCAGGCGGTCATCCATCCAAAGACTGACCGCCATCTTTGTGACGTCACAACTATGCCCGGCCCCTTTCCCTTAACTAAAACCGGTAGATTCGTACTCTGGAGAGAACAAGGAACACATACCAGTGTTAGGTATATAGAAGATGTGTCCACGACTTTTATCAATATTGCCCAATTTCCGCCGTACTATATATTTTTTCACGTGAGCTCCACTTAACACTCGAGTACAGTCAAGTGTAAAAATATAGGTGCATAGTGCATACAACTTACTCATAAATATGAACCATAACTCTTATGTAAGTGGATTAAGGTTTTGGTACTTATTTATGAGAGGATATTATCGATACATATTTTTGCAATATGTACAACATTAATGAAATATTGATTTAGTTTATTACTAACTATATAAACTATTCGTAATCATTACAATCATCACAGCTTGTCAGTGGAGTGTTTCTATAAAATTGTATGTTTAAGGCCTGCACATTGGCGTGGCCAGCGGTGGCGGACAATAGAAAATTTGACAGCGGTGGACAAGTTTACTATTGTCCGCCGGGGCCAGGCCGCGCCAGTGTGATGCAGGCATAATACTGGAGTCATTAATAATTGTTTTTTTTATTACTACCATAGAGATTATTTGTAATCTTACAATCATCACAGCTTTACCATGGAGGTTTTTGTACAGTAAAACATAACAATAGCTAAACTCGGTAAAAGATAACATTTTTCAAGTGAGCTGATCCATTCAATAATGGAGTACTACACATTAATTAAGTATTGATTTAGTTAGCTTACTATAACTACATAACATATAAAGACTATATTCGTAATTTTATTAGACGCGCAATGCCTCTCTCCTTAACCACTACAACATCAAAGTTCAAGACTTGATTACAAATTAAACACATTCATTTTCAAAGTAAACTTTTAACGCGCATTGTCGTATTACATTTTCCAAATGCAAATGAACTGTCGATGTCCGGTTGTCAGCACAGAGGGGACGCCCCCGCGTAGGAAACAAGCAACGGCGTGCTGTGATTGGTCATGACGTTCTCGCCGTCGGCGCACTAGACTCGCGCGCTGATCGTCGTGAGTTCAAATTTGAAAAATAATTGATAAGTGAATAAAACGAGGAGCTATTGATGAATTACTTAGATTTTTTATCAATAGATTACTATGATAAAGCTGGATTATATGCGTCAACTTGAATTTTTTTGAGATTTATTTTTAAATAATTAGGAGGATTTCAACATTAAACTATTCGTATAAAATTAAGCTATTGATAAATATGTTATTAATTCAAACTCTGGTTAACTTTGATAGTTTTTAATAGTATTCAGTAATCCAAACCCACTTGTATAATCTTTTATAGGAAATATAAACATTTTATTTGGGTCGGATTATACCGACGTTATCACTTGACGAAAGTTTTAGAAAATTAAATGGGAGATTATAATACTAAAATGCGATACTCCATTGAAGAAAAATACCACTTGTATAATTTATCCTTGGATTTACAAGGGTCGCTAAGAAAACGCTATATAATAACTAAAGCAACGTCAAAATTCACTAGAATTTTTAACTTCTAGTAGTACTCATTATAGTCTAAATGTTAACAAAAACATCGCGACCTTGTGAGTTATCGAAGGTGCATTCATTTCGCGTACCGTACTATAAATCCAATGACTAGGCATAGTCATTTATTTATGTTGGTGACTGTACTAACGTATCCCAATTTTATGTGAACCAGTAGAAGTGCATAAATATCTGAATAAACATAGCTAACACAATTCACACAACCATTTAACGTGGCCAGTCATAAATGTTGATGACAACCTCTTTCAAGTCGATTGTAAATCGAAAGTAGCAAATTGGGTAACAAGCCGCAATCAAACATGAATGACACTTCTATGACGTCACACTCAAAGTAAAAGAGACTAAATATATCACTTACAGTGCAGTAGTACAGTACTCTTTTCAGTGCTTGTCATTTTTCAAAACACTCAGTGTTATGTGGTCACTGTTCAGATATTTACTTGATGACATAAAATTGGAATACGTTAGTAAATATATTTTTGTGCCATTACCTGTTTACAAATATTTCAAAAAACCCTTGCTTGCATATTTATGTACAGTCACTTGGTTAAATAATTTTGAAAATATATAGTACCTACAGATATTTATTAGTTTGCAGCTACTTACATTTTATTGAGAGGCTTGCTCAGATTAATATGGCAGGTGACATGTGTACATACTTTTGATTGAAATAATCTGTTGAGATGTATGTGTACCTTTCTATGTAGGTACATTTATTTTTGAAGCCTTGGGAATGCTCATATTATCTATGAGCTCAACTACTAAGAGGTTGCGATATGTTACGAGCCCGGATTCAAACTCATGATCTACGTTTAAAACCCACGTGTTTGCACCACTCGGCTACCATGTGCAATACGGAGCTTTCATACCCTGCTGGGGCATCCTGCCGGCCGCTGGATTGATTAGTGAAGGTAATGAAATTAGTTATGGTTCAAATATTTTCATGAAATCCTCGAGAAAGCAAAACTTTCCACAAAGAAAATACCCAGAGAAACGAACAAATAAACACCCAAGTTTTAGTATCTGATTACTTCTGGGAGCAACGACCAAATGTCAAAATTAACAACAAAATATTTTTTTGACCTATAACAAAAGGGTTGACTTTAAGTAGGCGATGTGCTAATTATCGGATTGAGACGACAATAAAACCAATCAAGATAAAGATAACGCAGAACAATTAAATTAATCAGTCAAAACTCCAAGATAATCGTAAATATTGTCTCATATAAATAGACGAAGAAATTGTGGATTATCATAACAGTGCAGTTACAGCTGACAGCTACGAGTACATCATGTCTCCAATTACATTAGTTGTCCTAGCTGTCCTGGGTCTGGCTGCGGGCAGTCCGGTCGAGAAGTCTTTCGACCCTCAGGACTTTTATAAACCATCATCATCTCGCATAGTGGGCGGCTCGGATGCCCCGGAAGGGTTCGCCCGGTACATGGTGGCTCTCGTGAGCGGTGACTTCTTGAAGAGTTTCACTTGTGGAGCAGCGCTGGTGTCACCCGATTGTGTGTTGACTGCAGCCCACTGTATAGACGCGTTGGTATCCTGGATAGACGGTCAACTACTGCCTTCCCTGCGCGGTCAGATCGGCAGTAACTCCCTCAACAGTGGCTACAGTACAATCCGGTTTTCTGGCTTCGAGAACCACCCTGACTGGGACAGGGTGCTGATCAAGAATGACGTGGGCTTGATGAAAATATCCGAGTCGCTGCCGAAGAACGCGGTGGCTAAGCCTATCAAGATGAACTTCAATATGGTCAGGGGAGAGGAGAGCGTGCACGTGACCGGTTGGGGAACAATGTCTCTATGGGGGGCGGTGCCGGATCGTCTGCAGCTACTGCGTCTCGAGACGCTTTCCCCTAAAGTCTGTGAGGAGTGGATGAGGAAGGTGAACGCGGTGCAACCTACACTACCCGTGCATGCAGCGGTCGAGCTGTGCACGACGCACGAACTCGGCGCTGGACATGGCATGTGTCACGGCGATTCTGGAAGTGCGGTGGTGGACAGTCAAGAGCAGGTGGTGGGGGTGGTGTCATGGGGCATTCCTTGCGCGCGCAGGGCTCCTGACGTGCACGCCCGCATTAGCGCCTTCGAGAATTTTCTGCGGCCCGCCCTGGCCCGCGCCGGTGACGTCGTCGAGGAATAGCAATGCTGTTTCTAGTCATTTTCTTTTTGGTTCAATATTTTTTATACGAATTTTTAATTTGTTTTAATTCGTTATCAATGTAATTTCAATAATATTTTTTGTTACTTGGTTTTACCTATCACTAATTATATTGTAGATACTAATTATTTTTTTCTTTATTTTATTACGTAACTATTTGTTATCCCTGTGTCAGTAGAATAATCAGGTAAGTAGATAGAGTACTGTTTAATGTTTTATTTTTCTTTAAATATATATCAGACAGCCTATCTGCGGAGGCGATTAGTATCCAAACGACGCTTAATATGAATTGCGAACCAGAGCTGTAATCTGTTGCTTTCGATTTCAATCACATTTCAAACTGCGGCGCACGACGTATGTACTTCAACGAGCACGAAACTTAGGTAAACACGTATGCATAGACGGTGATTTTTAATCCGGGATCAGGGGGAGTCTAAACATATTAATAAACAGCCAAAGCTGATCTCATACGACTACATAACTGTTTAATTCATTTACTTTAATGATTGATATATAATCCACTGATTATATGATCACCCTAAATTTCAGCGCTTTAGCGGGAAATGCATTTATTAATTCAGTTTTACTCCGGATAAAAAGAACGTTTGTTTTAGGTAAACACGAGTTAATCGGCATCAATAGCTGAATTGGAAAAAGTGATTCTTGATCAGGAATAACCGTGTATAATTAATTACTCAGGTGGAACCACTCACTTACTACATTATTTCACAGACAGGCTACCATGCGACTTACCAGGCAGCTTGAGCGTTTCCATGTCTCCACAAAGCGGGCGTTATACCTGTTCTCCGGGAGTGAGCTCGTGGGGCGCTCGCCGCGGCCGCTCCCGCTCCCCCTTCCTGGCCAGCTCCTCGTTCCTCAGCTCCTGCTCGATGGTGCGCGCGATGCGGGGCGCGTCGGCGCCGAAGATTATGTTCACCAGCTGACCGGCCTGGTGGGACAACATTTGGTTAATGGGCATTTCTCAGAGGTGGCGGTTTTACGTGTACGGGCGCATATCCACGTGAAGTTATTGTTAGAAAATTTTGAATTAAATCATACAAATCCATCAGCATCTGATACACCTGGACAACTTGTAAAAGATTATATGTAGTATATATATATATTATAAGAAAATAAATGTTAAGTGTCAAAATTGACGAACAGTGGGTATGTCCCACGACCAGATTTGTTTAAAAAAAATTATAACTTAAGGCGGGAAATTGATTTTAATTTTAAATATTGGTTCACGTATTCTACATGAGTCTATTCCTTATATTATTTGACTCAAAATAATTCACTTATTAATTATCTAATAAATCCAGTTATTCGACTTGTCCCGCGGCAACATGTGATTGAATTTATAAACCTTGTCGGCATTTCACAAACGAAAGCACCAGCGACGCTGCGCCGCGTACGCAGGCAGGTAGCTTCAGTCGCGCCACGTTTACCAGCGAGAGCGGACGTCGGCTGTCGGTCTGCAAGTCGGTGGGTTTGGTTACGTGATTTTTTGAATTCGGTGAAGCAATTAATTGTTTATGTGCTTGTGATTGTTTTCGGTTTGATAGTGCGTAAGCCACCCTCAGAGGTATGTGATTTCTGTAATTATTTAATAGCGATTAATATTTAATTCAGTGGGTGTGATTACCACGGATTTGGTGGGTTTTTCGACCACCGAAATCAAAAAATAGTGCACCGTCGTCAATCTTTTCTATAAAATGTTCGTTGGTTTTGTACTTTACAGTACACAAAGATATTTTAATTTGTTTATGTTAACATATGCTACTAGCATGTGCGTATTATGCATGTCCGAATTAATGTATAATTTTGATTGTGAAGCTGGTGCCACATTTATCATCATCATCATCAGCCTATATACGTCCCACTGCTGGGCACAGGCCTCCTCTCATGTATGAGAGGGAACGGGCAGTAGTCCCCACGCTGGCCCAGTGCGGATTGGGGACTTCACATGCATAGTATTTATTTATTTACAGTACAATCTTCAACCTAATATGAACATGCGTACAAAAAGCAGTTACTTTAATATAGAGTGGACTTTAATGTTAATTTAGTCGTCTCCGCAAGGCTAGCACGTCGTTCGTGGGGAACTGCATACGTTTTTATAATAAAATACCCACCGAAATTGTTAATTTACCGTTCAGTCAATTTAAGTCTCATGTTAAAAGTAATTTGTTAATCAAGGCGTATTATACTGTAAACGATTTCTTAAACGACAAAAATGCCTTTGAGGTAGTAGTAGGCTAATTCTATTAGGAATATACCTAAATACACATTATAAGTACCTACCTGAAATAATTGTTCCATTTTATGTAAGAAGAGAGCACGTAATGCTGTTTCTCGCCGAGCAAGTCGCTTATTAATCTTTGTTTTTAACACTGTTCGGTGGCTTGAATATGTCATGCTCGCATAAAGGGCTTTGCTTACGGTGGCGTCGTTGATCGGGTCGCCACCTTCCCTAACATATGGTTGAGGGAGGCGATGGCTGAGATATGCGTCATACTCGTGATCGGGTGCTGTTTGTGGAGTCCGGACTGTTCATGCTTGCAAGGGCATAGTAACTAACTTCTAAAATACTAGTGTTATTTTATTATTATCGAGAGACATCATACCGATCTTGACACGTTTTATTGTTATTGACCATGTACGTCACTGACAATATTACATTAATATTCCTTTTTTTTATTGTTTTGTTTTGACGCTTAGAGACCGTATCTCTACGAACATTGAATAATTATTAATTGTATTTGGATGCTCAGAGACCTTATACATCTCTGGAATACTGAATGAATATCATTAACTTTCTGTTAATGCACAGACCTTATTCTTATCGAATGTAATGGTCATATTTTGTTTTGTTTTCATTAACGTTGTGAGATTTAGTGTGTTCTTATATCAGTCCTTAATGTGTAAATTTTAAATGATTATTGCGTTAGATTATTATTCTTTTATCGTAAGATTATTATTTTTATTGTAAATTACCGTTTGACATGTAAAAGTGCCCTTGTGGCCTATTTGTAGAATAAATAATTTGTATTTGTTACAATATTAGTAAATTCTGAATTCAGTAGAACCTTTTTATGAATATTGATTTCGGTGAGTGTGTTTATTTTCAGTGTTTTGAAAAACTTAAATATCTCGCGAACCCTTACGCCTACCAGGAGGCCTTCACCACCATTATTTTTTATATTTAAGAGTAATTCTTAATTTTAACATTATATTTTTTATAAAGTAAAAAAAAAAATCGGCACCGAAGTCAGGCACCGAAGGTCACCTCTGAGAATCGAGGGTGAAAGTTGAATGCGTCTAGCGAACCTTTGGCCCTCCTTAAAAGTGACAAGGTAGGGCAATTGTTGGGCCAAGATTAGGTATTTATTGAAACTTAAATAAGTTGTCGGTATTTTTGTATAGTTTGGGGTAGTGGCGGTTTTGATGGTTTTTAAACAATGATAATAACGGCGAAACCAATACAATACCGCCCCGCGAGAACACTCATCCAACGCGCGAAGGGTTCCAAATACCGTGAATGAGCCAGTTTAATCGTTATGAACATGATTCAAGAAAGTTTACATTTGATTTATGCATTTAAAGATTTTTCATCAAACTTGCTCGAAAAGGGCTTCATAATGCGCATTCAGAGGTACAATAGCGTATGTTACGCCCACGGGCGTGGCTTTATCTTACATTGTATCTGTCACTCATGCGGCAGTTAAAAAGCAAAGAGGTTTTATATCAAATGCGATGTCAGAAAACGTATTTATAAATAAATTAAAACTTAACAACACTACTTACTAAAAAATGTTTAACAGAATTATTTACAGATTTAATAATTATGTAGGGCAGATGCCCCAGTTCTGGCCACTTTAAGACTGATTGTCTATACAGCCGTCCGTAATTTTGTGTCAATATGGAACTATGACACTCTTTATGTTCTAGGTCTTTGAGAATATATTACTGTAGTCGTACATATCTTCGCTATTAATATTCTGACATTCGTTTTTTTATATACAATTAAATGTCAGAAAAGGGCGCGCGCGCCACTTTTGGCCATGTAATATAATTTGTCTTTGGCTAGTTAGAATCTTAATCAATGTTAGGTAATAAGTAGTTACTAGTGAGATCTTCTAGTAGGTATTTTGAACTAACTTACTCTCAAATACAAATAAAAAACTCTCAATACTTTTCAATTTCTAGTCTCTGCGTGACAAACATTCAATTTTGTACGAGTTTTGGGACATATACCTAAGCGGCCAGAGCTAGGTTAGTATGTGTGCCAGTTATGGCCATGTGCATGGCCACAAAAGGAGAAATCCCGAAATCAAGTCGCCAGTTTTGGCCACTAGGCATACCGCAATTTCTCATGTGCACGTCAAGAAAATAACCTTAAATATCCTTAAACAATACCTTTGACATGTATGTTAAACTATAAACTCAAAGATATATAGAAGGATTCCAAAAAGGATGACGGATTACTCACCTTCCAACCTTATTGTTTTAATTAACAATTTAGCAATATACACGCGGCGTGACAAAACATTGCTCCTGTCAACTGAATGACAAGTAACACATGACAGATGACAGCGTCATCTGTTTTGCTATGATTTACTCTTGTATCTACTATAAACCATACACTTGTAAAGTTTCCTGTTCCTTAGTAAATTCAATTTAAAGTTGAAAATGGCCAAAACCGGCTCAGTGGGCATCTGCCCTAGTTATTTAGTGTCTCTGTAAAATGATTTTAAGTGTTTTCAAATCGTGGCTGTATACTTCTGATAGACTCTTGTTCGCAATATTCCACTTACGCCCCTTGTTAAACAATGTACTATTGTAGTCATTCAATCAGATGTTTCCCGGGCTAAAGAGCATCTAGGTATCCTGCTTAAACCCAGGCTACTGGTACCCATTTGTTCACCTTAATGCCTGATATTCAAATGTTGTCATGCCTTTCGTAGGATATTTTTCTACTTACGAGCGGACATGTTATCTAGATTGGACTGATTGTTTAATGATTGATTAGGTTAGGTATTATGTTAACGCTGATATAAAGACCAATACAGATGCAGATAAAGCCAGAAACGATTTTCCCAGGCCGTCTTAATCTACTCGTATTATCACCGCCACGCGGTGATAATGTTCGGGAGGAAGCATCATTATTTTTAATCCCGACCTCAGATTATATGTGTGGTTGCCACGAATTTGTGGATAATTATAATTAACCAAGAAAGGATTAATTTTTGGGGATCGCACCCATACTTACTATCTGTTTTGAATGAACTTGGAAGACCAAAAATAAAGTTCATTGCCGTCACTTTTAGTATATAATTCTGACCTTGGGTTATTATTTAGAGAACCCTGGGCACCCATTTATCAATTTAAATGAAATTTACGGGTTAATCAATGGACCCCGGTTTAAAACATTGGACGTGCTTTTCTCCTTGTGGTAGAAAATGTAGAAATCATAATTTTGAACACCTAGAACCTAATTTTAAACAAAACAAAATTTGACAATGTTTTTAGTACATTATTAAATCTACAATATCTCGGAATCTAGAATTGACAATGAAGGACCTTTTCCTAAAAAAATACACATTTGTGGCTCCGCCAAGTCGGCGTGTGAAAGCTCAAAGATGTACATCTACAATGAATAATGTAGGTATGAAAATGAAAAAGTTTATATGCATAGGTTATTAAACATTTAAAAAATATTCAGGGTTGCCTTCTATTAAGCAAGTAATTTTGCTTGTGTCAGGAGACACCGCCGCTTTTCCACGGTAACAAGTGGTAAATAAACCATAACAAACGAATTATGAGTTACATTAATTAAAGATTGAGGTAAGTATAGATGTAACTTAAAATAATTATATTAAAAAATGTAGGTATTTAAGTGTGTTGAATTTATTATAAAAAGGTATGTACAATTAGGTAGAATCGGTAACACTGGCGTGCCGTCTACAATAGTCACTCGTTCTGAAGGCTTTTTCCTAGTATCGGAAGTTTGGTCGATACCGCATGACACGTCTACTTATGAGTTTACTGCTATGTGTTGTTGTAGGTAGGTATAACTTCGGCTTTGTTGTGTTGACTTGCGTTTATATGCACAGAAACTACTCTGTATGGATACATGCAAAACACAGGGACCTTCACGAGATACGACGCCAATATCCTAATAACCAGATCATAACAGACTGTATTGAACACTACTCTGAACTAATTAAGTCAGAGACACTTCGTGCTCGACAAACTTATATTGAAGTGAGGCTCGCAGAAAGCAAGAATCCTTCCAGGGAACTGTGGAGGGTGGTCAATGATGAGATAGGCTCAAAGGCAAAGTGTCAAAGTATCCTTTTGAAAAAACAAGATACAAACGCGTACGTACCTCATGAAGAAGTCCCAAATGCATTCAACTCACATTTCTTAAGGGTCGCCGCAAAGCATGTAATACAGAGTGACGAGTTGTTGTCCTGGCAGTACGTTTGTGGGCACCTGGGTGACTGTGATACTCCCAAGTTCATACTACCTTTTATTACACGTGACCTTATGGATACAACAATAAAATCCATGCTAAAGACCCGTACGACTGTTCCTGCATTTGACATATCATTAAATATAGTATTAAGTATTTGGCCAATTATCTCTGATATTTTAGTAGTTCTAATTAACGACATGTTTCAAAGTGGCATATATCCTACCGTTCTAAAAACACTAGGGTATGCCCAGTATTTAAAGGTAAAGGAGATAGGGAAGATTTGAACAATTATAGACCAATCACCATTGTACCCACGATATCAAAATTAGTGGAGTCTATTTTGTAATCCCACCTAATGACCCACATAGAATCAAATGACTTATTAACTGACAATGAATATGCCTACAGACGAGAAAAGTCGACTGTCACCGCAGCACATAAAATCATAGACTATATTGTAACGGGTCTTGATGACAGATACAAGGTGGCAGGTATACTGTGCGACCTGTCTAAAGCTTTTGACGTAATTTGTCACAAATTGCTCATGTCAAAGCTAAACTTATACGGCATTCACGATGTTGCTCACACATTGATCAAATCATTCCTATCTGACCGTAAACAGATTGTCAAAATGTCTACGAACGGTAAAACGCTCACGTCTGATTCTGGTTTTGTGAAGATAGGTATTCCACAGGGATCATCGGTTGGAAATACACTATTCTTATTATTTATGAATGATTTGCCATCAGCAGTCACTAGCGGTCTATATGTGCTGTTCGCAGATGACACAACAGTCATAGTGAGCGCCAAAACTCATGAGCAGCTTGCTGAAAAAATCCATGTGGCCTGTGGACAGCTGCAAAAATGGTTCTCATATAATGGCCTTATACTGAACATGTCCAAATCAAATGTCATGATCTTTTCAGGTCGAAAGATCACACTGCCTCCATGTATTTGCAACAGCCCCATGCCATTATCCAATGAGTCCAAATTTCTCGGCTTTACACTAGACTCGTGTCTTAACTGGAAGTGCCATGTTGACCATCTATGCAATAGAATGAGCAGTGCTGTCTTTGCCTTAAAAAAACTAAAGCCATTAGTGTTCAGAAATTCATTAAGGTCCGTTTATTTTTCTCATTTCCATTCATTGATGTCTTATGGTATAGTAATATGGGGTGATTCTACAGATGCTAAGCGAGTATTTTTACTTCAGAAACGCGCACTTCGGTTGCTGGCCGGTGTGAAACAAAGGCATTCTTGCAAGAAGCTTTTTGGAATTCACCAGATTATGACCCATTACTCCCTTTACTTGTTCGAAGTTCTTGTTTGTGAGGAACAATCTTCAGATGTTCAGACGGGTCGAGGTCACGGGAAAACTAATTCGATCCACTGGCAGACTTCGGAGAGTTCCTCGTCGCATGGCACTTTCGAAAAAAAAAGCGCGTGTGATAGGACCGACGTATTATGAGCATCTACCCGCCAAATTAAAAAACGAATCATCTGACGAAGCATTCAAACACCAACTAAGAATCTTTTTATTGGAAAATAGTTTTTACTGTGTTAATGACTTATGTCAAACATATAAAATATGTTTGACATTTTATAATAATATTGATTTGTATTTGTATTAATTGTATTTTAATGTAGTGTAAATTGTTATTAAAAATTGACGATCTTTTTTGGGATGCCTTTGGACATTGTATTAATATGTAATTTTGTAATTGAAATATTTATTCAACTTTTTTATTTTTATGTGACGATCATAATATCAAGTCGTGTAAATTGACCAAGGGTAATTTATATTGTATTTTTATATTATGAAATAAAGCAATCTAATCAATCTAATCTACGAATTCCAATTCGAAACTGAGCGAGAGAAACTGGCCCTCGACTAATTTCCTCGTTTAAATGAGACCTACCCCTACCTAATGATTAGCTTCAGCTTTTTGTTTTGTTTCTTAGTTTAATGTGGAACATACGGCACAATTTAATTGTACTTTTGATAGAAGCCTGACCCCGTATCATGGTCGGCCTTATTGCGCGATAAGTGACAAGATTAGGAGCGTCCTCTCGTTCTATCGAACGGTGTCAGCCAGTGATGGACGCTCTATCTTGTCACTTATCGCGTGATATGGCCGATCATGATACGGAGCCTTGTAAAGGTCGCGGGAGTCCACTGCATGCGGGTGGCGCAAGACCGGTCATCGTGGCACTGTGGTGTTTTCTCAGTACAATCTAAGCTCAATACTCAATACTCAATATTTTATTGCAATTTCACAAAGTAGTTGTACAGGTGGTAAACTTATAGGTTAGAGCTTTGTGAACCCTGTTGGGCACTACAATATTATTATTATTTACAATCCCAGGGAGAGGAGAAATTGTGATTAATTACCTAAATAAACATTTATGATTGGATTTATTAGCAAATTTAATGTTACCTTAAAAATAAATGGCACACCCTAATGTCAAAAATACAGATTTGGATGATAATATAAAATGTATGATAAATATGAAATGAAAACATATATCAAATTTTTTGAATACAATATCAGCTAGGGCCTGTTTACACATTGATTAGTGATTAGTGCGAGTCCATACAAAATCTACTCGTAATTGCAGCATATGTATGAACTCGCACTGGTCACTAGGGCTAACCTTATTTTGTTTAGGAGATAAAGGCATTCTGAATATTGAAATAATCCATTTGGAATATTGTCCCTTCGGGATTCGTGTGTTACGCTGTGGTCTGATGGTGAACATGCTGCTGATGAACACAGACTTACAGCGATGAACATCCACGTGGGCTCGCTGCGGTTCCGGAAACGTTTGAGACACTCGATAGCGTCCGCCTTCGCCTGTGAAAGTGACTTGTGTTATTTTTATTGCTATACTTTTGACACGAACGTTTTTAACCTACTTCAGGGGCTGCGACAGTCATATTTACATACGAAAAACTTTTAAATTCATACCTGTTACCCAGCCACTGCAGTAAAGCACTCGCAACCGGTAACACTGGATTATTCAATTAAAAAAATGTGTAGATACGAATTAATTCTTTGTTAAGAAATGGGCTCTTTAAGGGTCAAACCGGGAAAACATTAGAAGGACGATTCATGACTGTATTTCAAACTAAAGATAGGAACAGTACATACATACATTTTTTTGTGGTCTACTGTTCCTGCATGTGAGAGACCCATTATGCAAGAATCCACTGTATTGACTCATATGTAGTCAACTTAAATAGTCTAATGATCTAAGTCTGTCATCATTTTGTACCGCGCGAGCTCTCTCGATTATTCACGCAACACTTAGAACAAGAGGTATAGTGCGAGAAAAATCGAGAGTATGTCGCAACCGTTTCATGATAATACGTGTATGTGTCATAATTGTGCCGCATGTGTGTGATGTACCTTTATATTCAAATATTACTATTAACTAATGTTACATACGACTGCCAGGTGCAGGTTGTCCCCTCCGATCTCCACCTTGATCTTCTTCAAGTTGCCCACCATGCCGACGCAGGGCCCGCACCACTCCGAGTACACGTCCACCACTGCGTGTAACAACCACAAAAGGTAAAAAAAACTGTATACAAACCACGGAGAACGTACTGAAATAACTACAACTTAAGAAAGTTGAAAAACCCTATCTATCTCAAAAACGACTAAACAGATTTTCATGAAACATGGCTAAAACACTCGGGATAAAATTATTAATATGACACAAAAAAACCGCAGTCAAATCGGTCCATCCGTTTGGGAGCTACGATAGGTACCACAGACAGATACACAGATACACGACAGACACGTAAAACTTATAACACCCCTCTTTTTTTGTCGGGGGTTAAAAATGCAATGCTTTCTATGTGTTATTTCACTATGCCTGTACTATACATGTAGGTATCAGTATCACACCTATAGAACTTCGAATAATGAATAATCAAAAAATAATGATGTGAATTTAACACGTTACGTACGGGGTGGTGCCTTTCGCTACATTTGGGGTTAAAGCTGCTACGGCCTACGCCGTAGCGCTAAGATCGTAGCGTGGTGCTAAATGAAGTTACGTTACTTAATTATGTTTACACTTACGAAAAATTATATTGAGTTTTGTGATATATAAATATTTATAAAAAATATTTATTTTAAATATTTATTTTATTTTACAAATATTTGTGTGATGAGCATGAATATTTGTTTCTGAGTCTTGGATGTTTTCTATGTATTTAAGTATTTATATATGTATTAAATATATCGTCGTCTAGTACCCGTAACACAAGCCTTATTGAGCTTACTATGGGGCTCGTGCGATTTGTGTAAGATTGTCCCCTAATATTTATTTATTATTATTTATTTATTTATAATATACAAAATACTAAGTTTAATAATATCGTTGCATTCATTTCGGTACTAAGATCTAAGAGATACGAGTAGATACACATGTTTACCCTCTAATTCGCAATAATGTATGAATACACAACTTTTGACGCTTTTGTTTCGCAAACAATAGCTTTTGCTCTACAAGTTGGTTTGAACTCACGACTGATTTCTTAGTTTGCCAAGTAAAGGGACGTACGAGTATTGTATACGCCCCTCTGTTTAGTAGTTTCTTATCCACTCACTTGCTAGTGGTAACCACAGTTGCCAATTTCGCGCACCCCTAAACTGATGGCGGCAACTGTGGTTGCCAAGCGAAGTATGGGTTTCTTTGATAAAGAAAAAATAAAGCAATTCGGGCTACCTTTTTTAAAATCCGAAATCAAGTGAGCGGATAGAACAAAATTAAAAAAAAATAGCACTCACCCAACAGTCCATCTCTCTGCAGGAACTTGGTCCACTCATCGTCAGTCCCCAGCTCGGCCTGCAGCTGCACCTGCGCCGCCTTCTTGCCTGCGCCGGCCGCGACGGCGGCGTTCGCGTTGTTGAGCGCACACGTCAGAGACATCGGGCCGCGGGGCGCACAATGACTCTCACGTGGTGAGCTGGTGCGAGTGATGGGTGAGGGCGGTGGCAAGCGAGCGGCAGGGATTGAAGCACATTGCGGTGAGGCAAACAATGCCTCCGACGCGGTTTGGAAGGAAGTGGTGGTGCAAGCGATGGGTGAGGGCGGTGTTTGGCGAGTGGCAGATGTTTCAGCGCCAAACGTACAATGCGGTGAAGTACAAGTAAAACAAAGCCTCCGACGCGGTTAGAAAGAAGTGGTGCAAGCGATAGGTGGCGGTTCATTAGGCGAGTAGTGACAAGCCAGCTTAGCGCTTGCAGTGTCAAAGCATTGGACTGCGAGACATCTAATACCCCAAGAAGTGAAGAAAACAGTGATGGTGTACTTTACCTGCTTGAAGCTAAAAACTCAATAAGTCAAACGGCAGGGTGAAGCGGTTCAGTTAAAAGTAATCGTGACGGTGACATTCGAAGTAGATGGCTGGATGTAGTTCTCGTTATTATTGGGGTTAACTGTAACTAATCTTCGTTTATCTTTGTGCCAAATTCTTATAAAGGCAAGAGGCAATGGTGATAGTTGAAACGTCATAATAGACTCGATCCCCCCCCCCACCTTCGCCTGCGGCGATGTTAGCTAGCGCTATTCTAAACGCTTTCGTCAACGCCATGCCACCTCCAGCGCGGTAAAGAGACTGAGCATTTGCAACACTTTAAAGCTTTCTATACGCTCTATATTTCACGGCATAACCTAAATTGCCTTCAAGAATTCTAGCTTTTGTTGAACGCCTTTATTACTAAGGGAATAGAACTCGAAGTGGTGTGTCGAGATCGTGCGCGTTGATGATAACGAAACATCAAGGGGGCTTACAGGAAATGGGTGCCATATCAGCTGTAGGCTCCTGACGAATATGAATGATGTGGTGTGGTGTAAGTTGTGGGCTGAAGCGATCTATGACTATGAGGGGTAGATGATTAAGTTGTAAGCGCTAGCAATTTTTGAACAGAACTTGATATTAAATAGAAAAAATGTATATCGATTAATCATGTAGCAAGATTTTATTGGAGTGATTGCTCGTATGTGTTGTATTTAGTACAATTCAATATGCCTATTTCATACGTACCTACTTCGATTGCTCTATGTAATTGGAAGAGCTGATGGTAAAGCGGTGGTACATAATAACCATTATATTATCATGAGTCGAGTAGGTAAGCCGAAATCGGTAAATGCCCACCGTTTGTAAGGTTCTCATTCTAGAAAAGAAGTTAACATCGAAAGAACGGAACTGAATATTTATGACGTCGTTTCATAAATATTTATCAATATTTTTCTAATTATTGCACGGTGGCCACATTTTAGTGATATCGCGCCTCATAATTTTTAATAAATTTCGGTCACAGGAAAATTAAGTTACCCATGCCAGGTTTACTTAAGGTGGTTCGCTTGCTATACAAAACGTTATTTGACATTAGCAATAATTAGAGAAATTAGTTTGGGACGTGATATTTTGGGAAAACTATATTTCTCAAATTATTCTATTTTATACAAGTTTATTCTAATTTCGCCTGTTCTGTTGCAAAACTGTATAATAACCATTATATTATGACCTATTTAAAGATTTTTTGGTCTCTTAGCAGTTTTTGGTTTTATAAATAACGCGAAAGTTTGGATGTATCGAGGTTGCAGTTTCAATTAATTATTTAAAATGCTCCAAGCCGGGTTCCAATTCCAACCGGCCAATGAGCTTAATACCAAATTAATTTTGAATTTAGTCGATTCTTTCACGAACCTTGAGAGATAAAGCGCAAATGTTTTTTTTTTCCTTTTTTGACTTGCAACGCGGCCAGTCACAGGCATGTTATGGGATAACCTCCCTGGGGGCCTTATGATCCGGCCCGCTCAGGGGGAAGGATCACATCAGCCGAAAGACATCCACAGCTGGACTCAGGGCTCCCCAAAGAGTGCCACAATGACAGTTCTGCGCCACCCGCATCCAGCGGACTCCCGCGACCTTTACCAGAATATCAGTCTACACGTGGTCTACACGTACCTTGCGGGGGTCTATCCACGCTGCACCTGCTGGTACAGTCAACATCAAAAGTCAACTCAATCGAAGACGTCAGAATCTCTTTATTCCCTTTTAATAAAAACTTTTGACGCCTTCGTTTGCGTAACTACTTTTGATGCTGACTGTACCATCGAAGACGCACTTAAAGGCTTGGCCAGACACACGGCGCGACGCAGCGGCTCTAAATACATGCTAACAGGTTAACGACGTCAAACAGACTGCGTCCCGCCGGCATCCCGCCCCGCTTCTGTCGCGTCCCGCGCCGCGCAGCCCCTCGCGTCCACGCGGCGCAAGCTCAGCGCTGCGCGGCGCGGACGCGGCGGCACGCTGCGCCGCGCTGGGTCACATCAGTTGGACGTTAGGCAGCACGCGGTGCGTAGTGCGAGCGTAGCAATATATTAATCTCGTAAGAAATCATAAAGTTATATATGACTCTGATCTATGGCTTTAGAAGGAATGAGCGACCCTCCGGGCGCAAGTCACGTCCGCATCGCGCCGCGTTCGCGCGTGCGACGAGGGCGTGTTGAGAGCGCGAGGCCGGCGCAATCCGCGCGCGCCCTGTTTGAACAGCCATCGCGTCGGCATCACGCGGCGCGAACGTCGCGCGGCGCTACGCTGTGTGTCTGGCCAAGCCTTAACTGACCATCTGTCAACCTTATTAACTTAGCTATATACGAACAAGGTTGACAGATGGTCAGTTAAGCGTGATACTGTTTGTACGAGCATAAAATCCAGTCTATACGACGCTTAATTCTGTTGCTTGCACCATACCCTACCCCTAGAAATACCACGGATGGTCGCATGTGTAGAAACTTTGAAAACCCTACGCCACCAACTCGCCTATACAGACGGAAAACTCCGGGACCGTCAAGTTCCCATATAAACGTCCATGGTAACCGTAGACACTAGCGCCACTATTGACCGAACAACTAACTTGGCAATACCTAGACATTTTATTAGGGTGTTATGGCGGAATTCTTCGCGATGTAGTAAATCTTTCTCTTGATACTACGATTCTGTTGATACTACATACATAGATAAAGAATAGTATATTATTTGTAGGTATTTAAACATTTTTGCCAAGAATGTCTTTTAAAGTCGGGTTTCCTGGCAAGTCTGTCTTCAGTCAAGTATTTAAAAAGCATGCAAATAAATAAAGTACTTCACATAATTTGGTGCGAGTAACATCAACTACATTTCGTATTCATCATGCAAATTCTTTCCGACACAATAATATATTCGTAACTAGCTTCTGCCTGCGACTCCCTCCGCGTGGTACCTACTTGTATATCCGATAACACCACAAACAAACTTACAACCGGATTTTACCCGGAAGGTTTCCGGGATAAAAAGTATCCTATGTCCTTCCCCTGGACTCTCTCTGATATCTCATCTATATCAGTTCAGCTATTTAAGTGCGAAGAGGTAACAGACAGATTCTAGCTTTAGTCACAGACTAAACCTAATTGATATAAAAGGTAATAATGAAAACCAAACAAATACTACCTTCGTTCATTCTTTAGGGCTTGTCATCCTGTTATCATCCATTATCATCATTCTGTTAACTCTTTGAATGCCTAATAAAATGACTTATGTCATCCAATGGTCCGAGTAGCCATATACAGTGTGTAAGTCTAATACGGGCGAATCTCTTAACGGTGGTTAGTATAGGACAAAGTTAAGGTAATTAGATAACATTTACTTAAAGTTGCAACAATAATTTTGTCCATACAAAATAATTCAGCCCGCAATGTACCTAATGCAAACACACTCACGTTAAACGCTCGTTGACAGTTGCTAATGAACATTTGACATTTCGGTACCTCAACCATGTTTACAGTACATTGCTGTTGAGAAATTTATAAAATAATAATTATGGGGTCGTAATGACCTGCAACTTAAAAAAACCTTTTACTTCATGATTACACTAATTAATACTATGTCCGATTTCATTTATCGCCCGTATTAGACTTACACACTGTATATCGAAACACGTCTCTATTACCATTGGAGTAAGGATGTGTTATGATATATTTGGTTGGCTACTTTGGCTGTTACTAACTCTCTAAGAGGCTCACTGTACAGTCAGCATCATAAACATGTATGTATTACATTTGATGCATTTAGATTAGAAACATCGAGTACGTCCAAACACTTTTATCAGCAATCGCTCCACTCCCGCCGACCCATATGTTGGTCGGTATTTATAATGGATTTGCGAAGAAAAAAATTTTGCCCGGGTTGGCCCGGGAGAGGAAGGAATCAAAAAACGTAACGTATAATTGTGTTTAGCGCCATCTTTTTAAAATTTGAAGCAACGCTTAATTCTACTCGCCACTAGATGTCTATAAGAAGACGTAATTTTTCAATTTATTTATATTCGTCGCTAGATGTCGCTTTTGTCAATATGAAAGAACCATGTATATTTTGGAGGCAGTTTTAGTGCCGGATCTCGTCGCTAGAGGGCGTTTAAGATTTGAATGTGTGTACTCTTGGTTCGGGCGTCCATGGGGCGTCCAATTCGACGGTCGAGTTGGACCATCAACAATGTGAAAAACATGCGTTATAATAAATAATTTTCGATTAACTCACGCTTTAACTCACGGGTTAAAGGGACAAGGTAGTGTTGCTATAAGTACCTATTGATATCAAATTAATAAACAAGCTTTCGGCTGCTAATGAAAGGGTATGTTTTATGTCCAACGCATTTAATAATGGACAGAGTTGGCTGATGAAGGGTTAACATTTAGGCGGATCCCATACAGCGCCGCATCTCAGGACGAAGGTGCGTAGCTGCATACAAATTTCGCCGTACGAAGGTGCGGTGCAATGCGTCCACAGAAATATATCAAGATAGAAGGAAATAGTGTATGTACTTCGCGTGGCGAAATGATGACACGGTGTCACAATTGCTCGCCGCGAACTTCAGTATGCTCCCGAAAGCAGTCTGCGTGCGACGTCAGGTTTTAAAAACAAAATGGTTTGTTGCGCAATAATTAATTGTTCAAACACTTCCAATAAGTTTGGAGCTGTTAATCGAGCTATTTCCTTTCATCGGTTAGTACAATTTGTCTTTAAATATCTGTTATTCATTAAAAAACTATTTATTTTATTATTTCCATCAAAATAGTAGCGGGCGATTGTGTGCCAAACGCTAGTTTTCCATTGCGGCCTTAATTTGACGAGCCAGACTTGGCGTGCGTTCAAAACCAGCGATATAAAAATAAGCTATTCAAACTGTCGAGTCACGTTAAAGGTCGATTTCTCATTTTTTCCGTCAAAAGTAAGAATAGTGCTGTACATACACTGTAAGTACGGAATTTATATACAAACTGATGTACTTGCATACAACGAGAAAATCTTCACTCCACACTTTCGTCCGGAGATGCGGCGCAGTGTGACATCCGCCTTACGGTTAATATGATAGAACATCAGACACTTCGCGAATAAACCCTTGTAAGACTAAAACGGTTGAATATTGAACGAATGTTTGAAAGAGACAGGAAAATGATTGACGTAGCGCGGGGTAACATGAAGTATTTGGGATAGGAACGGGCCTGGAAAAACAATTATTTTGATAAAAATATAATATTTCCTGAGTTATATGATGAAATTCCGTCTGAAAACAATTACTTTAATATGTTTTTTTTCCTGTAAGTAAAGTTTGCATGGATGTATATTTTATTATCTTGCTCGGTATCCATATAGTTCCGCGCGGACAGAGTCGCGGGCAGAAGGTAGTACTTCATAATTAATGGGTTTGGTCTCAAGTAAAACAGCTTTAAGAACCGAAGTGTTGGTTTTACGTAGGTACATACACCGACAACACTCAAGTTCTAGGAAGAAAATTGTGTCTACAGCATGAGATCCAGCTATTACTTGAATGTACATTACACACCTATTTCACATATTTTTTTCCAAAGTCCACAGTTCGGATAAGGCTCCTTATACACACATAATAATTTACTTTAAAAACAAAGTTTTAACCGACTTCAATTTAGTACTCCGCCAAGCCACGAGAACATTTCCATTTGAACTGATTTCCGATAGCAAATGCGTTGATTAATATAGAAAAAACCGAATCGCTGTATGCGGGCCGATAATATTTGAGGACTTCCATCGATTCCCCAAGATCATCACCAATGACACTTCATTAGTTCCTATGTCAACGGAATCTTATCAGAACGTGTGACGTACTTTTGCACTTTTAAATACGTAATTGAGGAATTTGATAAGTCATCTGTGGTTTTCGTCATCAATTCCTCGCCACCAACTTTATGATTTCCGGATGTAAATACACGAGTTATAATAGAAAATACCAAATTTCTACACGCGTGCCTAATAAAATTGAGGAGTTCCCTCAGTACCTCATGGATCCCACCATCTAACTCAATTTTTTAAAAATGGGACCCTCCTGGAACCATATACACACAAATAAAATAAAATAAAATCGAATCGGCTCATCAATGACGGAGTTCTGAGGTAACAAACATTGAAAAAAAAATACAACCTCCTCCTTTTTTGGAAGTCGGTTCAAAACATTACGATTGCCAAAACGACAGGACTACCTAACTAGCAAATACAGATTTTAACTAAGATACCACCCGATTAAGCGATTCCTTTCTCTACAAATGGTATTTTCGCATGACTTTCGCGAAAATACCAACATCGTTTTACCGTCAAAAACCACACGTGTATCTACAAAACCTAGGAAGAACTTACTCAATATTTGTTATCTGCAATTGAGCATCGGCAAAGATAACGTGGCACGTCCGTTCTTGTTAGGGATATCGTATAAGGTACCATGTCATAACTTGGTGAATTAATGTACTAAGTTGGTGTGCCAGGGGAACTTGGTCCCTATTGCCTGGGGCTACGTGCACTGAAGGGTTAGGTTATCGACGTGATTTTATTATTATTGCGCTGGTATTTGGTTTCCCGTACTATTTGCTAAATAAATATTGTTTTAGGCGGCATCGCTTTTACCACGAAGTTTCACTCACGGCGTTTATGGACCGCTTTGAGAAGCGTGCATTTCAGATATTTCAGATATTTCAGATATTTATTTTGCCTTATTAAATAATAAATACCATGCAAAAATTGTATACATGAAAACACACACACAAAGTAAAAAAACAAGAAAAATATAGATACATGTCAGACGTCAACATAACAACTATACATACAATAATAAACTAACAATACTCAGTCCAATAATTTCGCAATAAATTCATTAAGGCTGTAGAATGGTCTCTGACTTAAGTATGTCTTCAGTTGGTTTGAGAAAACGCTCAATTTTTCCAATTGTTTTATGTGAGTTGGAAGATGATTGTATATCTGAACAGCTACATACCTAATTGATACTCTTTTTGTATTGAATGAAGTTGGACTTAGGTAGTGCCAGATCAGAATTTCTTCTAAGCGCGTAACTTTGTGTTTGGTGAACCGTCTTGTAAGAGCTTTTATTTTTGTAAACATAAATGGATATTTGATAAATATACAGTGCAATAACCGTATTGATACAATGCTTCGTGAAAAGTGGTCTATGCGTAACGGGGAAACAACTTTCTATAAATCGTAGGCACTTTTTTTGTATGAGAAGTATTTTGTTGACACTAGTGCTGTTGCCCCATACTTCTATGCCATACCTAATGAGACTTTCTACGTAGGAAAAATAAATGATTTTAAGGGTATTGGCATCTGCAATTTTTGCCATCGATTTGATCGAGTAACATGCTTTTGCGAGTTTTTTTGAAATATAATCAATATGATTGTGCCATCTAAGATATGGATCCAGCTCAATTCCGAGGAAACGTATTGAATCCGTTTTGTTTATCGGTAGTTCCAGTGAACAGTCATCGGAATTAACAGCACGTCTATACGTCATGTAGAAGCTCTTCTCATAGTTCAACCGTAAGCCATTTGCATCAAACCAGTTACATAAACTGTTCCAGCCCTCTTTTGCCATTTTGTTCAGTACATCGTAAGTTTAACCTTTAAATATAATGCTGGTATATAACATAATTGAAATATAAGTAGTTCAATTATGTTTGATCAGTACATATAGTTACTTAGCGATGTAGGGGGTATAAGCTACGGTAGCCCAGTGGTTCAGGCATGCGGCTGTCAAACGGCGGTCGTGGGTTCGAATCCCGGCTCGTACCAATGAGTTTTTCGGAACTTATGTACGGAATATGATTTCATATTTACCGTTAGCTTTTCGGTTAAGGAAAAACATCGTGAGGAAACCTGCATACATCTGCGAAGAAATTCAAAGGTGTATGTGAAGTCCCCAATCCGCACTGGGCCAGCGTTGGGACTACTGCCCGTTCCCTCTCATACGTGAGAGGAGGCCTGTGCCCAGCAGTGGGACGTATATAGGCTGATGATGTGATGTGTGTGTAGGGTTTTCAGTACTTGTTAAATTCAGAGACAGACGACTACAATAGTTACAGTTGAGTCCAAAAATATGTTCGATTTAATCCTCTCATGAAGATGGGACATGGTTATGAGTAACTTGTAGGTCATGGACCTATATTTTTACACTTGGCTGTACAATCTATATTCTTTACTAATATTATACAGAGGAAAAGTCTATGAGAGTGAAGCTTTGTAAGTTGGTTGTAGTGTAGGGGGAAATCTCTGGAAATCCTCCACGGATTTCTAAAAAAAAATCACTTCTGTTCTTTCCGGATGGACATAGACAATATTTTATCCCTCTAAGTCAGACAGGCAACTACGGAACCCTACACTGCGCGTGGCCCGCCACGCACTTGGCGGGTTGTATATGGAAAAATTACAGTTGGATCTACTTAACGTGCGTTCGAAGCATTAAACGTGATTACGTGAATATAACGTTTCGTACGCGCGTTAGGAGTGTTTAACTGTCATTATTCGCTATCTCCAACATACATACATACAAACATTCACGCCTTTATCCTCCTTGGATAAAGGCGTGAATGTTTGTATGTATGTATGTATCCATATAAAATTTGACATTTAGATCAATCTGACGCACGTACAATGCGTTACGAAATCGACCAGCAAAATTCGAAAGAAATAAAGAACAAATCGAGCACCAATCGTACCGGGAGATAAACTTTTCTTCCGTCTGACCGATTAGCAAATGAAAAGGAATCATTTCTGTTTGCCCGCAGCGCAAGCAACACGCCCCCGGCCATATTTGCTGAGGGGTAATGCTGGCTGATATTAGCTACTTGTATACTGGATTATTATTATTATTTTTGCCGTATTGAAATACAGTTAAATGAACAAAACATAAACATTAGGGGACAATCTGTACACACGTCGACCTAGTCCCATAGTACTTACGCTCAATAAGGCTTGTGTCACGCTCAATATGTTTATTGCAAAGAACGCATGCAACCCTGCAGGATTTCTATTGCCTATGTCCATACCGAAGATCAATTTAAACTACCTACTGAGAAAGATTTTTAGAACAAGATACTCGTAAGTCATTTCAGAGATTACCTCTTCATAAAATTTATATTTCACGGGATTAATACCTCTTTATTATCGATACTAGCTGCCCGCGCTGCTTTAACCGCAGAGCGAGAACGCAGGCAAACCCGCGGGAAAAACATAGCATACAGAAAGTCCATTTTACACGTGGGTGGAAATTTTTTAAAATCGGATAAACGGTTCCGGAGATTACCCATCACATACAAACTAACAAGCCTAGCCAACTTTACAAAAACCCATTTAGACAGAACGCCCTCAAATTTTTTATTCAAAAAAATAGGTTGCCAGTAAAGTCTGAACATGGTTAAAAATTTACCTATCCCTCTGCTCAGATTAGAAAAGTATTATCCTTCCACACACGCTGCAGCGGAACTTCCGGGGTATTCATAATTAAACCTGCATCCGTATCGTTTTACGAATTTAAGCATGTTACATGTTACATGTAGCTTCATTTTGCTTTTTCACTCGCTGTCGGACTTGTGGTTTTGAAATTTGGCAATTTATTTTCGGCTATGCAGTTTACGAGACGTATGTACTGAGTAAAAGAAAACTTATCTCGAAATTACTGTAACGATTTTCAAGCAGTTTGTATTTCAAGGTAATTTTCAATAGTTTTGATGTTAAAATTGAAGAGTTAATTTTAGAGCCCCTCAAAACGTTTCATGCGACCTCAACACGAGATTAGCCTTTATTTATTCACAAAGATGGTCCTATCTAAAGGCCATAATAGGCGTCAGTTAGTTCGCTTCAATTTCACACATTTACGCTTCCAGGTTGGCAGTCCCTGACAACTAGCATCAGGTCGTAATAGCCACACGCATTAACAGGAATAATTCAGGAGCACCCTAATCAGCGTGTCCAATATTAATGCCCTAACAGGCCCTGAGGCTTCACCTTACCTTTACCCTTTCGCGAGCTTCCGGTTCGCAAAACATTCTGTAGGTATCTAGTATAATTTGGCAACAATATTTTCTGTCATGTAAGTTCATATTCCTCGCATTGTCCCTACGTAAACAACCTTAGGTTAGGTTGGGGTTTGGTGACACGTCAAGGGAATCTTTGGCCCTCCTTGGGAGCGACATGGTTGGGCAATCGTTGGGGGTTTAGTGGGTAGTCTGGGCCTTCTGTCCGGTTGTTCCACACACCCGTCCGGTCCCCCCTGAATGGACGGACGGACGGTGGTTTAAAGAAATTTGCGGTGCGTCATAGTATTCCCCCAACGTAAAAAAAAGTTTTTGGTGGCAGATCCAGAGGAGCGCGCGCGAAATATTTTCCGTTATATTTTTTTAAAAACCTTTGGCGGCTATAAGGGCGCCGATGAGGTGCTTGCCTAGTGCCCTCGACATTTAACCCGCCTCTGGACACATCTACTTCAACGTTAGGTTGGTTTATAAAAAAAAAATGAGCTACTTTTTAAGGACCATTTTATTCGGAGGTTAGTCTGTTTGTGTGTAACAATGCGTTTGGTAAGTTAGATGGAACCGATCGCTCGTAGTTCTACGCCGTAACTTAGGAGCTTAACATTCTTATCTTATCTTATCTTATCTAGATGAGGGCCCTTTCGGATGCACTTCGACCCAGTGGGATCTTTTGTGCATTTGCCCTCTCCTTATGTCTACTCCCAACTTCGCTCCATCATTTCCACATAGCGGATGATGCAGCTCAGCGGAAGTACCTTGAATTCCTTTGGTTGCGGATAACCGTTACCGAAGTAATTCATTCTTTGTCTGGCAAGGGCATGACATTCACACAATAAGTGTTCCATAGTCTCATCCTCCTCGCCACACATTCTACAGTCTAAACTGTCCGATAGTCCCATCTTGGCCAAGAGATCCTTGACCCCGAAGTGACCTGTGAACACCCCAGATATGATTCTGAGCTGCTTCCTACTGGATTTCCAGAGTTTGTTAGTCCAGCCCGAGTCCACTCCTTCTATGAAGAGCTTAGAGTGCCTTAAGCCCGCCTCATTCCTCCACTCGTGTTGGTGTTTGGTTTTGGCGTGGGCTTTAAAGGCCGAAGTTATGGTTCCCTGCGAGAGTCCCACACATGGTTCTGGACCTACAAAGTGATTTGTAGACCCCCCTCTTGCAAGCTCATCCGCTCTTTCGTTGCCGATGAAGCCCTCGTGCCCTGGTATCCAAACTAGTTGCACCTTATTATGCTTTCCAAGCTTGTTCAGTGCCTGGACGCCGTTATAGACTAGTCTAGATTCCACTTTCGGCGCCGTAAGTGCTTTAAGGGCCGCTTGACTGTCACTGAGTATATAGATGGTCTGCCCTCTGGTTTGCCTGTCTATATTCTCCTGTGCACAGGCAATTATAGCGTATGTCTCCGCCTTGAAGACGGTTGCCAAACTACCCATGCTTACACTACTACTGTAGTCATTCGCATAAATGCCTGCTCCCGTGCCGGATCCCATTTTTGATCCGTCCGTGTACCATATACTGTCTTCGATACCAGACCTAGGTGGTTCTAGACCTTCGGCCCATTCAGCCCTGGATGGAACTTTTGTTGTGTAGTTCCTATGGAATACAAACTTGGGTAGCATTTTGTCACTTCCCATGCTTGTTATTCTGTCTAAGAAACCATCAGTCTCCATGTTTGTGTGTTTAGTCTTTGGTTTGTTGTCGCTCCACAGTCCAAGAGTTCTTAATCTGTAGAGCGATTTCCGCGCCTCTGACTTAATCACCAAGTGAAGTGGCGGTAGGTCCAGTAGGACTTCTAGCGCCTCTGTAGGCGTGGTACGAAACGCCCCTGTTATAGCCATGCAAGCCGATCTCTGCACCTTCATCAGAGCCTCTCTGCATGTGCTCATTAAAGTCCTTGGCCACCATACCAGGCTGCCGTACAATAATATGGGCCTCACCATCATAGTGTAGATCCACTTAAGTACCTTTGGGTTCAATCCCCATGTTTTGCCATACGCTGATCTACACATTCCAAATACCCTCAGTGCCTTTGTGATGGTAAGATCTGTATGCTTCTTCCAATTCAGTTCCTTATCCAGTGTAACACCTAGATATTTCACATCATCGGACAGTTCTAGTACCCTCCCGTACAGTTTTAACTGCTGTACGCCTGGAAGGGTCCTTTTCCTAGTAAAGGGTATTACCACAGTTTTGCCTGGATTAATGGATAGTTGGTGCAGGTCGCACCATTTCTCCACTATCCGCAGTGCCTTGTTCATGTTTTCTGATACCGTGCCTGGGAACTTCCCATTAACCAGTATCACTAGATCATCAGCATATCCCACCGTGTGGATGGGACCCTTATTGAGTTCTACCAGGAGTGAGTTCACCACCAGACTCCAGAGAGTTGGTGAGAGTACCCCCCCCTGTGGACATCCCTTTGTGGCCGTGGCCATTATCTCATCCCCTAAGAGAGATGACTTTATTAGTCTGCCATTTAGCATATTGCCTATCCATTTACATAGGGTGGGCTCTACACCATGTTTTGCAGCTGCTTCGCTGATAGCTTTATACGTGGTACGATCGAACGCTCCCTCCACGTCCAAGAAAGCTGCCAGGCATAGTTCCTTATTCTCTATAGCCTGTTCAGCCCTGGTTGTTACCAGGTGAAGTGCGGTTTCCGTTGACTTCCCTGGCTGGTATGCACATTGTAGTTCGTGCAGCGGATGTCTCCTTAATGGGCCATCCCTTATGTGTCTATCTACCAATTTCTCCAGTGTTTTGAGGAAAAACGACGATAAACTTATCGGCCTATACGATTTGGCTTCACTGTAATCCGCCTTACCCGGTTTGGGTAGATATGTTACTTTTACCATCCTCCACACACGCGGTACGTGTGCGAAGGCCAAGCACGCCCTGTACAATCTGCTCAGATGCGGGATTAGTACATTAGCGCCCTCTTGTAGTAGAATGGGGTAGATTCCATCTGGCCCCGGGGCTTTGTAAGGTTGAAATGTTGAAAGTGCCCACTTTATCTTTTTATGATCTACTACTTTTTTAGACGTGTCCCAATTGCTTAACATTCACTTCCAAGAATCGCTATACGCGCTACGTTCGTAAGTTCCAATCTCGAAGTTTTCCAAGTATGTAGCGGAAACCGACTACGGCGTAGGCACCCGCTAGGCGGGTTCCTGGCAGTAAAAGTGTTAACATGTACCGTTGAGGTGCTACAGGGGTATGCTTCAGCGTGCACGTAGCACAGGCCGCTACGTATGCACTCTGCTAAAACTAGCTAAGAACAGAGACCCGAACATGTTCTCGCCAGTGAAAATGTTTTAGTTTGTGTTTTATACAGTAACGATGATTTGCGTCTTCGTGGATTTCAATTTTCAATCCCCTTTATGATAGACTTGATATTAAGGTACTTATACGACCAATACTTGTTTGACACTAGAATGTGAATTTATTTATCAGTGTAGTGAGAACCGTCATAAATATCACGTTAGCGTCAACTAGTGTTTCTTTTGTTATACATTAAGGTGGGCCAGCGTGAAGACTACTGCCGGTTCCTTTTCATCTATTAGAGGAGGCCTGTGCCTGGCAGAGGGACGTGTTTAGGCCGATGAAGATGATAATGATGATTAAAGATTACGTGTCAAGAATTGAGTCAGCGTTAGGCGCAGACTCGTTTAGCTAAAAGCGTGGCTTTCAAATGATAGCGTGCTTAGTGCATTGCGGTAACTAGTGCATCAGTGTTGTAGAATTTATCGGTTAATACTGACGGGACAGCCGCATTTTTCGTAGTCAC
Source organism: Epinotia demarniana (assembly GCA_945867215.1). NCBI lineage: Eukaryota > Metazoa > Arthropoda > Insecta > Lepidoptera > Tortricidae > Epinotia > Epinotia demarniana. The sequence continues at coordinate 516,001 of OX244264.1, forward strand.
AAAACTTTCAATCACTTTACATGTATCACTTTCACTGAATTTAGTACTTCATTCGCATAATATACAGTGTATAGAAGTGTCTTGGTTGGATGCTAGAATTATATTACGTCTCCCTTGGTCGTAAAGAGGTATCGTTACCAAAGTTTGCAGTAGGTAAATCTGTTTCAGGGCGAGGAAATAACGTAAAAAAAATGTTGACGCCAAGAAGGCCTCAATCAGCGTAATCTATCTGGCCTTCTGGGCTTAGGCGACAAATACATCTGAGACATTGATTGTTTTTTAACCGTTTTATGTAATAAAAAAAAACTGAGTCAAGAATTATCATACCTCAACAATTGCGTAGTTTAAGATAGTTCTCTCTTTAAAAAAGTTTGAAAGTCTCCAGACTAAATCCGCTTAAACATAAAGTTGTTTTAGATTCACAAAGATTTCGAAACAAGCATCAAAGTTAAAGAGAAACTAATGACTTACAAAGCTCTGTTTGAAAGCCATCAAAACTTTAATCTGAGTATAATTTTGAACTCGTTTAACATTGTTAGGCTTTCAGTAACTTACACTAGGTACTTATATTTTACCATACTTGTTTTAAGGAGTAAATATAACGCAGTTATAATTTCGAATTGGTTAAAAGCTTGTAATTTAAGAGTAGATATTTAAGCTAATGTTTCAGTCGGCAAAACATAGTGCCACATAAAAAAAACATCTCTTTTTCTATGGAGCCTTTCACTTTGCTTTTTCTTTATCCTTGATTTGATGATGTTCATCACGATGGACAATCTCCTAATGAATCTGTGTTAGACCAGAATTGGCAGGACAATTCAGTGTGAACTATGAATCTCAAATAATTTTATTTACCTAGGGTTTAATTTTTGCTATATCATCAAAGTCATTTTTCACTTTTAAATAATCAACAATATTTTGAAATTTGCACTTTTTGCCTTAAAACTCCTGGACTAATTGACTAGATTTCTTTGTTCGTTATTTATTTCGTTAGTTAAAGGAGTCAGGCCGAGCCGGGCAACCCCGCGGTACTGGCGGCCCCAATTAAAGAGGTTACCGAACACGCGGATTAGAGGCATGCGACGGTTACGGACATTTAACTAACTTTGCATAAATATAGGTTCGAGCGTACACACAATAAAAACATTCAACTTAGAATTGGAAATGGAATTCTAAAGCCTTATAAATTATTCCTGAAATTTCTCAAATCTTAGGACATAAGTCTTAACTAACTATTTTGGCTAATCCAAAACGGTTATTTTCTCGGAAAATAGAGTACAGTCGGCATGAAAAGTAACTACGCAATCGAAGAGGTTAAAGGCTCTAATTCCCATTTTATTAAAGACCTTTGGAGTCTTCCTTTGCGTAGCTACTTTTGATGCTGACTGTACGCGAGTCCCGATCCTGCGCCACTTTCTCTCAGTTTCCAGCTTGAAGATGACGCAGATACGCGTCCACAGATCCCCTCGGCGATAGTGGTGCCTGGAGTATAATTCTCTAAAATAATAGGGGTGTAGACACAAAATAAAATACTTAAACAATAATACTTCTTAACGAAACAAGTTATTTTATTAAATATTTTTTGTTTCGTATTATTAGAGAGGTAGCTATTCGTAGCGGGAATATAGTTGAAAGACACGCGACTTCAGTCACCGTCCTTGTAGCTTAGTGGTCAAAGCACTCCAGCGTTAATAGAGAGATCGCAGGTTCGAGTCCTGTCGGGGGCTACATACAGGCAATTTTTCCATTATATTCATTCTCACTGTGTCATATCGTTTATAATCTATAATGTGGTCGAAAAAGGATTAAAAATGTAGATAAATGGAGAAAACAGCAACGCAAGAGGTTAAATAATCACAAAGTCATAAGTGACCAAAGTTGTGACGTCACAATCTGCGAGCTATTTCTCTCTCTAACAGGCAATATTAAAACGGTTGTAGCGTCCTAATTCTTTGAGATATCTGAATGGGATTTTCTTCCTTCCTTCTTTTGGAGTAATAATAATTTTCGAGTCTATTAATAAGAGATAATATTCATTAAATGTTTTGTGACGTCATCTTACGTCTTCAACTAACTGGTCACCCGGGGCGGCCGACACGAATAATCAAACGTATGGTTAGGACTATTTCATGTGGCAGACTTTTTATAAAACTGTCATTGGAATTACAATCTTCTGCCTAGGATGATGGAGTTCCTTTTTGAATAGCTTACTTTGATGCAAATCAACCAACTCAAATAATATATATAAGTAAATAAATAAATATTAGGGGACAATCTTACACAATCGTCTTAGTCCCAAACTAAGCAAAGCTTGTACAATGGGTACTAGACGACGATAAACATACTTATATAGATAAATAAATACTTAAATACATAGAAAACATCCATGACTCAGGAACAACTATTCGTGCTCATCACACAAATAAATGCCCTTGGCGGGATTCGAACCCAGGACCTCTTGCTTCGTAGGCAGGGTCACTACCAACTAGGCTAAAGCGGTCGTCGTATATGTATACTAATATTATGCGTCGACCGCCCCGTTAAATGTAAAAAAACGTCCCAATGCTCGTCACAGACCCATTAATTGTCATTTTCTACCATAAACCTCAATCAATTACCTTCATTAACTCTAACAAACATTGGAATGAGGGTGTAATTATAGGTACGTTTATAGGTGAGGACCAAATTCTTGGCCAGTAGTTAGCGTAGTTAATCGGTAAGTTTGTATCGGTAAAAAAGTTCCATTGTGATACAAAAAATTGCCATACAATTCTATGGTTAATTTTCGTGTCACAACGGAACTTTTTAACTAAAACCAATTATTCAAATCATCTACTGGCCAAGAATTTGGTCCAAATCCTTATCTTATTTGGTTATATGTATTTTTACACGACTGCCCAATGAAAGCGAATGTATCTAATATTTTCAGAGTGTAGATATTTGAGTTTCTTTATTCCACCAAAACTACTCAACACCTGTACCGATATGTGTGAAGTATCGTTAGAGTCATTGGTTCAAACCGTGTGACATAGGTTATTATGACGTCACTATGATTGATATTTATGTTTTGTTCAGTTTGATACTTGTTTGTGTCCATATTTATGACATTGTATGCATGTCATGTATGAATACATGGTTACCTTTAATCTCTGGCCCGGGCCCTCCAAACTTCTCCCTCATTAATAAAACATACCTTTGATTACCGAGTTACCACTCCAAATCTCTTTCACACCATAAACTTGTATCTTCTTCAACCATGCCGTTGCAAACTCTAGCCGACTGCATCGGATTAAGGTTCATATTTAAACAACGAACAGCAGATTTTAAAGATTGAAACAGGACGGTGTAAATCACTTGATTACTTTCACAACCGCATAGAGTTCGATGCTGTGTCTCTAAAATTAACCTTGGTATGTGCGGAATAGAGTTCTGATTTGTAAACCTTAATATAGAGTTATGATGTTTAGAAAGCTATAAGTGGGGATGCCTCGCGCCGTCCGGTCGGGATTAATTTTGTTAAATATACTTTATGCATTTGTGAACACAGGGACAAGTTACAGGTGTGCCCCAGGGCATGTTTATAGAATATGTTGTTAATTGTTATGTCCAGTGTAGTGTATTAGATGAGTGGCATGGTTTAGGTAGCTGAGTTAAAAAAAAAAAACTAAAAGTGACTTGACAAAATATTCTATACTAGCTTCAAAATGGACAGAACGACAGCGAAGTCTTAGTAATAGGGTCCCGTTTTTACCCTTTAGGTACGGAACCCTAAAAAGACAGAAGAAGTTTTTCATATTTAACTTCTACTTTCGCTATGTTTTTTCTTTGTATAACAATAACCTAGTTTCCGATACACTATTCCGATATTAGACATGGCGGATCCCATTGTGTATACAAAGTTTCATGTTATATCAGCACGCCGTCCCAGCATGAGAGCCAAACTGCTTTTGTATGGGGTGTCGACTTGTGTCGAGCGTGCTGGGGACTCTTAACTCGCTAAATTAGTTTAATTCATATAAACATCAGTTGAAAATGGTTGAAAGTTATCCAGTTCGCGGTTTAGCGAGTCGTACAAATAAATATTAATGGGTTTTGTTTGTAGATCTGTACAGGCGTACAGTCGGTACGACAAGATTGAGGGTAGGAAGTAAAAAAATAATAATGATAGGGGTGTAGACACCAAATAAAATAATCAATAATGATATATTTTCTTGATCTTTAAAAAAATCATGTCATAAATGTGATGGATTTACTTCCAAATGTATTACGGATAAGTTGGCATAATCAGATAATGAGTAATTGTCGACCACTGTACTTGAGGAGGCCAATCCGTACAATTTCCGCCGATGCAACCGCAAAGTTTAGTTGGAACGCGCGTGTCGATGTAACAAAACAGGTAGGCAACTACGGAACCCTACACTGCAAGTGCTCCGACACGTATTTGGCCGGTTTTTTCCATATAAAATTTGACATTTACATCAACCTAACGCATTGTACGTACGTTAGGTGCATGTAAATGTCAATTTTTATACGGAAAATCTGATCAGAGGTCTAATCAGTACCTAATCACGCAACGTTTCGAACGCGCGTTACGACATTCGAAATGTCATTTTCCATACAAATTTTGACATTTAGATCTACCGAACGCATTTTACGTACGTAACATGATTACTGATTACCCCTCTGATCTGACAATCGGTCAGGCCGTCAGCGCGACAGTGTGTTGCCGACGGATGTCTACATAGCAGCTCTATCGCAGCGGATTGGTTATGGATCGAGTCTAGGACGCGTGATTAATAGAGTCGTAGAGTATTGCGGGGAAAGACGCTTTACTCAAAGGATTTTTTTGTAACATACGCACTAGAAAACCATGTAAGAATTCATTATCATCAATATCATATCAGTCGAAAGACTTCCACTGCTGGAACACAAAGAGTGCCAAAGTGATCGACGCTCTACGTGTAGTAGCTACAGTGGACCTCTCCGCTCATGCTTGTCGATATTAAACGTCTGCGTGAGACTTTCTGTCATTCTTGTCAAGAAATAAAGTTTTTTTTTACATTAGGGAAATGGCTTTACGAATCCCGCCCGGCACGGGGAGGGAGGCAGGGCGGGTATGACGGACTAACCGAGGCAGAAGCTTTGGACTACCGTCTGAAAACCTAACGAGTGCCAGCTCCATCTTAAAGGTAGAATCAGACGGTTCACTTGAATGAATGTTCACTCGAGTGAATGCTTCATTTTTCTTTCATGTTTTGTTTCACTTTTCATTCAGACTTGTCACTTTGAGTGAAAGATGCAAAAAGAAAAAGACAATAAAAGAAAAGTGAACCGTCTGATTCTACCTTAAGGTAGGGGCGCCACGGGACCGCTTTACGCATTCGACCACGTGGTCAAGAAATAAACCTACGAATTGTATCGTTTTTGTCTTGGGGTCTAATATATTAATGGGTAATTAAAGCACGTTCATACATTTAGCTGCGTGTAGAGAGAGAAAGGTAAAAACTCGTGTGAATCACTACCATAATGTAAACAAGCCGAATACACAAGCATGAATGAGAGACAGGGATTTGCACCATACTTCAATTGAGATATTTTAGGGGTTCTGAAGTGAACTGCGAAGTAGTGATGAATTAGGTACAAGAAGAAATACAAAAAATACGAGTAAATTTTTCTATTTTTAGGGTAAATTCTAGTTGAATTAAACGTCATTCGAGTGGTCCCTCTGTGCCGCTGGTCTGCGGCCGAGGTCTCGGGTGTCTCCGCTGCACTAATTGGATGTGTCTGTGTTGACAGCGTAGGCGCAGGCGTTCCTCCGACATTGTGTAGGGTTTACTAACTGGAGCTCTGAACCAGTCGCACAACTACAGAATAAAATGAACGCTCCGATTGTGGAATGGGTTCCCTTACCGCGGTTTTCCCGAGGGATAACAGTATGGGGTTTCTTTAAGAAAGGAGGGTACAGGTTTTTGAGATATAACCTGGCAATCACTAAATTTCATTTCTAACTGTAAGGTAAACGTCCGAAAGCTTGACGCTGTACTAGTATATGGCATGGGCACTCTATGTCACAGCGATATGAGTTAAATTCAAACTAAGAGTATTATTCTTCATTCAAATTTAAGCCATGTCACTTTGACATAGAGTGCCCAAGTGCCCATGCCATATACTTACATAGTATTACAGCGTCGAGCACTCAGACCACGGATATACACTTGATACTCGTAACTTAAACACACATGAAAACCGTCACTCTTTTCTACCTACGGTGACGTCACGCGGGCGAATTAGTGATGTGAATTCCCCGTTGTCCGCGTAAAATCGATTCTGCAATAAGGCATTTTCTTAATATTCACGGACAACCGGCTAAAACAACGGACGCGCGCGGAATGTCGGTCGGAGCGCCAACGAGCTGTCGTGATGCCTAAGACCTGGTATGCGCATCTTCGACCTAAACGGATGTCTGGCATCGTTTTGACACCCCGCCCGCAACCCCGCATAATGGCCATGGCACCCATTTTGTGGGGCCATTCTGTGGGGCCATTCTATGGGGCCATTCTGTGGGGCCATTGTGTGGGGCCATTCTGTGGGGCCATTCTGTGGGGCCATTTTGTGGGGCCATTTTGCGGCGCTACTTAGACTTCTATGGTTTTTTCGTTGCCTGATTTCATTTCATTTCATAGGTAACTGTGTCATAATACGAAAAGCAGTAAACAGAAGCCAGTTATTTTGTATAATAAAACACAAATATTGCTGAGTATTATATTTCTTTACACAAAACATTAAAATATATGTAACCAGGATGTGTATCTGAAAACATTATCGTCCTAATATATTTTTATTACTTATTACATGTTGACTTTAAATTTTACTCAAAGCTTGTAAATAATTTAATTTCGTTAGACTAGAATTTCTCTACTTATAACATGAACAATTTATAACTGGATACTGTGCGAAATTTGACAGTGATATAACCTCATGACGAGCTGGTTGCCATAACATTAACCGGTTAACCTAACAGTTACGCTCACGTTATGACAAGGCTGTGTCACTGTTAGGAGTCCCCGGCACGGTCCATTCAAGTCGACTCTCCGAATCTTCATACAAACGAAGTTTGGTTTCACATTTTAAAACGTCGTACTGGAATTACATGAAACTTTTTATACACAGTGGGATCCATATATACAGGTTGTAATATTAATTTTAATCATCCAGCCAAGTGACCGCCATGACCGTTAACCGCCATCTTTTGTAGGTACATATAAACTCTAACCGGGTGAATGAACTACGCTCCGCGCGCCATACAGGATTTTTCAAACTTTTATTACTAAAAGCTTAACTAATACATTTTTATTTCCACGAATGATAAGAAAGTTTTGGATACTTTAAGTGGGGTTCGGCTCTAAGACGGTTAACACGTTGTACCGAACTATTAGTTTATGTTGCTATAAATTATAACAGAAACTTAATTTTTAAAAAATGGTGATTCTTAGAGACTTTGTATGAAAAGCATTCTAATCGCTCCATTTTTTTTTCTTTTAAAATTTCTAGCAATAGAGGCTACGGGTCAAATTGATTCGTTTGGCCTAAAGATCAATCGTACCGATTTTCAAAACTTTAACACTTTTTGCCGCATATTTTGGCGTCCCACTAGCACTATAAACAATACAAGGTTAAGCCCTATACATTGTTGTAAAGTGTACTTATTGTTGTTTTGGTGATCAAAACACTACTTATCATCGTCTACTTCACCTGTCACCTTGACACCCTGTATATTTTTTGACTCTTAATGTATTGCACATACGATATTCTTACATCACTACTAAGGTAAAAGTCCCAATGGTTGAGACTTTCTTTTCAATAATTGACCTTCTTCGATTTGATACACAGAACAAATACAAAGGAAAAATAAACAATCGTCTTAAGCCCAAGACAGGACTCGAACCTGCCCAGCTGTATTGCCGGTACAGCGTCTTCCAACTGAGCCACCCAGACATTGACTGGCGACCGCGTGTCTTTGCATGAAATTTGCCGCTACTACATACTGTATTTTCTTGAAAAGCTCACAGCTTTCAAGAAATAAAGAAGAAGAAAGAAACAAATTAATTTGTGACAAACACAGATAATATAGGGAAATAGTAAATAAAAATAGGATGAACACTGTTTGTCACAAAAGGGGCACAGCTCAGCATGAAGCTGGCAAAGCCAGCGCTGTTCTTCGACGCTCTATACTAGCCGATTATAATCAGGCTGAAAGGCTTTGGTGTTAAGACGATGATCGTTTATTTTTCCATTATATTGGTTCTCTGTATCACATCTTTTAAGATTTGATCGTGGTAACTTCAACGTAAAATTGACACGAAATAATAGTATTTAATAAAAAACTTGGTTCCGTTAAAAGGTTATTGTTCATCTCTTTTAGGATTTGGGATGAATTAAGATTAAATGTGTCAAGTAATCAGTCAGTGTCGAGCATTGGGACGTTTACCTTACCTATATTAGGCATTTTAAATTACGCGTTAAATATCAAGTCTTGTATTCGAGTACTTAAAATTAAGTATTGCATAATTACGTGTACCTATACGAGTTTCCTACATGGCCATGTAAACTGACTGATTTGAATGAAAGTCTAGCGTAAATTGTTTATAGGTAGTTATGCGCTGGGTGCGTAAAGTTTGATGTAACTTTATTTCGCATAAAACTGTTTGGCATAATATCTTTTGCGGTATTTATCGACTATTTCCTTTTTTATAAAATTGACATAAGCATAACCTATCCTGGGGCCGTAGACAAGGTTACATGCAATCGACAAGCGCTAACGCCAATAGAAAATAATGAAATGTATGGGAATGACAGATGCCGACAATAGTTATTAGTGCAACAAGAGAGCAGTTTGTTTTTGCTGTGAGTGCTAATTTTGGGTCCTGAGGAAGCGAAAGATTCTAAAATTGAATCACGAGCGTAGCGAGTCATTCAAAGTTTGAATCTTGAACGCAGCGAAGGACTGAAAAGCACGAGATGCAAATACTTTGCTCTCGAGTAACACATACAACTTTTCACCTCAGCAGTGAGAACATATTCACATCAAAAGATATATCATAGTATCACGTGCCTATTCGTTTCAGGATTATTCAGGAAGACAACTTAATTAGGCGTTAGTTACTGCTTGTTTTAATTTAACTCCTCAGCGCCGGCCGCGCCGTTAGTCAGTACTAGAAAGGCGCGACAAGGCGCGAGAAACTAAGAAATATTTTAGTATCTAAGTATACGAGTGTCGCGTGACACTAACACATCACTAAATACTGTTAAAATTCATAGATTTTACTCATATCTTCGAGATATTTTTGAAATATTTATGATTATCACAAGGGCACACATTTATAGCGTATTACGTGTATCTCGCGTGCACACCAAAAACTAGCCGTAGGTACTGTTGTTAAAATACTGCCTTCGTCACGTCACTGACTTCACTATATTTCCTAGTTAGATAGAGAATTGATTTATCCCAGTAGTTTTTATATTTAAACCAATATCAATAATGCAAGAATGAAGAAGGATATACCAGGATATACATAATTAAATCTCAAACAAATTAACAGCGCGCTACTTTTTTAAAGGGGCGGGGCCCCGCGCTTGTGTTCGGAAACTGCATCTGTGGTATACGATCATAAAATTTAAGATTGTTTAAACTAGAATTATTAATTAGCTAGCATAATAAAATTCATGTTTACCTATTTGTTATGAAAAACGGAGTTTATTCTGAGATCTTTTATTTGAGTGTGCTTCAATTTAAAATTCCTTTGTATAATTATTTTGGTAATTTAAACTTGTCAATTTGATAGTTTTCGAACGTGCTACTTGTTATCCGCTTTTTTGGGGGTCTACTTTGAAATTCGATGTCCGAACTATGGATCGACCTATGTCTGACCAGTGACATACAAACTAGAAATAAAAATAAATTGGCGATTCCAAGATTACGTTTAAATCGAGTAAATAATATGTCATTTATGGGGAACAGTGTGCGCTTTTATAATAAGTTACCATCTAATTTAACGAAATTGTCAATGAATAAATTCAGGTCAACTTTTAAACGACAGCTTTTACAGAAAGCTTATTATACTGTAAAGGAATTCGTAGAAGATAAGGATTCATTTATGTTAAAATAGAATATATAGCTATAAGATGACATGTAAAAGAGCTAGCATAAGCCTATTTACAGAATAAATATTTTGATTTTGATTTGATTTGATTGATTGATTTGATCTGCCTTTTTCTTTTTTCGTAACGGAATGAAAGGGATAGTGCTAATAGAGTTCAAATATTCTGAACTTGTAATAGACCCCACACGACTAAATGTCAGTGCTCTGCTCTAAAATTAAAAAGCTACTTTACGTCACACCTGGCCACAATGCGAGTTTTACTGCACGCTGCGCGTATGGGAAAACTCGGATTGTGGCCAGGTGAAGACGTAAAATTTTGTACGCAACACGGGCTGTAATTCGTAAAGCCCCAGAGAGCATATTTATGGCCCTCACCTTCGGTTCGGGCCACAAACACCTGCGATCTGGGGCATTTACGAATTCACCGCCCTAGTTACGTAATGTACTATTGTCTCACGGAGTGAGCAAAATCGCATTTTGCACACTGTTTTCACGCAGCAAAATATGCTTGTTCGAACTGCTGAGGTGAAATAGTTATTTACGATACAAGTGCCGAAAATAGGAAGTTCGCAACGAGTGGTGATAAATTAAAACACGACCGAAGGGAGTGTTTTAAATCGTCACGAGTTGCGAATTAACTATTCGCACGTGTATCGTACAACGTTTTACTGTACATATGGCTCTTTAAAGTTTCGACATATGCACGAAAAGTGCTCTTTTCCGCACTAGTGCGGGAAAGTAGCACCATATGTACTGTAAAACACTTTTCGTTAACATCTGTCCTTCCCATACATTTTATTAGTTTCTATTGACGTTAGCGCTTGTCGATTGTAACCTTGTCTATTCCACACTTGCCCCCTGATTTATTCCACAGAAATAATATAGACAAATAAAATGTAAAGTTGCAAATTAAATCGTATTACGTCATACATATGTGAAATTATGGCCTACGTTACAAAAAAATTATAGACGTATCTTATTATCAAACGTCTTGCACCTTTATGAACTGAATTGATTTACCTATAGGGTATTTTTGACAGTGCACATTTGATTATATGACTAAGTATAGTGAGTATGGTCTATGGTTGAACAATTGCATAACTGGCATACTATTAATTGCACTCTATAGAAATAACATGAAGATCTTATGGAAATTAAGATAATATGCTTATTATATACTTATTTACACAGCACATTATTTACACTCATTTTTTTATCAGTCAACATCTGCATCATCATAATTACACCCGAGAGAGAATAAAGTCCAACCCTGCTGGCCCAGTGCAGCTTGGGGACTTCACAACCTTATGAAAATGACTTAATGAATCGATACACTTTTCATCATCATCCTATTTGTCCGGCACATACCTCCTCATGGGTTCATATACTGGCCCAGTGCGGGTTGGGAACTTCACATACCCTATACACCTATTAAAGTAGAAAGATTACCTGACATAGAAGCACCGAGCGTCCCCCAATAAAACATGTAGGTATATAAATAACATATTATAAGGTTTGCGACAGCAAGATTTTACTCGGTAAAACCCTGGCGATAACCAGTCATTGGTGGATTTTCCATGCTTCTATGTCAAATCTTAATTCCTGTCTACAGTATGATTTACAGTAAACCGTTATGTGCCCGTTGCAAATCGCTTACCCGTGTACCGGCAGGCAAATGGTGACACCCGTCAAAATGCGTTGCGAAACAGACGTATGTGACTGAGACGGACACGGTATGTAGTCGGGTTATATGTTCCGGCGTCGACCCGGGAACGAAAAGGTCTGCACCATCCAATTGCTCCTTAATAATTACTTAATTTTTGCTCAGTGGACGTGGCGCAAGCAACATCTCCTGCCAGCATCTCCTGATGCTGCCTCGTAGAGAGGCGAAACACGTGTCGAGGTTTTGTCATTATTGGTGGTGGTTTGCTGTAGTCATTTGCATGTTTGCACGTGCAGAGGGAGGGTGGGCACATTAACCGCATGCCAAACTACGCAATTGCACTGCATTGTGACTGTCACAAACAATTTATTCCGTCTGATTATATGGACAAGCGTCGGCTTCTCGGCTCGGTCCTGCCCCCCTATTCTGTAACTTTTTAAGCTCACCTCAAACGCTCACCCACAATATATATCTTAACACTGCGATACGTAGTAACCAAGCGTAGGTAGAGGTCTAGTTTCGTGACGGGTGAGCTACGGGGTGAGCGGCATTAACGTCTAGCGAATAACAGCCCTGGTTCAGGATCGCGACGGAGAATTATTAAATTCAATCTCACTTTTCCTAAACCTTGACAATGTCTTCTATCTTCTATTGTAACTGCAACTTCTTCTATTGTAACTTCAGCCCTGATGCGAATACCAACACATTTTATTCATCTGTAACAATCAACATTTTTCCATTAATGATGTATATCTAAATATATTTTTAAGAAACTTCACGGGACTGAAGAGCTGGCAGCTTTCTCGACGTTATACAACCATTAATAATAAGCGTTGCGAATTCAGTTAAGAAATGCTACCAGGTTCATAGGCCACCCTAAGATGCTGGCAGCCGAGAGGGCCCAATAAAAAAATGCTTTCGTTTTAAAATAACGTAGATACATTAGAATGTATCTGACATTAGAATTTTCTATATCTGTATTGTATAATTGTAATAAACATGTCTTTGAAAATAAAGCCACTCCAACTTTTGGATAAGTATTTATTTTATTAACCCCCGACGCAAAAAGAGGGGTGTTATAAGTTTAACGTGTCTGCGTGTCTGTGTATCTGTGTATCTGTCTGTGGTAGCGTAGCTCCCTAACGGATGGACCGATTTGAATGCGATTTTTTTGTGTCATAGATAATTTCATCCCGAGTGTTCTTAGCCATGTTTCATGAAAATCTGTTCAGCCGTTTTTGAGATATTGGACTTTGAAATGAAAATGTCGGGGGTTTTTCAACTTTTCTGGGAAACTGGGAAACGCAAGATGAGAGATCCGCACTACAGCCTACGAATTGATGATACTTTAGTTAGTTCTGACCACCAAGTTGCGGATCATTTTGAGCGGTTCTTTTCTAACGTACCCGTTGAGACCACGAAGTCTTTAAACTCATCACCAGATGTCGCTGAATCGTTATTGAAAGCAAATGTAACGGAATGCACAGAAATCTTTAGATTCAGTCACGTGACCCCACTTATTCTTATAAAAGCGTTTAAATTGTTGAACTTAAAGAAGACTGAATATCTTTGGGGCCTTTCAGTCAAAGTCTTACATTCCATTGTAGAATCAATTGCACCTTTCTTAGCTAATATTTTCAATAAATGTATTGATACTGGAGTATTTCCTGACCTCATGAAACACAGTAAAATTATCCCGTTGTTTAAATCAGGAACGACAACTGACCCTACCAACTTCAGGCCAATATCAATACTACCGGCACTAAGCAAAGTTTTTGAGAAGCTTATTCTCCATCAGCTTATGTCCGACTTTAGTTGCAATAAACTGCTCAATACCAATCAGTTCGGATTCACTAAGGGTCGCTCTACCACCGATGCCCGTGTGGTACTAATTAAACATATTTTTGATGCCTGGGAAGAGGCTCAAGATGCTATTGGAGTGTTCTGTGATTTATCAAAGGCATTTGATTGCGTTGATCAGGAGAACTTAATCAGAAAGTTGAAACATTATGGAATTAAAAACGGTGCTCTTGATCTTGTGACATCGTATCTCTCGGAGAGAACACAACGAGTAGTCATCAATGGAACCCAATCAGCAGGGACAACTGTTGCTCTTGGTGTTCCCCAAGGCTCGATTCTGGGTCCGTTTTTGTTTCTGATTTACATCAATTACCTACCAAATATGTTGCAAAATAAACATGATATAGTGTTATTCGCAGAAGACAAGTCGCTTATCTTCAAGGTAGACAGGAAAGAGGAAAACTTCGATGATATTAATGATGCACTCAACACTGTTGTGAAATGGTTTACAGCAAATAATTTACTGCTAAATTCCAAGAAAACAAAGTGTATCAGATTCACTTTACCTAATGTCAAGCAGGTAAACAATACCAAGATCAAATTAAAGGGTGATGAACTGGAAATTGAAGATAGAACAGTGTTTTTAGGTATCACCTTGGACTCAAAACTACAATGGCATGCACATATCACCGCCCTAGCCGGAAAACTTAGTTCGGCAGCCTATGCAGTAAGACGCATAAGACAGTTAACAAACGTTGAGACCGCCAGGCTGGTGTACTACAGTTACTTCCACAGTGTTATGTCCTACGGAATCCTGTTGTGGGGGAAAGCAGCTGATATCCAGACCATATTCGTGCTACAGAAACGCGCTGTGCGATCCATATACGAACTAAAAGCTCGAGAATCTCTCAGGGACAAATTTAAGGAGGCAAACATTCTTACTGTAGCATGCCAATACATTCTTGAGAATATCATGTATGTGCGGAAAAACCTTCACGAGTTCAAACTCAACAGCGATATCCACGACTTCAACACCAGAAGTAAAAACAAGATCGCAGTGAAGGCCAGTCGTCTCCGCAAGGTTAGCACGTCGTTCGTGGGGAACTGCATACGTTTTTATAATAAAATACCCCCCGAAATTGTTAATTTACCGTTCAGTCAATTTAAGTCTCATGTTAAAAGTAATTTGCTAAGCAAGGCGTATTATACAGTCAACGATTTCTTAAACGACAAAAATGCCTTTAAGCCAGTAGTAGGCTAATTCTATTAGGAATATACCTAAATACACATTATAAGTACCTACCTGAAATAATTGTTCCATTTTATGTAAGAAGAGAGCACGTAATGCTGTTTCTCGCCGAGCAAGTCGCTTATTAATCTTTGTTCTTAACACTGTCCGGTGGCTTGAATATGTCATGCTCGCTTAAAGGGCTTTGCTTACGGTGGCGTCGTTGATCGGGTCGCCACCTTCCCTAACATATGGTTGAGGGAGGCGATGGCTGAGATATGCGTCATACTCGTGATCGGGTGCTGTTTGTGGAGTCCGGACTGTTCATGCTTGCAAGGGCATAGTACCTAACTTCTTAAATACTAGTGTTATTTTATTATTATTGTATTGACGAGAGACATCATTCCGATCTTGACACGTTTTATTGTTATTGACCATGTACATCACTGACAATATTACATTAATATTACTTTTTTTATTGTTTTGTTTGGACGCTTAGAGACCGTATACATCTCTACGAACATTGAATAATTATTAATTGTACTTGGACGCTCAGAGACCTTATACATCTCTGGAATACTGAATTAATATCATTAACTTTCTGTTAATGCACAGACCTTATCCTAATCGAATGTAATGGTCATATTTTGTTTTGTTTTCATTAACTTTGTGACATTTAGTGTGTTGTTATATCAGTCCTTAATGTGCAAATTTTAAATTATTATTGTGTAAGATTATTATTCTTTTATTGTAAGATTATTATTTTTATTGTAAATTACCGTTTGACATGTAAAAGTGCCCTTGTGGCCTATTTGCAGAATAAATAATTTGAATTTGAAATTTGAATTTCTAAGTTGTAGTTATGAGTCATTTGAGTAAACGCTCAATACGTATTTTTATCAGGCCCATTACTTTATATTTTAAATTATAACTCACATGCTTTTGCCCGCGACTCCGCCCGCGTGGTATTCGTTTATATCGTAGCTCCATACTGACCTTCATCCCCCATTTCACCCCCTCCAGGGATGTTTTCTGGGATAAAAACTAACTCCATACCAAATTTCATCTCAATCGGTTCAGCGGTTTAAGCTTTCGCATTTATAATATTAGTATGGATAACACAAATAAAGGTGAACAATAACTACAATAAGTGTGGATAGCAATACAGATATTTACCGAGGCTTTGTTTATTAAGTGAAGCGATTGGAATTTAATACCGCGAGTGAAATTAAATATTGCGCGGAATTAGTAAACTGTTCCAGATTCTCGCGAAATACGTAAACTGAAATAAAACGTTTGGTTAGGTGCGAGATCGTTAAATGCTATGCAGTTTTATAGGGATTTTAGGCACTGTTGTAGATTATGAAATAACTGTAATAACATTATGCGTTTAATAATAAAGTTTTGTGAGTTCACATATTATTGATCACTTTAGTCCGTGCGCATATCTTCGGTTTCCAATTTCGACGGATCGTAGTTAGGTAGTACGGGTTTGAGGTATTATATAAAATGTCATAATTCATACAATTATACATTTTCATGGTAATATTAATACCTTTGATAAAAATGCACGATCTAAAATTCGTTCCTCAGGGAGTTCAATATATACATAATCATTTTGGGTACCTAGTAGTGAAATCCGATATGATATTGAAGTTCACGCGGATGAAGTTATTGTCAAAATTAAAAGGGAGTTTAGAACCAATATTATAAAAGAGGTATTATTTGTGACTACTCATTCGAGTTCTAGATTAATTTTACCCTTTTGTCCTTTATGATGGAGATAGGCTATGTTTTATCCCGCAACTTCGATTATCCCAGAATAACTTTTCAAACCAGTCTACTCATACATGTGTACAACTGACGCACGCGTATAAATTTAAAAGCGAACACAGCAAAGTTACCCATTAAATAATTATAAAAATCCTCATCAAACACTAATCGCAGTTCGATCCGACGAGCGTTTAACGAGCAGTTCCACCGGGCGTGACGTCACGTCCGCTAACTGCCGTTTAACACGACCACCGGCTTCAGTTGCGGGACTTAAGGCTGTGGCCGATACGGCAGCAGGAGAACGATTTTTGACTTTCGACCGCTCGACTCTTTTACTCGAAAATGGTCAATTGCTATAAAATGCTATTTTGAAATTGCGACGTCAAGTGGTCCATTACACTCGCATTTGTACTCGTATCTATACTCGTATTCAATTTTCGAGCGCTCGAATCGAAAGTCAAAAATCGGCCGCCATATTGATACATTGAAATAAACTTGGTTACATTTACACTAATCATGTTAAGGCTACTTTCGAATTTGGCTGGCCGAAGTCTGTATGCGGTATTTTGCACTTTACGGAGCTTACGGATGTTGCCCAGATTTGCTTATTTTTCAGTATGCTCCGCCAAGCCACGAGAATATTTCCACATTTTCTTACAATTTACCACATGAACTGATTTCCGATAGCTAATGCGTTGATTACTATAGAAAAAAACCGAATCGCTGTATGTGGGCCGATAATATTTGAGGACTTTCGTCGATTCTCCAAGATCATCACCAATGACACTTCATTAGTTCCTATTTCAACGGAATCTTAAATTAGAACCTGTGACGTACTTTTGCAATTTTAAGTACATAATTGAGGAATTCGAGAAGTCATTTGTGGTCTTAATCATCAATTCCTCGCCACCAAATTAATGATTTTCGGTTGTAAATACACTAGTTATAATAGAAAATACCAAAATTACAACACGCGTGCCTAATAAAATTGAGGAGTTCCCTCAATTCCTCATAGATCGCATCATCTAACTTAATTAGAAAAAATGGGACCTACCTGGAAGCATATACATACGAACAAAAAAAAATTCGAATTGGCTCATCAATGACGGAGTTCTGAGGTAACAAACATAGAATAAAAAAAACATAAAAAAAAATTACAACCGAATTGAGAACCTCCTCATTTTGTTTGAAGTCGGTTAAAAACAACGTTTTAACCTTTTAACCGGCTTCAATTCAGTACTCTGCCAAGCCACAAGAACATTTCCACATTTTCTTTCCACTACATCTATTACAGATTGGGTTTTTTTCTGTAATAGTAATTCTAAAACCTTCGGCACTTCATTAGATGCTATTTCAACGGAATCATATCAAAATCTGTTCCAGGACATGACAGAGACATCTGTGGTCTTCATTATTAGTTTTACTTCACCACATTTGTGATTTCCGGATGTAAATACACAAGTTATAATAGAAAATACCATAACTGCTACATGCGTGCCTAATAATATTTGAGTTTCCTCAATTCCCCATGGATCTCATCATCTAACTGGATTTTTGAAAAGATTGCGACCAATATGGAAAAATAAAGGTAACATAAAAGGCTTAGAGTGACCCGTGTAAATTCCTTCAGCGAGCAAAAGCAAAAATCCAACTCAATCGCTACTTGAGGAGAGCCCTAGTAAAGGGTGCCTGGCGACACACGTATTGTCTCATCTACATTATAACCGGTAAGGTAATGTATCCTATCAGATATCACAGCCATATCTAATAGAAGTTATAGTAAGCTTAACGTTGTGCATCCTAAAGAACGCAGGGGTCCACTTGCTTCGTAGCCCCAAGTGTTTGTTGTTTGTTACCCATGTTTAATTAATTATGGCTGTATACATATGGTCCTGCTCATCGATTTCGATGACGGCGACCCTAGCAATGACGGATTTGTCCTATTCTGAGCACTGATGTGGCTGGCTTGGCCAAACTTACTCTTAAAAACTCTATTACATGAGGTACAGTAAAGTTGGCTATAATAACTTATTTACATGCATGAGTTGATATTACACATTTGAATTTATTTTATCCGCTGCATTCCAGCCGTGGCCTTACGTATAGCGCAGCGGTGTGACAGTTCAGAAGTACCGCACGCGATTGTGTATTTCAGTTACGCTGTACCTAATTGAAAATGTATTGATTTATTTATTTATAGGTCAGTTTGGTTAAGCTCACTACAATCGGTTCAATATATAACACCGACGTGTTGTCATTCTAACTATAGCTAGTTGTTGTGACAAATTGCTAGGTGTGTGTCGCCTTTATCGTACGTAGGATAACTGGGCAACGCAACACTGGGTTGGAATTGAGATGGAAACTAGTATTGTGAACATGGCGCGTCCGTCACTTGAAACATTTGTAATTGACAGGTGGGTCTGATTTTATTTTTCTCTCAAGACTGGGTGCTGGGACTGAGCGCTAATAATACCCAAAGGTTTGTTATTTATTGCTTCACTGTTATGGTCTGACTGGGTGCTGGAACAACTACTTTCGTTGCCCGTGGACAAACAAATTGACCAATCAAGACAGGAATACAAGCGGAGACAGAATAAGAACGTTTGAAATTTGAAACACACCTGAGATCTTATAAGACTCCGTCGGGGCCAATTGTCCCTGACACTGCTCCTGAAATGTGTAAATATGTTCTTTGAGTCATTATATAAAACAGCAGAGTAACAACAAGTAAATGTGTAGTTACAATAGTTTAATCAGAACAACAAGGTGTAGTGATGTAAGAAAAAAGAATATATAGAGTGCCACAAGTATAATTACAAAGAAGGAAAATATAAAGAGATGGCTGCTTTGATGACGCAGTAGGTACATATAAATACGTTTTTCAGTTACTGGGTAAAATCCACGCGCGGGCACTAGCGCTGGCGACGTCGCCCATCGTGGAGGAAACGCAGCGATCGTCTTACCTCACACTATGTAGTTCCGGCCAGGCAGCCTGTCCGGCAGCGCGAAGGGCCACGCCCTAGCGGTAGCGGCGGCGACGTCACCCCGCAGCAGCGCGAGCACGTCGTCGAGGAAACGCAGCGAGCGGCACTCCGCGTCGAGCGCGCGCGCAGCCGCCGCGCAGCGACCGGCGCGCACGCACTGCGCCTAGAAATAACAAGTTTTTATTTTGTATGCTCAGAGCGCTACTTTAAACCAAGCGAACCATATTGTAACCGAGTGGCTGCACCTGAACACTGAACAGTTATTGAAACCAAGAGGTCAATTGGAGACTCGTATTCCAATTTGATCTGATTCCTATTTAAATCTGTTTTGTCTCAAGGCAGATCGACCGCTGTAACATGAGAGTTGTACTTGCGAGGAAACTGGCGCGCAATGGACACCTTCCTAGCTTTATTCCCGGTCGTGCCCTAAAGGAGCCCGGGGCCCGCTTACACACTTAAACCCATTAATCTTTTTCAGATTTTGAATAGGCACTAGTTTTACGAAAGCGACTGCCACCTGACCTTCCAATCCAGAAGGAATATTTGACTTTATTGGGATTAGACATTACGATGGTTTCCTTCACCGAAAAGCTAACGGTACCTAAATATTCCTTAGGTACATACATTCCGAAAAACTCATTGGTAACGTGCCGGGATTCGAACCCACGACCGCCGCTTGACAGCCGCATGCCTGAACCACTATAGTATTAGCATTCCTATTTGCGTTATTTGACAGCTGTCATCCCAGTACAAATTATATCAAATTTGACGTTTATTGTACACTGGGATGACAGCTCTGTCATAATGCAAATAGGAATGCACCAACTATAGGCTACCGATACCGTGTCTTAGGTGAGCAAAAGACATGAAAATCAAGTTTAAATCAATTTAGAATGCATTACGAATATATATAATCGAACCCTGTAAGTTATTGATAATATTGAAATCATAACACGTTATGTTTGGTGAACGAGGTGTCTGGCTCCAACGAAATTAAAACATTTTTAACATCGCCGCGATGCAACGCTGTAAGTGGACCGTGAACAGGTTATGACCAGTTACCATACCTAATTACCATCTATTAATTACCTCGTAATATAGACCTTTATGAGCAGTTTACACGGTATTTCGTTTGGCTCAGTGGCTGCGCTTTGACTGCGAAACTGGAGGACGCAAGTGTGATTAGCGACAGGTACCTATAGTTTGTTTTAGTTAAAATGTCAAATATCTCGTGTCACTTGTTAACGGAACCCTAAAAACCATATGTACTGGGATATGATTATATCGAAGATGAATGCGTAACTGATATCATAGCATTTAACCATGTTTTACAGCAAATAAATGATTTGATTGATTCAGCAAATGCGGGTGGCGCAGGACCGGTCGGTGACGTATCACGAACTGGCAGTGGACCCCTAGCAATCATGTCACGGACCCCTGAGGGGTCCATGGACCACACTTTAAGAAATTTAAAGAAGAGAATAAGAAGAAGAGATTTAAAGCAACTAAAAGTACGGAACACTAATTGCCGAGTTCCGATTCGCACTTGGCAGATTTTTTGCTCTTGATTGTGATTATTTATGACTTAAATTTACTAATTAATTTAAAATGTGCCATCATGTGTCATCTTCAACGTATTATTATGCGAACCACTCTCACTCACGCGTAAAAGAAAGCGTAAAAGCGAGATGCACTGCTAAATAAATGATCATACGAAATCAATGTGATGCCTACCTACAGGAAACAAAAGAATATGAAGTCAATGTTATAATTACATGAAACTGGGTACTGCATGAAATAAGGAAGTTTCTTTAATTAGGTATAAGTTAGCAGTATGTTACTTTATAAAACGAGCGAGCGAAGCGAAAGAAGTTCTGTGCCTCAGCTTGGGTTGAAACTACTTCGTAAGTCTGGATTTCCAGCTATTGTCCTCAACACGAATGCGACCTGTAGAGGAGATTAGCTGGACAGCCGGACATATGAAAGAATTTTGCCCTTTAAGCTGAAACGGGGAACACCGTTCCTAAAAAATATCATCCGAACGACATTCTATTATTTTAACGTTTCTTAGTGGGTAATGATATAACATAGGTACATTGCCGCAAGAATAAAAACCCTATTAATGGTTAACCTTTTTTATTGCCTATTGCATTCTTTATCACTTTTCTTGCGTCAGTATAGTGACGTAGAACATACAAACAAAGAAGCCAATTAAGGAAATTGATGAATGAAATAAGAACGACGATATCTTTTGTTAATTATCATTACCTAACTTACGCAGGCCTCGCCAGCGATGTCGGGACGAGTTAGACTCGTTCTCAAAAGATTGGCCACATGAAGCTCCGAATGGAAAACACTGGAAACGGAAGGGGAGGTCCTTGCCCAGCCGTGGGACACTACAGTCATCCTCCTAGCGTCTTTCCCGGTTGTGCCCCTAAAGGAGCCCGGGGTCCGCTTTGACACCTTATCCCAAGATTTGTCATATGCACTAGTTTTGCGAAAGCGACTGCCATCTGACCTTCCAACCCAGAGGGAAAACTAGACCTTATTAAGATGAGACCGGTCTTTTCCTTCACCGAAAAGCTGACGGTAAATCTTCCGTACATAGGTTCAGAAAAACTCATTCGAACCCAAGGCCGCCGCTGCCTGAACCGCTAGGCTAAAGATGATTTTCCACCGGAGGGGCAAGACGAGACGAGGCGAGGCGAGAATTGAAATTCGTATGGCAAATTCTCGCGCGTGCTCGGTGGAAAACTATTTTCCCTTACTAAAGTGCCACACTTTCAATTCTTGCCTCGCCCCTCCAGTGGAAAATCAGCATAAGGTCTCAGTAACAATAATAATTTTAATATGCAAATGCACAATCTCGAACGTTGTCCGATGAACGGCAATAAACCCTGTTATCAGTTACTATCATTGTAATGCACTGATAACTGTCTGATGGTCGCTGATAAAAAAGTCGGTTGTATGACTAATGTGCATTTGTTTTCTGGACTTTTACGAGCAGTAGGCAATACGCACTTGTGAGTTTAATCTAGCTATGGTGACACATTTTAATGTGGTAGCGTTTATGACATTATTATAACGGAAATTGTATATAGATTTACCTTTACGTTTAGGACGAATCGCAACGATACCTAAATGTTTTGAGAAAAAACAATTGCAGTACCTAATCCTTCCATACTAACATTATAAATGCGAAAGTGTACCCGTCTGTCTGTTACCTCTACACGTTTAAATTGCTGAACCGATTTAGATGAAATTTGGTATATATATAGAGTATAGAGGGAGGCAACAGGCGACCCTCGCGCCGGCAGCTTTCTCGCACAAAGAATCGCAATTGCAGTTCAGCGCGGGAATGCTGCCTGCGTGAGGGGCACCCTGCCAAGAGGCCCAGGTCTTTTATTTAATTAGTGATTTTAATATATTTTTTCTAAGTTTAGGGTTTATATATAGTTATTTTAATTTAATATTAGTTTTAGTATTGTATTTACCTACACTAGTAGTATCAATGTATTTTTTTATCGAATAGAGTATAGAGATAGAGTTGATCGCGGGGAAGGATTAAGGATAGTTTTTATCTCGGAAATTCCTAAGAAGGTGAAATGGGGGTTACAAAAAAGTATGGAGCTATGACATAGGTAAACAAGCTCCACGCGGACCGAGACGCGGGCTGAAGCTAGTTTAAATATAACCAAAATAAAATACTCAAATAATGCCAGAAAAAAAGGGTAAGTTCTACAAGCACTACAATAAATTCTTAATTGTTATAATGACGAGTATTGTTTACCAGACAAAAATACCTACTCGTATAATTACTTTACAATAACTTAATACCGCGAAACATAGGATTCAGAAGTCAACGCAAATACTAGCAAATACGTCGGCTATGCAGCAAAACACTTAAACAATTAGAAATCGCAATCACTCGCAATGCTACAAACATTTGCAGATAGCCGGGAATGTATGTCAGAAGTGGGTGAATTGCAGTAGGTACTTAGTACTTACTAGTCCTGCGGGTCGATTGCGTAGAGTTTCGTACGTTCGTTAGGCAGATCTAAATGAATATTTATATGAGACTGCCTGCCCGGCCCGGCTTCGCACGGATTACCCGTTTTCCCGTAGGAATGAAGCATTTTCCCGCGGTAAAAAGTAGCCTATGTTCAGCAGGGCTAATGCCGGCTTGTAATGGTAAAAGAATTTTTCAAATCGGTCCAGTAGTTTCGGAGCCTATTGAATACAAACACAAACAAACAATCAAATCTTTCCTCTTTATAATATTAGTGTAGAAGTGTAGATGTAGATAATGTCAGTTGATTTATTTTAACGGTCGAAAGGTTACGTAACGACCTCTGCCCAGCTAGCACGATAGGTTTTGTCGTCACGTTTTACGGCGAAAATGTACTGAAATGTCACACAACGATAAAATGTATCATTCTACTTGGCCTGGTCCTCGCCTCTTACGACGTTGGCCGCGGACTGTTATTCGCTACGCGCTAACGCGGCTCACCCCGCCGATCACCCGACACGAAACTAGACCTCTTCATAGTTATTACGCACCGCGGTGTCACGATATATTTGTAGGTGAGCGTTGAGGTGAGCTTAAAACAAGTTACAGAATAGCGATTAGCGACGCGAGCGCGATCTCCATACGCATATCTACGTACATCAAGTCGCCCATAGTTGTACTGAAATCGCAGTCGATAGTCGCGTCGCCAATCGCCCTACCAGAAGGGCACCCGGCCTTATAAAGAAAAAAATAAACGGTTTTTCTGGAATGTTGTCGCTTTTACGGTTGTTAATTTAGTGTAAGCTCACAACCTCTAAACCAAAACAAACAAAATAAACAACTAACGAGCGGAGCTCCTTTCGCAATCTCGTATCTTATCGGAGCGACTCATTCCAAACGCAACACAAATGCAACGGACATACGATGCAAATTTCAAAACAGCGTTAAAGAAAGATACATTTTATGGGAAGGTAAATAGAGGTGGATCATTAAATCTTAAAATAACACGTTGATACGCGTATGTTATTCAAATTGATGTTAATAGATCTAGACGATTCGCGTAGGACAAGGTCACGATCTCAGAGAATAAAATCGAGGACACAACTAAGCTAACTTATTCTATAGATATGAATGGCGAAAAACTGGTCTCAATGTGGAAATGTGGAATACACGCTTCTCATCATGACCCCCTAGCGTTGTTCCCGGTTGTGCCCTAAAACGGCCCGGGGGTCCGCTTTGACGCCTAATCCCAAGATTTGGCATAGGCACTAGTTTTACGAAAGCGACTGCCATCTGACCTCCCAACTTAGAGGAAAAACTAGACCTTATTGGGATTAGACAGGATTCCTTACGATATTATACTTCACCGAAAAGCTAAGCTAAAAGGGTACCTAGGTAAATATTCCGTACATAAGTTCCGAAAAACTTATTGGTACGAGCCGGGATTTGAACCTACGATCGCTGCTTGACAGTCGCATGCCTGAATTAAACCTAGGCTACCGTAGCACTAGAATACACGCTTCACAAACTCAATTCATTTTGAATGTAAAACGCACTCGAAAATCACTGGAATACGAGGCACAATTGTACTAATTTTTAAGACCCATTGTCATTTCCATCCCCCCCAATCCCGATCCCAAATATACAGAGGCCGTTTAGCTAAATGCAAATGAGATTTTTCCGATACCGTCACGCAGTTAAGGCGGTGCATCGGAAATTATCGCGTGCTTTGAAACACCGTTCTGTTCTGACTAGATTAAGAAACAATAAGGTCTGATTTATATACACTTAAATGATTCTTGACTATATGATTGTTCATCTGATTTTATCGATACATGACATGATTGCTTAAAATTTCCTCGATAGAAAAGTTCCTTTTTGACACAGCCTACTCAAACGATACATTATTTTATCATCA
Organism: Epinotia demarniana; assembly: GCA_945867215.1. Taxonomy (NCBI): domain Eukaryota; kingdom Metazoa; phylum Arthropoda; class Insecta; order Lepidoptera; family Tortricidae; genus Epinotia; species Epinotia demarniana. The sequence continues at coordinate 541,536 of OX244264.1, forward strand.
AATATTCATTCATCATACTATGTATTATATCTCCTCAAAAATCTCACTTTATGAAATTTTAATAAAACTTCTTTAAGTTAGGTATTTCTCGAAATTTGTCCAAAACAGCGACTCTCGAAGAGTGTTTACATCTATTTTGCTCGTGAGCGGAAGGCATCAGCGTATCTTTGTCTAGGGGAGGGGGCATGTACGACTCAAATCAAGACATTCCCTTAATTTAGGCGCCGTAGGTTCATGGTCGTCACTCCCTCACACTGAGCATAAGCGTGAGCGAGATGGAAGTGCGTGCTCAGAAGCGCAGATATCATGTTTTTTAATAATAATTTTTTGGCCGTTTAAATTAATAAAAAAGTAATCACTGAGTTCTCTCAAACATTATATGGCCTATTTTTAGAAGCGATTTTAATATTTTTAGCTTTTGCGCATAATTTGTTACAATATTTTAAATGTAATTTAGAACCTTTTAGACCTAAGTTCGTGTTTTTTTTTTCTATGGAGCGAAAATTGCTTAGTCATGTTTCGAAACACTGATCTCCCTGCAGAAAAGCGTCGTATTTTTGGAAACCATATTGTTATAAATAGACGCATTATATTGTTTCAAAAACTCTGTTCGCTTCACTTCGCTGAACCGACGGCGCCTTAACGAAAAAACTCGGCAACCACTTTTTAACTTTGTTAGTTTGTGCATTGAGGTTCAGAATTGCCACCACTGTCATGGCTGACTGGAAGTAAAACAATTAAATATGCGTGCAAAATATCATTCAGGTAGATCACGGAAAATTATGTGATTTATAGTGACAAGTGAAAGACGACCAAAACCAAGGGAACTAATTAAAATTGTTGTGAAAAATGTGCTTTCGGCCCGGTAGTACAATAACACGGAAAATAATGCAAAAATTACACCTAAGGTAGGTACACGCGAATGCTCGACGCTGTACCTACTAGTATATGGCATGGGCACTCTATGTCAAAGTGACATGGCTTAAATTCGAATGAAGAAAAATCCTCTTAGCTCGAATTTAACTCATTTTTTTTGTCATAGAGTGCCCATGCCATAGTATATGTATATTCGAGCACTCGCACGTTTACCTTACAGGAGTTCAGCCTCTGGGCAATATAATGAAAAAAAAAACATATGAACAACTTTTCATCAAATTCAAGAAAGATTTAATTTTTAAGGAAAAGCGCTTCCTTTTAAAGTTGTTATTTCCTTCAAGATTATGTGCCACTTTGACCAAATTAAGTAGAATTATTAATTTTTTATCCTGAATAAATCACCCGACAAATTTAACGCTGAAGTCCAGACCAGCGTAGTCGAGTCGAAATTAATAAGTTTTAGTTCACACAAGTAATTAACAGGAAATTGTAGTAACTACTGACTCTAATTCCCTACTATTTTGTTAAGTTTTACGTCCTTATTATTCTTGTTTTATTTATTGTTATATATTTTTATGGAATTGTGTAATTTAGTATTTGTTTTCCTGACAAAATAGGAACATTAAAAAGCATGTCCTGATTGATATGAACTATTCTAGAAAAGCTCAGATAAATACTTGGTATAATACTAGACCGATTATTGTAATGAACTGCATGTTGTTTAAAATCAGGCAAATCAACTTGCAGTGGTAATATTTATCCGTAGGTCAAGTACCTACACGTTGTGTTCCGCAGATAATGAAGAAGTCAAAATACACTCAAGAACAACGAAAACGGTCAAATCGTATGCATAATGGTAAATGCATGTGCATGGGTGAACCATGCTTGTGGTTAAATGAATTATAATCGACACTAATATTATGAATGCGAAAGTGTGTCGTATCATACGGAATTTATATACAAACTAAAGTACTTGCATACAACGAGCTCCGCACCTCCGTCCGCAGATGTGCGCAGTGTGACATCCGCCTTATAGTTTACTGATAAATATGGTCTGTCAAGTATAGCTGTGTATGGGTGAACCATGTTGGTGACTTACAATAATGTTGTCATAAGTATTATCCTTATTATGACTCACGAGAGTTTAAATTCAACAACGTTCACGTATTATGAGTTTTATGGTGTAGAATTATCATTCAAGGCACTGAAATTTTACATCACTTTATTTGTAAATAGGTCAAACTTATTGTAAATTAGTCAGATTTGTAATAAAGAAGCAAAAGAGTTCAAAAAGCTGTATACTGACTACGAGAAAACAAACTGGAAAGTACCTAACCAGTTTTTTTTTCATATTTATAAATAGGTAGCCCGTAGCTACGGTAGCCTAGTGGTTCAGGCATGCGGCTGTCAAGCGGCGGTCGTGGGTTCGAATCCCGGCTCGTACCAATGAGTTTTTGGGAACTTATGTACGGAATATTTTCCGTTAGCTTTTCGGTGAAGGAAAACATCGTGAGGAAACCGGCCTAATCCCAATAAGATCTAGTTATCCCTCTGGGTTGGAAGGTCAGATAGCAGTCGCTTTCGTAAAACTAGTGCCTATGCCAAATCTTAGGATTAGGTGTCAAAGCGGACACCCGGGCTCGTTGCGGGGCATTTCCGGGAATAGCGCTAGGAGGATGAAATAGGTAGCCCGTGTCAGGCCGAGTATAATTTCGAATCGATTGATAACTCATTTATCAAAATCGCTTCAGTATCTTCCACGCTACGGTGTAACACACGTAAATACAAAGATTGACTGCTAAAAACATATACCTTCCTTTAAAAAAAATAGAACTTGGGACTAAAGCCAGCCCCTCCTTTGCCAAGCAGAAAGTGCAGATGAATGTCAATAACGAGGGACGTTGAAAAACCACTAATGATTTTGTAAAAGCGTTTAAAGCCGGCCGAACCTCAACCAAGAAAACAGTGTCTAAAGTCAGAAAAGCTTGGAAAAAGTGCAAACCCACTCCAAACAGAAGTGGCCAAAAAGGGCCAATCGTCGTGATTTACGAACGCGTCAGAGGTTGCGGTGCGCCACGCGTAGAGCCAGCACCTGCATGTCCTTGTGGATGCCCTGCAGCTCCTTGTGCAGGCCCCGGGACTCCTCAAGCAGTGCATCCAATTTCCTCGCGGCCACCGACAAGCTATCCTCACTCTCACTATCACTTTCCCCCTCCACTGACAACGCGAGCTTCCCTAACCTCTCCCGTTCCACTGCCTCCTTCAAACCCCCTCCACGCTTTATAAACTCTAAGTATATGTCCTTGTTATCGCCAGATTCATCCTCAGCGTCTCGCAACTCATCAGCTAGAGACCGGCCCTTTTTCTGCCGCAGCTTTTCTTCTGGTTCTGGACTGGGTTCTGCGGAGTAAGGCTCTCTATGTTCTCGATGGTACGGCTCTGGAGTAGCTGTGTTCGAGAAACCATAAGGGCTTGGAGACATAAGCGCCCGCTGCAGGAAACGCCTGGTATCCTCGTCAAGCGGCCGTGTCAAGCCTCTCCTAGGCACCGGTCGGACTATAGCTTCCAAGCTGTCTCTCCCAGGATCATCAGGTCTTAGCAGCTCCAGTATCCTCGCTCTTGGTGGTGAGATGGTAGAAGAGACATCGAATTTTGCGACCAGCTTTCCTTTTTCAGGAGACGTATGGATGTCGCCAGTTGGGGTATATGCTCGGAGATTCTCGTTTAGCATGCGGTAGTTCTTGTGCTTGACATTGCCTTCAGGAAGGAGCGCGATGGATGGGCAGTCGTCGGGGTCTGGTTCCGCGATCTCTATGTAACCGGGCGACGGCGACAGCGCGCGCGCATTCATGGCGCCCGCTGCCTGTACACTGGCGCACGCGTTTACTAATTGAATACTTATTTCATGCGTGCGATTAGTGATTGAATATTACGTACAGCGCGTGCTGCGGCGAAGTGCATACTGCCGCCGCGACCACTAATTCAATTTGCTTCTATTTACAGGCTTAAATCACGCAGCTTTAAATAGATTCTATTTTATGACGGTTTTGAACTAACAGTCTTAAATCTGAACGTTTAATAGACGTAATAAACGATGATATGATACAGAGACGTGTCACTTGGTTTCCTTTTGAACGAGTAAGTTATTGATTTGACCTTAATGATTAAAAGACAGACGGACGGAGATAATAAGCTATTTGCATACATGTTTATTTACACGTTTGGCGATATGAGAGACACTATTTCATACATATTATTGTAAATACACAATTGGCTACTTTTCTACGTCTTTAATGATGCTTTTCGAATCAGTTCTTAGAGAGGACAGGGAAATGGGACCAACTCCAATTAACGCAAGGAGGAGTCAAAATCAGACATCTCATTTAAGTTGCTGCTTAGACGTCTTTTGTTTTTTTATTGAAACAAAAACGGTAAGGCTTACTGCCTATACTGAGCATTATTTGTGTTGACCAAATTCCACTAACAGTTTCATAATAAAACATTTTATAAAGTCAGTCACATTAAATAATCAACCGTACCTAATTGAACTTAACGACTCTAATTAACAAATTAATTTCACTTGCATGCGTTACCATTAGAGAAATGATACATACAATTGAAGATTAGATAATACAATAAAAAGCAGACGGTCTTATCGCTAACGAGCAGTCTTTTAGACAACTTTAGGGTGACAGCAATTATACTATACGAAATATCAACAAGTAAGTTACGCTAAGAAGAAATTCGATGATTTATATGAAGTCCCCAATCCACCCGGACCAGGCGCGGGGACTACTGTCCGTTCCCTCTAATTCATGAAAGGAGGCTTGTGCCCAGCAGTGGGACGTATATTAAAGGCTGATGATGATGATGATCATGAAATATTTGGACTGTCTTTAATGTAGTTGAAAACATCCTAAAAATATTAAACAAAATTGCCTTTCTAGCCTAGACACCCTTCTTGAATTCAATTTAGTACTATTCTAAATTGGTACAGTGTTTTTTCCTTCAATTATAAAACGAAAGAAACTCTACCTGCTCTATATTTTCACCGAAGTTTATTCTTTCATTGCAATTTTCTTGTATTGGGCAGATATATCTATCGATCAAACGACCAATATGACAAAGGTCTAATTAACCACCATAAATTATCTAATGAAAATTGAAATAAGGAATCATAATTCAAATTGTTCTACCAATGATGATTTATATGTTGACAAAGCTACTACTCAGAGCAATGACGCGTACTTTGTCGCTGTATCCAATAGGTAACGGATGGCTCGCGGTATTTGACCCCCCGAAGTGTTCTGGAACCGCCCTGTGCAACCCAAACTGAGCCAACTAAGTCCGGGGAGGAAATATGGAATAGGGTAAAAAAAATATACCGCGAGCCATCCGGTTGCTTCTTGCAACTACGCGTCATTGCTTTAACCGTACCAAAGTGACGATGGGATATCCACTAGATGGGGTACATCGAGACCACTGAATAAGTAATAGTACATACTATATATCGAGACCCACAAATCCACAGCAAAACCAATAATTCACACGCAATCATCAATGAATTCCGATCAGAGAAACACTCACTCTCACACACGATTTAGGCCACCTTAATGCAAAGAAATAGAGCCCAATTTAGCTTGGCCGGCTACTCATAACACAAGCGTGTACAAATATCAAGTGTAACACCAAGGCATAGAGTACTAATTAGTTTGTCGAGAAATTAGTGCAGCTGATGTAGTTTGTAGCGTGTACCGTAAGTAAAAGCAGTAAGGTTTATTTTAATTTGTATGTATCGTCTCTAGAAATCGCTACAATTGTGTTGAAGAATGCGGACAGACTAATTGAAAATAGTTTTTATCACGACATTTAAAGTATTTAAACGGAAGTAAACAATACTTTATCGCATCGAATATAAAAAAATATTTTCCATTGTGTTTAGAATTTCAGATGCCTATTATTGATATTTTTTTGAATCAACATTTGTCTCTAACAGTCGGCAAGGCGCTTGTGATTCTAATCCAGTTGCAAGCGTCCATATGCTACGGTGTTTACATACCATAATGCCTCATGCTTGTCTGCTTGAATGAAGCATTTTCCCGCGGTAAAAAGTAGCCTATGTTCAGCAGGGATAATGCCGGCTTGTAATGGTAAAAGAAATTTTCAAATCGGTCCAGTCGTTTCGGAGCCTATTGAATACAAACACAAACAAACAATCAAATCTTTCCTCTTTATAATATTAGTGTAGAAGTGTAGATGTAGATAATGTCAGTTGATTTATTTTAACGGTCGAAAGGTTACGTAACGACCTCTGCCCAGCTAGCACGATAGGTTTTGTCGTCACGTTTTACGGCGAAAATGTACTGAAATGTCACACAACGATAAAATGTATCATTCTACTTGGCCTGGTCCTCGCCTCTTACGACGTTGGCCGCGGACTGTTATTCGCTACGCGCTATCGCGGCTCACCCCGCCGATCACCCGACACGAAACTAGACCTCTTCATAGTTATTACGCACCGCGGTGTCACGATATATTTGTAGGTGAGCGTTGAGGTGAGCTTAAAACAAGTTACAGAATAGCGATTAGCGACGCGAGCGCGATCTCCATACGCATATCTACGTACATCAAGTCGCCCATAGTTGTACTGAAATCGCAGTCGATAGTCGCGTCGCCAATCGCCCTACCAGAAGGGCACCCGGCCTTATAAAGAAAAAAATAAACGTTTTTTCTGGAATATTGTCGCTTTTACGGTTGTTAATTTAGTGTAAGCTCACAACCTCTAAACCAAAACAAACAAAATAAACAACTAACGAGCGGAGCTCCTTTCGCAATCTCGTATCTTATCGGAGCGACTCATTCCAAACGCAACACAAATGCAACGGACATACGATGCAAATTTCAAAACAGCGTTAAAGAAAGATACATTTTATGGGAAGGTAAATAGAGGTGGATCATTAAATCTTAAAATAACACGTTGATACGCGTATGTTATTCAAATTGATGTTAATAGATCTAGACGATTCGCGTAGGACAATGTGGAAATGTGGAATACACGCTTCTCATCATGACCCCCTAGCGTTGTTCCCGGTTGTGCCCTAAAACGGCCCGGGGGTCCGCTTTGACGCCTAATCCCAAGATTTGGCATAGGCACTAGTTTTACGAAAGCGACTGCCATCTGACCTCCCAACTTAGAGGAAAAACTAGACCTTATTGGGATTAGACAGGATTCCTTACGATATTATACTTCACCGAAAAGCTAAGCTAAAAGGGTACCTAGGTAAATATTCCGTACATAAGTTCCGAAAAACTTATTGGTACGAGCCGGGATTTGAACCTACGATCGCTGCTTGACAGTCGCATGCCTGAATTAAACCTAGGCTACCGTAGCACTAGAATACACGCTTCACAAACTCAATTCATTTTGAATGTAAAACGCACTCGAAAATCACTGGAATACGAGGCACAATTGTACTGATTTTTAAGACCCATTGTCATTTCCATCCCCCCCAATCCCGATCCCAAATATACAGAGGCCGTTTAGCTAAATGCAAATGAGATTTTTCCGATACCGTCACGCAGTTAAGGCGGTGCATCGGAAATTATCGCGTGCTTTGAAACACCGTTCTGTTCTGACTAGATTAAGAAACAATAAGGTCTGATTTATATACACTTAAATGATTCTTGACTATATGATTGTTCATCTGATTTTATCGATACATGACATGATTGCTTAAAATTTCCTCGATAGAAAAGTTCCTTTTTGACACAGCCTACTCAAACGATACATTATTTTATCATCAAATATTCATTCATCATACTGTGTATTATATCTCCTCAAAAATCTCACTTTATGAAATTTTAATAAAACTTCTTTAAGTTAGGTATTTCTCGAAATTTGTCCAAAACAGCGACTCTCGAAGAGTGTTTACATCTATTTTGCTCGTGAGCGGAAGGCATCAGCGTGTCTTTGTCTAGGGGAGGGGGCATGTACGACTCAAATCAAGACATTCCCTTAATTTAGGCGCCGTAGGTTCATGGTCGTCACTCCCTCACACTGAGCATAAGCGTGAGCGAGATGGAAGTGCGTGCTCAGAAGCGCAGATATCATGTTTTTTAATAATAATTTTTTGGCCGTTTAAATTAATAAAAAAGTAATCACTGAGTTCTCTCAAACATGATATGGCCTATTTTTAGAAGCGATTTTAATATTTTTAGCTTTTGCGCATAATTTGTTACAATATTTTAAATGTAATTTAGAACCTTTTAGACCTAAGTTCGTGTTTTTTTTTCTATGGAGCGAAAATTGCTTAGTCATGTTTCGAAACACTGATCTCCCTGCAGAAGAGCGTCGTATTTTTGGAAACCATATTGTTATAAATAGACGCATTATATTGTTTCAAAAACTCTGTTCGCTTCACTTCGCTGAACCGACGGCGCCTTAACGAAAAAACTCGGCAACCACTTTTTAACTTTGTTAGTTTGTGCATTGAGGTTCAGAATTGCCACCACTGTCATGGCTGACTGGAAGTAAAACAATTAAATATGCGTGCAAAATATCATTCAGGTAGATCACGGAAAATTATGTGATTTATAGTGACAAGTGAAAGACGACCAAAACCAAGGGAACTAATTAAAATTGTTGTGAAAAATGTGCTTTCGGCCCGGTAGTACAATAACACGGAAAATAATGCAAAAATTACACCTAAGGTAGGTACACGCGAATGCTCGACGCTGTACCTACTAGTATATGGCATGGGCACTCTATGTCAAAGTGACATGGCTTAAATTCGAATGAAGAAAAATCCTCTTAGCTCGAATTTAACTCATTTTTTTTGTCATAGAGTGCCCATGCCATAGTATATGTATATTCGAGCACTCGCACGTTTACCTTACAGGAGTTCAGCCTCTGGGCAATATAATGAAAAAAAAAACATATGAACAACTTTTCATCAAATTCAAGAAAGATTTAATTTTTAAGGAAAAGCGCTTCCTTTTAAAGTTGTTATTTCCTTCAAGATTATGTGCCACTTTGACCAAATTAAGTAGAATTATTAATTTTTTATCCTGAATAAATCACCCGACAAATTTAACGCTGAAGTCCAGACCAGCGTAGTCGAGTCGAAATTAATAAGTTTTAGTTCACACAAGTAATTAACAGGAAATTGTAGTAACTACTGACTCTAATTCCCTACTATTTTGTTAAGTTTTACGTCCTTATTATTCTTGTTTTATTTATTGTTATATATTTTTATGGAATTGTGTAATTTAGTATTTGTTTTCCTGACAAAATAGGAACATTAAAAAGCATGTCCTGATTGATATGAACTATTCTAGAAAAGCTCAGATAAATACTTGGTATAATACTAGACCGATTATTGTAATGAACTGCATGTTGTTTAAAATCAGGCAAATCAACTTGCAGTGGTAATATTTATCCGTAGGTCAAGTACCTACACGTTGTGTTCCGCAGATAATGAAGAAGTCAAAATACACTCAAGAACAACGAAAACGGTCAAATCGTATGCATAATGGTAAATGCATGTGCATGGGTGAACCATGCTTGTGGTTAAATGAATTATAATCGACACTAATATTATGAATGCGAAAGTGTGTCGTATCATACGGAATTTATATACAAACTAAAGTACTTGCATACAACGAGCTCCGCACCTCCGTCCGCAGATGTGCGCAGTGTGACATCCGCCTTATAGTTTACTGATAAATATGGTCTGTCAAGTATAGCTGTGTATGGGTGAACCATGTTGGTGACTTACAATAATGTTGTCATAAGTATTATCCTTATTATGACTCACGAGAGTTTAAATTCAACAACGTTCACGTATTATGAGTTTTATGGTGTAGAATTATCATTCAAGGCACTGAAATTTTACATCACTTTATTTGTAAACTAGCTTTTGCCCGCGGCTTCGCCCGCGTAGTAAAAGTAATTTTCCAATAATTGTTGAATTGCTACGCCGCCTACTAACCTACTACTGCTAACTTCCCCTACTAATAACCCTTCGTCATAACCCATTATGGTAAATTAATTTTTATTTACTATTATATTTATGCCCGTGTGGTGGCAGGTTAGAATTTCACCACCCTCTTTCTTCCCGTGTGTGTCGTAAAAGTCGATTAAGAGAGCAGGGTTGAAGTGTGTTGTGGGTGATGGGCTAACAACCTAAGCAATATCACTTTTTGTCGATCTTTTATACCCACATTTATGCTAAAAGTGGCTCTGGAACATAAAGTTCATGTGCTCTGCCTGCCCCTTTTGGGAATAAAGGCGTCAATGTATGCATGTATGTACGTATTTCTGTTATTAAATTTACAATCATGATTAAGGAGAATCTGTCCTCTGGAATAAAAGCTACTTTATGTTCATGAACATTAATGTTGAAATACCAAAATATCTCCACGAATGTTAAGTCAAATTTGTGGCCTGGACATTGCTATAGGCTTGTTTCCTAAGATTTTTTTTGTATGCTTTTCGAACCAGTATTTAAAATAAATACCCAAAAATTTGTTTTAATTTAACGGCGGCCAAAATGCTTAACATATTAAAAGTAAGCAGATCTTCGTGCAGCACCTTGAATGTACTTATTACGGATGCAGGCACTTTCCCAATGTCTCCTACCCTCCCGTCCCGCCGCGCCGCCCGCACTCGCCTAGGTACCGATTGCTGACGATCGAGATGGCACCGAATACAAACTTTAAAACCTATAATGCGGGTCTCGTTCCATACCTCAAAAGCAAAAATAGAACCCTTATTTATAGGATCACGTGTGGCTGTCTGTCAGTCCGTCTGTTACAACCGATTTGCTACGAAAAAAACTGGACCGATTGAATATTTTCATGAATTTTCATGTCCACAACATTACATTTCAAATCTATGTGATTTTCGTTATTAACGTCCCAAAAAACCGTTATAACAACGCCCATATTGATATTTAGACGCCACGTTGGAATGTAAAATCGTTGTTGTTTTCCTAATCAGCGACCCGATAAACCATAGAAACAATAGATGCCGATGTTGATTTTCAGATTTTGTCACCACATGTCTCCTTTTAGGGGTTGAATTCTCAAAAAACCGGAAACACTTGTTTACTCATTTATCGTTAGGAATTATCCTGTGAATTCTCGAATAAAATTGTCTAACTAATCTTTTTTCTCCATACAAATTTTGGACCTCCTTTTTAACCCCTTTAGGTGTAATTGATTTCAAAAACGCTGAAAGCACTTTATATTAATAAGTAATCTGTCCACAAAGTTTTAAGTACGTAGTAGCTAAAAATAAGTTTCCCTTATACAAAATTTGGACCCTCATTTAACCCTCTTAGCGGTGGAATTTTATAGAACGCTGAAATTACTTTTTTTGTATCCTAATAAGTTATCTTCCTACAAAGTCTCAAGTCTCTAGTTCAATAAATAATGTTTCCCCTCCACAAACATTGCATCCCTATTTAACCCCCTTAGGGGTAGAATTTTCTAAAACGCTCAAAGAACTTTTTTTGTATCTTTATAAGTAATATCCCTACAAAGTTTCAAGTCTTTAGTACAAAAAATCATATTTCTCCCATACAAACTTTGCACCCCTTTTTAACCCCCTTTGGGATAGGATTTCCAAAAGTCCCGTCTTATCCCTCGCCTACGTCATAAAAGGAAGTTCTGGTGTAAATTTCTTGTTTGTAGTCCCAGTTGTTTTGAATACAAACTTTGCACCCTTATTTAATCTCCTTAAGGGTGGAATTTTAAAAACGCTAAGGATATTTATATTTGTATCCTAATAAGTAATCTTCGTACAAAGTTTCAAGTCTCTAGCTCAATAAATAATGTTTACCTCATACAAACATTGCACCCCTATTTGACCCCCTTAGGGGTAGAATTTTCTAAAACGCTGAAAGTACTTTTTTTGTATCTTTATAAGTAATATCCCTACAAAGTTTCAAGTCTCTAATACAAAAAATAATGTTTCTCCCATACAAACTTTGCACCCCTATTTAACACCCATAGGGACAGAATTTCCAAAAATCTTGTCTTATCCCTTGCCTATGTCATAAAAGGAAAATCTGGTGTAAATTTCAAGTTTCTAGATACAGTAGTTTTTAATTCAAATTTAGGTGTAGAATTTTATAAAACGCCGAAAGTACCTTTTTGGTATCAATAAGTAATCCTCCTACAAAGTTTTAAGTCTCTAGTTCAATAAATAATGTTCCCCCATACAAACTTTGGACCCCCATTTCACTCCCTTAGGGATAGCATTTCCAAAAATCCTGTTCTATCCCCTACCAATGTCATAAAAAGAAGTTCTGGTGTAATTTTCAAGTTCCTAGTCCCAGTAGTTTTGAATACAAAATTTGCACCCCTAGTTAATCCCCTTAGGGGTGGAATTTTCTAAAACGCTGAAAGAATTTGTTTTGTATCTTAATAAGTAATATCCCTACAAAGTTTCAAGTCTCTAGTACAAAAAATAATGTTTCACCCATACAAACTTTGCACCCCTATTTAACACCCTTAGGGATAGAATTTCCAAAAATCCCGTCTTAACCCTTGCCTACGTCATAAAAGGAAGGTCTGGTGTAAATTTCAAGTTCCTAGTCTCAGTAGTTTTGAATACAAAATATGCACCCCTATTTAATCCCCTTAGGGGTGGAATTTTCTAAAACGCTGAAATAACTTTTTTTGTATCTTAATAAGTAATATCCCTACAAAGTTTCAAGTCTCTAGTACAAAAATAATGTTTCACCCATACAAACTTTGCACCCCTATTTAACACCCTTAGGGATAGAATTTCCAAAAATCCCGTCTTATCCCTTGCCTACGTCATAAAAGGAAGGTCTGGTGTAAATTTCAAGTTTGTAGTCCCAGTAGTTTTGAATACAAACTTTGCACCCCTATTTAACCCTCTTAGGGGTGGAATTTTGTAAGACGCTGAAAGAACTTTTTTTGTATCTTAATAAGTAATATTCCTACAAAGTTTCAAGTCTCTAGTACAAAAAATAATGTTTCACCCATACAAACTTTGCACCCCTATTTAACACCCTTAGGGATAGAATTTCCATAAATCCCGTCTTATCCCTTGCCTACGTCATAAAAGGAAGGTCTGGTGTAAATTTCAAGTTTGTAGTCCCAGTAGTTTTTAATACAAACTTTGCACCCCTATTTAACCCCCTTAGGGGTGGAATTTTGTAAAACGCTGAAAGTCCTTTTTTTGTATTCTAATAAGTAATCTTCCTGCAAAGTTTCAAGTCTCTAGTTCAATAAATAATGTATCCTCCATACAAACTTTGGACCCTCATTTCACCCCTTTAGAGAAGAAATTTTGAAAAATCCTTTCTTAGTGCTCCCCTACACCTTATAAGGAACCTACGTGCCAAATTTGGAATCTCTAGACCCAGCGGTTTGGGCTGTGCGTTGATATGTCAGTCAGTCAGTCAGTCAGTCAGTCAGTCAGTCAGTCAGTCAGTCAGTCAGTCAGTCAGTCAGTCAGTCAGTCAGTCAGTCAGTCAGTCAGTCAGTCAGTTTCTTCTTTTATATATTTAGATAGGTCAAACTTATTGTAAATTAGTCAGATTTGTAATAAAGAAGCAAAAGAGTTCAAAAAGCTGTATACTGACTACGAGAAAACAAACTGCAAAGTACCTAACCAGTTTTTTTTTCATATTTATAAATAGGTAGCCCGTAGCCACGGTAGCCTAGTGGTTCAGGCATGCGGCTGTCAAGCGGCGGTCGTGGGTTCGAATCCCGGCTCGGACCAATGAGTTTTTTGGAACTTATGAATATTTACCGTTAGCTTTTCGGTGAAGGAAAACATCGTGAGGAAACCGGTCTAATCACAATAAGGTCTAGTTATCCCCCTGGGTTGGAAGGTCAAATAGCAGTCGCTTTCGTAAAACTAGTGCCTAAAGTGGACCCCGGGCTCCTTTCGGGGCATTTCCGGGAATAGCGCTAGGAGGATGAAATAGGTAGCCCGTGTCAGACCGAGTATAATTTCGAATCGATTGATACGTCATTTATCAAAATCGCTTCAGTATCTTCCGCGCTACGGTGTAACACACGTAAATACAAAGATAGACTGCTAAAATCATATCCCTTCCTTAAAAAAAAATAGAACTTGGGACTAAAGCCAGCCCCTCCTTTGCCAAGCAGAAAGTGCAGATGAATGTCAATAACGAGGGACGTTGAAAAACCACTAATGATTTTGTAAAAGCGTTTAAAGCCGGCCGAACCTCAACCAAGAAAACAGTGTCTAAAGTCAGAAAAGCTTGGAAAAAGTGCAAACCCACTCCAAACAGAAGTGGCCAAAAAGGGCCAATCGTCGTGATTTACGAACGCGTCAGAGGTTGCAGCGCGCCACGCGTAGAGCCAGCACCTGCATGTCCTTGTGGATGCCCTGCAGCTCCTTGTGCAGGCCCCGGGACTCCTCAAGCAGTGCATCCAGTTTCCTCGCGGCCACCGACAAGCTGTCCTCACTCTCACTATCACTTTCCCCCTCCACTGACAACGCGAGCTTCCCTAACCTCTCCCGTTCCACTGCCTCCTTCAAACCCCCTCCACGCTTTATAAACTCTAGGTATATGTCCTTGTTATCGCCAGATTCGTCCTCAGCGTCTCGCAACTCATCAGCTAGAGACCGGCCCTTTTTCTGCCGCAGCTTTTCTTCTGGTTCTGGACTGGGTTCTGCGGAGTAAGGCTCTCTATGTTCTCGATGGTACGGCTCTGGAGTAGCTGTGTTCGAGAAACCGTAAGGGCTTGGAGACATAAGCGCCCGCTGCAGGAAACGCCTGGTATCCTCGTCAAGCGGCCGTGTCAAGCCTCTCCTAGGCACCGGTCGGACTATAGCTTCCAAGCTGTCTCTCCCAGGATCATCAGGTCTTAGCAGCTCCAGTATCCTCGCTCTTGGTGGTGAGATGGTAGAAGAGACATCGAATTTTGCGACCAGCTTTCCTTTTTCAGGTGACGTATGGATGTCGCCAGTTGGGGTATATGCTCGGAGATTCTCGTTTAGCATGCGGTAGTTCTTGTGCTTGACATTGCCTTCAGGAAGGAGCGCGATGGATGGGCAGTCGTCGGGGTCTGGTTCCGCGATCTCTATGAAACCGGGCGACGGCGACAGCGCGTGCGCATTCATGGCGGCCGCTGCCTGTACACTGGCGCACGCGTTTACTAATTGAATACTTATTTCATGCGTGCGATTAGTGATTGAATATTACGTACAGCGCGTGCTGCGGCGAAGTGCATACTGCCGCCGTGACCACTAATTCAATTTGCTTCTATTTACAGGCTTAAATCACGCAGCTTTAAATAGATTCTATTTTATGACGGGTTTGAACTAACAGTCTTAAATCTGAACGTTTAATAGGCGTAATAAACGATGATATGATACAGAGACGTGACACTTGGTTTCCTTTTGAATGAGTAAGTTATTGATTTGACCTTAATGATTAAAAGACAGACGGACGGAGATAATAAGCTATTTGCATACATGTTTATTTACACGTTTAGCGATATGAGAGACACTATTTCATACCTATTACTTATTGTAAATACACAATTGGGTACTTTTCTACGTCTTTAATTATGCTTTTCGAATCAGTTCTTAGAGAGGACAGGGAAATGGGACCAACTCCAATTAACGCAAGGAGGAGTCAAAATCAGACATCTCATTTAAGTTGCTGCTTAGATGTCTTTTGTTTTTTATTGAAACAAAAACGGTAAGGCTTACTACCTATACTGATCATTATTTGTATCGGCCGAATCGCATCCATTCAAAAAACTACTCTCACGGTAGATTACAATTCCACTAACAGTTTCATAATAAAACATTTTATAAAGTCAGTCACATTAAATAATCAACCGTACCTAATTGAACTTAACGATTCTAATTAACAAATTAATTTCACTTGCATGCGTTACCATTAGAGAAATGATACATACAATTGAAGATTAGATAATACAATAAAAAGCAGACGGTCTTATCGCTAACGAGCGGTCTTTTAGACAACTTTAGGGTGACAGCAATTATACGAAATATCAACAAGTAAGTTACGCTAAGAAGAAATTCGATGATTTATATGAAGTCCCCAATCCACCCGGACCAGGCGCGGGGACTACTGTCCGTTCCCTCTCATTCATGAAAGGAGGCTTGTGCCCAGCAGTGGGACGTATATTAAAGGCTGATGATGATCATGAAATACTTGGATTGTCTTTAATGTAGTTGAAAACATCCTAAAAATATTAAACAAAATTGCCTTTCTAGCCTAGATACCCTTCTTGAATTCAATTAAGTACTATTCTAAATTGGTACAGTGTTTTTTCCTTCAATTATAAAACGAAAGAAACTCTACCTGCTCTATATTTTCACCGAAGTTTATTCTTTCATTGCAATTTTCTTGTATTGGGCAGATATATCTATCGATCAAACGACCAATATGACAAAGGTCTAATTAACCACCATAAATTATCTAATGAAAATTGAAATAAGGAATCATAATTCAAATTGTTCTACCAATGATGATTTATATGTTGACAAAGCTACTACTCAGAGCAATGACGCGTACTTAGTCGCTGTATCCAATAGGTAACGGATGGCTCGCGGTATTTGACCCCCCGAAGTGTTCTGGAACCGCCCTGTGCAACCCGAACTGAGCCAACTAAGGCCGGGGAGGAAATATGGAAAAGGGTAAAAAATATATACCGCGAGCCATCCGGTTGCTTCTTGCAACTACGCGTCATTGCTTTAACCGTACCAAAGTGACGATGAGATATCCACTAGATTGGTTACCTAGTACATCGAGACCACTGAATAAGTAATAGTACCTACTATATATCGAGACCCACAAATCCACAGCAAAACCAATAATTCACACGCAATCATCAATGAATTCCGATCAGAGAAACACTCATCACTCTCACACAAGATTTAGGCCACCTTAATGCAATGAAATAGAGCCCAATTTAGCTTGGCCGGCTACTCATAACACAAGCGTGTACAAATATCAAGTGTAACACGAAGGCATAGAGTACTAATTAGTTTGTCGAGAAATTAGTGCAGCTGATGTAGTTTGTAGCGTGTACCGTAAATTAAAGCAGTAAGGTTCATTTTAATTTGAATGTATCGTCTCTAGAAATCGCTACAGTTGTGTTGAAGAATGCGGACAGAGTAATTGAAAATAGTTTTTATCACTACATTTAAAGTATTTAAACGGAAGTAAATAATACTTTATCGCATCGAATATAAATATTATTTTCCATTGTGTTTAGAATTTCAGATGCCTATTATTGATATTTTTTTGAATCAACATTTGTCTCTAACAGTCGGCAAGGCGCTTGTGATTCTAATCCAGTTGCAAGCGTCCATATGTCACGGTGTTTACATACCATCATGCCTTATGCTTGTCTGCTTGCTCCTGTCAATTATCTCAGGTGGAATCGCGGCTTAGTATATAACAAGTCGAATCGTGCTCGCGGCATGTAGCAATATCTGTCACATTAATAACTAGTGACTCTGTAAACTGTAGACGGCGTGTTTCTTTCAAACGAATTTAGTAGTTTTATACCTTTTTACGGGAAGCTACGGTAGCCCAGTGGTTCAGGCATGCGGCTGTCAAACGGCGGTCGTGGGTTCGAATCCCGGCTCGTACCAATGAGTTTTTCGGAACTTATGTACGGAATATGATTTCATATTTACCGTTAGCTTTTCGGTGAAGGAAAAACATCGTGAGGAAACCTGCTTACATCTGCGAAGAAATTCAAAGGTGTATGTGAAGTCCACAATCCGCTCTGGGCCAGCGTGGGGACTACTGCCCATTCCCTCTCATACATGAGAGGAGGCCTGTGCCCAGCAGTGGGACGTATATAGGCTGATGATGTGATGTGATACCTTTTTAACCCATGGGGGTTGAATTGAAACTGTGGCCATTATCAAAAAAATTTCGAATTGTCGAGGTAATTATATAAACACATACATTTGTGAATGCGATTAAGTCCGATTTTGTTACAATAATGTGAGAAAGTCGTGGTCATTTGAAAAAATAATCGAAAATTGATGTGACAAAAAGATATATTTGTGCCTATAAATGATTGAACCTGCTTAAAAAAAATCACGAAAATCGGTGCAGAACTGCAGCCTGTAGTCTGAACTGCATTCGGAAATCCAAACATACGAAAGATGGATTTGGGCCAAGCTGGAACGGACCGGCTTCGGCAATAGTCTCGATTGGTTTGTTCTGCCAATCTGATGCTTAGTCTCTTTTCCTCTTCAATTCGTAAAAAGATAAGTTTCATGGCCCTGATTCTGGTTAAACAATCAAAATGAAAGGGTTCCAGAATTAAGTCTGTCAGTCTTTGAACCCGTGAAAGTGCAACATATGAGCAACCCACAGCAAGTTCTCTAGACCCAAGTTCAACCACTACCCTTGGTAAAGTCAAGCCCTGCGACTTATGAATGGTCATGGACTGCTCATGACACGCCGACTCAAAATTATTTAGGTTTTTGCTCTCATTTTTTTTCGGTGGTTTAATTCTTTGTTAAAAAGTTATTATTTTTAAATTTTTTGTGGCTTACTTTAGTAAATTACTAACTTAATTACTAGTCACATGCAATATTTTTGATTACTCTCTGCATAATATGTGGTCACACATTTCAATCAGTAAGTGAATAATCAATCATCCCCTGTTTTCCATCCATTAGGGTTGAAATTTTTATTTAAAATTTATGTGGGACCAACTTTGAGGTATACCCTTTCTAATAAAAAAAGAATTATCAAAATCGGACTACTCTGTAAAAAGTTATCCGTGGTCATACATAAAAAAAAAATATATACGCGTTGACTTGAGAACTTCCTCCGTTTTTTTCGTCGGTTGAAAAACGATTTTTCGTCCAAGCTGAAGCATAGACGCTTCGCTCGCTTCGCTCGATCGGTCGATTAGTTGAGCCGTTTGTCTGTCTGTACGATTTACAGTCTGCGATTCATAATGCTTCCTCAACTCGCTTCAAACGTAACAATTTAAATCTGACGTCAGCACGTAATCATGAGACGGCCACGACATACTCTCGATTTTTCTCGCACTATCCGTCTCTCTCTTATTAGAACACTTAGAACAAGAGGTATATAGTGCGAGAAAAATCCAGAGTATGTCGCGGCCGTCGCATGATAGAAGAGCACGGAGTCACAAGCCTAACTTTGAAGTATGTATGTCTGTATGTGGCATCGTAGCTCATAAAAATTCGTAACGTACATTCGGACCGATTATTATCTACGTCTCAATCAAATCGGTCCAGCCGGTTTTGAGATATAGAACTTTGAAATGAAATGACGGGGGTTTTTCAACTTTTTCCAAGTTGTGAATTGATTTGAAGATGATGCGTGGACAGCTATTGACAAACGTAGGTCCCTCTCTCTCAACACAGCGCACCCGCGGGTGCTCTGATGATCTCACCACCACATAGATACCAACAGAGCAAGCTATTATGGCTGCTGTCTTCTGTAAGGTCTAGGTACTTCCCCCGGTTGAACTCCACCAAATACTTGTGCACTAAGGGGCTCTAGCCTCTTCAAAAGCGTCTGAGTTCTAACCAAAGTCGTGCCTCCCCCCTAAACTACATAAAGTACAATCCTGGATTCGCCACTGTACGAGTGAGATGATACTACACCGCGCCCTCTCTAACTTATACTTCGAAGCCACCACAAATAGAGACACGTATATGTACGTCAGCGTCATGTAGTTAGTAGCAGCCAGAGTAGCCAAATATTTCGTAAAACACCGTATTCTTACAGTAATAGACACGTGTATTGAAATATGTAACTCTATGTATGACGCTGGCTACGTAGTACAAAATTGGAAACGCAGTATTAACGAAGAGATTTCACCGAGTCGGAAACAGAAACCAATCGACTGGAAATGTTAGTGAATAACAAATGTTACTGGATATCCTCTCGGTTGTAGTTATGGAGACTGCTAAGTAACAAATTCCGTGTAACAAAGGTACTTACGTAGTTTCTAGACATAGCCTTGCAGCTTCACATTGTAGATACCTAATGTAGAACCGGGTGTACTCAATTATGTTTATTTTCTATTTGGCAACGCGGCTGCGCCCGATTATTTTCTGATCCCAGGCTCACTTTCTGAAAATTGTTTTGAGTGTTATTACCTAAAGTGGCCGTCATTAGAATTTGCTAACTATGGCCATATTGAAATTGTCATTGATAATGGATCGCAATTTAAGTATTCTTTAAAGATTTCTCGAGCTATGTAATGCAAGACAGATCAAATGTTCAAATAATTGAGAGTTGTTAACTTGTTAGGCATCGATACGTTTATTACGTTGCATGCTGAATTAATGAAACGAAAAAAATACACACAAGAAAACAAATTACTAGCTTCGTACGAAAAAGAAACGTTGTATGCATTCATTAGGTAAATGTTCGTATTTAGGAAAATGGTAACAATGTGCTATTTGTAGAAATATTTAAGGGTATTGTGTCCCGCCAAAGCTGGGCATTCATCTTAGCGTCGCGTAGCGCTGTCTGTCTGGGTGCCAAATGGATGTATCCAAATGGAAATGTATGTGCTATTTAAAATAACTAATGCAGGCTTGTTTACTAATGTTAATAATGACAAATCGATCGAAACGCGAGGCAGTGCTCGTCGACATCACCAATTCACCATCCTCCATGATGAGAACCTAGTGAAGGCTGAGAAGGTTAAATCGAGCACCTTGACCTGGCTCACGAGGTAACCGCCATGTGGGATGTTAATTCGACGATCATTGTCACGATAGTCGTTACTGCGAACGGTCTAATTGCGAAGAGTCTCCACCAACTCCTCAAGAGACTCTCGCTACATGGCTCGGTCAAGGGTCAGATACAGAAGGTAGTACTCCTGGACACTGTGAGGATAGTCAGGAGGTTCCTCTATCTGTCGCCCTGACCATGGTGGCTTTAGGCCTCGCCTCGCTGCCGCCGGCACTCTAGGTAAGGTTTACTTAAATAAAGGTTAGAAATGAAAAAAATAATTTAAAAAACTAATCAATCCCATTGATCTGCTCAATCCAATACATAAATATTGGGCAGTCGTATAAACATATCAGCAGCGTTGTTTAGAATGCTGTTGATGGGACTCTGTCTGACTCGTCCAAGTAGGGATATTATTCGCTTTCTCATGATAGCTGTTAGCCGTCGGTGCAAGCGTCACAGAACATTCCCGAGGCACTGCACCTACTGGGCATCTGGGGAAGCCTAACAGCATTCTAAAGGCATTGTTATTATTAAAAAGTATTAATATTCTTGCCCGTGTAGTGTCGGTTTAGAATTTGGGTGTTTACCCGTTGGGTGTCGTAAAAGTCGACTAAGGGATCAGGGTTGAAGTATTTGAGGGCGATGGGCTAGCAACTTATCACTGCGATAACACATTTTGTCGATCTTTTACACCCGCATTTATGCTAAAAGTGGCGCTGGAACATAAGTACTTATCATGTGCTCTGCCTACCCCTTTTGGGAATAAAGGCGTAAATGTATGAATAAAAGTATTAAAACACAGCAATTCACATCACACAGTAAGGCACATAGCACGTAGAACCGGTGGCCGTTGGGGCGGAAAGGTTCTCGAGTGGCGACCACGTATCGGAAGGGGCAGCGTGGTAAAGGTCGCGGGAGTCCGCTGGATGCGGGTGGCGCAGGACCGGTCATTGTGGCACTCTTTGGGGCACCCTATGTCCATAAATTCACATTATTCATATAATTTTCATTTAAAACTGGTTAAAATAATTATATTTAAGTACACCCGTTTCATAAAAACGATACGATACCGATTCGTTCCATTTGTTAGACAGCAAACGTTTCGCAGAACGTTTCGTACTAATAACATAATGTCATAATACTGAACTACTTACTCAAGAGTAAAGTGCGATCCGTGAACTCATGGGCTTAGAGCTCGGGTCAAATCGCTGACTTTGAGATAAGAACGAGGTGTATAATGATAGATATAACGTAACATTTGATATTGAACTGAATTGAAAATGTGAATGCTTCTAATTTAATGTTAATAATGTTATTTCCATTTCAATCGGCTGCCTCACGACAATATTTTTCACTCCTTCCTTATTTCCGCCGCAGGCCAAGTTAGCTCAGTTCGGGTTGCACAGGGCGGTTCCACAACTCTTCGGGAGCCATACCGCGAGCCATCCGGTTGCCTCTTGGATACTACGCGCCATTGCTCTCAATATACAATAGGTCGTCGGCCTTATCCAGGAATCAGCAGTGATCTTCCTAACTTACCTAACATTTATCTCTAATGTTACTTCCGCCGGTATTTCCTATCGATTGCACAACAACGGCGTGCAAACGATAATGAATTGATTCTGCATTGAATTGAGGGTAATCACTTCTTCAATTAGCAATCGAGCCGCAACCGGTATCGATACGGTTCTTGGACGCCATTTTACTACTTAGAATTCCATTCCCATTTGAGACCGATACCAACTTATTATCTGTGCATCACACTCACAAACTACTTGGTATGTACTTAACAGGATTCATTATATTTACACGGTTAAACTCAGGTTTTCAATGGGTGACATGTTTCGAACTCTTCGGGACCCTACTCTGACTCGGGCCGCGCGGGCAGTGATTCAAGCGACACTGCTGCGAAAACTCCCGAAGACTTCGAAACATGCCGCCCTTAGTAATATTCAACTTATGTAGAGTTTAACGGTATAATTTTCAATTCGTATTCATGACGTTCAGTAATTGTTAGGTACAGAATTGGGCTTGATTTAAATAGTTCAAAACTTTCGTGTTGTATTCACATGTGTGTGTCGCACGCTCGCTCTGACACGTAAATGACGTAAGCTAAACGAGCGTGAAAGCGAATACACTAATATAATTAAAATGCGAAGTGACGAACAAGAATTTACCTCCTGTAATGTGCATCATGAAATGTTGAAATAATAACCCTAATTTGAGAATTAATGACACACTAGTGTGGCGGATTAGGAAAACTCAGCCAATCATGTTTTTACATAGGTTCAATATTGCAGAAGACCGCTATAATTGGTATGCGGTTAGTTTGGGGCGGAAAGGTTCTCGAGTGGCGACCACGTACCGGAAGGCATAACGTGGGTAGACCACCCACAAGGTGGACTGATGACCTGGTAATGGTCACGGGCGTCCGCTGGATGTGGGTGGCGCAGGACCGCTGTGGCAATCTTTGGGGGAGCCCTATGGACATAGGGCTCCACTACTGGCCAGCAGTGGATGCCTGATATGATGATGATGAGGTAGTGTTGTGTTTCTGGCGGTTAGTAAGATCGGCAGAGCTCTTGACGTTGGCTTTGTTGAGAGGGGATTTGCATTTGTGTCTAGCCGGTAACACAACGAATCCTCAAACAGCACATTCGAAACGGCAACGAGCATGTGCCTCCTCTAAATACAAACCAAGCAAAGCTTGTACTAAGGGTACCAGACGACGATAAACATACTTATATAGATAAACTACCTAATACTTAATACATAAAAAACATCCCTGACCCAGGAACAAATGTTCATGCTCATCACACAAATAAATGCCCTTACCGGGGTTCGAAACTTGCTTCGTAAGCAGGGTCACTACCAACTAGGCTAAAGCGGTCTTGAAAACGTAGATATCCATAGTTCAACCCTAGTTCAGTTTAGGACTAGGTAAGGTAAATTTCCCAATGCTCGACACTTATTGTTAACCTTTATTGTTTGGACATATGATTGTGACTGTCATGTATGAGGCCAGTGACGAGCACTGGGACGTTTACGTTATATCGATTTGTAATACCATTGTCTCAGCAACCAAACATAAATCAAATGCTAATTGCGTTATGTATCTTCGGCATCAAATTTCATAATAGGAAATTCCAAATGGAAATATTTTCCTATATAAAGGGTCAAAAAAGCTTACGTTAATAATTAAGAGCTATAAACTTGTTTGAAAGGTTAATTCTCGTTCTCTAAATAATTAATGGCCGGGTAAAAAAAAACGCGAGTGGCGTGGGTTGCGATACGAGCCGGTGAGCCAAATAAAGAGCCGCCAAGGCAGGTGCCATCCCATAGAAAATTCATAGAATTCTCATTCATTCCGACTTTAATGGATACACCTTACAATTACCTACGAGGTTTGAGACAACCGACTCTGAATGAGTATCCACCAGAGAAGAGCGCAGTAGCAGGACATTCAAAGTCAAAGTCAAAGTAATTTATTTTCCTTAAAATGTGGTAGGTACATAAGATGGCATACATTAGCAATAGAACACACATTTTACCAACACACATACATTTAATTTTTATTGTTACATACCTCGCACACCACTCCGTTACCTCGCATAACTCTGGTGAACTCACCCTTATTCTGTGGTTTTACCCAAAGCGTGTTTCAAGAATCCGAATCGCTCGAACGCTCTCCTCCGCGTTACCAAAGCACCTTATAATTTTTATTCATTTTTATCGTGTAGAAAACCTGCAAACCAGGTACCCAAGCACCGTGGGGTGACTAGGTTTTTCCTTCAACCAGGTTTCAGTAGCTTCAATGCATACATTCCTTCATGCATACATACATACATACATACAATCACGCCTTTATCCCTAAAAGGGGTAGGCAGAGCACATGAAACTTATGTTCCAGTTCCAGTACCACTTTTAGCATAAATGTGGGTATAAAAGATCGACAAAATGTGATATCGCAGTCACAGGTTGCTAGCCCATCGCCCGCAACACACTTCAACCCTGTTCCCTTAGTCGGCTCTTACGACACCCACAGGAGGAAAGGGGGTGGTGCTATTCTAGCCCGACAAAACACGGGAAAGCTTGCTTGCGGGCTTGCAGCAATGTCAGTCGCATTTGACATTACTATAACTTGTACTAACGCTCAATTGCTGCAAACCGTCGGTAATCTAAACATTACGTCTTTTATTTATTGTAAAAGAACTTTAACAGTTCTCTGTGGTATGACATGACAGCTATCTACGCCATATTTATCGTTAACCGGTCTGTCAAACGTGGACGAAGGCGCGTTCCTGTTAGGCTGATATACTCGTATGTTACGAGTACCTACATGTGTCTAACCCGGTGTGCAATCAAATACTGAAAGGGCCACGCCAACTAATGATACTGTAATTGTGACAATCAGTGATAACCCGCCTCATTATCTGATAAGCGGCGAATCACCTGACACGTAGAAGTAGTAGTGAATTTCGGCGACTAGTTTCCATCAGCGGTGGTCTGGGGTACCTTCGGGCGGCCCAAAGTTCTGGGCTGATTGGTATTCGAGACCTCTGCTGATCCTGGGGAAATCAGCTTTTTATCTAATTTTTATTTTTAATCTTGATCGATTTGGGTAATTAATTGATAATTTTGACAGGGATTTACGCTGCATTTTTTGTTGCAATATTTGTTTCTTGGTTTAGTTTTGTCGAAGTGGGGTTAGAATTGGGACAATTTGTGGTAAGAATCATTTTCTAGTGCAATGTTTTCCAACATTATTCATAGTGCTACGACTACCACCGAAAAACTTTACCTATTTCTAACAATTTTTTTTGCTGTTTACAAGTAGGGACCCAATTACTACATGGAAATATAAGGCTCAAAGCAGAAACCAAAATAGGTCAATTTTTACTTTAAAATATTGATTTGGTCGAGTTTTATATTAAAGTAATAATCTAATAATACTCGTACCTACGTAAATCTAAGGTATCTGTGTAAAGCATTTTTTGATTTATTACTGTCTCGTTCTCTGTACCTTATCCTGCCTTACCATACAAACGATTATTTTAAGCCCATTGCTTGACTGGTAGTGAATGCCACATGGCATTAAGTTCGCCATTTGTACCTATTTTGTGAAATAAAATCAAAATAAAAAAGTTTGTAAGTCTTTTAGTAGGGGTAATCTCCGAACCTACTATCCCGATTTAAACATCCTTTCACCGTATGTAGAAAGGACCTACAGAATAAATGATAGAGCTGCTATATTTTGACAACCTCTGTATCCTAGTTGGTGTCTTCGGAGCTGAAGGTCCCGGGTTCGAATCCCGGTAAGGTAAGGGCATTTCTTTGTGATGAGCACGAATATTTGTTCCCGAATCATGGATGTTTTCTATGTATTTAAGTATTTATTTATCTATATAAGTATATCCATTCTAGTACCCATAGTACAAGCTTTGCTTAGTTTGGGACTAGGTCGATTAGTGTAAGATTATTTCAAAATATTTAGTATTTATTTATTTAGTTTACCTCGTAGCTCCGGGGAGTGGGGTTTTAAATGATAAAGTGACCCGTTTAATTTTTACGGACAATTTCGTCTACGTTTTTTCTTTGATCTGGGATATGAAAGGGAGCGAGTGTATCTACATCTTGGTTCTACTGACCAGTGTCCTAAACAAACACCCAGAAAGATGCGAGACAAAGGAGACGAGAGTCCTTGTCGCCGTTAAATTGTACAACTGTCTGCACAACGAGCAAAAATGATTAGATAATGTTAATATCTTTAATCGCCGACTAACGAACCTATTAATATTATTTTTTGTATAGTATTAACGTAGTTATTTGTAATTAAGTACTCAACAAATTAGTTAACATGTATTGCATTCGATTTGCTATTTAATAATATTTTTGTACATATAAGACAATTCTCAGTAATTATTGGAAACCGGCCAAATTAAAAGTAATGTGTTGCTCTGAAAAACAAAGATTTATTTAAGTAACAAATATTACGTAGATATTATGAACCTTATAGCTCTATGAACACAACTATTCCACTTACCTGAAAAACAAAGAAACGACATTTAAAGTCTATTACTTGGCATGTCGATTCCCACTTTGCATTATCATTATAAAATAAACACTTTTAGTTCATAACCTCACAAATCACGATCTCCATCTTCAAAACAATCTCTGTTCTACCGACAGTTCGCTACTGGAGGTAACAGCGCCATCTTTTGACATTCGACAAAACGACTATCCTTCTGTTCTACCGACGGCCATGGGCTGCACATGAATACAAAATCATAACAAAGAAATCTAATTTCTTTATATCTCCCTTCCCTGGGAAGAAAATTTTCTCTTAGACAATTTTCCATCTTAGCAGACGCTATATTCTGATTTCTCCTATTACGTAGGAATCGGAATGAGTTTCGTGATGTGAAAAAGATTTGACTCCAACTTCTTATGGCCTGTATTAATTCTGTATATCGTATCAGATATTTTCTCTTTAATTTCAAAAGGACCGATCTTCAACTCATCCAATTTTTTTCTATTTAATTTGTGACCATTTTCTACATACACCATATCACCTGTACTAAAATTATGGTATGTTCTATTCTTGTCTACTACCATTTTGTTATAGTTATGGGACTTGATAGAATTTTCAAATGCAGTTTTCCGGTCTTTAACCCAGTCATCTACTGACTTATTTTGTTTCAATTCATTTGGCACTAATGAAACATCTGAGCCATCCAGGAGATATCTCGGTGCGAAGCCAGTAACTGTATGTTCAGTATTGTTATATTTTTCCACACAGTCGTGAGCAATTGTTGTCCACGCCGTTGTATTTCCTCTTTCGTTAATTTTACATCTTATTTTGTTGACAAGAGTTTGGTTAAGTCTTTCGTTTAATCCATTAGAAAACGGTGCATTTACTGCGGTAAAAACCAGTTGGATTGATTTTCCATTTAAAAATGATTTAAATTCCTTTGAGTTTATTCCAGGATACTGATCAGAGAGTATCATATGAATATCAGTGTACCTAGTTACGTTATTAGTTAACTTTATGAAGTCTTTTGCAATCTGTGTCTTTGAGGTTACTATATATGCGTAACGAGTAAAATGATCCACTAAGAGGTGTAGATACCTTTTCGTCGATCGCGATCCACCAAAGCCCCCAATTGTGTCTATAGAAACAATTTCGAATGGCTTTGTAGCAGGTCCTAAGTGTGACATTAAACCATATTTAGGTTGTCCTCTGGTTTTATTCTTCATACATATTTCGCACATTTTGCATACATTGATTATATTTTTGGTCAAATTTTTTGCCGTATATTGTTTTCCAATTTTCATCTGCATTTGTTTTACACCTATGTGACACATATTTTCATGTACTTCTTCAATCAATTTTAGACTGAATTGTTCTGACAATACTATTTTTTCTCGTTTCTTTACCTTTTTATAATATATATTGTTCCTGTGTATTAAATTCTCCCTATAGTTTTGTATATCCTTATTATTCTCTTGATCTGTGACGACATCATGTAATTTTATAAAATTAACTATTTTTAACTGTTCGCTCATATCTTCATTTGCTTCCAATACCGGATTCCTGCTTAAGCAGTCTGCCTCTAAATTTTCTTTTCCCGGTGCATATTTTACTTTGAAATCGTACTGTGAAAGATAATACGTTAATTCTCCCAAGTCTTCGTCTGGTCTAGATCTAATATTCATATTCTCCAATGGTTTGTGATCTGAATATACCGTAAATGATTTATCTATTAGCCAATATTGCCAGTATGATATGGCTTCTTTAATGGCTAAACATTCTAAATCCTTTTTCCTCTTTTGGACATCGTTTGTTTTTCTTGAAAAGTATGCTACCGGCTTTTCTTTTCCGTCTTGTTGTACTTGCTTCAAAACTGCTCCGACCCCTTCTAAAGATACATCTGTGTAAATATTTATTGGTAAATCTTTATCGAAAATTGCCAAGATTGGTTGTGAGCACAGAAGCTTCTTTATCTCTTCAAATGATTCTTGACAATCAGCGGACCAAACAAATTTTTGATTCTTTCTTAGTAATTTATGAAGTGGTTCCAATATTATTGAACTCTTCGGTATATATTCACGATAAAAATTGATTTTTCCTAAAAATTGTCTGATATTTTTTTGAGATTTTGGCCTTGGAAATTCCCGTATTGATATCAAGTTATCCGTCACTGGTCGAACTGAGTTATCTTGTATTATATGACCTAGATATTTTACTGACTCCGAAGCAAATTTACATTTTGTAAACTTAAGTCTGAAACCTTCACTCTGTATCGCCTCCAATAATTGCGTTATGTGACTAATGTGTTCATCATAAGACTTGGAGAATACCAAAATGTCGTCTTTATAATTAACAGTAAACTCTGTTAGCTTATGCTTTCTTAGTATGTTACTCAATATCCTTTGAAATATGGCTGACGAGGTTTTCAAACCATATGGTAAACATGTCCATTGAAAATGGCCTTCTTGTGTAATAAAGCCAGTCTTCTTCCTATCTTCAATCCGTAGTGGAATAGACCAGAACGCTGAATTTATATCCAATGTCGAGAAATATTTACAGTTCCTTGTCTTTATTACTAAGTCCTCAATTGATGGGAATGGTTGAGCTTGCGGTACAACTATTTTGTTTAGATCCCTGAAATCGATACATAACCTGGATCTCCTTTGGTCTTCTTTTTTAAAAGCTAAGGTTACTGGTGCTGCAAACGGACTGTATGACTCCTCTATAAGATTTTTCTGAAGCAATTTTCTTACTTGTTCTTCTATTTCTTTTTTATCTTGTATAGAACATTTGTAAGGCCGTTTACTACAGTATTTGTCCACAATCAGATCAATGCGTGCTTCATAGTCTCTCACTGTTCCAATATCATATTTATCTTTCGCAAAGCTTCCTTTAAATTTGTCAATAAGTTTATTTATTTCTGATTGTTGCTGAATGCTTAAATGACTCATATGCGTTTCAAAATCTTCCTCTTTCATGTGTTCATTAAAATTTATAGATTGTAAGTCCATTCCATCATTTACTTCCTCAGAAATGTTTTTTTTATGTAGTTCCTTTGTTATAGAGAGTTCCTCTGTTTTTTGAACGATTTCTAAATTTTCGTTTTGAACTAGCTTAAACTCTTTTATCATATCTAGTCCAATTAGGAAATCATACTTGAATTCTTTTCCATCCACTATATACACGTCAATATTCTTTTCTAAGTCCAATATTTTTATTTTTAATGTTGTCAAACCTCTTGTTCTTTTTACACCATTAATTGTTATTAAATCTGCATTTTTAACATTATTTTCTACAGATTCTTTTAGTTTTAATAATTTGGAATTGACCAGAGAAACATTAGACCCTGAGTCATATATGCCAAATATTTCTAATTTTTCATTTAATATTAATTTGACTTTAATTAATGGTGTAATTATTCGTTTTTTTGGTCATCATCATTCAATTCGACATCTAGCACGGTATTGTTTACGTTCTTACTATAGTTTTTCTTGCTCTCATGATCACCTTTTTGTTTGAACCAGCATTTTTCTTCGGGATGAAAACGGACACCTTTGTTTAGTTTTTCACAAATTTTGCAGGATTTGTATTTATCGATTCCTCCTTTGTTATCAAACGTGATTCTTTTTGTCTTATTGTAATTCTTTTTGTATATTGTATGCTCGTGTTTTCCAATTTCATTGTAAAGACTTGCAGTGGTTGATATTGATCCCTTATCAATTTTATCCATTATGAAATCTGGTAAACCCATGACAATAAGATGTATCATTGTTTGCGTGTCAATATCTTTATTTACCTCTAGTAATAGCCTCTCCTTTTTTGTGGCATATTCCAGTAGTGAACCCACCTGATATTTAAATGTAAATGCATATTTAACTTGGGACCATCCCTTATTTCCGTATGTCTCACACAGATTATTTTTCCATACTGTCCAGTCAGAGTTTACTGTAAATTTTATTAACATACTGGTGTACCAATCTAAGCATTGTTTGTCCCAGATGTTTTAATATCTCAATTCTTTCTGTTGCTTGCGCAATTTCAAATCTTTCACATTCGTTCTCAAATTCGTTAATCCACTGGTCAACATTAGTCGTTTTTCCAGAAAACTTTTCTAGCAAAAACCTTTCAGCCATTTTACTGAGATTTTTATTTCCATGTTCCGTGTTATTATTTTGTTTCGAAGGTGTTGTTTCACCTATGATTTCGTCTAGATATTGGTCACAAAATTGCACATTTTCACCCTGATCTAAGTATATTTTTCTCAATTCTACAGTTAAGGGAATCCATATCTTTCGTGTCTGATGTCTTTTTTTAAGCGAATTCTTGATTTTCGTATAAACGTCCGTAGCCGTTATGCCAGTGTGTTTAATAGCTGGTTTCAGATCGTCCGGAACATCAAAAACACGTCCATCGGGTGTTTCAATTGAGGTTATGCAAATCACATTAGTTTTTCCTTCAGTGCCCGTCCCTAATACTGCGAACGTGAATCTTAACTTTTCCATAGTTTTTAACTAGAAATGTCGTTTTATAAGACAATTCTCAGTAATTATTGGAAACCGGCCAAATTAAAAGTAATGTGTTGCTCTGAAAAACAAAGATTTATTTAAGTAACAAATATTACGTAGATATTATGAACCTTATAGCTCTATGAACACAACTATTCCACTTACCTGAAAAACAAAGAAACGACATTTAAAGTCTATTACTTGGCATGTCGATTCCCACTTTGCATTATCATTATAAAATAAACACTTTTAGTTCATAACCTCACAAATCACGATCTCCATCTTCAAAACAATCTCTGTTCTACCGACAGTTCGCTACTGGAGGTAACAGCGCCATCTTTTGACATTCGACAAAACGACTATCCTTCTGTTCTACCGACGGCCATGGGCTGCACATGAATACAAAATCATAACAAAGAAATCTAATTTCTTTATATACATATAAAGTCAAGTGCAAAAACATATGTATCGATAACATCCTCTCATAAACACCAAAACCTTAATCCGCTGACGTAAGAGTTATGGGACATATTTATGAGTAGGTTGTATGCACCCATATTCTACACATGAATGTATTGTAATTAGTAATTAATTGAATGATAGGTAGTTATGCATGTGAATTTGAAATATTTGCTTGTAAATTTTATAATATATTTCCGACACGATTATAAAATTCATATGGAAGAAATAAATTGAATTGCAATAAATATAATATTGTACTAGCTGTACTCATTCAGGTATTTACGCGTATTTCAAGAATGACGTAACAGATGTTTTTGCGTTTCAATTTTTTTTTAATTATTGGCTAAACAAACGAAATGGGAAGCGAACCAGAGGCCGGAATCCAACAAGGTGGTCTGCGAACATCAAGAGGCTTGTGGTTCCATGCGTAAAGCAGCTCACCTGGGCCTTGACCACGTTTGTATGGACACCGTGATTAGTCACGATCCTCAATCAAGAGGTAACGACGACGAAAAAGAACTAAACGTAAATAATTTACTTTAAAATCATTTTTTTAACCGACTTCTATTCAGTACTTCCTTATATTTGAAGAGTCCATCGTCCTCGATTTGTACAGGATCAAATGTAAAGGTGCCCTTGTGGCCTATTTGCACAATAAATAATTTATTAATTGACAGATCCTGACCCGACGATCATGGAACCACCGGGGAAGCACACCATTTCAAAGAAAAAGATAATTTTCCAAATCGGTCCTGGGGCCGTAGACAAGGTTACAATCGACAATCGCTAACGCCAGTAGAAAACTAATAAAATGTATGGGAATGACAGATGTCAACGAAAAGCTACGGCCCCAGGGCTGTTATTCGCTACGCGCTAATGCGTCTCACCCTCACCCCGGTCACCCGTCGCGAAACTAGACCTCTACCACTTAGTTAACTACGCTTTACAAGATAGCGTTTGAAGACGCAGTGTCAAGATATATTTGTGGGTGAGTCTTGAGGTGAGCTTAAAACAAGAAACAGAATAGGGGGCAGGCGTCTTCAATTAATCGGGGAATATAAAGACAAAATCCAAATAAAAAGACAAAAAATAAAGACTATGACGAATTGAGACAATTCTCCCTTTTTGAAATCGGTCAAAAAAGAAGGTTGTACCCTCCCCCTTACTCCCTCCATTGGCTCTTCAGATGTAGACAGATCTAAAATGACTCCTACCTAAATTTCTCGCACCTATACGTGTGTATACGCACTTAAACTTGTAACTAAGACACACCTTTATGTTTCAAGTGCACTTGAAAGAGTCGAGTACTTTCCACAGGAGAGTTCCCAAGTGAACCCCTATGCCTGCGTATAAACGATCCACATCCAAAAGGTCATCCAACATCCCTTATAACAAACGAAACTAGACTTAAAAACCTTCGATTAAAATTGAAATTTGATTGCACTAACAGTGTGACTTGGTGGGTTTTTGATTGACGGCGTTTTGCGGAGTCATGTTCGAAACAAATGAATAAAGCTATCTCTTTCGTTTAGTCGGCCGTGATTAGTTTTCAACGGTAGTCGAGTGCTTCGTATCTTTCATGATACACGAGAAATTAATCAAGACAATATTAATTACTATATTCAATTTAATTTAATTTATTTGGGATGCTTACTGCCTAGTATCCATTAGTTACTTAACTTAATAACTAAAAGCAAATCACAAGCTTCCACGTATAGGTATAGTGCATTCATCCTTACTTGTCTTATTTGGTAAACAACATTCTAACCTCAAAATGCATCTTTTGAGGATAGAATAGCAATTTTGTGAGTATTAGATCATGCCGAGACGACTTTTCGGACGTCACTTCACGATTTTTTTGTCTAGCAACGCTTTTTTTACGATAAAATTGCTGCTATAGTCTAAAAAGATACATTTTGAGGTTAGAATGTTGTTTACCAAATAAGACAAGTAAGGATGAATGCACTTTATACAGTAATATTACAGT
This sequence comes from Epinotia demarniana, assembly GCA_945867215.1. Taxonomy (NCBI): domain Eukaryota; kingdom Metazoa; phylum Arthropoda; class Insecta; order Lepidoptera; family Tortricidae; genus Epinotia; species Epinotia demarniana. Next base: position 575,139 of record OX244264.1, read on the forward strand.
CTAACAATTAATCAATATTTACTTAATGTTAAACAAAGCTCCTTGACATGCTATAAAATCAGAAGAATATTGTAACGTTACATGTTACATGTTTTATTATTACGATTAAAACGCATCTTAAATTGATAAACCTATTCTAAAATAAACACATATTATAAACTTAACTATAGAACTACTTAAAATAAGTATTTACATCCTACACTAACACACATCCTTAAAACATAATAAATAACAACACAATAAAATAATTAAAATAAATAACAAATAAACACATCATGTTTAACACTTGTGCGCGCGATGTTACCGCCGGGCGATAAGGAATGTTCGAGACGGCTCGTGGCTGCATCGCGGTGGCATTACGAGCTACGTTTTGAAAGGGACGATACATGTGCCGGCTGCGTTCACAAACGTTTTCTTTGTGTCCTCGTGCGCGCTGGCAAAATTTATATATTTAAAATAATAAAATTAATGTAATACCTAAGTCCTTCATTAGTTACAAGTGTCATCTCGCACCCCGATAGGGTAAGTGTTGAACAAGTGTTTTAATCCAGCAGTGTTTAGCTTTAAGTTAGTGCTTATTTTAAACCCTAGTGCATCTAAGTGCTAGAATCACCTAATTAATCAACTGTGCTTCAATTACGTTATTGTACGGCGCTTGCGTTTTGATTTCCAATCGTTTAATTGTAAATGTGACCGTAGTAGTGCACGGAACAATAATAAATAGTTTTATAACGCCGCCGCTTAATAGTGCTTAAATATTTATACACCATCTTGAAACAAGCCAGCTATTAGATTTCACCGCTTTGCGTAACGTTTTATCCGAATACCTTCTTTTATTTTTCTTAAAATACCGCTAGTCATCCCGCTGCTTATTGTATAATTTTAACTCCGTTCTGATAGTGAACACCTTCACCAACTGCTTACGGCTTCTCCTCGTACCTTGGCGCAAGTCTTCAAGGGTTCATTATCAAGCGGAGGAGCCTGGATGAATTTTAACCGTGAACGTTTATTCACAGGGTGCGACTTTATAGTTTAAAAAGTCGGCCGCGTTTTAGCGCGCCGTCCCTGCGACCTTTTTGTGGGGAAGACCACCACGCAGCTGCCCCGGCGCTCCCGATCCACTTCACCAGCTCCACTGTCCGCTGCTCCAGTACCCTGGGACCTAGCAGCCGCCATCGCCGAGGGGAGTACCGAACTACTGCGTAAAACCAGACGGGCTATAGCACCCACGACCTAGTTTTTTAAATAAATATTATATTTCTTTTATTTGCTGCCGTTCAGAATTATTTTCCACCAATCACCACATCCTGGGGACTGAACGCGACACTGGCGCCCTCTAACGTGGTTTCAAAAAGGTCTGGTTTTGCGTGGTAGTGTAGTTGTGTTTTGTGTTTTTTTGTGAAACGTTTTTAAGTTTTGTTTTTTTGGTTGCCGTAACTAAAGTGTATACCTCAATTTAATAAGTTAAATATTTTTGTATTTTTTTTCAAAACCGTTTGTCAAAACATATGTTTTAATTATTTGCTGCAAATCCATTTAGTTTAGAGCACTCTGTATGCGCAAACTGCATTACTAGCGATTTCTATGTTCAACATCTAGAGATAGTCGAGCACAAAAGTGTTAACATTTAAACATATTTTTTCTGTTTGTAATTTTCAAAGGTATACACATTAGTTGCAATTATTAACGCTTGTTTTCTTTTTATTTCTGTGATTGTTTTATTTTAATTAGCTGTGTCATCTTTCATCATTTCATCAACCAGAACGTTGCTTCATTGATTTTGTAACGGAACGGAGTATTTCTTTAAACCTTGTTCAACACCTTCTCCATTGTGGTGCATTTATTTTGATTTACGCGAATTATTATTATTATTAATTTTGCAAAATGACTGATCAGGTGACTTATCCGGTGAAATTTTTATCGCTTCAGAAGGCCGAATTAGATTATGAGGTCCAAATTAGAGGTGGTTCTCCTGGTACAGTACAAGAGTTAAGAAAACATATTTCTAAATTAGGTCCATTGTTTCCGTCAGAGGACATTTTGGAAAGTCCGTTCGAAATTGCCGAAGACCTGAAGGGCGTTTCCGACGTGCTGAATAAGACCAGGTCACTCCTAGATGGTCCATTAGATAGGAATGCATTGCTCCGCATTCAAAACTACTTGCATCACCTCTATCACCGACTTAATCGGCTGATTATTGATGCCAAAACGCAGAATGTACATGAGACCTGTGTAACAGAGTTCCAGACTTTGTTTGATCGGTACAATTCGGTTAGGGAGTCTGCTGCCGTAGACAAATTAATTGGTCCGACTGCAAGTACCAGTTCTGACATGCATTCAGCTGTACCACCATTAAATATAAACGTGTCTTGCGACCGTGGTGCAGTTGGTGAGCTCGGCAAGTTTAAATATGATGGCAAGTCGTGCGTACGCTCATTTATTCAGCGTATTACTGAATTTAGCAAGGCTAGGAATATCGCGTCATCTAAGTTGCTTTCATTCGCAACTGAGATTTTTACCGGCGACGCCTTACACTGGTACCGTGGACTTCAAGATCAGGACCAGCTGACCGATTGGGATGATCTAGTCACGCGCCTTAAAAAAGATTTCGATCAGGCTGACTACGATTACCGTCTGCTCTCGGAGATACGTGCTAGGACTCAAGGTGAATCAGAGAACGTCACAATTTATTTGTCAGTTATGTCTGGACTATTCTCGCGCTTGTCAGATCCTCTATCAAATAAAGACAAACTGGAGATTCTTCTCCACAACATCAGGCCATGTTACGCAAGTACCTTAGCCTCAGCTACAGAAATTACAGATATTGACACCTTGAGATCCTTATGTCGTAATTACGAGAGCATACAAGCACGTCTTGCTGGTTTTCGTGAACCTCCCAAGCGGACATCTGATACCATGGCACCCGAATTTGCTTACAGTGGTCATACATCACACAAAACATTCAACACAAGTCAAAATTACCAACATAACACTTACACAAACAATTATAATAGAAACAAAACTTACCCTAATAACAATTACAATGGTAATAAATCTAATAATAGTAATAAATATGTACATGCAATGCAAACGACCACTTCCAAAACACTGTTTTGTCCCCGGTGTCGTAACAATACCCACAATCTACGCCAATGCACGGCGAACAAGGACAAAATATGTTGTTTCGTTTGTGGACATGAGGGTTTTAAGACTCCGCAATGCCCGACATGTAACAAAATCCAGCCAAGTTCGTCAAAAAACTGATTGACCTGCAGAGTTGTGACACGAATAAGAATGATAAGTTTGATAGCGAAGATTGGGCTACATGGCTAAAGAAGATCAACTTTTACTTTAAGTCTTATAAAATCGCCACAATTCTGCAGAATCAACCGGTTAATGACCCTCGGCCTTACGCATCTATTAAGGTTTACAACCAAACCATATTAGGATTACTAGATTCAGGGTCAGCCGTTACAATTTTAGGCAATAATACTCATCGAACTCTAGAACAACAGGGCTTAGAACTTCTACAGGGACACATTATTACCGTCACAGCCGCTGGAGGTCAGTCAATGAGTAGTATTGGGTACATGAACCTGCCAATTACTTTTCAGGACACATTTCATGTCATTAAAGCGTTTGTTGTGCCAGAAATTAACATAGACCTCGTCTTAGGTATCGACTTCTGGCACTCATTTGAAATATTTCCAAAGCATCTTACAGGCATTACTTTTTCTAGTGGCGTGGTTTTAAATGCTACTATTAATGCAGATCAGCCTTCTCTGTTACATGCTTATGACCATTTGAACAATTCAGAAAAGTTGATAGCTGACAATATAATCGCTCAATTTAGTGATATCTCTGCCGAATTCAGGGGTTTAGGGGAGACCAAGTTGATCACTCACCGAATTGATACGGGTGACGCCCCACCTATTCGACAACGCTATTATCGGATGTCTCCAGAAAAACAGCGCATTCTTGTTGAACAGGTAGACGAGATGCTAAGTCTCGACGTAATCGAGCCCTGCGAGAGCGCCTGGTCGTCCCCGGTTTTAATAGTAAACAAGAAAAATGGCCAGCCTCGTTTCTGTCTCGATAGTCGGAAATTAAATTCAGTGACAAAACGCGATGCTTACAATTTGCCGTACGTATCCGAAATCTTGGACAACCTTCGTGACGCTCGCTACCTCTCTAGCATAGATTTGTCCAAGGCGTTTTGGCAAATTCCAATAGCTCCCGAAGATCGAGACAAGACGGGATTCTACGTACCCTCGCGTGGTACATTTCGTTTTAAACGTACCGCTTTTGGCTTAACCAACGCGCCTGCTACACAGCAGAGATTGGTTGACCTGTTTTTCAGGGAATTCGACCTTAAAGTCTTCGCGTACCTCGATGACATAATTATCATATCGAATGACTTTAATTCCCATGTCTCCCTTCTACTTCGCGTGATGGAGAAGTTAAAGCAGGCCAACCTCACCGTAAACCTGGACAAATGTAAGTGTTTTCGAAGCCAGCTTAGGTATTTGGGCTATGTTGTTGACAGTTGTGGACTACGTACCGATCCGGAGAAGGTGCAAGCTATTCTCAACTACCCGACACCAACTAACCGGAAGGACATTAAGCGCTTTCTCGGGACCGCAACGTGGTATCGTCGTTTCGTCCCCAACTTCAGCACTATAGCAGGCCCTCTTAATAAGCTGACTTCGAATAAGAAAGGGGGACCACCGTTTGTCTGGTCTTCGGAAGCTGACGCTGCGTTCCAGCAGCTCAAGGAATGTTTGGTTTCCGCTCCTGTTCTTTCCTGCCCTGACTACGACCAGCCATTTGAAGTGCATACCGATGCCAGTAACTATGGTGTTGGTGCCATGCTGACGCAGACCTTAGAAGGTAAGGAGCACCCAATTGCCTATATGAGCAGGTCGTTGTCAGCAGCAGAGAAGAACTACGGAATAACTGAGCAGGAAACACTTGCGGTTGTTATAGCTTTGGAGCATTGGCGGTGTTATTTAGAGAACGGAAAGCCCTTCACGGTATATACAGACCACAGTGCTCTGAAATGGTTCCTTTCTCTGAATAACCCGACCGGCAGGCTTGCTCGCTGGGGTGTTAGATTGTCCGCGTTTCATTTTGAAATAAAACATCGTCGCGGCGTTGACAATGTCATTCCAGATGCCCTTTCACGAGCCGTTCCTATTAGTGCCATCAGTACATCTGATTTTTATACTAAAACTACTGATGCATGGTACAAAAATATATATAATTCTTGCCTTACCAAACCCCAAAATTTCCCGAATTTTTTAATAAAAAACAATACCCTATATAGGTTGACAAAGGACAAACACGACTTGACTGACTTAACTTCAGAGTTTTCCTGGAAGGAGGTTGTTCCGCGTGAACTGCGTGAGCAGATCATTGAAGAAAATCACGCAGAGCCAACAGCCGGACATGCACCAAGACGTCGTAAATTTTGTTGGTTCGTGTCACAAGTGCCTTCAGTACAAGGCTCAAAATCACCAAGTCTTGGGTGAAATGGGACGCCCAAAACAATGTAGTCGCCCATTTCAAACCATTTCAATCGACCTTATGGGCCTTCTGCCTGTCACACGGAAGCAAAATAGCTACATCCTAGTTGTTACGTGCTGCTTTTCAAAATTTTGCCTAATTACTCCCTTGCGTGCTGCTACTGCCGTTGCTGTGTGTAAATTCATGGAAGAGTCGGTTTTCCTTGTCCACGGGCCGCCTCAAACTATTTATCTCGATAACGGTAGCCAGTTTATCAGTAAAGTTACAGACAATCTTTTCAAATCATATAAAGTCCCCAACGTATTTTTTACCCCTAAATATTCAGCGCATATTAACAGCGTTGAAAGATTTAATCGTACAATTATCACATCCCTGTCAACGTTCGTTGAGGATGACCATAGGACTTGGGACCTTTTTATCCCGAAAGTTCAGTTCGCCATCAACAATTCGGTAAATGAGGCGACTGGGTTCACTCCTTCATTCTTGGTATACGGCAGAGAGATCGCTACATGTGGTTCCCATTATATTCATAATGACTTGGGTGACAAACAGGAGTTCTTGCCTCGTGACATTTATGCCGAGAATCGTGGTTGTCTTGCCGAGGTATTTGACAAGGTGCAGGCAAAACTCTGGCATGCTCATGTGAAAAACACGTCTCATTACAACCTTCGAAGAAAACCGATGGAATTTAAGGTCGGCGACGTTGTCATGAAACGTGCATATGTACTGAGTAACAAGGACAAATATTTTAGTAAGAAGTTGGCACCTAAGTTTTTAAAATGTCGAGACAAAAAAAGTCTCCTTTAGTATATGTACTTGAAGATATGTCCGGAAAAAATATTGGCACCTGGCACATTAAAGATCTAAAACTAATTCGCTTAAATAAATAATTACACATTTATAATATAATATAATAAGACAAATAACAGCATATACTTAGCGTGGTTCAAATATAATCCATCGTTTACTTATTTTATTTTTGTATGGGTAACTATTAAATGAATATATAGTAACCTCTAATAATGACTGGTCGCGTTAGTAACCTTTAGTATGGTAACTATAGCATTTTTTGATTGCGTGAAGTATGGAATTTTGTAACTGATTGAAGAATGAAAGGATTAAATACGAAAATTTTACTTAAAAGTACGGATTTTATTTTTTTAGTATAATAAAATCCTTTTGTAACGCGCGGGGTAATGTAACGTTACATGTTACATGTTTTATTATTACGATTAAAACGCATCTTAAATTGATAAACCTATTCTAAAATAAACACATATTAAAAACTTAACTATAGAACTACTTAAAATAAGTATTTACATCCTACACTAACACACATCCTTAAAACATAATAAATAACAACACAATAAAATAATTAAAATAAATAACAAATAAACACATCATGTTTAACACTTGTGCGCGCGATGTTACCGCCGGGCGATAAGGAATGTTCGAGACGGCTCGTGGCTGCATCGCGGTGGCATTACGAGCTACGTTTTGAAAGGGACGATACATGTGCCGGCTGCGTTCACAAACGTTTTCTTTGTGTCCTCGTGCGCGCTGGCAAAATTTATATATTTAAAATAATAAAATTAATGTAATACCTAAGTCCTTCATTAGTTACAAGTGTCATCTCGCACCCCGATAGGGTAAGTGTTGAACAAGTGTTTTAATCCAGCAGTGTTTAGCTTTAAGTTAGTGCTTATTTTAAACCCTAGTGCATCTAAGTGCTAGAATCACCTAATTAATCAACTGTGCTTCAATTACGTTATTGTACGGCGCTTGCGTTTTGATTTCCAATCGTTTAATTGTAAATGTGACCGTAGTAGTGCACGGAACAATAATAAATAGTTTTATAACGCCGCCGCTTAATAGTGCTTAAATATTTATACACCATCTTGAAACAAGCCAGCTATTAGATTTCACCGCTTTGCGTAACGTTTTATCCGAATACCTTCTTTTATTTTTCTTAAAATACCGCTAGTCATCCCGCTGCTTATTGTATAATTTTAACTCCGTTCTGATAGTGAACACCTTCACCAACTGCTTACGGCTTCTCCTCGTACCTTGGCGCAAGTCTTCAAGGGTTCATTATCAAGCGGAGGAGCCTGGATGAATTTTAACCGTGAACGTTTATTCACAGGGTGCGACTTTATAGTTTAAAAAGTCGGCCGCGTTTTAGCGCGCCGTCCCTGCGACCTTTTTGTGGGGAAGACCACCACGCAGCTGCCCCGGCGCTCCCGATCCACTTCACCAGCTCCACTGTCCGCTGCTCCAGTACCCTGGGACCTAGCAGCCGCCATCGCCGAGGGGAGTACCGAACTACTGCGTAAAACCAGACGGGCTATAGCACCCACGACCTAGTTTTTTAAATAAATATTATATTTCTTTTATTTGCTGCCGTTCAGAATTATTTTCCACCAATCACCACATCCTGGGGACTGAACGCGACAATATGTATTAATTGAACAAGCGAGCAAAGCGAACGAAGAACAGTATCAGCTTGGGCAAAAATTCTTTCATATATCCGGATGTCTGGCTGTTCTCTACTGGTCGCATTTCTAAACCGATTCTCGTGAAAATTTTTAGCAGGTTCGTTGATTATATTGTTTTAGATAGTTTGTGAATTTAGTTTTTTGGAAATTATAGAAATATATTATTTTTAATCTCCCACGTATTTTTTATCGTAATAATCATCATCATATCAGCCGAAAGACGTCCACTGCTGGACATAGAACTCCCCCAAGGAGTGCCGCCATGACCATTCCTGCGCCTTCGCATCCAGCGGACTCCCGTGACCTTTACCAGGTCATCAGTCCACCTTGTGGGGGGGGGGGGTCCAGCCACGCTATGTCTTCCGGTACCTAGTCGCCACTCGACAACCTTTCCACCTTAAAGGCCAACAGTTCTATATACTTACATGCAGTTGGCCCGCCTACCGACTCGAGGATTAATTATAATGCAAGTGTAAAAGGATTAACTCAATTACCTGTAATCTTTCACACAAGTGCTCTTAACAATTATCTTGTTCCATACTTACACTTCAAGTGTGTTTGCTATATATATAGGTCTGCACTCGATGATTGCAGCTAGGCTAGGCGGTTTCTGTCAACTTGAGAAGCCGGCCTCAGTCTGGCACCGCGCGGACCCAGGTTCGAGACTGACACCGACTTTAGGGGTCGAAAAGTTCTTATCTAGTTATTCTGTTTTTGTTCTTTTTTTTTACTGACCTACCAACACCCATTGCATTATGAAGGTACTTTTGGAATTCAGTTGTTCCGGAGATTAACCCCAACATACCTACAAACTTAGAATGTCACAGACTTTTCCTCGTTAATAATATAAATATAGACGAAAGTTGGTCCAACCAACCAGCTTTCGTCTATATTTACTGATCGGATATTCGGATCGATATTAACCTAAACTTTGGCGGCGTGAACGTTATGGAGACGGACTCGACTTTATTTTCGTAATAAATTTGATTGCACTAACAGTGTAACTTGGTGGGTTTTTGAATGACGGCGTTTTGCGGAGTCATGTTCATGTAAATTTCCCGGGATTTCTTAACTATGTAACAATCTAAACTCACACCAGTTATGTAAGATATGTATAGTGAAATGCTTACATTACTTTGCCAATTCACGCTGCGGCTACACTACATACACTGTTCTTGTTAGATCTATATAACAAAATATTTCCTTACAAAAATAGTCAAAAACAGCCAGAAATTAAGCATGTAGGTAAATTTGTACCATCTTATGTCATTTCGTACGATCCCGGAGTCCCGGAGTATATTTATTATATAATAAAAAAGAAGCCGACTCCATATTTTCCCAACAATTCCCGGGATTTTGCCAAGTTTAGGTAAATATCGATCCGAATATCCGATGGCTTTGATTGCAGGTTTCTCGATTGCCACCAATACTCAGAAGATTTGTCGACTTTTCAACTTCGGAAAAACAATCGCATATACCTACTTACATAGTTACTGAATATATACCAAATTTTAAAACATAAAATGTACCTAGGTACAACCTTGCTAAGGCATCATCGCGTTTATATACACCGTGAAATTTTAGTGGTTGTTTTCCCGGGGCAGTGCGATTTGCTATCGGTAGTACTTTCGAATTATGATAGACAAACTTATTTTAAACTGTTTTCCAAAAATAAAATTACTAAAAAATAACATAAACTCGAATAAGCGAAAAACAAAAGTAACGCACTAAAACTGCAGGTCGACGACAGTTCCCGATATTGTCAAAAGAATTAGGTAGGTACTACTGCAGTGCTACTACTGGTCACTTTCGAGTTTCGTTCGACACATTTATAAATCAGGCATTTCTTAACATTATTTAAAAAAAAGATTACACATCGACTGTATAACGATAGAAAAATCATTTCGTTGCGGGAAAACAACCACTAAAATTTCACGGTGTATAAGCATAGGCGACTTAGTGCATTCGTCCCACGGAATATATTCGTCCCTTTCTAGCACGCACATAATTGCGAGAGGGTCGAATGTCTTATCTCCAACATTACGTACACTACTACTATACAGTCAGCTAAGAAACATTTACGTACATTTACTCAATCGCAAAGTTAAATTAGATTACGACAGTTTAAATGCAACCCAATCGTGAAGCAATTTACGTATACAGATTAATGAATGGAATCGCATCTGGGCTCGTGTTACTTCTAATTAGCACTGCCTCTCTGTTCACATTTTCTGTCGTCTGCAAGCTATCCCCTAATACTACTTGACCCCTGGTATCTTAACAAATATGGGTACTTGTAGGTCTGCCTCATACTGGGGGCTACTGGTCGATAGGCGTTTATGTTGACTCACTCACTGAGCTACTCGGTCATTGAGGGAGCGGTACTCGCCACTAGTATTTTACAACCAACTTTGTTTTGCGGCTGGAATTCTGTAACGCGTATCCTAAATCTTAGGAAATAAGGCTGATTTTGAATGACGGTCAGTTATGGCAGTGATGTTAATTTGGTAAAATTATTTTGCAGATGCATAGAGCTGAAGTGGTCTTATTAGTGGGCGTTAAGGTTGATTGTGGGGTGGGTTTCAGTTTTGAAAACGTAACGGGTTGTTTGTAAATAGTTAGCTCAAAAGGGGTTGGTGTTGCCTGTTACAGAAAGTCTACTTCGAACAACTTTTGACAGGAATTATGTTGAAAGATAATAGGAATATTGAATTCTTATGTTTCTTCTTCTATATTCAGTTCGTCGCACTAACTTGCTCTAGTTAGAATGAAAGGTATGTATAGCTGTCTAATTCCAACTAGAGAAAGATGTTGTGAAAAATTGCTAGTGTGATGGCCTTTAGATAACCAATCCGACAGTGAAATTATGATAAGGTTAAATCACTGTTAAATCTCGAGTGTCCAAGCAAAGCAGCTCGATTACGTATGGCCTGACTGAATCACACTGGCGCGGACTGCGGTGGCATGGTGGCGGTCAATAGTAAATTTGACAATAGCTGTCAAAATTACTTTTGACTGCGACCGCGGGCCGCGCCGGTGTGACCAACTGGTGAGAAGGTTAACGCATTGTACGTACGGTACGGTAGATATGTCACTTTGTATAACTAACTGTTCAACTAACTCTAATGCTAACTCTAACTATTCATTAACTCACCAGAGTATGGGAAAATACCTAATTATTCATGGATCTAAAGGCACATCTCCACGGGCGAACATGGTGGACTACCGAGAAAACTAAAAGAGGCGGAGCCCGCGATCCAATGCGATATGCGGTACGGTATGAGATTGGTTTTGCCGGACGCCGTGATGCCTACAACTGTCCACAGAGGCCGATTTCACTTGCTGTCACTGCTATGTTCACCTGTGGGGATGCGCCTTTATCAAAGCTTAAAAAAAACATTTGCCGCCCGGAAAACGCCTCTTGTTCCCGCTAGCAACCCTACGCATGCGCGATGCGCAGGGTCGATACGTCGGAGCGTCAGTTCGCGGCGCGCCGCCCCCAGAGCGCGCCGCCCGCGACCATGACGCGAGCCCCGCTCGCGCTGCTCCTCCTAGCCGCTATAACCCTCAGCCATGCCGAGAAGAGCAAATTCTGTAAGTGTACAACTTTCTAGAATCTTCTCGAACGTTCCCGAACCTTCTAATGTTCGGACATTTCTAATTCTTTCGGGTGGACGCTGTGTATTGACTTTAGTTTGTAAGATTTGTCGCGCTCGGCTGTTTTAAGATTTTAGGTGACTGTAACATTATCCTGGATTTGTGTTTCTAGATATATCGAGAAGATCCAGAACGTATTTTTATTTGATCTATGCTTAGAAGAAAACTGTCGCTGTGTGTGTTGGTAAGATGCGGCGCGCGGCGTTTTTCTCGAGCGGCGCTAGATTTTTTAAGCGAAATCTTCGGGAATGAGTGAATTTGGTGACTCTGAAGACTTCAAAAGCGTTCCTAAGTAGTTAATATTATACGACAGGTTGTATGTAGAAATCGGCGTAAATTTTGTGATTTTCATGAACGCTTGACATTCCGTGAGGCTATTTTGCTAGGTAGCCAATTAGTCTTAAAGCATTTAGGTATGTGCCTACACACAAATTTTAAAATCTATAGCATTTTCTGATAATCCGGTGAAGGCGGTGAATACACCGGATCAAATATGGTGAGATTAATGTACCTATGTCTTATACCCAACCTCATAAAAAGGGCGAATGAATATTCATAGTTCTATAGATGTACACATAACAAATAGTATATAACAAACATGAAAGGAAGGTTACATCGGCGTTTGATATTCTGTGATGATAGCTTTCTCTAAAACGTTGGGTTAGTTAATATTGGGGTAAAGGGAGTTAATTTGTTTTCTTTGACGAATGTGGGTCACAGGGACTGATGCCGAAGGGTGCGCGGATATATGATAGGTACATGTGTATGTATGTGTAATGTATACACATGCACGATAAGTTTCCTTTGGAATCATCATCCGCCTAGCTTTATTCCCGGTTGTGCCCTAAAGGAGACCGGGTCCGCTTTTGCAACTAATCCCCAGATTAATCATAGGCATTAGTTTTTAGGAAAACGACCGCCATCTGCCCTTTCTGAAGTTTCATCTAGAATATTACCGATAAATACTGAACATCCAACAAATAAATACTCAAACATTGTTATACAGACGTTGTTGGGGGCTATACAGACGAAGATAGTTTATTTTTCCATTATAATTCTTTCTTACTGTATCATATCGTTTAACATTTTGCTAATTCGTCGACAAGAGAAAAGTAATGACTCAATATAATTAACAAAAAAACTGTCTATGACACATGGACACAGACATCAGTGATCGCCTAAGTCTACCGTTTTAAATGTTACAATGTTACGTTTTAAATAAGCTTTATTACGCTTACACTAGTGACCTAACCTCGATTAAAATGACAGGCTTCAGTAAAACTTTTATTTTCAATTCAAATGTTACTAAAATACTTGTTGAGCTTCTGCCACCCCTCGTTCAGTTTACTCGCTATCTTGTCCACCGGCCCTGGCCCCCCGCAGTGTCGTGGGGCCCCCGCCAGGAGCACCGTCTCCCCAGGCCCCAGTCTGATCGCCTTCTCCAGCTTCACGTGAGAGCCAGTGGAGAAGCTGGAGCCAGCCGAGCTGGCGGCCACGGTCATCTCAGCTGGGAGACCTGGCATCATCGAGAGCTGGGCTTCGGTCTGGGATTTGCCTACGTTGGATACCACTAGGAGGGAACCGGTGCCGCCCCATCGAAGGATGGCCAGGGCGTCTCCGAGGCGTTTTATCTGGAAGACATAATATTAATCAGTAGTTTCTCTCGTCAGTTGGTTTTGGGTAAGTGAAGTATTCTTTAGCACTACTGGCTTGTTAGAGGAAAGTATCAAAAATATTATGTAAATATATGAAAAAACTTTCGAAAATGGGCCAATCAGTCTTTTAGATAATCATATATGGAGACCACCGAAACACATACGTTATTCTAATTAATATTGCAATACTATCTCTAATTTCGTATCATCCTTCAACCAGTTTCTATCTCATAATGTGAACTAAATTGACCACGATAACTACGAATCTACGATCTTCTATAAAATCTAGAAGGTTTTGCAGCATTGCAAAATCGCAAATCCATTATTCAGTATATGCTAAAAAAATAAACACTACCTCTGCGTGAGGCCCAATAGCGGGACTCTTCCTCATAGCAGCCGCTATCCTCACCACTCCAACATGACTACCCTCATTCGTAAACTGGATCTTCGCATTCGCATATCTATAATTAGGCGCTAAAGGCAACCAGGGCGTCCCAGCCGTGAACCCCGCATTGGAGGTATCATCCCAAGGGAACGGGGCTGATGATGGCAGGGGCTGACTGGGGAAGCAGAAGTCAGAAGCTGCCCATTCAAGGATGGTGTCGGCGGCTCCGAGCTCGTCACCCTGCTGGATGATGGTGGCTCCAGGGAGCACGAGGTTGAGGAGGTTGATGGCGTCTACCAGGTCGCCACCCTGTCTGGTGGTGATGCGGCTGGCCGATGAAGAGCTTGACTGGAAATAGAGAAATTAGGCTTAGAAAGTTGGCGTGAAACTCTGAATTCCTTATTTAAGTAAAAAGAGACAAAATCGGCTTACAAACCGCGGTGTGGGAGGCAATGGGGAAAAAACAGCGAACAAAAAAGCATGAAAGTCTAAGTAGTGCCGCAAAATGGCCCCACGGAATGGGTGCCATTGCCATTATGCGGGGTTGGAGGCGGGGTGTCAAAACGATGCCAGGCAGCCGTTTAGTTCGAACATGCGCATACCGGGCTTTAGGCACGTGTTTGGGTAGTGTAAGGAGCTCGCATTCTATGTTTTATTTGTTAGCTGGTAACGACCACATTACACTACCCTAAATTAGAGTTATGAATGGCATACTGAAGATAAGATGGAAATTATTCTACCAAAAAGCCTAGCTCTTAAATAGTATAATATTGAGGACCAATACTCATGGCCCTGTATGGACATGAGTATAATGACAACGATTATGTGACATTCTGATCTGAGGTTATAAATAACCGCTACAACGTTCGTACCAACGGACGTGCCATACCCATTTCCATCATGGTGGTACCAAGAAAGACTTTGTATCTTTGTAGACTTTGTACCTGCCAGGTCGGCGTGGCGTCCTGCGGAGCGTTGAGCATGTCCTGGTAGAAAGACACAGCCATTTGAGGGGCCGACCTCGTGGTAGAAGTCAGAGCTGTGCTTATCACACTGTTGGCTCCTATGTTTCCATCGCTGTAGTACGCTGCTGCGTCCTGGGGTGACAGAAACGACTCCACCAAGACTGCCCTGCAAGAAGTTTATTTTTAGTTCTTAGTTTTGATATGATTTGTGGCGCTTCTATAATTCCTTGCAACTGGCTTGACTATATTACTATTACCTTACACACATAACATACGGGTTAGCTATATGCCATGCCTGTATCATTTATACATTATTTGGTTTAAAATCATTTGTTCCCATAGTAAAATAAGCTATTTGTCGTCTTAAATAAAATAAACCATACTCATAGGTGTAATCCAACATCAGATAATTTACTTTAAAGACAAAGTTTTAACCGACTTCAATTTAGTACTCCGCCAAGCCACGAGAACATTTCCACATTTTTTTTACAATTTACCACATGAACTGATTTCCGATAGCAAATGCGTTGATTACTCTAGAAAAAAACCGAATTTGAGGAATTCCGTCGATTCCCCAAGATCATCACCAATGGCACTTCATTAGTTCCTATTTCAACGGAATCTTATCAGAACATGTGACGTACTTTTTCACTTTTAAGTACATAATTGCGGAGTTCGATAAGTAATCTGTGGATGACTTATCGAATCTTCGGATGTAAATACACGAGTTATAATAGAAAATACCAAAATCACTACACGCGTGCCTAATAAAATTGAGGAGTTCCCTCAATTCCTCATGGATCCCATCGACTAACAGAATTTTGAAAAAAATGGGACCCACCTGGAAGCATAATACATATAAACAAAAAAAAAACGAATCGGCTCATTAATGACGGAGTTCTGAGGTAGCAAACATTAAAAAAAAAATAAGTACAACCGAATTGAGAACCTCCTCCTTTTTTTTTGAAGTCGGTTAAAAATTAAAAACCCGGTCCACACCACATGATTATATTTTTGGAAAAAAAGCTTCTTACATATAATTTAACAAATATTATCAGAAATATAGGTGTATTATTTACGTTATAAAATAAATAATCTATCCAGAACCTATTGAATAGTAGTACCTATATCATAACATGATCAAAGTAATGGAGCGCCTAAAATAATCTAAGAAGCCGCCGGTACGACCGTTTTAGGTTTCAAGCGAT
Organism: Epinotia demarniana; assembly: GCA_945867215.1. Taxonomy (NCBI): domain Eukaryota; kingdom Metazoa; phylum Arthropoda; class Insecta; order Lepidoptera; family Tortricidae; genus Epinotia; species Epinotia demarniana. The sequence continues at coordinate 591,030 of OX244264.1, forward strand.
TTAGTCTGTGATAGATGTTTGCTTGCTTTGCGAAAGGTCGGCTCCATTTGGGGAACCTTTTGAAAAATTGACCGAGATTTTATGTGTATTGGTAAATATTATGTGGGCACTAAGCATGCAATAACATGGTATAGTGGAAAAGAGATCCCATGGGTATTTTTAGGCAAAATTAGAAGATTTTATGGTTTAATGCCTTTTAGCGCTCGAGTTATAAAAAAGGGCTTATTAACCCCCGACGCAGAAAGAGGGGTGTTATAAGTTTGACGTGTCTGTGTATCTGGCATCGTAGCTCCTAAATGAATGGACTGATTTTAATACATTTTTTTTGTCCCAGCTTTTGAACAAGTAAGTAATTGTGATCGAGATAGTTCTTACCTACGTTTCAACATCGGTTTTGCCGGTTTTGAGGAATTATACTTTGGAATTAAAATGTCGGGTTTTATCAACTTTTCTAAGTTGTAAATTATTTCCTGGTGACACAATAGTCCTAAACTAACAATAGGCCATTCCATCCATATATTCATAATTAACTCACTTCTACCAACAAGCTATGAGCAAACACAAACTAGTAGCCTGTATTCCCAAACGGTTAAGCAGAGTAATCACTCTATAGATTTAAAAAGGTGATATAATAGACCAGCCATCCAGTGTCCTGCTTAAAACTTACGGTGTCTCCAAACTAGAGCTCCTGGCGCACGTCATGGCTTCAGCCACCATCTTCCTCAACAGCCTCACACCACAGTCCTGGTCTCTGAAGTCAGGGTTAAGCATCAGCCCCGAAACCCGTCGCCGCAGCCAGGCGCACTGGGCTGACGCCAGCGCAGACCCCAGGGTCTCTGAACAGAGGTTGAGAACGCTCGCATTGTTGCGAGTTGCGTAGAATGCCTTTCGGCCTTCGTGGTACACCCACTGCTCGATGCGGGGCTCTAGCTGTTCGTTCATTGGGAGATTAGTTAATTGACAGAATGTGTTTGTGAAGTATGTGACGTGTTTTTGGATGAACGAACCACTATAAATAGCTTATTATTGAAATAAATATGGAAAACGAAAGAAGGATTCATTTTAACTCGCAGCTATAATTTCGTCCACGGTAGTGATATTTACAGCTGTGACAGTGTGCACTAAATATCCTAAGTAATGAGTAAATAGAAAGGTCACAATTTTTATAAATTAAGATGATGTTTTTTAAGTAGTGAGACATTGGATCCTAAAAATAGGTACCTAGAACCTAATTAATTAAATAGTACGCCTGGGGGAGCAGCGCCCAGCAGTGAGACGTATACAAGGTGAAACAAAAATAACGTAGCACCGTTTAAGGGCATAACATGTATCGTGTTCTGATATGAAAAAAACTGGAACATTTTTTTAACGCGTTTTTTTTTTACATTTGTATGATTAGAAGGTCAGATGGTCTAACTATTATGGAAATTGTTTCTAAAATTTATCTTGTAAAAACTAAATATTGCCAAAGCAATACCACGTGTCTCTTTAAAAGAAGTTTCGGTTTTGTGAAGTGAGCAACCCTTAGTTAGCTTCATACCGGAGGAGGCTGTTCGGGTCTCCCATCGGTCCAGAGAAACCAGTCCTCGAATCCATTAGCTCGATCAGCGCTCGACGCGAACCATTCTGATGCTGCACTCACTGACTGGAGGTCGAGAGTGGCCACCACTTTGAGCTCTGTTAAAAGTAAACATATTTTACGGAGTATTTTTATAAGAACCATTATTTAACTTGACATGTTGTTAGTGTAGGACAAATCTTGGAACTGAATTTTGAACTCATTGAGCTGAAAATTTGGGCATAAGTATGGTTTATATGACAACTCAATATTGTAGTACCATCAAACTGATCTGATGATGGAGACAGAAGGTGGCCTTGGGAATTCAGTACTTAGAATTCGATGACGGTATACAGAAAAGTACAGTTGGCAATACTTAAGCTTTTACCAAAAACGAAATTTCTGTCAGCAAACTAATTTTACCTTTTCAGTCTTAGGAAGGAAGGCGCATAGGCGCTTTCCTTTACAAACGGTTTTGTAATGTTATCGGCTAAGAACTATTAAGTATTTACACTATAAAATTATTGGAAGTGAATGTGGTTTCTATTTGGATTGTGGCGCACGGTAGTTCCATGCGTAAAACATGGAAATGATTTTATGTTTAATCGTCGTTGTTATGTCGCGTTGTATTCATGTTACCTATTTTGAACCACATACTAATCCTTTGCCTATTATAGGCATACTGCATATCCCTACTAGTATTATAAATGCAAAAGTGTGGATATTTGGATGTTTGTATGTATGTTTGTTACTCAATCACGCAAAAACCGCCGCTGCAGGAGACCATCGCGTGTGCTGATTTCTGGCCGAAGGGTGTCGTGTTTCGGCGGTTCCGGGGCGACCGACCTACCAAACTCTACACCGGACATGATGACGCAACGGAGCCACACGGTTTCGTCAACTAAATAATAATGAGTGTTTTAATAAGTTTATATTGAGATATGTATGTTAGTCTTTAAGTTATTTGTAATATAGGCCTTGTTGCCTGATTTAAATAAATAAATAAAAAAAATTAAAAAACGGGTTAACGGATAAAGACGAAATTTAGCATGGAGATAGGTTATAAACTGGATTAAAACGTAGAGTACTTTTTACCCCCATAATCATCCTCTAAAGGGATACAAATGGCGATGGTAGTTCGTGCGGGAGTTGACGCGGACGAAGTCACATGCAAGTCCTAGTTGTTAATAATGACGAAAGCGCCAACTGCTCTAAAGTCCCTTTTTTTGAGATTGAGACAAAGATAACAACGCATAACTAGCACAGTTTGTGATGTCATAGACTTGGCATCAAGTTGGCATACTGTGCGAGATTTAACTGCGACAATAACCCATAATCACGTTATGATAAGGTTGTACGTACCACTGTTAAATTTCACAAAATCTATCATAAATAGAGCCAGTTATAATAAATAAGGGTGTTGACTCAAAATGTATCTGTGCTCCAAAACAAAGAAGACGAAAAATATGCTAGTGACGAAAATCGAAGAGCTACGACCGTTTTAATATAGCTTGGTAGTTACAGAGATAAAACGCTCGGGCAGCGTGACGTCTCGGCACTCGAGCGTCATAGTAAATGACAATCGTTTCATATCAAGGTGCGTTTTGAGGAAAAGGGACAGAATATAACCCCTCTTAAAACTTTGGAGACCTTATAACTTTGTGATTATTTAATCCCCCGATATACTTTTTTCTGTATTTGACAATATTTTAAATCCTTTTTCGAGAACATTCAACATTATTGGTTATATTTGGTGTCAACACTTATTCTACATTGTATCTCATGTGATGATGATGTTGATGATCTGCCCGACCGATTTCGGCCGGCGGCGACCACTCCAACCTTTATCCTGCGTTTTGGCGCTCGTGCGCTCGAAGATGACTTACGTAGCCTATCTTTGCGAATAAATTATTCCGTGCACATTGGGGGCACGTAAGTATCTCATGTAATGGTTAAGCGTTAAGCAAGGCCTGGTATCGTGTGACTTTGCCTTTGCTTTTCCGTCTCGCTTGTTAGTCGGTGTAATTGATGTTCTCCTGTAATTTCATGTTAGTCACGCGTTTTTATACACACGGCAATGCCTCGTGAACACTATGTTGCAAAGCATGCAATTGCTTAACAGGCTTATTTTAGGCGTTTCATTTTTTGTTAGGTACAATTTTATTAACTCTGGAATGTGGATTTCAGAAACTAAAATCCAGTAATCTGGATGCATGAGACATTCTTATGTCAGTAGAGACCAGTTTTTTTTTGCATTAAAATATGTTTACTTTTCGAGCTCTAACAACTGTGCAAAATAATATTAGAATCAGCAATCATTGACTAATTGTACGATTGTGTAAAGTACTAGTTTTTACAAAAACGTTTTGCGGTAAAGAAACAAATGCCATAAAAGTTTCTTAATAATTAGTAAGCATTAATTAGTTTGGTGAACACTTAAGACACTTTGATGAACACATTAAATTAACAGTTGTAGCAGCGATTCGCTCATGTAGTCACTAAATCCATTGGAAAGTCTGGAATCAACCAATCAGCTATTCTTTAGAAAACCGTCAGAATATGTACAGCCAGCTGCAGAGAAACATGCCTCCCTGTATACCAAATTTCTATGCAGTGGGGGGCATGATTCTCTGCGGCTGACTGCCTACCTACCTAGTTTCTTGGCCTTCTCCAGAAGCTGGTCGAAGCTGTCCAAGCCCCCGTACCGCTGGTCGATGCCTCCCAAGTCCAGGGTGCCAGGCTGGCTGCAGTCGGGGCTCCTGGTGCTGAGGGGAGACAGGATCACGGCATCCGCTCCTAGAGCTCGCACGTAGCTGAGCTGTTGTGTGGCTCCTGATGTTAAACAAATGTGTATCTACGTATCTACTTTAGACATTGAAAAGCAATGTTAGTAAGTTCTCCGGAAGACATCCGATAACAAAACTTCTTTTGCCAGTACATGGAATGTACTTTCAGGATGGACATAATATGTATATGATCCCACGGCTCCGTCTGCAAGTCTATACTAATATTATGAAGAGTTTGTATTTGATATGTCTAAGTTTGTATTTAATGGGTAAACTCTAGAACCGCTTATCCGCATTAAGCAATTCTTTAACCTGCATGTAGAATGCACTTTCTGGATGGTTATAAGATATATTTAATCCCGCGTGTTTGCGGCGTTCTTCGCAACACACGGACACCTGCCACCCTAGCACACTAAGTTTTATGTCGGACATAAAGCATTTGTCCCTCTTGCACTCGCATATTTGCCAGAATGGGACGAATGCTTTATGTCCGACATAAAACTTAGAATGCTAAGGGGTCTGCTATGTTAATATAATGACAATAATAAGAATCAATCAGAAAACACGCGTTAACTAACCCTGGAGATCCCCTACCCCGTCTCCATCGCCATCTTTGAAGGAATCCACCAGCAATCGGTAGTACACAGCGCTGGTCCACCACGGTGCCACCGTGTCCCCTACAGCGATATCCAGCACCACGCATAGCATGAGCGTGGGGAGCCACATTCTCGTGACTAATGGTTATATGACTAATGACTAGTGTCAAAGAGAATATAACCACTACGTTACTAGTGTTTCGCGTATAGTGATGGGATGTAGCGGTGTTGGCGATGGGTTTTTAATGATTTACTGCAATTTAATGAACGATTTGATATCGAGGTAAGGTGTTCGAAATGGGCGAATTATTTAGATAGGATAGGTACTTATCTACATACAAATCTGCCCGACTAAATTTATGAAGCTATGTGGGACATGTTGGAAACGTAGCTAAACTGAAACGAATTCACACGTAAGTTATATAGATAGGTAGTACTTATCTACATACAAGTCTGCCAAACTAATATATGAAACTTCGCGGGCTATGTTGGAAACGTAGCTAAACTTAACAATACACGTTTTGACTAATAAAATATTTTAAAGATTAATAATAAGTAAGTAAGTACCTAGTTACTGAAATAAAAAAGTCGTCTTTATTAACTATCGACAAAGTGCAAGGTACAAGGATACCGCCTTTAGGACACATTTTGTCATCATAATCACGAACATATGCCATGAAGTTAAATAAAATCAAACAACAATTCTTTCTCCCGGCTTCCACATTTATAAACAGCCTTAATACACCGATCGTTAATAACCCTGCCTAGCGTTTCTTGTGGACTCACGACCCCTGCCATTACCCGCTACCATTCAAAATCCTCCAAACTCATGCCTCACCCCTGGTATATCTTGGCCCCGATCTTCGTAACAACAACGAGTGTTCGAAGGTCTAACTATTATCCCAACAACAAACTTACCAGTATATCTTGACCCCGGTTTTCTTAACAGCAAGGCGTATTGGAAGGTCTGAGTTGGACTGGTTTGTCGACGGGTTGCGAATGGGCCCCGGTCAGAAACAATCGACGAACGACAGGAGCTCGATGAGTGATGGCTGTTGTCACGTGTGTTGATGGACTTGGTAGCGAAAATGGTTTCATATTGAGCCGTTGTTTAAAAGATAATAATTGTAACGGTTTCTGTAAAGAATCAGCTTTTAGCGTATTTTGGGTACCCTATGTTACACAGGTATAGTATGCTTGAGTTTAGATAACGAAAAATACTTAAAACGAACCATAACCGATATCTATTGTTATCTTCAAGCATGGTTATAAAACAATGACGCTAGGCATACAGCATATAGTGAATAAACAATAGCACAAAAATAGAATAGAATAGATTAGCAGTTAATTTTGTGATTAAACCCATAATTTTAATTATTAAAATAAACAGTTTGTTTTTTTTTTACAAACGGTAACTCATTGCAGTATACGGGCCACACGTCGGCCAGTCTAATTACGTCTCTTTATTATCTATTCCAATCTTATTAAGCAACAAAGGAAGTTAAAAACATTATACCTATGTAACATACTCAATATTTTAGTTGAAGGTGGCCAGAATGCATGTATCAATGGCTTAATTTTAAGCGTTAAATACTAACAAAAGATTATAATATAATACTTAAGTCATACGCAAGACCAACAATTTATAAAAATAAAACGCCTGGGAAATTTATTAAAGCAATATTTATTACTTAGAGTAGATTAAGATACATTCTATTAAAACATTATTCTTACGACCAGGTTTTAGCTTTGTCTTCGAATCTGTGCTTACCCATTTCAGCGTGGTCAGGGGAAGTCAAGCTATAAACAATTTAGGGGTCATTTAACAGCATTAGTGGTATCCATCACTGGACGTAATTACTCGAGACAATTTACACGCAGAGAACACTGTAATATAACACCACTATAATTTACAATTAGAGTGCAAGCAGTGAGTAGGTATCATTTAACAACCGAGCGAAGCTAACCAAGTTTTCTGTTTCGGATTGGGCGAATATTAGATTACATTTTCAATTCGTTTAAAATACGTGTTGTTAAGATTACATGGTGCTACACTAAGCCTATGTATGAAACATGCACATGATTCCTGTTTCATAATTCAGGGATAATTCTGATACAATTCTATTATATTATGATATTTACACACATAAATATACTGATTATTATTTGATATATATTGTTTACAAAAGAAAAAAAACAAGCCGATAGCTATATTAGGGTGGGTTGCACCAAACCATCTGTAATCGTAAGCGGTGTTCGTTAAAATCTGAATGTATGGAACGTTTGTTAAGTTTCTATGGACTGACAGCTGTCAACGCCATATTTAACGTTGATCGGTCTGTAATCGTAAGTCGATGCAACCCGCCCTTAGTGGAAAACAAAGTACAGAGCTAAAGTACGTAGAAATACATTTGGTTATAATATATAGACGTAAGCTACGGTAGCTTAGTGGTTCCGGCATGCGGAAGCTACGGTAGTCTAGCGGTTTAGGAATGTCGCTGCCAAGCGGCGGTGCGGTCGTGGATTCGAATCCCGGGTCGTACCAGCGAGTTTTTCGAAACTTATGACCGGAATATTTAACGTTAGCTTTCTGGTGAAGGAAAACATTGGGAGGAAACCAGTCAACTCCTAATAAGGTCTAGTTTTCATAAGGTCAGCTGGCAGTCGCTCTCGTAAAACTAGTGCCTATGCCAAATCTTGGGATAAAGTGTCAAAGTGGACCCGGGATCCTTTAGGGCACAACCGGGAATAACGCTAGGAGGATGGTGATGATATTAATAAAGTTATCAGGCCACATTTCTATATGCGAGTGGCATAATGATTGATTATGCTTAAGTTCGTCGAGCTCTGCCCGCCCCTTCTTGGTATTACGTCCGAAACTGAGAGGCGACCGACCCTGCCACAAGAACACAAGGAAAAAGTCTGCCTCGTACTCAGAGCACAAAGTTGTTTATTGCTTGCGATCGCTTGACAGGAATAATCTTCCGGTTTCGATAGAGAATTTACGAGTATGCTCAGGAGTTAGTTTTTATCAACAAAAACATATAAACACTTATCTTAACTTACTAATGGGTATACAAGGTGTTTTTGGCAATGTCCGTTAATAGCAAGGGGGCATAGGTTAGATCAAATAAAGTTAATTTCTCCAAGACAGTAGTATCTTAACTCTTACTGTTATCAAGATATTGAATATTTTAATTTAATCAGATTTGCAGATTTAACCAGTGTAAAGGCTCTTAACTGTGGTGTCATCACAGTTTTTTTAATGTTGCAAGGTTCCTATACACTACACGAAGGTTCACCAAGTGAGTTCGTTCGATATTAGGCAAAAACTGCGTCGGAAGTACATTTTTTTTACTTAATTTGTCTTCTTGGACTTTCTGGTCTTGAACCCTTGCACAATAAGACAATAACTGTTAATGCTACATTAAGTTATTTTTTACAAAAAAAAAAAAAAAAATTTCACGAAATTATTATGCTAATTGGTTTCTGTGAATGTATTCTGCAATATGCCGAAGTTAACCGAAATTCCCGGGAACACCGTGTATAATGTTTTTAATAACAACTCTTTTCGATTTTTCATTTTGCATAAATCGAATTGCATAATTTTGAAATGCAGATATGATTATTTAGTTTAAACAGAAAATGAATAAGAACAAATTGCATAAATTCAGAAATAATAATAATTAAGTTGCATAGTAATGTATTTGCATAACAGGCAATCAGTATAATGATCACTATTTAATCTGTTTTGGTTTAATCTGATCTGGTTTTGCCACCGCTCGGCTCGCGCGCTGTAGGGTCGCAGTTCTGCCTTACACTCCTCCTCGCTTCGTTCGTCGTCGTACCTAACGGCGACCTGCCTTAAGGTAGAATATTTACGTTGTTTTATAATTTATGTCATATTATATTATGTCACCCGATCATTCGTGAAAATATAGTTCTACATGTTAATCATAATACCTACAGCCTATGTATAACAAGTAAAATTATTCCTAATGATGTATATTATCGAATATCATTTGATATTT